>CP139507.1:216058894-216776817 GCA_021014915.2 Artemisia tridentata subsp. tridentata
CAAATCGGTAATATGCATCTTATCAGATTTATGATTTTGTTAAAAATGTTAATACTCTTTAATTTTGTTAAAAAAAAGTGTTTTATTTAGTTGTACAGTATGAATATCCGTTGAAAGCTTGATTAGATTGTACATTGTGGTTAAATGGTTGTATATTTTGGTTAAGGGGTAAATTAAATTGTGTATTAATTGACCAATTTAATAGCATTAATGTGGTGTTTGTTGTACACTATGCTTTATTTCTTGTAAGTCTGAAAATTTGGTGCATTAAAGTGTTGTAAATCATGTTTTATTTTTTGTATGTCGGAATTTTAAGACTAAAGGGAGAGAGATTCATCCCTACATTATATGTAGTATAGATTATGTCTGCAATTTTATCTAATGCGGGAATTTAACTATAGATTTGATCATTGGATAGGTTCTGCGAAGTAAAAACAAATGCTTTTTTTAATTTGTTAGCATGTGAATCTCATGAAATTGATCTTTTGATACTCAAATGTGAAACGTACGACTATTTTTTATAGGACTAAACGTCAAACCTAAGTCTTTTTTTAATCGTTTGAGTTATATATCTTATCTTCTATTCTTCAAATTCAAACTAACTAACAAGGCAATACAAATGATATCCAGATGCCATCACTAGAAATTGAAAAAAATTAACTATCGAGACAAATAACAATAAAAGGTATGATGACTGGTTGAGAACAGATCACACCAGCAAGTTAAAGGTATGATGACTGATCGAGTCCTTCTGAGTTTTACCCCGGTACCACAACATATATACGCTACACACCAAAACTTTAAAGCCATACCAACAGAAGTACAACCATCCATAGATTGTTACCGAGATCATGTTACATAAACCTCATACTAACCTCAATGCTTTGAACTTTAAATCGAAATATTTTATCACCGGATTCTCCTTTCTTGAATCTTCATGCTTTAGAAATTTTGATCTAAACAGATAACAAAAACTTAATTCGAGTAAATGCATGTTAAACTTGACTACTACGTTATACCCTGCTCAATAATCTTTTCCTCAATTAAGTTACATCTTCTATCATAAATTAGGTTTGGTTCGAGTAAATGCATGTTAAACTTGACTACTACGTTACCGTGCTCAATGATCTTTTTCTCAATTAAGTTACACCTTCTATCATAAATTAGGCTTGTTATCTGTACTTTTTATCTATGATGTTAACACTACTACAAAAAATTGGCTTTAGATACGGTTTTAAATGTCTTTTGGTACGGTTTTCGAACCTTACTAAATAATGGCGTGTCAAAAAATGAAAACGTTTTTTGGTACGGTTTTAAATCGTACCGAAAAACCATTTTCTGGTACGGTTTATTTTACAACCGTATCAAATACTATTTTGTTTTTTGGTGCGGTTTCTTAATAAACCGTACCAAAATTCCTTGATAATACCATATGAAAACCCGTTGATAAATATAGCGGGAACTTTCTTTCTAAAAATTAGGAAAATACCAAAAAAATTAGAAACAGTGCAATTGTTGGATGTTAATTACTTGATTTTATTAATTTTCGTTAGAATAATCTTTGGTAAAGCAACGAAGTTATAGTAATCATGGTGGGCGGTGAAAGGTTGGTATTCGATTTCTTTTGCTACGGTTAATTAAGAAACCGTATTAATATATATATATATAATATATTGTAGAGATCGAGACCTCTCTTTATCACACAAATAATACTATGATCTACTCGTGACACTCAAGAATAATGTAAGAACTAGATGAGACGATGTATGGATCGTATGGTAAAACTTTGAGTCGAATGATTATAACTTGAAAAAGATATAATACAATGACACTTTGGGGACACACACACTCTCACCTATTCTACACTTTGAGGCACACTTGAGACACTAATCTTAGACACTTACAAAAGAGTGAGAGTGTGTTTATATATCCCATATGGCCGGCGCCCTATGGGTTTGCTATGGGCTTTATGTGGGCTAAAGTGTGTATTACACTTATACATTTATAATCCAAACACAACTAATACCTATAGCCCACATTCTAGACTAATTGTTACATTTGACACACAAGTTGTATTCTTGCAAATGACAATCACTTCACATTTAATAAATTAAATGCTAACAATCTCCCCCTAAGGGATGGCCATTTCAATGATGCTCCAAAGATTGGTCTTTTGACTTCAATGTCTTTAACTTTGTGTGTCGATGTATAATAGACTACATTCATTGTTCCTTCATGCACTGTGATCTTCAAAGAATCGTCTTTTGGTCGTTCTTGCCTTGATCTACTTCTTCTGGCCAGATGCGTCGTCGTTGTAGATGATGATGGTAAATGGACTTTTCGTCGGTACCTGCATAAGACAGTTAACAATAAATCGTCCAGCGCTTATAGGTTCAGATTTCGAGATTGTTATCAGCATAGTGTGAAAACTTTCTCTAATCTTTACCAAGGCTGTTGAGAGCCTCTGAAGTTTACCGAAGTATCACTTCAAGACTGTAGACCGTTTGAAGCACGTAACCATCATGATATAAGGCAAGATCCGAAGATCTCATTAAGACTCATACAACTTGTATCATTTTTGATGAACACAAGTGTATTGCATTGGAAGTGTTCCTAAGAGATCTTTAATGAATCTCATGTCTCTAGACTCAATAATGTGCGTTATGGTTTTAGTCATCGGAGGCATGGAGCAGAGTGCCACCTTTTCAATATCAACACATTTCGGAGTGAGAGGCCGATAGATTATGCAGTGTTCTCCGTGAGAAATGAAACAAATATCTTTTAAGAGATATCTGAGTGGATAGGAGGGGTGGTGCAACGCGTCACTGGGTCCATGACGTCTTGTCTTCAATATCATTATCACCTTAGTGAATGCCGATAGCAGATGTATTGACCCGTTTTCTGTCCTACGTTTTCATAGAGGGCTATTTCTTTTCACCCTTTCATTAAACTTTTCTTTTTAATTCTTCAAACCCTTCTTTCTCCTGTCTCATTTAATCCTTTTTTTTTCAATCATACCTAAGGACTTCTAATTCTAATCTATTGGAATTGTCCTTGGGTAGATCCCTCCGGCTCTAGCGGATCATAGGACATAACCTAACCATAATCACCTTATTACTCCATGATTATCCTAGATTATCGATCACTTGCCATAAAACCTTTTGAAAATCTCTCAAAGTGTTTATGAGTAAACACATTTAGATAACACATTGAGAGTTTTGCATTTTTTGAAATACTTCCCCTTCACATGTGCTCATGCATTTTTGAAATAAAATGCACATGTTGGTTGGAGTTCGCATATTTTGAATTGATCGATTTTCAATTAATATGACCATTGCGAGACACGTTTACATCACTAGTTAAACTAGCTTGAAATTATTACCCGTCCCGGTCATATAAAAGATCATCTCTCGAATTGGTACATTCTACTCAGACAAGTCCTTTGCGAGACACGTTTACATTACTGGAAAACCAGCTTGAAATTATTACCCGTCCCGGACAAGTCTTTTCGATGACGGACAGTTGATTTCGTCAATTCGAGGGTTAAAACTGAGTCTTTTTGTAGAGCTTGTTTGAGATTCAAACCACAAAACTTTTTTATCACATTTTAATCACGTCTTCTCCCCCTTATAACTAATCTCCCCCTTAAAAATAGCACGCTGTGATATTTTTGATATCAAGAGATTAAATGCAAAACATTTTTGGAGATAAAGACGGATTTTAGCATGAAAAGTGGAACATTTACTTTTGATACTCCCCCTTAAACAAAGCATAGGTTTAAAAATTTGAGTTTAAAGTCAGTTGAAAAGGGTCTAGAGGGAGTTATCTTGAGCACATAATTTTGAGAAAGATTTAGAAAAATCTTTTAGAAAAATCTTGATCATGTGCTCAAGGATTTTCTTTTCTCCATTAACATTACGAGTTCTGATCGGAAATAATCAGAAGTCATCAATGTAGCGCGGGTCTCGTACTGAAATATACGAAGGCCGTTAGGAAGAAAATTTTGAGAAACGACATGTTTTGGAAAAAAATTTAATGAACTCTCGCTCAAGCATCTGTACATGCCCGTATCATTGTTGAATGACATTTCTAGATACGTACAGAATATTGATTATACAAGAGACATGTCGTGAGAAGATTATTTTTTGATTTTTGTTTTTCTATTGTTTTTGTATTTTTGAAACTTTTCTATTTTTATATTTTGTTTTTGTTGGTTTTTCAAATTTTTGTTTTGTTTTTCAAAAATATTTACAGCGAAGCGTTTTGAGATAACTCAAGAAGATTCGAGAAGACTTTCTAACTCTTCGGGAGTTAGGCTTCGCATTCCAATTCGACGAACTAAGTTGTCAAACCGCTCTTTTGGGACGGCTTTAGTAAATAGATCGGCGAGTTGGTATTCAGTCTTCACGAAAAATAATTCAACAGTACCCTCTTCAACGTGTTCCATTATGAAGTGATAGCGGACTCTAATATGCTTGGTCTTCGAGTGTTGAACTGGATTGCACGAGATGGCTACGGTACTTTTTGAGTCACAATACAAAGGTATGCGGTCGAAAGAGAAGCCATAATCTGTGAGTTGTGTCCTCATCCATAGAACTTGGGCACAACACGCAGATAGAGACACATACTCAGCTTCTGCGGTTGATAGTGCTGTGCAGTCTTGTTTCCTTGATGACCAGCCTACTAGCTTTTCTCCCAAAAATTGTGCTCCGCCTGATGTACTCTTTGCTGTAACTTGGCAACCAGCATGGTCTGCATCTGAAAATGCTATTAGTGTAAACTCCGAATCCTTCAGATACCAAAGTCCCATGTTAATGGTTCTTCGTAGGTACCGAAAGATCCGTTTAACCTCTTGGAGGTGAATTTTGGTAGGCCTTGCCTGAAACCGTGCTAATAAACAAACATCAAAATGTATATCATGTCAACTAGCTGTTAGGTACATGAGAGAACCAATCATGTTCCTATATTTCTTCGGATCCATGGGTTTCCAATGTAGGTCAGCGCCTATTTTGGGTGAAGTGACCATTGGTGTACCAACAGAGTCACAATTTTCCATTCCATATTTTTTCAAAATCTCAATTGTATATTTAGCTTGATTTAGAAAAATACCACGTGGGGATTGATGAATTTGTAAACCCAGAAAGAATTTTAATTCTCCTATCATGGATATTTCAAATTTGCTTTTCATGAGATTTGCAAAATGTTTTGAATGTGTCGGATTAGTGGACCCAAAAATGATGTCGTCCACATAAATCTGAACAATCAAAATGTCATTTTTGAATTTTCTGGTAAACAAGGTCGGATCAATTGTTCCTTTGGTGAAATTATTATGAAGTAGGAAAGATGATAATTCGTCATACCACGCCCGTGGGGCTTGTTTCAAACCATAGATTGCTTTCTTTAGCTTGTAGACGTATTCTGGATGATCTTTGCCCACGAATCCGTCTGGCTGACTCACATACACTTCTTCTTTCAGAGTTTCATTCAAGAAAGCGGTCTTGATGTCCATCTGATAAACTGTGATGTTCTTGTGAGCGGCATATGCTAAGAAAATCCTGACTGCTTCAAGCCTTGCAACTGGCGCGAATGACTCTTCAAAATCAATCCCCTCTTCCTGTCTAAATCCCTTTGCCACGAGACGAGCTTTGTTGCGAATGACAGTCATTTCTTCATCCTTTTTGTTTTTCCATAACCACTTAAGATCAATGACGAGTTTATCAATTGGTCTTGGAACTAAATCCCAGGTGTCATGTAACTGATATTGAAGAAGTTCTTCCTGCATCGCTTCAATCCAGGAATTATCTGCCATTGCTTCCCGAATGTTCTTAGGTTCTATGAGACTGACTGAGCAGACATAGATGCACATGTCACAATCGGTGTTTAGTTGTTTCCTCGTCTGAATTGGCCTTGAGGGTTCACCAATGACCTGTTCTATCGGATGGTCTTTTGTCCACTGTAATGTTGAAGGGTACCTTGGACTGGACGAATGCGTGTTAGATGGTTCATGTAATCTGGAAGATGATTCAGCAGATTCCGTACCAAACGGGTTTTTGAATGGTTCTTCGTCTAACACCGCATTATTTTGTTCTTGCTCATCAATTCTTGGTTGAACAATTTCAATTACTGGAGTTGCTGGAGTAGATGTTGATGACGTGGAGGGAGTTGGTGCGTCAGCTTCGAATGTTGTAGATGCATCTTGATTCGGTGGTGGTGGTGGTTGTTGATTTTGAGCGGGTGCAGCGGAACGTTGTTAAGATGCATTTATCGAAGCGCCACCATAGTATTCATCATACATAAACTCGAAGAAATTATCCATTTCCTGATTTGTGGGTTGTTCGTTATGAATTGATTGAGCTCCTTGAGGTGCGAGTCCTGAACTGATATGTCCAGAAGTCATCGGGTTAAGCGCGGGTTCTAGAGCGAGTCTCTCAGAAGCCATTTGTGAAATTTCATCAAACTTCACATTCATCATCTCCATGATCTTTTTCGTTCTCCTGTTATACACCCTGAATGCCCTCGAGTTGTCCTAATAACCAATGAAGATTCCAATATCACCCTTAGCTTTCAACTTCCCCAGATCTTCCTTGTCATTCGTTGGATAGCACAAAGCGCCAAATACATGAAGATAAGAAATATCCGGTTTTCTGTTGTTTACTAGTTCATACGGGGTTTTATTGAATCTTGGATGAACTAGGGATCGGTTCTGAGTGAAACAAGCAGTGGCAACAGCATCAGCCCATAAGAATAACGGTGCACTAGAATAAATCAGCATTGTGCGAGCAGCCTCCACAAGTGTTCGATTTCTTCTTTCAACGACCCCATTCTGCTGTGGAGTTCTAACAGCTGATGTCTGGTGAGTAAGACCAGAGTCTTCAAAATATGTTCTTAACTCCTGATTTGTGAATTCCGTGCCATTATCAGTTCTTACTATCCTTACTGGAGCTTGAAGTAAGACTTGAATGCGCTTCAGAAAGGTGATGATGATGCCGGGTGTTTCGTCTTTAGACCTCAGAAACTTTACCCATGTATATCTTGAATAGTCATCGACGATTACAAGAATATACTTCTTCCCATTTATGCTTGCAACTCTCATTGGGCCACATAAGTCCATATGCAACAAATGTAACTTATCAACCGAACTAGGTACGGGTTTAGGTTTATATGTTGCTCGTTTGCTCTTTCCTTGCTCACAGGATGGACATAAGTGTTCTTTGGTGTATTTGAATTTTGGGAGACCATTGATGATGTTGTCGTTGGCAAGTTTGTTTATGGTGTCAAAGTTAAGATGGGACAAACGTCTATGCCACAACCAGGACTTTGTTTCGCTTGCCCTAGTCATGAGACAAATTGGTGATGAAGAAGCCATTTGGTTGATGTCTATTGCATAGAGATGGGTGCCACGATCCCCAATTAAGAGATCATCCCCCACCAAATTCCTAACAAAACAAGTGTTTCTCCTAAATGCAACCTCTAAATCCGCATCACAAAACTGCCCAACTGAAAACAAGTTGTGTCCCAACCCTTCGACATAGTAAACCCGAGTGATCAAGTAATTTCCAAACCGAAGATCACCATAACCCAGAATAGCTGCAACATGATCATTCCCAAACCGTACAGTTCCCATGAACTGCCACACAAAGTTGATTAGCAGCTTCAAATTCCCGGTCATGTGCTTGGAACAACCCGAGTCTACGATCCAAAGACAGTTTTCGATTACCTGCCAAGAACAGAAAAAAACTTGCATTTGGAAACCGTATTTCATTTGGTTCCATGGGGTTAGGGGTAACAAATGAAGCACACACAAAGAAGGTTTAATTGTGTTCTATTGGAACAACTTTTAATTTGCCATTCGTACGTGTAAACTTTCTACCCGTTGGTTTCCATGCACAGTGTTTTAGATAGTCCCTAGGCAATAGAGTACTAGAGATGGTCCTAGATACTGCAATAAGACTGTTAACAAATCTAGTCCTAGCACTAGTTGGTGGAGGAACATCTTTCTGTTCAGGCATAGCATTCACATTCACATTTTCAGAAACAATATCATCACAAACATTTTCAGATAACGATTTCTGGCGCATTAAACAAATAGATTCATGACATGCACTTGAAACGGTGTTCTTAACATTACATTCGGATGACATATGTTTCTTATTCAAAAGCAATAAATTCCTATGGTGTTCTTCTACTTCCATGCATTCACTCTCAGAGACAGGCGAGACTCTAGTTTCCATGGTATTGCTCCTAGGCTTTCGTCTGCTCCTAGAGTTGCTTTCTAATCCTGTAGAAGTTAAGGCACACTCATTAGAATTTATCTTGTTGTCCGTAGATGTTGTGGTAGCATTCCTAATCTCATTTGGATTATCCTATTTACTTTTGTCTATCGCCCTATATGTATTAGATGTAGATCCAGACGTAGTAGTGGGACTAATTCTATAAAGGCCAGGTGCTATTACATTCGATGTTTGGACAACAGCTTTCTCATTTCCTTTCTCATTAGGCAAGGGGGTTGATGGTGTTATACCTTTAGTTTCCTCACCCTTCCCTAGTTGACTTTCAAGCTGAGACTTCAAAAGATCAATTTGTTTTTGCATGTTTTTGTAAGAGCGCTCATATGACAATTTGTCATACTTGCATTCTTCCTTTTTCCGATCAAGTTGTTTAAGATATGTGACATTTTCTTTTTCAATCTTGGCAAGAGAATTTTCATATTTAACAACAATTGTAGAAGTCTCAGCTCGGAGTCTTTCATCATCCTCCACAGAATATGTTTGGTAAATAATAGACATAATTTCGGTCGATAGAGCTACGTCAGAGAGAATGTCGTTATGTTTTTCCAAAACTTTGATGTATTCAATGTTTTCATTCGCTTCCTTTACCAGGGATTTGTGGTCGTTGATAAATTCAGTTGATTCTTTCAAAAGATTGTTTTCCATATTTTGAACTATCGCATAAATTGAAGCGATATGAGGATTGATTTCTGTTTCAAACATCTTTATCTGTTCGGTATGAAAACTTGACGACCAGACATTGTAGTTACCGTTTATTTTGGATGCCACAATACTTTGAAGTGTTTCAATTCCCTATTTAAGACCGACCAAATATAGTTTAGCTTCACTTGTGTTGCAAGTGGTCTTAGAGGCCATTTGTTCGATGTTAGAAAGGTGTTTTGAAACAACTTTTCGTTTTGCGACAGCCACTGGTCTTTTGAAAAACATTGGTGACTCTTTTTGTACAAGATGAACGCCAGAATCTGTATTAAGCTTGTTATAATCAATTAGTTTAATTTCTGGGTTCTTTTGTCTCATTTTAACACGACTCTCTTTGGAAAGCTCAATCGTTTCATAAGAATCACGAACCTCTGGAGGATCATGTTTATCATTTATCACACTACCATTATATAACACATTCTGATGTTGCTGAGCTTTCTTGAGAATATAAGGGTTTTCACAACCGATAGCCATTTTCTTTATTGTATGTAAAATCAGGTTTGGATTAGTAATAAGCAAATTAATTGTTTGTGCAGACTGACCCGTTTTTACAAGCAACTCTTCCAACTTTTTGATGGTTTCTTGTTGGTCAATGATTTCATCAAGAAGATCATTTTCACGTGTTGAAAACCTTGCATGCAACTCTTTCTTTTCTTTTTCAAGATCAGAACAAGCTGATTTTTGTTTAGAAAGTTGGTTGGTTAATTCAGAAATTTCTGTGTTTAAGGATTTTATTTTCATGTTCAAATTAACATCAAGTGTGTCAAATTTAATTTGCAAATGTTCTTCTCTTAAAACAGAATCTCTTAAACCAATTTCAAGTTCTGACTGTCGTTTGTTATGAAAATCAAAAGCTCTTTCATTGACCTTATATCTCTCAAGCTCAGCGGTCAATTTTTCATTCGCGGCCTTAACATCGCAATTGACCTTTTTAACGTTCTCAATTTTAACACTAAAATTATGCAATAATGATTCAAAAAACACACGTGTTTCCTCATCATTCTCAACAGGCTGGGACTCGAAGTCTCCATTAAGATCCATATCTGGAGTTGCCATATTTATATTACTACAACTTGGCGTGTCCATATATGTGTCATAAGTGGATTCTTGAGTCGTAGGATGCCGTTCATCATGAGTCGACATATCAAATATTTCATTATTGTGACATGTAGCGTATGATGGTACCTCAGAGACTGCATTGGTGTCATACACAGGAGGTATTTCAGAATCTGTGTCATACTTAGCCTCCTGTAGATTTGCCATGAAAATGCAGTTTGCGTCGATGTCCTCAAGATCTTCCGTATCATCCATTAGAGCCATGAAGTCATTCTCTTCTGCACTCAACTGTAACCCAGCCGTTTCCTTGTTTGCCAACATTAATGCTTTCTGTAGATAAGCTGGATCTCTCTTATTCGGCTTGTCGGGACAGTTCCTTGCTATATGACCAACACCCTGACAGTTGAAACATTTCATAGTACCCTGATTCATATTCCCGGTATTCTGAGCAGCAACATTCCCATACTGATGCGCAGCATTCTGTCCCCTTTGATTTCCAACAGTTGTACCCATCTGATTCCCTGCATACCGACCCATCTGATCACTAACAAACTGCCCTGCATTCTGATTACCCATCTGATATCGAGGAGCATATCCCTGCTGATTCCCATATCCCCCAACCATCTGTCCTTGTTGTCCCATGTTGAAACTCGGCTGAGCAATTTGCTTGTTGCGAGTGTTCGATGAGATCCTTTGGTTGTTGTTGGTAGGTGTGGAGTAGCGTCCTTGGAATGCTTTTGTTAGGTAAGCAAATGCTTGAGTCAAAGCAGCAGTTGACTCATCCTGATCATTAAAATCGGGTTCTTGGTGTTGCGGGTATTGTTGTTGTGGGATGACATGTTGTTGTGGATAAAATGGTGATTGAGGAGTATATTTTTGTTGCATGAAGTGTTGGGTGGAAGATGAAGAGGGTTGTGTATTTACTATTGCAGGTGTAGGTGTTTGGACAATGAGTGCAAGAGGATCATGTTGTTTTGCTAACTTTTCTTTTCTGACTTCATTTGCCTCTGCCTGGTTTTGCTTTAGGAAGTCATAGAGCTGATCTAGTTCACCTCGTGAAGGTTCTTTGTTTGGTTGACAATAGTGACATATCGTCCCCATTCCTCTGGTAGGTTGTTGATGAACTTGATGTTTTGAACAATTTGAGCTGGTGTCAGCTTGTTTCTGATCAACTCATTCATGAGAGTACAAAACCGTGTATAGTAAGATTCAATGGGTTCAGCTGGAGTTGATGTGAACTTCTCCCATTCAGTTAGAAGCTTGTTTTCGATGTCTTGTTTACCGATTTCTGTGCCATGACAAAGCCGTCTAACTCCTTCCCACATAGCATAGGCAGTTTCACAACTGTCTACAGCACAAAATATTTCTCGTGGTAAACCGAGTTGGATTAAGTGCATTGCCAATTCGTCAGCTTCTATTTGCTTCCAATCTTCTGGTGTGTATTCAGCTTCCATTTGATCCCAGAAGGTCTCTGGAGTGGGAGGTGTTGCATTAGGATTTCTAGCTGTGACTCGAATCTTACGAGGCTTGAATGGACCATTCTCGATGGAGTTAATCAAGAGTCTCCCTTGACCTTGAGGCTTGGTTTTCATGTATCAGAGCATGCGACTCGTCCATGGAAGATAACCACCTTTTTCTAGCGTTGGAGGACGGTTTTCTGCACCGGCGGCATGAATGTCTTGTTGAGTAGTCATCGTTGATGTTTTGTATGATAAAGTTGATGGAGGATCGTTGCAACAGAATAGGAGATGGTGTGGTTGAAGGTTAAACGTGATTGTTGGTGTGAAGCCTTGGTTCGATGTTGATAATCGTTGAAGTTACAATTTAGATAAACGAAACAAATTAAATAAAGTTATTAAATTTGACTGGACGATAATTTAGACAAAATCAAAAGTTTACAAATTCGACAAAAGTTATGTAAATTACAATTTAGATAAAATGACAATTTCTATAGAAATTTCAATTTGACCAAAATTTATACAAATTATGGCAAAATGTCAATTTAGATAGAAAATTATCTAATTCATATAAATTGGTAATTTATATAAAACTCCAACACTCTTATACAAGAGAGTAGATATTCGTTTGTCGAAGTATTTTACACACTTAGACAAGCGCGAAAATACCGAGTTCACTTTTGGTGTTGAAGAAATTATGATCGAATCAAATCTATAAAAGTTATTTAACTTTGAAATCGTTTAAAGCAAGTGCGAGGGCCAAATCTGTCAAATCTGAAAGTTCCCAAAAACTACTGAAATTGTGAGGGACTGAATCTGTCAAACAGTGAAAGATCAGTTCTGTATAATTTCCATTTGCGATAAGCTAGTTCTGCCCGATAACCATTTGCGATAAGCTAGTTCTGTCCGATAACCATTTGCGATAAGCTAGTTCTGTCCGATAACCATTTGATATAACTTATGCATTTGCGATAACTTTTGGGTTTGCGATAACTTTTATGTTTGCGATAACTTCTTGCAATTGCGATAGCTTTTAGGTTTGCGATGACTTTTGCGTTTGCGATAACTTCTTGCAATTGCGATAGAGCACAGATTTGGAATTTCGATAGAATTTGCGAATTGCAATTTCGATAAAAGGCACCTATCGCAATCTTATACAAGATTGCGATAACACTTGTGAATTGCGATAGATGACTGGCTGTTCTGAATTGCAATGAATGGCAGCTTCTACCTACTTCTACCAACTCTTTGGACTTATTCTAACTGACCCACTGACTTGCCCATGCTTGTAAGACTTACCAACTTCCACCAACTCACCAATAATTCTTTGGAAAGAATTATACGCCAAATAAAATTAAAGATTATCCAAAAACAAATCTTGGACAATGTTCTCGAATTATTGTCGATCTAAACCACTTAGAACAACAAAAATCCAATCTTCAAAAACAAGATTTGAGCAAAGAGTACTCACAAGGTCACAAACAAAGTCGATCAAACACAAACAAACACAACCTTTGGCCTTGATTTTGCGTATGATTCGAAGAGAAAAACACAAAATGTAACGTTTCTAATTAAAGAAAACGTAACAGTGGGTGTTTTAACTTGAGAATCCGAACACAAAATACCTCCTACCTTGTTGTATGGCGTATTGATACCACTTGCAGAGATCGAGACCTCTCTTTATTACACAAATAATACTATGATCTACTCGTGATACTCAAGAATAATGTAAGAACTAGATGAGACGATGTATGGATCGTATGGTAAAACTTTGAGTCGAATGATTATAACTTGAAAGAGATATAATACAATGACACTTTGGGGACACACACACTCTCACCTATTCTACACTTTGTGGCACACTTGAGACAGTTACAAAAGAGTGAGAGTGTGTGTTTATATATCCCATATGGCCGGCGCCCTATGGGTTTGCTATGGGCTTTATGTGGGCTAAAGTGTGTATTACACTTATACATTTACAAGTCAAAAACAACTAATACCTATAGCCCACATCCTAGACTAATTGTTACATTTGACACACAAGTTGTATTCTTGCAAATGACCATCACTTCACATTTAATAAATTAAATGCTAACAATCTCCCCCTAAGGGATGGTCATTTCAATGATGCTCCGGTGATTGGTCTTTTGACTTCAATGTCTTTAACTTTGTGTGTCGATGTATAATAGACTTCATTCATTGTTCTTTCATGCACTGTGATCTTCAAAGAATCGTCTTTGGGTCGTTCTTGCCTTGATCTACTTCTTCTGACCAGATGCGTCGTCGTTGTAGATGATGATGGTAAATGGACTTTTCGTCGATACCTGCATAAGACTGTTAGCATTAAATCGTCTAGTGCTTATAGGTTCAGATTTCGAGATTGTTATCAGCATAGTGTGAAAACTTTCTCTAATCTTTACCAAAGCTGTTGAGAGCCTCTGAAGTATACCGAAGTATCACTTCAAGACTGTAGACCGTTTGAAGCGCGTAACCATCATGATATAAGGCAAGATCCTAAGATCTCATTAAGACTCATACAACTTGTATACTTTTTGATGAACACAAGTGTATTGCATTGGAAGTGTTCCTAAGAGATCTTTGATGAATCTCAAGTCTCTAGACTCAATAATGTGCGTTATGGTTTTAGTCATCGGAGGCATAGAGCAGAGTGCCACCTTTTCAATATCAACACATCTCGGAGTGAGAGGCCGATAGATTATGCAGTGTTCTCCGTGAGAAATGAAACAAATATCTTTTAAGAGATATCTGAGTGGATAGGAGGGGTGGTGCAACGCGTCACTGGGTCCATGACGTCTTGTCTTCAATATCAGTATCACCTTAGTGAATACCGATAGCAGATGTATTGACCCGTTTTCTGTCCTAAGTTTTCATGGAGGGCTATTTCTTTTCACCCTTTCATTAAACTTTTCTTTTTAATTCTTCAACCCCTTCTTTCTCCTTTCTCATTTACTCCTTTTTTTTTTTCAATCAAACCTAAGGACTTCTAATTCTAATCTATTGGAATTGTCCTTGGGTAGATCCCTCCGGCTCTGGCGGATCATAGGACATAACCTAACCATAATCACCTTATTACTCCATGATTATCCTAGATTATCGATCACTTGCCATAAAACCTTTTGAAAATCTCTCAAAGTGTTTATGAGTAAACACATTTAGATAACACATTGAGAGTTTTGCATTTTTTGAAATACTCCCCATTCACATGTGCTCATGCATTTTTGAAATAAAATGCACATGTTGTTTGGAGTTCGCACATTTTGAATTGATCGATTTTCAATTAATATGACCATTGCGAGACACGTTTACATCACTAGTTAAACTAGCTTGAAGTTATTACCCGTCCCGGTCATATAAAAGATCATCTCTCGAATTGGTACATTCTACTCAGACAAGTCCTTTGCGAGACACGTTTACATTACTGGAAAACCAGCTTGAAATTATTACCCGTCCCGGACAAATCTTTTCGATGACAGATAGTTGATTTCGTCAATTCGAGGGTTAAAACTGAGTCTTTTTGTAGAGCTCGTTTGAGATTCAAACCACAAAACTTTTTGATCACATTTTTAATCACGTCTTTGATACCACTTGTAGAGATCGAGACCTCTCTTTATCACACAAATAATACTATGATCTACTCGTGACACTCAAGAATAATGTAAGAACTAGATGAGACGTTGTATGGATCGTATGGTAAAACTTTGAGTCGAATGATTATAACTTGAAAGAGATATAATACAATGACACTTTGGGGACACACATACTCTCACCTATTCTACACTTTGAGGCACACTTGAGACACTAATCTTAGACACATACAAAAGAGTGAGAGTGTTTGTTTATATATCCCATATGGCCGGCGCCCTATGGGTTTGCTATGGGCTTTATGTGGGCTAAAGTGTGTATTACACTTATACATTTATAATCCAAATACAACTAATACCCTATATCCCACATTCTAGACTAATTGTTACATTTGACACACAAGTTGTATTCTTGCAAATGACCATCGCTTCACATTTAATAAATTAAATGCTAACATATTTGGTACGGTTCGTAAATAAACCGTACCAAATGACTTTTATTTGGTACGGTTTGATAAATAACCGTATCAAAAAACAAGGACTACTCACAAACCGTACCAAAAAATGTTTTGTGTAGTAGTGTAATAAAGGTTCTCAAATTTCAATAACTTAATAAGAATAATATTTGTGTTTTGGAATCTCCTCAGAAACTCAAATCTGAGATGGAATAAAATTTCATGTACAATGTCACAATGAAGATCGTATACACTATAGCATTTCCATAGTTAATGAAAAAAAAAAAAAAAAAAAAAAGATAATGCTTATGCTCAATTACGGAACCCTCACTTTATCTATCATACAACTCACAGTAATTGGGGAGCAAAACTGTTGATCATTCCTTACTTAATATCAAGCCTCGTGATTCACCGGGTTCGTTAATTGTAGGTGATTACTACTCTCCTCTTTCTCACTCCCCTCAGTCGCCATTTCCTCTTCTAGTGTCGGAGATTTATCCCTAACATCGCTCTGGCAACTACAAGTACAAAACACGGGTGGCTTACTTGAAACAGGTGTTGCTAAAAATGTTGGTGTTGAATGTCCCGCCATGATCACTAAATACTTCTCTTCATAAATAATTGGTAAGTTCTTGTCTAGTTTCGAGTCTCCAGCCTCTATATCTGTTTCTCCTTCATTCTCGAAATCTTCATGAGCAAGATTCCAGTAAGAACACGCGAGAACCAAGAGAGCAAAAGCAATAAGACCCATTACAAAAGCTAGGCCTCCAAAGAAGTACGGGACGGGTGTGTGCCATGGTGATGGAGCCATTGGAGCAGTTGCTTTCAGGAAGTCGATAATATCAGAGGATGATTAGAGTTGTTAATAAAAGGTGGATGCGTGTACTAAGAATTGGTTCTATTTCATGGAATTTATAGAAGATTGTTAGAATATTATCTGTATATTGGTGTTACTATTAAAGAATATAATTCTAAATAATTAACTAATGAATATATATTTTTTTATGTTCTTTTTTTAGATCTAATCCTTATGGCTAATGGAATATATAGTCGGATTCTTACTAGCAAAAGAAAAAGTTTACTCGATTAGTGCGTTTCTCTGTTCATGTTTTTTATTAGCCCATTCGGAACGCAATACAAAAGAGGATTGAGACGTACATCATTAATTTTATGGTATCAACCTTTAAGAGCACAATTGTCAACTAATGAAATTCTTTAGAAAGATGTATGAAAATACATAAGTAAGATAATATAAAATAGGTATTATCTACGTTTTTGTCTATCTTAGGCTTGCACGAGAGTAAGTATTATGTGACATTTACTAAAAGCGTTTTCAAGAGAAAGTTGAAGAATTGTTGAAGATAAACTTATATATAAAACTTGAATTGAAGATGACTCGGTTGTGCAATCAGTTGGTATTACTCAACCTACTGCTTAACTTATTGAGGTATGCTAGAGACGTAAGCAAGAGGGTTGGATAGCTTGGCATTTAGCTAATAGAGTTTTTGTCCACAAAGTAATATATAACTTGAAAATGAGTTGAAAATCTTACTAAAATTATTCATTTGCTTGTATTATAGCATCATCATATCCACAATGCACACACCTCGATCAACAAATTTATCTACGAAAAGTGACTATAGCAAATTTAGACACCTTGTAATTCGCTGAAGTGAATGCTTAGTCATGAATATTATAGCTAAGAGAGTCCATTTAGCAAAGGTATACAAAATACTATGGTATTTCATACCTAGTATTATGAAGTTTAATTTTTTGTAGTTATTTATAGGGGACCCTTATTTATATTCTTTAGACGTATAGTAATAAGATATTATAGCGGCAAAATTTTATAATTGTGTGATTATTCATTTTCATCAACGGTTAACTAACAGAATAACAAAAAAGAAGTTGTTATATGGTTTCTTATTTAATAGTGTTTGTGACTTAATTTAAAAAAATAAGATATTAGTGTTGAGATTAAATAAAAAAACAAAATCCCAAAAAAAAATGAAAAAAAATAGCATTGCATGTCAAAAGTTGTCATGCATTTTTTTTGAAATTTTGGGTAAAAATTGTTAAGGCGATTATTATGTTAAGTAAATATTGTTTGAATTTTATGTGGATTTTTAATTTTGAAAGGGATATTTTTGAATATTAAACATTACTCACTTTTACGTTTTTTAAGCTTTAAAAAAAGCATGCATGCTTTATATGTAGTGGAGATTAAAGCTTGAGGGTACTTCCGAAATTAGAACGCGTGATAATTTGAAATATTCTGGCTATGTTTCACGCATTCCTCACATTTTAAGTGATTCATGTACGAGTCGCCCCAATCAAATTATTGGTTCCAGTAAGTTGGCTATCAACATCATTTCTCTTTGATTGGTTTTTGCATCGATCAGTTTCAAAACAATTAATATTATCTATAATTTGTTAAACATCTTTTCCCTCTACACACGAGTCCAATTTTTATCCACAAAAGGTGTAGAATGACGGAAACACCCTGACCCTGATTGCCTTTTTGCTCTCTGATCTTGCTATAATCAATCATTCTCATAAACAACATATTATTTGATACTTGGCTTTTAAGCATGCAAGTACTAATAAAGGAAATGAGTCATATGACAAAATGTTTTTTCCTTTCATTCTCCAAAAATTTATATACATTGCGTATGCTAAAACTAGAGTAAACATGAGAACAATAGTTATAATTCTCAACGATAACCTACTAAAACAGTAAAACCCTCGCCATATTTACCACAAATCCCGCAATCTCTTCCAGTCAAGAATTATTTCAAACGAGCATCATAGCACTGATGATCTACGGTCTAATGGTTTTCGATGGTCCTTACATGTAGTTGAACATCACTAACATGTTTCTCTTTCTCATTCTCACTCCCCTGCATCATTTCGTCTTCTGAAGTCGAGGATTCCTCGGCCGAGTTGCTCTGACAACTACAACTACCAAAAGAAGAAACTCTGCTAGAAACAGGTGTTGCGATATAGGTCGGGCCAGCTTGTCCTGCCATAATTACTACATATTTTTCTTCAAAAATCACGGGTAGTTTTTGGTCCTTATTATCAGGTTTAGAGTCTCCAGCTTCAAGGTCTCGTTCACTGTTCTCACTAACTTCTTGATCACGGGCGTGCTTGGAGTAGGAGCACGCTAGGATCAAAAGAGCAAAGGCAATGAGACTCAGCATGGCAGCAAGGCCACCAAAGAGGTACGGCACAGGTGAATGCCATGGTGATCGGTGAACGATCACCGGGGATGAAGGAGCCATCAAAGAATTCATGTTTGGTTTTTACTTTGTAAATTGAAAATAGTGAAATTAGAAGTTGTTTATGTGATGAGTGCAATAAGATGATGTTATGTGAAGGTGGTATTTATAGATGGGAAAATGGGTGGAATAGTTTTTGTTTTAGGGTAAAATAATAAATTGCGTCATCTTATGGAGCCCACATTATGCAAATTATATAGTTGCGATTGAACCATTTTAAATTCCGTTACAAAGTGTCGGTTTTACAATTTTGGTACAAAAACCATTTTCCTATTCAATGGTTTTCTTCATGATAGTCCTTTTTATGCATGCAGGCATAGCTAGACATGCTTTTTTGCAAACTTTTTATGGTACAAAGCTTTCTTCATGATAGTCCTATCATGGGGACAGAACTTAGAGAGGACTGAAGGAGTTGTGACCTTCCCAAATTTTTTGACCATGTGTATATTTTATATCTTTTTATATATGATTTTAGTATTTTTAATACAAAAATTTTAGCATAATGTATACTGGTCCTCCTAAAATAAATATTTTTCAAGTTGGTCTCTCCACCAAAACGTTTAAGTTCCGACCCTGCATATCAATGTTGCATAACCCCTAAAGAGAAAAAAATGATTATAAATAAATACGTATAGCAATCGATATGTAATATATGATGGTTTTCAAAACACGTAAGTATAACAAAATAATTATGGATGATGTGCATTTGGCAGACGACATGATAATTTTAAACTTGAATTGTTTTCCATGAATTATAAGAATGATCTTCTATTCCGATGTTGGTAGTCATCACAATCAGTTTTTGTGTTAATGATTAACAATCCTTTTCATCTTGTCATTGTCACGTTTTGAATTATTAAGGATATATATCGTGAATTCGAGCCGATTGGAAACCAACAGGTTTGTAGTATTTCTTCAACAACTTATGTTTTGAACCAACTTTACACTTATCGGATTAACTATCATTCCATATTTATGAATCTAATATGCAAAATTTTAGAAAGCTAAATACCACAACATTCTTTCTTGATTCTATCATTGTTTTTCTTAAGCATAAATGACTCATTTAAATAGTTTAATTTTTTTTCTCAAACCATTACTAGAATCGGAACCTTTAGTCAGGAGACAGTTTTAACGACGACAGGTCTATTAAACGACAAAATAAAGCTCTTGAACCCAAATCAACTATTGTATCTAGATTTTATATCCAGACTTTACGTTTTGGAGGTGTCAGGGTCATGGTCGTTAACTCTGTTTCATACTTTCTACCGAGTGAATTCATTTAGTATTATAGCATTGGGTGGGTTTGGAGGTCGGGTTCTATTTTAGTTTCATTGGATTTTCACTAGCACGTCTGTAAAACACTACTCAATCTTTATCATACACTATAAAAGCTATTCGATGGTACTCAAGTAAGAACAAGAAAGAGATGAAGATGTGTGGATCGTTTATATTAAACCGAATGTATTAGCTTGAGAGAGAAACAATACAAAAACATAAAGCGCACACACACACTCCCACCTATACTAGTCTTGAGGCACACTTGGAAATGAGGTGGGAGTGTCCTTTTATAGATGAGATGTGACGCCCTAATGGCTTTCACATGGGCTCGGTTGGGCTTTGGTTGCGCTTGACAATACATGGACTATTATGACTTAACTTAGAACATATTAGCTTAGTCCTCAACTGTGAGCCCACCGTCTATTCTATACATTTCATACGATACACTAAAGTTGTTAATACAAAATGATCATCACTTTTAAATTAATGCTAACAACGTCCTTGTTTGGCCTCGAGTGATTTTGAGGTTAGAGGGTCGAGTGATTGCGAGTTTAAAGGGTCATAAGTTAGAGGGTCGAGAAATCTTTGGTGTAAGTTTAAAATCAGTTTGTTTGGTCGGTAGTGACGATGCGTTTACTAGCTTCTTACTAGTTTTTATTTAATCAATATAATATATAATTGTCTTTCAAAAAAAACAAAATATCAAATCCATAACACAAGTAGTTAATTGATTAAATTCGTTTTTCTACCTCCTTTTGTATATGAGTTTTATCATCTTATGCTTCTCCAGAATTCCATATTTATCTAAAGGTAGCGATTATTATGGATATGTGTAATATCCTTTTTTGTAATTGTCTTTTCTTGTTGTTTTGGAATCATAGACAATAATACCTTGCCTTACATTGAGAGTTTTCCATACTTCTTTTTTTTTTGTCATGGTTCTCATCTTTCCCATCTTGCTACTACTTTGTTGTCATTCTTTTCACTCAAAAAGTTTGATGCAACGTACAATGCTTTTTGCCATGATCATTTTCACGTTTACGCATCGAACACATATTTCCTATCATCACACTACGTGTTGCAACCACAACTTGTAATGTGGTTAAATTTGCATGTGGTTGCAGCATGCCACAAAATATTATGTGTTAGAGTTTATAGACTTTTTTGGGAAAATGACATGCATTATTATTGTATATAATCGATTAAGCGTCATTGTAGAAACACGTTTAGTTACTTCAAAATTACTAACATGATCACAGATTCAAGATGGTTGGACAAAATTCAATGAAAACACCATTGTTCATTTGAAAATTTAAAGGTCGATATGTTTGAGTCATGCAATAAGTGAAAATATTAGTCAAAACCAACAAATATCTTTCTTAGAGTATTAAAATGTTGGTTACTGCCTTGTTTGAGCCGTTGGTTTAAGATAACCATTGTACACATATTGCATTGCGGGGCCAAAGGAATTATTTGGGACATGATACTGCTAATATAGATTAGATAACCATTGTACACATATTCTTTGCCTGCCATACAATGTCTCTTCATTCACATTTGCTTCTTTACATTTTACCAACTCAAGTTGAGTTGATAAATAAATAAATAAAACATTTTATCAACTCAAGTGTAGGGTTTCTTTTATGTTTTAGTTTAGAATTTCCATACCTGCACCTTTGCAACTAAATTATAATTATGCAAACTAGCAACGAAACGCATGACATAAAAACTTCGTAGAATACATTCAAACGCGTGACCATAAATGAAGGGGTGCTGTGAAACTTTCATGGTGTTCTTTGGGGTTTTTGATTTGGTTAAGAGTGCTCGGTACACTAGTGCCAAATTACACGTTATTCGTTTGTCACTTAAGTACCACATCATCCCTTTTTCAATAACTCACCAATAATTGAAACATCATCCATAACAAGAAAACCAATAACACTTTGTAGGTCTAAAAAAAACCATTTAAAAAAAAGCAAATGTGGGTGCAATGGCTGAAAACCAAATAGCGGACGAACGGCGCATTTGCCGGTGCAGTACGACGACACCGTTCATGCATTGTAGGGCGAATGGCGGACGAAAGTTTTCGTGTACGGAGCACTCTATTAATAATCAATATGATAGTAAATGGTATGTGGGCTTTTCACATGAGGAACCCATTAGAAATCGTGTTTTTAGCTTCATATGCGCAAAATACTACCATATGTTCAGTAATTAACGGATCTTATTTTAAGATGGATCAATCTTGCCATCTCTTCTCATCAAGATCTTTTCATTCGGTCTTCGTTTTGAAATATTTGTGATCCTGCTTCAAAGCCCATCTATACACACCCCAACGACCTATGTTTGGAGCATGAATAGTGATCTTACAAATATGTAGAATCTTGAAAATTGCTCAATAAACTTTTTTGAATATGGAGCATGGTTAGAGAGAATTTTTTTTTTTTTTTTTTTTTGGTAAAAGGGTTACCCCGGTAAAATATTATTACTCCAAAAAACAATTAATTACAACGGATCCGATGTGGGTAAATCCCAGTCCACACCTCAGCCCAAAAAAGGTCAACAAGAAGCTCCTACAGTGCTTAAGACCTAACCAAGTTAGAGAGAATTTTGTATACTCTATTCTTTAAATATGAAAAAAAAAAAAAAAGAAAAAAAGATTATATATATATATATAAAAATATATATATATATATATATATATATATATATATATATAAAAGAGTAAAAAAATTGATTACAATAGCTCAAATCAAAATATAGTAATATTAATTAATAAGTGCAAACAAATTTTTTTTGATATTAGTGTTGTAATTGTTAGTAAAATGAATGTAAAAAGAAGGTGAAAACGAAAATTTATGTTAAAATAAGTGGGTTTTTAAAAGAAATGGAAGAAGAAACTTTTTGGATATTAGTTTTGTAATTGTTGGTAAAATGAATGAAAAAATAAAGATGAAAAAAAAAATTATGTTGAAAGTAAGTGAGTTTTTTGTTAAAGAAATGGAATGGTGGATAGCATGTTCAGTAATCAAGGATGAGGGAAGATAGGAAGAAGTAGGAGATTCGTAATGGGGATGTTCGCAAAGGGTGCACAATGGTTAAAGGGGTTCACAATTGGTTAGCATGGTTCTTAATACTGAAAAGAGGGTTCGTAAGATGAAATAGGGGGTTCGTGAGAAGAAGAAAAGGTTTATTGGAGGAGAAAGACTTTTGAAAAGAATATCGAAATTGATATCAAATTAAATTCATTATTTGGCATAATTTTTTCAAATCTTTTATGGTGTAATTTCGCATATATATGAGATTAAAAAAGATAAATGTGTTTTTATTATGTGAGAGTGAAAATGTAAACATAAATTACAACCATCTGAACAAAACTAACTATATTTTATGCACAAAGATAATATGGACAACTTACATTTAAAAGTGTGACCGTTTTTGTCTGTTCACATATTTAAGCTATAGTTTTAGCAAAATATGCTACTTATGTGAGTCAAATTTGAAATAAATGGTATCTTCATTGTCACAAATGCAAATTTCTGTTTATCCTTGTTGAATTTGACGCGTGTCGTTTGCTAAGTATGATTTGCAGTTTTGCACTACCATAAGAGCACATAATTGGTGACGTTTTTCTTCCCTAATTAAAATCAACTAATAATATATACGTCATAATGCATAACATTTCGGTCTATAGAGTTCTAGCTACGTATTCTAATCAAGACAAACCAAATGCTACTGTAACATCGAGTCATGTAGGCAAAACATTAAATAGTCCATAAAAGTTATTTTGTGAATGTGCAAATCCACGTCCTCATCACCTTTGTTCACTAATCAACGTACACATCCTCTTGCTTTTTGATTATAGTTTATACTTTATACTCCCTCCGTCTTAAAATTATAGTCCATATTTCTCTTTTTGGTATTTTTTAAAATAATTGTCTACTTTTCTTTTTAAGTAAAAACTAAAGAATATATTAGGTGAATATTCTCTTTAAAAGGTTGAGATTTATAGTGGTCCTATTTTTATTAAATTTTGTGATTTCTCTCTCATGCTCATGACAATAATTTTGAGATGAAATGATTACAACTTCTAACATTTTTTATTACAATTCCCGCATTTTTTTAGTTGAATATAGACCACAAAATTTGAGGAGCAAATCTAAACCAAATCCCACTCACTCTTAATTTGCTAATAACATTTAAGTACGTCTTGTACCTTGTTTCACAATGATTAATCTATGTTTTAACATGTTTTTTTCTTGAGGTTGGTTATTAGTACATACTCTAAAGTGATAACTACACTCCCCAAATTTATTTTTTTTCTTATTTTTATAACTTTGTTTTAATTATAAAACTGCGAAATTAAAAAATAAAAATAAAAATAAAAATAGAAGTAACAGAAAATATAAAGTTTGATAAATTAAAAGTATTAACTACAAAAACATAGAGCAGAAAATTGCCTTTACTCTGTTAATAAGGTGGGTACAACTGGCCAAAAAAAAGTAAGGAATAAAACTATAAAATTTGAAAAGTCAAAAATAATAACAAACAAAAAATACGGAACAAAAAAAACATTAAAAAAAAACTATATTGTCTAATAGCGGATAAAAGAGGAAATAGAAGAGGTAAAAAAAAATAAAAATAAAAATAAAACACTAAGGAGTGTACCCATAAGGCTGGACACAGTCGATGAACCAAGTGACCTGAGTCATCGGCTGCCACGTTAGCTTTCTCTCTCCGACGACCAGACATGACCAAAGTGTCATAGTCGATGACGGAGTTTTTTTTTAAATGAAATGGTTGAAAATATATGTTTTTGGTTTTGAAAGTCGGTCGTATAATAGACCGACTTTGGATTTCCATCACAAACGACCGAAGTGAGACCGATCTCCCACAACTGAACAAACCGATGTGAATATTGGTCACTTCATGTGACCGACCGACTTTTTCCGTTCGATTGTACTTAGCCTAATACCACTCTTTTTTTCTTATATAATCTTGAGTACATGCTACGACATGGTCAAATACAACATGTTGTTAATATCTCTAGTACAAAATAATTAAATTCTTTCCATTAAATTTAACTTAATGCAATACAAATGAATGATTTTTATTTTATTAATTTTCCTTTATGCAAGTGCCGTGAATGAATTTGTTTCAAATCTTTTCTTCAAACACTTAAAAATGCTTAAGATTTTGATTAAAAAGAACAGTATTACTTCAATTGGTTAAAAAGTTTTAAATAACATTTTTTTTTAGTAATTCTTCAAGTGTTACCTCAAAATAGTATTACTGTAACGATTATGTATCCGAAAAACATAGACATGGGGAAAACAACTTGACTACTAAGTACCAGATAAACTCATTTGCAAATAAATTAACAGGGACACATGTAGAATTAGTGATGGACTAATTTAACACTATTTGTAAATTAGTCCATCACTAATTCTACTTGTGTCCCTGTAATTAATATGCAAATGAGTTAATTTGGTACTTAATAGTCAAGTTGTTTTCCCCATATCTATGTTCTTCCGATACAGAATTATTAAGTTATCAGGTTTCAAAAAAAATTATTTGTTGGTACTTAGTTAATTTATATTTGAATAACCTGAACAATCGAACAGATGGATACATTAGAACACTTCAAGTGAAAATTACAATTTGATCGCACTAACATTTAAGCTTGTTGACGTATGAGATATTCAAGTAACTTGATGATCCACACGTAATCTTAATTATTTAAAGGAATATAATTTATACAGTTAACTTCATGTGGTTCAAGTTAAAAGTAAGCAAACATAAAGTAGTTTGTTACTAATCCCTTGTGATTAAGAATATAATTTATACAGTTATTTCATATGGTTGAAGTTAAAAGTAAGCAAACAAAAAGTAGTTTGTTACTAATCCCTTGTGATTAAGTTATGGCTATTAACAATTTGGTGAAGGATTGATTCCACCTTCTCCCATTCGGAGAGACTTTAACATGAAATATTCTATAAAAGTTTGATAGCAACAAGCAATGAATGGAATGAGTGTGATTCCAAAGCTTTGCAATATAAATTAATATAAAGAAATTAACTAGAGAACCATGTGCTAATCCCATTCTCTAATACATCTTGAGATGTGCCTAATCCTTCCAACACCATCCCACCCACTTTACTTATACAATTTATATCCTTAACTACAAGTCACTCAATTGCGCTTCACACATAAAATCAAGAAAATACTACGTAAATTAATAAGGGTTTTTCTAACCTGTGTCTCAAGGCACATGATAAGAACGCAGGGATCTATAAAAAAGAACTAAATAATCCACAAAAAGTTATAAAAATAAACATTTTTTATTTGAAAAGTGTACTTTTGTGTAGATTCCTGAGTCTTTTTTTGTGGGTCTTTGTCATCTTATCCTGTACCCTTAGGGCACAAGTTAGAAAAAACCTATTAATAAGGTTTTTCTAAACTTTTTTTATTTATTATGTAAACCTTTTTTGTAACTAGATAACCCATGTACGTATACCTTTTTTGTAACTAGATAACCCATGTACGTATTTTAAGCTGGTGGCGTCATGCCATGGTCTATGCATCTAGCAACGTGGTAAATTGTTTAGTAAATTCCGTCATTTAAAAAGTTACCGGTCGTGGAGGTAAAATTAAACCTTCTATTTTAAATTTCAATTAATTTTCTTATGATTTTTCTTAGGTGTATTCGACTTTTCTAAACACCTGATCCAAGCCCTGTTTGATGCAGTTATTCAAGAAACCACATGGGTTATACAACGTTATAGAAACAAGTTGTGATTTCACTTGAAACCTCGCTTGTAGATGATATCAAGACACCTCCGTTTGGGACGTTTGGATCAATGATCTTAAAACTGCATGTGATAACTTTTGTGATGATTATTTAAAAATCAATTTTACGATTTAGAATAAGGCGGATGGTATCCATACGCTCAAAGATTATAAGGCCAACTCCAATGGGTTACTCATCCCAGTTTGCAAACCGACGGCCTCAGTTTGCCTCCGTTGTGCCATCAAAATGCAACCCAGTTTGCTTCTTCAATTCGTATGCCAGCAAACTGAAATATGTGATAGATATGTGGGCCAACGTGATAAATATGTGATAGATAGTGTATTATTTAATTTAATATGGATGATGACGTGACATGGGAAAACTGAGTTTCAGTATGTTGGGTTGGAGGCAAAATAAGTTTAGTTTGTTGGTTCAGTATGTTGGAACAGTTTGCTAATGTGTCGCTGAGGTGGTCGGTATGCTTAAACGTACTGAATCTGCCATTGGAGATGGCCTAATACCCTTGTATGTAAACAGTTGGAATATTTGGTGCTTGAAGCGTATTATTACGGAGTAAAGACGTACATAAAGTTATAAAGTTTGATAAAACAAAATTATTAAAAGACATACAAGTACTTGGATTAGAATAGAAAAGACACAAAAACTGAAAAGTAAAAAAATATAAAAATGTAAGAATCTTATAAAATTGTTTGAAGTGTATTACTGGGGTAATTTAAAAATTTTAACAAGGAAAAAAAATAAAAAGGTATAAATTACGGAAAAAAAAAGATAAAAACTTTTTTTTTTTTTAGTATATATATATTTTTACCTGGGTTTCTGACTCGTTTTACGAGCCGACTAATCTCAGGGCGACTACCCTTTTGGATAGCCCGGAGTCGGTGCAACCAAGGTTGTAAAAATCACTAGGCGCTAGCTGGGCAGACGGGCAACGCTTAACGATTAATCAGTTAGGAGGCGATTAATCGAGGATTAATAGGATTGGATTTTTTATCTCTGTTGTAAAAATCGGCCCAGGCGGTCGACTAATCGGCGCATAATCGCTGATCGGTCACTAAGCGCCCAGATTTATCATAATTAGCCTATTTAATCGGTTTGGTCAAAGATCGCTTAAAAATCAGTCAACAAACAGATTTATCAAAAAAATCGGTCTAATTGGATTAATCGGACAAAATCGCTTAAAAATCAGACAAAATCGCTTAAAAATTGGTCAACAAACCGATTTATCAGACAAAATTGGTCAAAGATCGCTTAAAAATGGTCAACAAACCGAGTAATATCTATGTTTGACTTTGAACTTTGAAGAATTATGTATTATGTTTATATTTGAACTTTGATGCATTATACTTATCTCATACATATAATATTATACAATATCAAAAATTATAATTTTGTGCATAAAAAATCCAATCCAATTAATCCCCGCCTAACCGATTAATCGCTAGGCCCTACCCGACCGCCTCACTAGCGCCTAGCGATTTTTACAACCTTGTTTTTTATATATAAAATTAATTTTTTTTAATCATATATATAAGATAAACGAGTGTCACACCCAATCTAAGGCGAAAACACAGAGTGTAACGGACGAAATCGTCATAACACATTGGTATACAAAATAGAGAAATACTTAAATGATTTCATATAGCATGTCATGACGTCGTCCGACACATAAGGGAACTTATGTCGTGACTAGTCAGTTCCACGACAAACATAGTTATACCAAAATGCAAAATTTACGTCCCACAACCCGAGACAAGTCTAGAACAAACATACAAGCCAAGAGTAAACTAGATGTAATAAATGATAACAATCCAACGATGCCACAATGCAAGATGGACTCATAACTACGTAAGGCCTCTGATGCGTGGTTTTGCGACCTTACAACAGGTTTTACCTCTCGAGGGATCTCAAGAGGCTTACAACCCCACCAGGCAGTGTACCTGACCGATGTAGTATAGTGTAGTGGTAAGTACGGGGGATTGATCGTTCTCCACAGGGAATAGTGTCGTTAGGATTGAAAAACTATTCTAATAGGTCTAAGGGTGAGAGAAGATTCTTTTTTGTATTTTTATATTTTTATGAAAGCAAGTAAAATCTCGGGTTTGAAGGAGTGGGCGGAATTAGTTGCTAATCAACTAACCCAAATTACTACGAATGCAAATAAAATAAAATAACGAAAATAAAAAGGTTGTGAAACTTATGTGGAGAGAAATGTGTTTACTTAGATTTCCTTACTCCCTAACTATCTTTTACCGGTTGATTAGTGTGTATTAATTGCGTGGATGACGGGTGTATTCCTTAATACCAATCGTGGGGTGGCGTACGTACTTCCCCAACTCTACAAGCTCCTACTTCACTCCTATGTCGAGCCGGCTAGGAAGCTCCTAACATGGGATCACTAGAATTCGCTCATGCATTAAATACAACCATAAAAACCTTAGTACGCATTGGTTCATGTTTCTTAAGACGTTCAAGCAAGTTACCGAATAGGAAGTTAGCCAGTTTTCTTAAGCCTAACATAGATAAACAATCATCCAATACAACTAATAACACACTAATAACCAACAATCAATAGCTAGGTTTCATTAGATCTAAGCAAACACAAGATAAATCTAGCCTAACATGTTAATCAAAAGACAAGAACAAGATGTAATCAAACAACACATAGACATATTGAATAATTAAACGATTACTTATCTTCAATTAAACATGGGAGATCCAAGGGTATGAAAACCCTTGGGAATGGCAGAAATTCGTCTTAGGGTTTCTCCTCCCAAGTTACACACAATAAGTTCCACACTAATGACAAAAAATTGCAAAACTATATATAGAGTTTAAGGGCTGACGGCGTCACGTTGTAGATCCTGACGCCGTCACCTCGCCGCTTTTAGGGTTCCCGGATGGCCTTCCTGACGCCGTCCCTCTTTAGTGCTCCAAAATCCGTTCTAGCCTATCAAGGGGTGACGCCGTCAGAATTGAGCTTGACGCCGTCCCTCTTTAATTTAAACCGTGACGACCTTGATCACTTCAAAGGGTGACGCCGTCAGATTTTTCATGCAAAATTCTCTGGCTTATCATGAGTAATTTTCATATCCACCTTTTTAGCCAAGCCGTGACGCCGACAAGGGCAATCCCTGACGCCGTCAAAGGTACTTTCCAGCATAATTTTGAGACTTTGTCGTTTTCTTCACTTTTATGCTCCAAAAACGTCCAAAATGCTTCCTTTTCCAGATTTCTTCTCAAAAGTACCTAAAATGACAAAAGGAACGATTTAGGGCAATATTTGATCAAATAAATACGATTTAGGGCTTAAATGACCCCCTAAAAGCGGTACACTTTTCGCTTCATCAAATACCCTTACACTTGAGATTTGTTTGTCCTCAAGCAAATGCGCTTTTATTCTAATCAAAATACAAGTTAGGGGTCATTTAATGCTAATATAAAAGTAATTGCAACAATTAGTCGTTCCACTTTAATCATAATAAGCACGGAGATTACAAACTAGCACCTCACAAGTAGTGTTTAGATACTCACATCTCTCAGGTGTCATCAAAATAAATCTCATAAATGAAAACGGATAATATCTCTCACTACCTGTCATAGCAAATAGATTACCATAGGCTTGGGAAAGGATCAAAAACCTCCTCCACTAGGCGTAAGCACCTAAGATAAACTATCAAAGAGGGCTTTTAAACGGGTTTTAACGTTAGGTGTAGGGATATGATAAACACGGTTTTGTTGGATAAGGGATATTTTACTGGTGGCGAGTTAAAGATCTTGATTAATTACATGTACTATACAATGTTGCTAAGCCAAGACTAGACTCAATCTTAAGCTAAAAACAAAATAACAAAAACATAAAATAAACATAAAATGAAACGGGATGGTAGTCCGTATGTTTTTTCTACTTTTCTTTTTCTCATTTTTTTTGTATTTTTCTTGATTTTTTTTTTTTCATACACTCTTGCCCTACCATCCAAAATAATACATCATAGGGGCATTGCATTCCCCTTACACTTGAACTTTTACATGACTTTACAAATACTATTCTAATGACTCGAATTAAGATAATTGAAAAACTTTGAGTACTTTTAAAATATTTAGCACATATGGGGGTAATAAATGATGTTCTTCCCCATTACTCCATTACACTAGTACTTTACCCATGAGTCCCAATCGTCCCAAAACAATATGTACAAGGATATGACTCGACTTAGCAACCATGTAATCAATTAGATAATTAACTTGGGTTTTAAACAAATGTTGTCACAATAATGCACTAAAGATAAGTGCATACAAGGTAGGCTAAGGCGATTTGGGTGTACATTTAAGTGGGGTGTAACAAATTCTTCCTTTAAGTAGAATGCTTAAAGGTTGAAACGAAAAGATAGGCTCTGAGGGGTGTACTAGGGGTATCGTGTACTAAAAATGAGTACAACGCAAAGGGTGTGGGAAAATTACTTGACCAATGTAGCCAAAGTAATTATAACAAAAAAACACAGGTGTAAAACAATGGGTTAATCCTAATGCCTCTTATCACGTAGTAAATCTAACTACACGAATGTAGTCTCACTTGTGGCCTCGGAATGGTCCTAACGCAAGTTCTAGAATCTAAGTGCTACCGGTACACACATCATAGCATAAATGCTTTTCCTACCAATTCTAGGGGCGAACCTCACATATTTGGGGGTGGAAAATTTTTTAGTGGTACGGTTTTTGTGCTAGTCATGTAACTCCTATCCGTGAGACGCTCATTAGAACTAAAGTTTCATTCCTAAATGTTGTAAAAAAATTTAAATTTGGCACTAAAATTGCCCTAACAGGTATTTCTCTCAGTTTTATTACACATCTACCATCAAACAAACAAAAATCAAGTGCAATTGTATTCTCTAAAGTATCGTATTTTTACCCCCCCCCCCCTTACACTTAAGATGAACATTGTCCCCAATGTTCAAATAACAAGATGTAAAAGTACTAAGGTAAAAGAATGAAATCAAATACTCCCCTGATTCGTTTGGTGGATATACAGGTAACATGGTTAGATCTTCTTCCAAGATAATGTTGAAGCTCCACGACTAATGCATCGCCATAAGCTTGATTCTACATACATTTCCTTGTCCAAAATAACCTGTTAAACCTGAGAAAACAAACACGAAAACCTGCATAACATCGGCGGGATAAATTCTATATATAAGGATATAATGCTTGTGGAATGATAATTTTGCAGATTCCTGGAGATTATAAGTTAGAGATTTAATAAAAACTTTTTATGAAAACAAAACTTTCAAAATTTTCAGGTCAGGTTGTAAACCCTGACGTCGTCAGGTTGTAAACCCTGACGTCGTCAGGTTGTAAACCCTGACGCCGTCAGAAATAATCTGACAGAATTCTCATGTTAAGATTCCGGAAAATTTTTGGAAAAACCTATACCTTACTTCCTGGAAATCCTGCAAAACCTCATCATGACTCGATACAAGCATTTGACTCAAACAAATACTAATATGTATGTTAATTTATTATTATTACGATTCATGTTCATTTGTTCTAATAAACCGATTTAGATTTCCCTTACACTTATCTTTTGCAAAATACCTTTATATGTAGTTAAGACGAAGTTAAAAACAAGATAAAGCATTTTCACAAATTAGTTTTGAACATGAATCAATAAAAATAAAAATTAAACACACATACGGAAACAAATAAAATCAACAAACAAATAATTAAACACCAAGAAACAAATAAAGCATGCATGCAATAAAGAAAACCCATGTCACAAATGTTTAAAGGCCAATAGATGCCTAATCCTAAACTATTACAGACCAAATTGTTCCAAAACATACAACCATAGATTAAATTGTTCAAACATCATAACATCAAATCAAATCATCACTGGGGTGGGGGACCTTGGCGATAGTCGTAGCCTGGAGGGAGGTGCCCGTAGTACCCATATGGTGGGTAATCCTGCTCACGTCCCAGGAAAGGGTCAATCTGCAGGTGTGGGTCCAACTGATCACGCGTAGATAAATGCTGCATCTGACGAACAGTGTGATCATACATCCAGTCGAACCTCTCGTCCACCCGGGTTCTCCAAGTATCAACCTGGCCCATCCATGCCCCCTGGTGAGCCTGCCAATCCCCCCTGCTCATGTGCCGGTAGTAATCTGCCGTACCAGCCTCATAACCCCCATGCTGCTGCTGCTGATGCTCTTCCTCCTCATCGTCCCCACCATCATCATCCTCAGCTCCGTCTGGATGATACCACATAAAGGTCCCATCATGCATCTCCATAACCACCTCCATCTGCTTCAGGGACCTAACCTTCACTGTCCTGCATGCATCACCACCACTCAAATACCTCATGACCTCGGGCCGGAGGACTCCATAAGATCGGGCCAGCCGGGTGATAAACATCCCACCATAAATCCTGTCTCCTTCCCTTTCCCCAACTCCACCATGCAGAAAGCTAGCAACCCAAAATGGGATGTTGCAGTAAACCTCATTTGAGTAAATGGTGTACAAGTAGAAGAGGTCTGAAGCAGTGACACGGTGGTGAGAGCTGTGGCGCCCTGTCAAGCCGTAGGTGAGACATCTATGGGTCAACCAAACCCTAGGTTCCCTGATTTGAGATGCCACAGTAGTCGAGGTGTACACCCCATCCCCAATAGTAGGCCAGAACATGGAACATCTAAAATCATTCCTCATCGACTCTCCATGCAACAACCTAGGCATGAACCCTGCTTGAGTGGTTTCATGCTGACTGTACAACCCAAGTCTCCATCCAAACTCAGTAACCGAGCACGTCCTAAGCTCACCCCCCAGCCTGAAGTAGATTGTGGTTCTGCCCACATCGGTCCTTGCCTCAGCCATATCAAAGTGAAAAGTGGCAAAGAATTCACGTACCAATTCGTCATGGACCAGCTCTTGAATTCTAAACAAGCTTTCCCACTGAGGGCCGGTAAATTCATCCGTTTGAAAGCTTTGGAGAAAGGTTTGCTCAAGACCTTCCCTCCTCAGAAAGCTCCAATCTACCACGGCCCCATTTTCAACCTTGTGTTGTAGCAATTGGGTGTATTTAGCCGTGGCCGCATCGTCATCAAAGACACCCCAACTGAGGACCGTGTCGCCAAAGTTCCCTTGTTGAGATCGAGAGGAACTCCCTCTGCTGGGTCGTTGACGCTTACTCATGATCTGGAAAAAAGCAAGGAGGAACAAAAGTGTTAATATGTGAATTAAAGATTTGGTGGAGCATCAGACAGGTCTGACGCCGTCACCCTTTGCTAGGTGACGCCGTCAGGTTCGACCGAATTCAAATCCAAAATTACGAGGGAAAAATCAATATCCAAACTTCAAGCTTATAAACCAAACGCCCCTTTTTGCAGCAAAATGGGTGATTGGATCATAGGTTATGGTTCAAATTCGTGGCCACCCAATTAGTGAATAAACCCATTTGATTGCCAATCATCGAATGCTTTAATCATTGCTAAATAACACTAATTAAAGGCATTATGAGTTCTAGGCATGAATCAATCCTAGGGTTTCATGAGTTGGGGGTTTTCGAAATTTAAGAATCCTATGAGTAATTAAAGCGAAAAGAATGAATAAGAATTACTTACCACGTGGAGATTGGTAACGAAAGTCGGTGAATTTGACCTTGAAAATTCGTGGGTGGGGTTGGAGTGGATATGGGTTGTGGGGTTTGTGATGAAAGTGATGGAAGTAAAGTTATTATTGCTGTGCAGACGGGGTGACGGCGTCACGTTCATAGTCTGACGCCGTCAGACCAGCAAAATTTACCACTTTGTGCCAGTTTACAAATGAGCCCCTTGTACTTTAAGGGAGCAGCTAGTCAGGGTCAATAACCCTGATAGCTAGTCTCGTTAACAAGTTCCTCCTGGGTCAAATGTTTTGTTACTGTCACGGGATGTAGTAAAATGTTGGAAAGGGCCGGTTGACGTCTCATTCAGGTTCCAATTTCCATCACGGCAGGTATTCGGGGAGTGAGAGGAACTTTTCCAGGGGGTTTTCGAAATGGGGGTGTGCTTTAATTGAGTTCTTCTCACACCTGGCTTAAAGCCAAAAGATCGTTTCCTAGCTTCATGAAAGTTAGGGAGCGTGACAACCATGCTTCCCACGAAAATGCTATGATCTTGAGAATTCTTTTTCTCATGAGGGGATCCCAATGGATAAGAGGGTTTTAAAGGTGTAGGCACGGGGAGAGGGGTTTCATCATCCCATTCGTTGTATGGTTCATTAGGGACCGGGAGTTCAAAGATCTTCTCGATCTTTTTGTGTGAAGCTTCTTCCCTAATTTTCTCCTTTAGTCTCGCGATAAACTTTTCTGCTAGTTCCATGAACATATCTCGGGTGTTTTTCAATTGAGTCTCTAATTCCTGGATCCGTCTCTCTTGGTTGTTCACGAAAGTTAGCATTATCCCTTCAAATTCATCTTGTCGTGAGAATTGATGAAACATATGTTTACCAATTGTGTTCAAACACTCATCGGGATTTTCATCAGCCGTAGTTGTAAAACCCAGAATTTCTGAACACGTAAAATACCCAGAATACCCTTGAATCTCAAATTCATAAAAGACGCTTAATGCATTTATGACATATTATTTCAAGTATAACCCAAGCAATTTAACCGTTAATAAAATTCAACGAATAAGAATAAGACGATAATAAAACTTATGATAAAATGAACGATACAAAATTAAAAATCATCACACGCCTACATGTTTGGTTAGATTCGTTTTAATAACTTGTACACAACTTATACCACACAATTCATACGTCTCTTTTAATATTTTCAAAACAAAGTATTGACTTTTCTCCAAAGACTACAACTTACTTTAAATTAGAAGAAATCAATATTTAGATAACACCTTTAGTCTAGCTGTATATCACTTTTGGTGATTTAAATGATTCTTAATTGTTTCCAATTATGCCATATGCGTTTTTTTTTTCCTCCCTATATCACGGCTGTCCTATCTCCTCTTTGATATATTGCAAATATTCTCTAAACACAAACTTTAAACAAAACCCTAAACCTATATACCAACCTTGTCGGCTGCTACTTTGTTCCTTATTATTCCTGTTCGATTCATAAGACAAACAAAGGAGGATCGTCGTGACTCTTGGTGGTTCGAACGTTTGGGCTGTTTCTGGTTCAAAGGAGGGAACGAGTGCATTGTTGGTGGTAGTTTGACGTGATGTTATACAGCAGATTCGTGGGATTTTGGGGTTTGCTTCGGTTGAGTTTTTGCTCGTGGTTCTTTGGTCACTCGTCCTTCTCTTTTGATCACGCAACGAGGGTATCTCGTACCACCTAGTTATTATCTCCATTTTGATTCATTTATATATGTATAACCTGGATATATAAGACCTAAAAATCAGATATTATGAAACATGTACGTGTGTAATGAATGTTCGCATGAAATACTAAATTTTGTCACATGAAATCATAGAAATATTTGCATAAATAACAACCATATCAATTGTAAAAGAAGGCCTATGGATCTGAAATTTGTACACGTATAGAGGGTGTGATTAATGGTCTAGAATGAGTGTGTCATAATTGTCGCATGGCTGGACAGAAAAGGGATTTCGTGATGTCTTAAGTATGTCGTAAAGGGGCCGTATCAAGGAGTGTCGTACAGCATCTATAGACTTGTCTTGGGTGTGCCGTGTGGTGGTAAAAGGGGTCGAGTTTTAGTAATCATAAAAGAGTATACAAACTGAATTGAGATAGGTCGAGAGTCGTGCGTTTTGGGCGAATTAATAGTTGGTCACATTTGAACTGGGTGGGTATCGCATGAATGGGGGTTTGAGAAGTTGATCGTGTCCTGTCATTCTTATTGTTCATGTGTGAGTTTTGTTGTTTATATATCTGGTATTGAGTACATATAAAACCTGTCCTGCATATAATCGATCATGCATAGTTATAAGTTATAATGGGACTTGATAGTAAATGTGATGGTTAAAATCTATAAGATGGTTAAAACCTATAAGGGTCGTGGTCTGCAAGGTTGACTTGCCATGCGTGTCGGTCTTTTCTTTTTCGAAGGGAGTCACGTATTAAACCTATTTTCAGATTTAGAAAGCACTGAGATAATAAGATTAAGAATGTACACAAGAATTTAGCTTTTACAATCGTCATTTCATCCCCTAAATATTATTAATTGTCAATTATAGCCTTAAAGTATTAAATTATTATTTCGGGAAGACTTACTAATAACGGGAAGTTACTAAATATGGAAAGCCGACTAAAATAAGTAACATGATTCGTATGATCATAAAATAATACTTGATTATCATATTCGTGTAGATCCGGTGAAGCGGGAGTAGTTGTCATTCCTTTGTAACCATCTCTGGTGTTTGTTTGCTTTCGTCAAGGTATAGATATTCTGCTTCTTATTAAGAGGCCTTCATTCTCTTGTTATGATTCATATTAGGGTTTCCCTATACCATTGCTATGTTCCCTTCATTCATGAACTCCGATCTTTTGAACCATCATGATATTGAACCTTTTATGATTATGAACCTTTACTTATGAACCTTTGATTATGAACCCTTGCTTATGAACCATGATTATGAACCATGATTATGAACCATGCTTATGAACTTATGAAACATGATATTTGACCTATGCAAGTAAACTTAAAACATGATTCATGATACTTGACCTTTACCCTCAGTTTGATACTACGAGCCACTCACTAGGCATGAGGGTTTCATGTCCATGTCAGTCGATGCACCGATGGCATGACTCTAGGGCAGGAGAGTGATGACCTGTCCCGTCCCTGCATGTTATGTTTACGTAGAGGCAGATTATGGCCACCTGGGGCGTATGGATGCATCCTAGATTTGTTCATGTACATGTTATGTTATGTTATGTTATTCATGGTGACTGATGGTGTGTGCGATACACGTCTTTCACACTCTGGGAGCTAGCTACTCCAACTCATGATGAGGACACCCCTTATATTTACAGGATACCCATGATGAGGACACCCCTCATATTTACAGGATACTAAGAGGTCTCCCCTCTTCATGTTTATGGCTATGATTATGATTATGATTTCATGTTATGGGCTCGTAGTGGATTACTGACCTTTCTTTACCATGCACCTTTTCCCTTTCCCTCATGATACCATGTATTCTTACCATGTATTCATGTCTCCATTCTCATTTACTCATGTATTATTCATCATGCTACTGCTTTGTTTCCGTTATATCTGTTCACTGGGCTTTTTAAGCTCAGCCGCACGTTTTCTTTTCGTGTGCGGCAGGTTATAAGCAGGACGAAGGGTTTTGGGTATAAGTGAAGAGACTTTTGGACTTAGAAGACTTTGAGTAGAAGCCATTAGAAGAGATGTACGTATGGATTTGATAGACAGCTTTTATTTTCCTTTGTAACCCTTTTGTATTGTAAGATTTCATTTGTAACCTTTGAGAATCTTTGTATTACTATTGATTGTATGCTTTGTTTAATCTGATATGAAACCATTAGTGTGATACTTCTACCCTTGCCGGGTTGGGGTGTTACAATTATGGTATCAGAGACAGGCTGCGATTCGTAATACATTTACCCTTGACCTGTGTAGGTTAGGACCACTAAGTTTCCCCTGTAGGCGCTCATAGGACAACCTTTGAAAATTTACTTTAAGATTCCCTTATAGGAACGTAAGTTTTGACCAGTGAGGAATGGGTAGACTATAAGGCATTTGTTTAAGTATCATTGCTTCCGCATCACTCTCATTCGTACCTTGCTTTTGGTTAGATCCTGTTGATATCACTTTTGGAAAGTGAAAGCTTATGCTTTGCACCACCTAAGATTTGAACCTGATTAAATCTTGAAGGCATTGAGAATCTCATAATAATTGTCTGACACTATTTGATCCTTATCTTCAGATTTTGACTCTGATCTCTGATCATTTCGTTAATCATTTTGATGCCTCTTCGGGCAATCTGAGAACCTCCATGGCGATAACGTATTGGAGATGTTTTGTTATTTATCTTTTGCTTTTGATAAGTATCTATGAACCGTCCGACACTATTTGATTTCGTTTCACCCGTCTCTGTCCCTACGAGAAGTCTTGTGGTGTTTAACCACGAGTATAAGAATTTTTCCCTCTCACTTTGGAACGATAAGTTTTGCTATGCTGATCTGACTTTCTTTGGATAGTTGACTTCGATTTCATTCCTTCAAGGAATTGGTTGATTGATCACTCAAATGTTGACAACTACCCTTCTATGTCTCGCCTTTGGCGTTTGAAACAATTTTGAACTCCCTACTGCGATTACCGATTGTTAAACCCTTTGCTATCACTATTACCCTGGAGACTCGTGTGTTACGTTCGCGGTTATGAAGTTTTTCCTAGAACTCATTTCGTACACCAATGAATGAATCGTATCTTGAGAGTTTTGGCACCCTGAGTTTTCTGAATATGATTCGTGACTGAACCACATGTTTTTCCACCGGAATGTGAAGAAAGATTTGACTTGATGCCGAGAGAGATTGTCTAGTCACTAAGCGAAAGTGTCTTTCAGATGTGTCCGGAATCATACCTGTTGAATTAAGCGACCGGGAAGAGCAGCAACCGAAGACCAGGAAGAAGATGAACCGTAATATCGTAGGAGCCAATATTCCTCCACCCTGAAACGACCATGTGTTTGTTTAATTTTGGAGCGCGAAGTTTCCTTCTGATGAATTGAAGTTATTCTTGAAATCACCTCCGTATTTGTAACGACTGATATGACAGTTAGTGACGCTAATAGTATTAGCTAAAGCTGTGATTGTTTCGTGAATTTGATAAATAGTGTTTTCTCGTAAGTATTTGGGCAAATGGTCATTGTATGACTTAATAGTATGTTCGGAAACGAGGAAGAGCATGAAAATCATCTTTGCACTTTGCTAGGAAATTCGTCGATCGTTTGTGCATTCTGAGATATTGATATTTGTAAAGACAACGATGTCCTTATTTGAGGATACCTCTTTAAATCCCGCAAGTTTTGAAAACTATCACCAAGTGGTCAAGACCGATAGCAAAATGGAGAACTGAAACCTTTTGAAGGATTCTGGAAGATGTTTGCAACTTATGATATCATTGAGAAATTTCGTAAATAGAGAGAAACAACTTAGTTTGATTTAGAATGGAGTTTTGAAATAGAAATTAGCTTCCATACCCTCGGGCGGAACAATTTTGGGATAAATCAGAAAGAGACTCGGTTATACTCCCTTGCAGCACAGAAGGTTTTCGTATGCACCAGGACAACTAGAAACATGTCAGAAGAATTTCTTCACTGCCTGACCTGGAGTTGACAACAACGGCAGCTACCCTGAAGAGTGAAGACATTCCTTACAAGGCAGAAGTGTTGGCGATGCAGAAGAAGAAAATCTAGTCAAGACGGCGAACCCGGAGCTGATGAAGACGTGCAGTCTCACTTCCCTATTCATCTTGGTTGTACTAAGATGAATTGAGAGTGGAAGCAGACTGGACGATGAAGGAAATTTAAAGAGCATTCCAGGAATTCACATCACTCCATTCCAAGAAGGACTGCAGGAGGCTTGATGAACCAGACAAAAGTACACGATTCTGTTTCACTTCCAGATTGACGGACCAACAAAGACAGATTAACCGGACTTGAAGAGATTGGATGTGTTGAATGAACAGATTTTTGAAACAGACCCTTTATGTTTGGAAGAATTGATTCTATGAAGGCCGAAGTTCTTGGCGTCTAACTTTTATTTCCGTTGACCCTCTTCAGTTTCGTTATATCGTGATAAGATCCTCTTATGATTTAAGTTCCCTAGGAGCATTTCAATTCGTGTTTAGTTTTCGTATGTTCGGTGATGACTTTGTTTTGAGAGATTTTGGCGCGTTGTAGAAGATATGATGCTTGTGACGGCATACTTCGTTTCTGCTAGGAAATCTGGGATTTTGATACTCTTGCGAATAATTTTGTTTCCCTTTTAACTATGACATTGATTTTGTGACCTCTGAGACTGTAGAAGTACGAGGTGAATTGAGATAGGTGGTTTTGATTACGACTTGAGATAAAGTATGGCCATCATGAGGGCATATTTATATGATGCCGGTATTATGACGTCTGGCCAACGTGATAATACTTACATCATATAACGTGCACTTGTTGTGGGCATGGGATATCTTGGGGAGTACCTAAGAAGTTAGAATTTGAAATTCCGTTGGATTATCCGTGATTAGTAAGACTTTAGGTTCATTCTACCTATGCGTATACTCTACTTTCGTTCATTAGATATATGGATAAGTTTGGACTCTCGTTTTGCATTCTGTTGACCTCGGTTATAAATCTTGAACTCTTGTAGAGCTCCATACTGTTGTTACAATTAATTTGATCTGAAATCTTGTTCGTATTTCGTATGAGCTTCCGGGAGATTCACCTATCCTCCATTTTGTTGAATGGTCTTTTAATCGGAAACAACCTAATTTGTCTCTTTCTTAGCAAATTTGAACCCACTTCATTTTGATTCGAGTCATGAGAAACTTTTTGGTCTGAAGATCTTTTGAAAGAACCTCCCCAGGCGTGAGAATGTTGTGACGATCTTTTGCGATTTGCAACGACTTCGTCTAACCCTGCGACTTCAATTTTCGAGGACGAAAATTTTATATTAGAGGGGAAGAGTTGTAAAACCCAGAATTTCTGAACACGTAAAATACCCAGAATACCCTTGAATCTCAAATTCATAAAAGACGCTTAATGCATTTATGACATATTATTTCAAGTATAACCCAAGCAATTTAACCGTTAATAAAATTCAACGAATAAGAATAAGACGATAATAAAACTTATGATAAAATGAACGATACAAAATTAAAAATCATCACACGCCTACATGTTTGGTTAGATTCGTTTTAATAACTTGTACACAACTTATACCACACAATTCATACGTCTCTTTTAATATTTTCAAAACAAAGTATTGACTTTTCTCCAAAGACTACAACTTACTTTAAATTAGAAGAAATCAATATTTAGATAACACCTTTAGTCTAGCTGTATATCACTTTTGGTGATTTAAATGATTCTTAATTGTTTCCAATTATGCCATATGCGTTTTTTTTTTTTTTTTTTTTCCTCCCTATATCACGGCTGTCCTATCTCCTCTTTGATATATTGCAAATATTCTCTAAACACAAACTTTAAACAAAACCCTAAACCTATATACCAACCTTGTCGGCTGCTACTTTGTTCCTTATTATTCCTGTTCGATTCATAAGACAAACAAAGGAGGATCGTCGTGACTCTTGGTGGTTCGAACGTTTGGGCTGTTTCTGGTTCAAAGGAGGGAACGAGTGCATTGTTGGTGGTAGTTTGACGTGATGTTATACAGCAGATTCGTGGGATTTTGGGGTTTGCTTCGGTTGAGTTTTTGCTCGTGGTTCTTTGGTCACTCGTCCTTCTCTTTTGATCACGCAACGAGGGTATCTCGTACCACCTAGTTATTATCTCCATTTTGATTCATTTATATATGTATAACCTGGATATATAAGACCTAAAAATCAGATATTATGAAACATGTACGTGTGTAATGAATGTTCGCATGAAATACTAAATTTTGTCACATGAAATCATAGAAATATTTGCATAAATAACAACCATATCAATTGTAAAAGAAGGCCTATGGATCTGAAATTTGTACACGTATAGAGGGTGTGATTAATGGTCTAGAATGAGTGTGTCATAATTGTCGCATGGCTGGACAGAAAAGGGATTTCGTGATGTCTTAAGTATGTCGTAAAGGGGCCGTATCAAGGAGTGTCGTACAGCATCTATAGACTTGTCTTAGGTGTGCCGTGTGGTGGTAAAAGGGGTCGAGTTTTAGTAATCATAAAAGAGTATACAAACTGAATTGAGATAGGTCGAGAGTCGTGCGTTTTGGGCGAATTAATAGTTGGTCACATTTGAACTGGGTGGGTATCGCATGAATGGGGGTTTGAGAAGTTGATCGTGTCCTGTCATTCTTATTGTTCATGTGTGAGTTTTGTTGTTTATATATCTGGTATTGAGTACATATAAAACCTGTCCTGCATATAATCGATCATGCATAGTTATAAGTTATAATGGGACTTGATAGTAAATGTGATGGTTAAAATCTATAAGATGGTTAAAACCTATAAGGGTCGTGGTCTGCAAGGTTGACTTGCCATGCGTGTCGGTCTTTTCTTTTTCGAAGGGAGTCACGTATTAAACCTATTTTCAGATTTAGAAAGCACTGAGATAATAAGATTAAGAATGTACACAAGAATTTAGCTTTTACAATCGTCATTTCATCCCCTAAATATTATTAATTGTCAATTATAGCCTTAAAGTATTAAATTATTATTTCGGGAAGACTTACTAATAACGGGAAGTTACTAAATATGGAAAGCCGACTAAAATAAGTAACATGATTCGTATGATCATAAAATAATACTTGATTATCATATTCGTGTAGATCCGGTGAAGCGGGAGTAGTTGTCATTCCTTTGTAACCATCTCTGGTGTTTGTTTGCTTTCGTCAAGGTACAGATATTCTGCTTCTTATTAAGTGGCCTTCATTCTCTTGTTATGATTCATATTAGGGTTTCCCTATACCATTGCTATGTTCCCTTCATTCATGAACTCCGATCTTTTGAACCATCATGATATTGAACCTTTTATGATTATGAACCTTTACTTATGAACCTTTGATTATGAACCCTTTCTTATGAACCATGATTATGAACCATGATTATGAACCATGCTTATGAACTTATGAAACATGATATTTGACCTATGCAAGTAAACTTAAAACATGATTCATGATACTTGACCTTTACCCTCAGTTTGATACTACGAGCCACTCACTAGGCATGAGGGTTTCATGTCCATGTCAGTCGATGCACCGATGGCATGACTCTAGGGCAGGAGAGTGATGACCTGTCCCGTCCCTGCATGTTATGTTTACGTAGAGGCAGATTATGGCCACCTGGGGCGTATGGATGCATCCTAGATTTGTTCATGTACATGTTATGTTATGTTATGTTATTCATGGTGACTGATGGTGTGTGCGATACACGTCTTTCACACTCTGGGAGCTAGCTACTCCAACCCATGATGAGGACACCCCTCATATTTACAGGATACCCATGATGAGGACACCCCTCATGTTTACAGGATACTAAGAGGTCTCCCCTCTTCATGTTTATGGCTATGATTATGATTATGATTTCATGTTATGGGCTCGTAGTGGATTACTGAACTTTCTTTACCATGCACCTTTTCCCTTTCCCTCATGATACCATGTATTCTTACCATGTATTCATGTCTCCATTCTCATTTACTCATGTATTATTTATTATGCTACTGCTTTGTTTCCGTTATATCTGTTCACTGGGCTTTTTAAGCTCAGCCGCACGTTTTCTTTTCGTGTGCGGCAGATTATAAGCAGGACGAAGGGTTTTGGGTATAAGTGAAGAGACTTTTGGACTTAGAAGACTTTGAGTAGAAGCCATTAGAAGAGATGTACGTATGGATTTGATAGACAGCTTTTATTTTCCTTTGTAACCCTTTTGTATTGTAAGATTTCATTTGTAACCTTTGAGAATCTTTGTATTACTATTGATTGTATGCTTTGTTTAATCTGATATGAAACCATTAGTGTGATACTTCTACCCTTGCCGGGTTGGGGTGTTACAGTAGGTGTCTCGGCTTTCATTAATCTCTCAACCTGCCTTTTTATGTTTTCGAACAGCTGTTCTTGGGTTGCACTCATGCAATTTAAAATCCCTTCTTCCGAGAACGTTGAGTCTTTCCATTCTTCTTTTTCGTACTGTGCTAAGTCCTCAATGACTTCCCAGCACTTATCGACACTGAGCCTGCTCAGCCTTCCATTGGCAGCGTAATCTATGGTTCTTCGAGTTTGATGATTTACGCCATCATAAAATCGTTGGATTTGTAGCCAAGGATCCATGCCATGGTGAGGGACTTTTTGGAGTAAGTCCTTGAATCGAGTCCATGCCTCGTAGAGGGTTTCACCTTGATGTTGTTGGAACATCAAGATATCATTCCTTAGCTTGGTAGTTCTTCCGGGTGGGAAAAATTGAGCAAGGAAACGAGTGGTGAGATCATCCCAAGAGGTGATGGATCCTGCGGGAAGACGCTCTAGCCATTGACTAGCTTGGTCCCGCAGAGAGAATTGAAAGAGAGGCAGTCGGGTCGTCTCTCGAGTGGCAACATCAAGGTCTATGGAATCAACAATTTTGAGAAAGTCCTTGAGATGTTGATTAGGATCTTCAGAACGAAGTCCATGGAATGCGCATCCGCTTTGCACCAACCGGATGGTGTCGGATCGCAAGGGAGTGACATTGGCTCCTTGAGTGAGCCCAATGGTGTTTCGATAGCCATGGTGGCTAGGACGGGAGTAGTCTCCTAAGGTACGGGCTCTAGGAGGTTGTGGTGGTTGGTTGTTGGGATCAAGGATATTACCATCTTCCATGATGTCGAATGGTAATGGTTACGAACAAAGAAACGAAGAAAAAAGATAGACTAAAGAAAACCTAGAAAAATAAAATAAAAATCTCACTAGAAAGGAATCTAGTGAGTAGACCTATAAAAATAAAAATTCAACCTAAACAATAACTATTCCCCGGCAACGGCGCCAAAAACTTGATGCGTGGTTTTGCGACCTTACAACAGGTTTTACCTCTCGAGGGATCTCAAGAGGCTTACAACCCCACCAGGCAGTGTACCTGACCGATGTAGTATAGTGTAGTGGTAAGTACGGGGGATTGATCGTTCTCCACAGGGAATAGTGTCGTTAGGATTGAAAAACTATTCTAATAGGTCTAAGGGTGAGAGAAGATTCTTTTTTGTATTTTTATATTTTTATGAAAGCAAGTAAAATCTCGGGTTTGAAGGAGTGGGCGGAATTAGTTGCTAATCAACTAACCCAAATTACTACGAATGCAAATAAAATAAAATAACGAAAATAAAAAGGTTGTGAAACTTATGTGGAGAGAAATGTGTTTACTTAGATTTCCTTACTCCCTAACTATCTTTTACCGGTTGATTAGTGTGTATTAATTGCGTGGATGACGGGTGTATTCCTTAATACCAATCGTGGGGTGGCGTACGTACTTCCCCAACTCTATAAGCTCCTACTTCACTCCTATGTCGAGCCGGCTAGGAAGCTCCTAACATGGGATCACTAGAATTCGCTCATGCATTAAATACAACCATAAAAACCTTAGTACGCATTGGTTCATGTTTCTTAAGACGTTCAAGCAAGTTACCGAATAGGAAGTTAGCCAGTTTTCTTAAGCCTAACATAGATAAACAATCATCCAATACAACTAATAACACACTAATAACCAACAATCAATAGCTAGGTTTCATTAGATCTAAGCAAACACAAGATAAATCTAGCCTAGCATGTTAATCAAAAGACAAGAACAAGATGTAATCAAACAACACATAGATATATTGAATAATTAAACGATTACTTATCTTCAATTAAACATGGGAGATCCAAGGGTATGAAAACCCTTGGAAATGGCAGAAATTCGTCTTAGGGTTTCTCCTCCCAAGTTACACACAATAAGTTCCACACTAATGACAAAAAATTGCAAAACTATATATAGAGTTTAAGGGCTGACGGCGTCACGTTGTAGATCCTGACGCCGTCACCTCGCCGCTTTTAGGGTTCCCGGATGGCCTTCCTGACGCCGTCCCTCTTTAGTGCTCCAAAATCCGTTCTGGCCTATCAAGGGGTGACGCCGTCAGAATTGAGCTTGACGCCGTCCCTCTTTAATTTAAACCGTGACGACCTTGATCACTTCAAAGGGTGACGCCGTCAGATTTTTCATGCAAAATTCTCTGGCTTATCATGAGTAATTTTCATATCCACCTTTTTAGCCAAGCCGTGACGCCGTTAAGGGCAATCCCTGACGCCGTCAAAGGTACTTTCCAGCATAATTTTGAGACTTTGTCGTTTTCTTCACTTTTATGCTCCAAAAACGTCCAAAATGCTTCCTTTTCCAGATTTCTTCTCAAAAGTACCTAAAATGACAAAAGGAACGATTTAGGGCAATATTTGATCAAATAAATACGATTTAGGGCTTAAATGACCCCCTAAAAGCGGTACACTTTTCGCTTCATCAGCCTCCTTAGTGGTCTCACTAAAATCTTTAAACTTTTAGGCTCCTTAAACATTAGCATTACCTGAAAAGGATGCTTGAAAATGTCAACACATGGTTGGTGAGTTCGCAGGTTTAGTATAACATAACATTTATGTGGGTTATGAGTAGGAGATATGTAGGAACGATATAAGCAAGCACTTAATGTAACACACAATGGCACAACTGAACCTCATGACAAAGAATACGTAATAATGTCGGATTATATTCGCCCAAGGTCAAGAATAAAGGACAAAAGTTGGTCTAAACGACTAGTATACCAACTACAAGGGTGGCGGCATCAGCCCAATAGTACTATCAATACATCTCCATCGGCTCCAACCCGTAGTTAAACAGTTGTGAAAGAATAAAGATTAAAGAATAACATATTAAGGCACATATTGCAATATGAAAGCAAACGTGTAGCACATCATAAAACTATAAAATGTTTTGAGCATCATTTCCCCCAAAAAAAAAGTATAAAAATGGAGCCGCGAAAACTCACCTCAACAAGTAGTACAACGGGATGTATGTGACAAATGGTAAATTTCCCTAATATTTAATTCATGACAGTTCATTATTTGTAACCAAATCACCTGACTAGACCATTATATGTTTAACACGGATAACAGACTTGCACACTGTGTCACCCGGAAATCTCACCAAAGAACAGTGAAATTATCACATCTCACAATTTACTCACTATATTGTAGTAAAAATGGTAGGTTATCCCAGTTTTACTCAGACTGACACCACACGCGTACCGGAGTCTAAATAAAAATAAATCTAAAACTCAGGAATTATATTAAATATTAAAAAAAAAAAAAAAAAAAAAAAAAAAAAAAAAAAAAAAAAAAAAAAAAAAAAACTCAACAATACATTCAAGTATTATGAAAACGACTCTGAAAAATACAATCTTCCATATTTAAAACGGTTCCGGGAAGGACCTGAGTTTGACTCAGTTTAACGAGACGAGGGTATAATATGTTGATGCAAATAATGTTCTAAAAACGTTATTTCTATCTTTCGATAACTTCACTGTTACACCCCGTGCCCGCTTTGACCAAAAACTAAAACATTACACGCGGAAACGCTTGACTTTACTTGACATTCCGTTACTATTTCGACCATTTACAAAAATCCATAAACATTCTGACCTTAAAACCATTTTTAAATGAAACTATACTCAAATACCTTCAAAACGACGGGTGGTGCAACCCGTAACGACTTACGGTTCGAAAGATATGAATTTTCAAAGACTGCCAAAAATCTGCCAGAACCCACATTCAAAACCAAGATGAACATTCATATGCACATCTCATAACCAAGATGAACAAAACTCAGAACCAAGAGGAACTATTTCAGAACCAAGATGAACAAAACTCAGAACCAAGATGAACTATTTCAGAACCAAGATGAACAAAACTCAGATACACAATTCATAACCAAGATGTACAATTTGACGGGTTATACATTAAACCCATTTTGACCCATTACACCCCAAACTACTTAATCCACTTCCATTACACACCATACTTAACCAACGTTCAATATTTAACATATCAAACATGTTTCATAAACACTTGACCCGTTTATAACCCAAAATGGGTATTTTTACACTTAATCCAAACGCCCCTTTAACTTTGACCCCAAACACATAAAACATACTTTGACACATCGGTTGACCACCAAATCGATAGGACGACCTTAACATACCATTTGCCACACGGCTACACCATACCAACCAATAAAAGACCAACGGGGGTACAAACTTTACACATGAGCTCGGTATTCTACCTAAGCTTCTAAACGCATACTACATTTACTCTTGCACAACCAAATCCTTAATTCAAAAGTCCAAACCATCCATATAAACATGCCAACCTACAAAACGGTTAGACAACTAAACCGTAAGCACAAAGGCTTAGTAAGTAACCCGACATAAAGCACATATCATACACATATTAACACATAAGCATCATGATCACTTACTTGCTTTAAACCATAACATTCTATTACCGCATAAACCTTCATCACATAAGCTACAACAAGTCTCACTAGCAAATAGCCATATACTTGCTAGTATAGCTCATAACTAATCACCACTTCCTCACCTTCATCCATTACTCAACAAAGTACTAAACTTTATCATCATCATAACACATAAATGGATAATACACATATAACACATGTTTTAGTACAAGTTACTTACCTTAGCTTTCAAAGCTAAGCATAACATCAAAACCCCATCATCCTTAACCTCTAACCATCATCATCATCCTTCACAACCTCAAGACCTAATAACATAATAATCAATAACATGAACAAGGGTTAACATAACCCCTTAAACATACTCATCTTACTTTTTATATCATCATATGATCATATGATGAAAACCCACTTAATTCATACATCTTAACCCTATTAGAATCAAGGATGGGAGACACTTAATTGAGGAAGATCATTACTAAGGAAGACTATTAACACTTGATTTTCATCTTCTTCATCTTAAACCATCATTTATCTTTTTCCCTCTCTTTTTCTTCTCACTAAAAACCGCACCCAACCTTATCTCAATAATGGTGGAGTAGTCTAGAACTCCCTGGATATATTAGTTAGGTGGCACTTTGGGCTAATTGCAAGAATGGCCCCTCAAGACTCCTTGCTTCTATTTTAGCCACACAACATATTATAACTTCTTTAATAAAAGGCAACATTAGTCCCTTAAGTTATGCATCATACTTTCAAAACTATATTTCACTTTCGTTAACTATTAGATTGACCATCGGGTTTGACCACTACGCCACATTCGTTGACTGACCAATCACAAAAGGACTTTATCCCTTTTCATTTAGGGTGGGGTCCCAGCTCCCGGGAAACGGGTCTAACATTCACATTTTGAGGATGACAAAATGTGAAAACACGTTACGTTAAAATTAACGTAAACAAGTTTTTAATCGGAAGATCTCGTTTCTACACAAATCACTCTAGAACAAATTTACAACTTAACTAATGATCAAAGAAGTGAATTTAAGTTTTAGACATCACATTTTTATGTGACAAAACATTTCTTTCAAAAATATACTTTACAAATTATTTCTGAATAATTAAGAAATGTTTTAATGGAAAAATAAGTTTAAAATACATAACAGCTATTTCCCCCCCAAAATCAGCTCCAAACTTCCCCAAATAAGTTTTTACCAGAAAAGACAAAAAGTGGAGCGTCTTTGTCTGCCACGGCTCCACGGTTCCACTAAACTTAGTGGAGCCGTGCGTGATTTAGTGGAACCGTCCCTCTATAACGGCCAGATTTTTTCTGCCTATAAATACCAGCCCTATTCACAGTTCTTGGGCATCCTTTCACACACAAAACTTTCTGAGTTTAATACACTCTTCACATTTTCTTTCTTTGATCATTTAGATTAGTTTTCTTTTGTTGAAGAGTGATCCTTTCATCCTATCAAGTGATCCTCTTCATTCCTCTTCAATAGCAAGAGAAGAACACAAAGTATCCAAGTAGTTACAAGGTGTTATCATTCCTCTTCAAGTGCAAGAGAAGAACTCAAGATATCTAAGAAGATACAAAAGTTGTAGTTTTAGTTAGGGGTCTTGTAACATTTGTTACACACTTGTTGTATCATAACATACATCAAGATCATTTTTCTTTTGTGAGAGAGTGAGTGAAGATCATTGTGATCTTATAAGAGATATTGATTATCTCTTGAAGCTATTGGGCTTGTGTGATTGATCAAGAAGATCAAACATAGATAGGATAGGTTGAGTGAAGTGAGAGTTGATCATTGTGATCGTGTCGAGATCTTGGAGATCTCTTGAAGCCATTGGGCTTGTGTGATTGATCAAGTGGATCATAGGTAGATCGGGTAGATCGAGTCTTGTGTGAAGTAGTAAAGGATCAAGTGGATCGTGGTAGATTGGTGCTAGCTAAGATTAGCACTCGACATCTAGCTTAGTGTCGGAAATAGGATAAGCGACGTGTACGGTTTTCTCCGCCTAAAGGGAGGTTGTTGACATAGTGCTTGAAACTCTCGAGTGTGGTACTCGGGAAGTGGAGTAGGGCGAAGAAGAGCTTCGTAGCCGAACTACTATAAATCCTTTGTCCCGGTTTGATCTTTCCATCTCTACTCTTTACTTTTATTACTTATTAATAGTTATTTTAGTGTGTAGTTCATATTGGTGTTGATTGATTGCACATAAGAATCGAATCAAAGGTTTCCAATAGTAAAGTTTTTAAGAAGTCTTAAAAAAATTAAAAGAACTTAAAAACCGGTAAAACTATTCAACCCCCCTTCTAGTTTTCCACAATTGGTATCAGAAGCCACGTCAGTCAAGATTTTAAAGTAAATTGTATTTTAAAACTTAAATCGATCAATGGATTCCGACAAATATCTAGAAGAGCAATCTATGCAAAGACCACCACTTTTCGAAACCGATTGTTTTATCTATTGGAAACAAGATTCGAAACGTATGTGAAATCAAAACACATTGAACTTTGGCATATTATTGCCGAAGGTGACTTTCAACCGATTCAAATGAATCCGGAAACTTAAAAGGATGAAATAGTTTCTTATGATAAACAAAGTGATGAACTTAAAAGAAAACTAGCCAAAAATAATGAAGCTAAAATGATGATTTACAATGCTTTGCCTAAATAGGAATTTGAAAGAATTTTCATGTGTAATACGGCAAAAGATATTTGGAAAACTTTGTTAGTCACTCACTAAGGTAATAATCAAGTCAAATAGAACAAGATATATCTTCTTGTTCAACAATATGAACAATTTTCCATTTCGGAAGATGAGTCAATAGATAATGCATTTGCTAGATTTAATATTATTATCACTAGTCATAAAGCTCTTGATGAAGGTTACTCTAGCAAGAATTATGTTAGGAAGTTTCTTATGGTTCTACACCCTAAATAGAGAGCAAAGGTCACCGCCATTGAAGAGTCAAAGGACTTGGCGAAATTGTCACTCGATGAACTAATAGGAAACTTGAAAGTTCACGAGATGATAATCAAGAAGGACTCCGATATAGTCAAAGGCAAAAGCGAGAGAGTTAGATCTCTAGCATTGAGAGCCAAGAAGGAGTCTAGTGATGAGGAATGTTCAAGTTCCGATAGTGAAGATGAAGAGTATGCACTAGCCGTTAGAAACTTCAGAAAGTTCTTTAGGAGGAAAGGTAGATTTCCTAGACAACCTCGCGATGAAAAGAGGTCATTCCAAAAGAACCAAGATGATAGGAAAGGGACAAGTGATAGGAAATGCCTTAGATGCGGAGATCCTAATCACCTCATAGGAGATTGTCCCAAACCACCGAAAACCAACAACCAACGAGCTTTCATAGGAGGCTCTTGGAGTGATAGCGGTGACGAAGAAGAGAAGAAGCCCAACGATGAAACATGCCTAATGGCTCAAGCTTCTAATGAGGTACTTTCCGACTCTTCTGATTATAGTGATGATAATTCATCAATATATGACAATAGATTGCATGACGAATATAATAAACTATGCGAGGTTAGTTCTAAAATTTTAGGTAGAAACAAAACACTAAAATTAAAATTGCAAGAACTTGAAGTGCTAATTTTAGAACTAAAGGATCAAGTCAAAAGACTTGAGAAAAATAAAGAAGTAGACTTAGGATGTGGGTCATGCATAAGTCTTCAAGTAGAAAATGAGAAACTCAAAGAAAATGCTTTGAGAATCATTAAGTTCGAAGAAGGAACTAAGGCACTTAATGAGATGCTTGAAAATATTAGGTTTAGTAAACATGACCGTGCTGGCCTTGGATTTGACCCAAATCAAGCTCCTACAAGTAGTACTAAACAAGTAAAATTTGTAAAGCCTGAAATATCTGAGTCTGTAGGTGATGGCACCACTAAAGGTAAAGATGGTACCATTAAATTTAATGGTACCGTGGTACCGTCTGGTGCTGAAGTCAGATATGGGTCAATTTTGAAAAATAACTTAAGTTCTAAACCAAATCATAAAGTTGCTAATAGTGTCAAAACACCCATTGCTAGTGAAAAGAAAGTCAAAAGCATTCACAAAACCTTGTCAGATGTCGAGTTTGATTTTGAAAACCCTGACACTAGGTCGAAGACTCCTTCACCTAGAAAAACAAATTCTCCCAAACCTCGGTCAAGAACTCCTCTACCGAGAGGTAACTTTAGAAGACAAAGTTATCCAAGTAACTTCCCCGTAACTTGAAAATGCTAGAAGTCCACAAGGTAACTTACCATGGAATATTGTGTCCTTCCATTCTCACATCCTAAACAATTGAACATAATCGTAGGAGTTGCCACTAACAACTTGGACCATGGATATATGGGTACCAAATGTATGAGCTCAAGTTGCTAGATAAACGGTTGTAAATAACTGGAAGTCCAACAAAAATTGATTGTATTACACTACAGTGATGAATCAAGTCTTTCATATCACTAGCTTTCAACAAAGATAGTCTAGTCTTCAAAGTTTTAAGGGCAACACCTCAGGCTCAGGTACGCTTTCTTAAAGCATTCTTTGTTGGTAGAAATGCTAAGCATGTAGTGTCATTAGAATCTAACATAGTAGGCACTATAACAAAGAAACGAAATTCATTTTTCATCATGACTCAAACATTTGTCAAAGACTATTATGAAAAACTCAACTTGTCCAGAAATGTACAATGATCGCTCAAAGATCATGCTTGACAAGTTTGAGATGAGCAATGATAAGTGAATCAAGTTTCTTCCCTAGCCCGTATATAATAATACTTGAAGAAAGTATCCTCATAAACCTAAGTATACTATATATATATATAAGATACTTAGCTTAGAAAAATCTTAATTCATTTTAACGCCCATATCCGCAAAAACGAATCTCACAAGAGATTATGAAGGTGAGTGCGCGGATAGTATTAGGTTAGGGTCATGATAGGTAATTTAATTTACCTAACGGCAAGTAGGCCCGTGATGGGTGCGTGTGTATTGCTCTAATTCTTTTATATCCACGGTAGCGGCCCAAAGACTTGGTGCACGCGTGATGTCGTTGTGGTTTTAGCAGTATTAATGCCTACTCAAGCTTTAAATTTATATTTAGCCGACTTATCAATAAAACACACACTTTAACGAGCAGTGTACCCGGTCAGTATGAATATAATGGTAAGTAGAGTGTCGATCACTAAGAGTGGAACGAATTATCTAGTTGTTCTAATCAGTATTTTAATATCCTAGGTTAGCTATACAACCTAATCTAAAGCAAGTGGGTTCAGCCTGAGAGACTGGCACGGTTTGGTTATGATTAAATATAAACTAAACTAATGAGCACGAATCAGCGATTAGCACACACGTACACAGATAGATACTCGAGACAATAAGAAGACATGTCCTGATAATTAAGTAGCTTGTCACTTGTTTTATTGCTAGTTTTATATGAAGTGTATATAATTAACCCTTTCTCGTTGGCTCTAATCTTATCGGCGAGTAAACCCTTAATGATTACTTATGTCTATCCCACTATCCTAGAAACGATAGAATAAATAGGCGAGGAAGGGGCATGGCGACCCAAGCAATGCTCAGCTAGACACAGAGGTTATCAATGCACTAATAAAAGTCACCAAAGACATCAACATATAAACTTTAATTAATGGGAAAGCAATTTTAAGGGGTGCCCATGATTTTCCGTAGTCACATGGAATCGGCCCATCAATCCTGATGAATTAAAATGTACTAATACAATAAAACAAAACTACTTAATGAATTGAATACATGCAGGACCTTCTTACAGCTCTTGTATCTTTGTTCAAGGTGTGTCTTGTGCTGCTAATACGTCTGAGTTCGTCTCCTAGGGTTCTTCTGTCTTCGTGTGTAGGATCTGTATATGTGTCGAACCCCGAAATTCGTCTGGCCTTGGGGTATTTATTGTTTCTGTCTGAGGGTTAGATGCGGCGCATAGGATAAGTAGATGCGGCGCATTGACTTAACTTCGCGTGGGGTCCAAGATTAATATATTCAGGAATATTCGTACACCGCCTTAAGATGCGGCGTAACTCCATTTCTTTATGCGGCGCATGTCCTTTGCTGTCTTGGATTATCACTTGTGAAATCTTGATAGTGATGCGCCGTATGTACGAAGTATGTTGCGGCGTATCTGGAGCAGAATGATCTTGATCTTGTACATTTTAGAAGACTCTTAATATCTTGCTTGTTTTGCTCCATAATTAGTCCAAAATCGCCAAGTTTCACATAATACTTGTTTTTACCTGAGAATTACAAAAGTAAACATTAACGTATCAATTCTCATATATAATATAATGAAACAAGTCAAATAAATAGGATAAATGATGATAATAAAATGTACTTATTTGAGTTCATCAAATATCCCCCCACTTGAACTTTACTTGTCCCCAAATAAACCTTAGAATAAATCTTATGAAAATGTATCCTAAAAGATATTAGGATGTATTTTTATATTTAAGCATGTATTCGTTTTGTCATAATCACACAACCAAACACTTAACGAATTAGAAATAAAATAAAATATTTTGATAAAAGCAAATCTAATCGTTTAACTGTCCAGTCGTGACGAATATTCTATCATAAGCTTGGCAAGTATACACATCTCCCCCACTAAAGCCAAGGAATAACAAGTCTAAAGCGGTAAAAAGGGTTTTGAGGCTTATGGGTTAATCATCCTTCTTAATCTCTATCGATCTCAAATTCCAGAAAAGGCGAAAAAATCACAAATACATGATCGAATCCACGACCACGATACTTGCAATTGCTCAAATCCTTAACTCGAATAGGCTAAAGATAGGACCAACTAATCTTTACCAATAATATTATATCAAAAAGGGCGACAAAATCATAAATACATAGCCGAATCCACGACTACGATACTTAAGATTGCTCAAATCCCTAATCTCAATAAATCAAAGGTTTGGATAAAGAATCATATAGGGTATGGATAATATTTGGGATATAAATTGGTGTAAAATAAAAAATAAACAAAACAGATAAATTAAAATCCTAAGTGTGGTAAATTACTTTCCCAACCATCCCATGAATAAGACTCATATCATTGAATAACTCACGCTTTAACACTTGAAACACACGCTTTAGGTAGACACGAATTATACTCAACAAGATCTCAATCAAAGAATAAACCTTAGTTGGCGTTCCCATAACGGCCAACTCTCATTCAATCCATAAATATAATATATAACAAGTAGTGGTGATATCGACCACTTAATACAAAACTTTACATAAGTTGGTTAAAACAAACTTCCAACTTTTTCTTTTTCTTTTTTTTTTTCTTTTCTATTTTTTTTTTTTTTTTTTAGACATCAACATAAATGTGTAGAATTTCACAACTTTTCTATCACTATTTTTCCGGATAATTTTTCCATACTTTTCATACTTTCAGAAATAACTGTAATAGCGAAAGTAGTAAACACACGAAAAATAATCTCAAAGATATACAATATTTACTTTCATACCAATTGCATTGTGCAATTTCCTGACTCAACCAAAGATAATGAATTACGCACGCGAACACAGGTAATGTAAGGAAACACACTTTGCCTAAAGCAATTAACCACGGATTTTAATCTACAGGGTAGGCTAAGGTGTAAGAGTGTAACGAAACATTATAACAAAGGTGTAAGAAACGAAAGGAATGGCTCTGAGTGTTTTTCTAGGGGTATCTTACTCTAAAAGTGAGAGTAACAAAAGGTTTATACAGGGGTTAACTAACCAATGTAGTTAGTTAATATCACATAACATATAAAGGCTATTTGGGTGTAATCCTATAAATTTACCAATTTAGACAGGTCATTCCAATTATATAGATAATACTTATTATGGTGGTCTCGAATAGTATACAAGCCAAGTTCTAAAGTTTACAAGTCACCGGCACACTCATAGATTTGTGAATTTTTATAAGTTCACAATTTTTGGAAATAATGTTATGTGTGCAGCTATGTAATTTAGACTTTAAACAAAAACATGCTAAAAATTTTAAATTTTGATATATTAAGCGCATTTTAAGCATATTTTGAAAAAGTTTAGGACAAGTAAGTGTTCTAATTCTCCAATCCCCCACTTAAGTTAAACAAAGTCCTCGTTGTTTGTGTCAAAGATTAAAAACTGGAAATTAAAAGAATTAGAACAGAAAAACTCCCCTGAGATTTGCTCGGTATGATCCTCCATTATTCGTATAAGAGCAAAAATCAACTTTCTTGTGGATGAGAACGTTTAAGCTTCATATTTGATGTATCCACAGAAAATGCAGGAATCTATAATACCATTAAGACTTTAACACACCTGAGTTAAGAAGGTTCAAACTTGCATAATACATTAGTAGTTAGAAAAAATAAAACATAAAAAATTAAAATGAAAATCATCAGGTCAGTCGATACGCCGTATCTTATGGAAGAAGATACGCCGTATCGAGCCTGGAATAAATACGAATCAGAATAAAAGATGCGTCGCATCCTTAACCAGGGATGCGCCGCATTAAATAAACTGACAGAAAGTTTTAGAGTTAAAAATAAGAATGCAGAAAATTAAATAAGATATGACCAGTGCGGGCGATGCGTCGCATCTTAGGATTGAGATGCGCCGTATCTTCTGCGGGTCTGACAGACTCGACACAGAAAATAAAAGTAAAAATTTTTCGGGTTGTCTCCCGGTCAGCACTTGTCTTTATTCCAGAGTCTTCAAGTTAGACTCACGTTCAGCTCTTTAATACCGATCACTGAAAGAGTCGGAAGCATCGCGCTCCCTCATCGCCAGTTCAGTAATATTGAACACTCCTTGCTCTTCCTTAATTTCCACGCCATTCTTCTTTAATATCTGTATAAATAAAGTTCTGTCCCTTTCGGGTAGAGATGACAAAATGATAGACGGAAAATTCTTATTATTATATAGGCATAAATATGCAAGGTGGGGTGGTAGTTCAATAAACATATCATTATTCAAATTTGTATTCTCAACTATTCTCCTACGTTTGTTAATCACTACGCAATCATACCACCCATCATCAGAATCATTAACAATATCGCGCCTAAGTTCGGTAGGTACATTAAGGTCAATAAATTCCTCGAAGTTCTCATGATTAGGATTAGTTGAGTTTTTTTGAATCAATGTTTCTTCCATAAGCCTAGCTTCAAGATCGAGTTCCATACGTTCTCTTAATCCTAGCACATAGACGCCTCTAATTATGCTTTTAGCAGGATTTTGGCACTTATAGACTAGTTTATTGTTCCCTACTTTTAATGAGATTTTTCTTTTAAACACATCAATTTTAGCATCAGCGGTAGACAAGAAAGGTCTTCCAAGGATTAAAGGAATCTTAACATCCTCGGGCATATCTAATATAACAAAGTCTACGGGGAAAACAAACTTCTCAATCTTAACTAGCACATTTTTAGCAATCCCTTCAGGTTGTTTTACCGTTTTATCAGCCAATTCAATAAGCAACTTAGTTGGTGCTAATTTACCTAGTCCTAGGGTAGTGAATGTCTTAAGAGGCATAACACTAACGCTAGCTCCTAAGTCAGCTAATACATTATTGAAAGATATATCATTAATTAAACAAGGTAAAGTAAAACTTCCTGGGTCCTTTTCTTTATGAGGCATTAAGTCGGTTGCAGAGCTCTCTTCTTTCATTGTAGCCTTGATCTCCTCTTCAATCTTTGTCTTCTCTTTTAGTAGTCTCCTTAAACTGATTGAAGAATTAAAGAAAAATTCGGGCTTTGCAGCATCATTACCATTTATCAATCTTCTAGGAAAAGGTATGTTAGGTGTGACTTCCTCAGTGGTGCTTATGGCCTTGACATGATCTCTTGGGTTGGTTTCAGTTGAGCTTGGTAAACTTCCGTATCCCCTTTCTTGAAGAACTTTTCTCATTTGTCCAATTTGTTGTTCCAATGCTTTGATCGAAGCTCCTTGATTTCTTGTTATAGTATCCGTTGAGGCTCGGATTTCTTTGATCATAGCGGTGTTTTCTTCATGTCTTTTAACAGCATCGGCCATAATTTGCTTTAAAGTGTCATCCAAAGTCTGCCTCCTTTCTTGATAAGTGGGATTAAAGTTGTTCTTTTGATAGTATCCCGGAGTAGCTTCCCTAAATCTTCCTGAAGGTCGGAATGGTTGTCCAAATTGTGTGTAGTATGCTTCTTCAAAAGTCTCACTTTCATTCTTATTAGGGCAATCTTTAGTGTAGTGAGGTCCTTCGCATTTTTCACATCCAACTTGGACAGCATAAACTTTCTCATCACGCTTCTTCATCTCTCTACTAATTTTATCCAATTGAGCTTGAATAGCAGCAAACCCGTCAAAATTAGTGATGCTCTTAGATCTAGTAGAGGTTCCGTCGTGCCATTTTTGAGAATGATCAGCAGCTTCTTGGATAGCTTTTCTAGCGTTGGCTGCACTCATTTGAGGCACAGCTCCCTTAACATCCAAGATTTGTCTAGTAGGCACGTCTAATCCTTGATAGAAAAATATTATCTCCTGCATTGGACTTAGGTAATGTTGAGGGCATTTCATCAATAGGTCTTTAAATCGTTCCCAAGCTTGATAAAGAGTTTCATCAGGCTCTTGCTTGAAACTGTTGATAGCCTCCATCTTTTTAGCGGTTTTAGCAGGTGGACAATATCTTTTCAGGAATTTGCTCTTCAAATCTTCCCATGTTGTGATTGAACTAGCAGGTTCATTCCTTAGCCACTTATTAGCAGCTCCTTTAAGCGAAATTGGAAAGATTCTTAGCATGAGTTGATCGTCAGAGACTCCTTCTGTAGTAAACAAATCTGCAATCTCGAGGACCTTTTCAACATGTTCATTAGCATCTTCATGTTCTTTTCCACTGAAAGCATTTTCTCTTAGCTCCTTGAGAAACTGACCCTTCAACTCAAACTTAGACTTTTCATCAAACTTTGGTCTAGCAACTCCTGAACTGTAATCAGCACGGGTTTTGTTCATGTATTCCTCCATAGTAGTGTTTTCCGCCATTGTTTCTGTTTCTTCTTCCTCTTTCTCTTCAGAAAAATAATCAAGCTCGAACGAACTTGAGATATCAAAGCTTTTTGTGTTGAATAGCCTTTTAAGCGAATGAAAGGCTCGTTCCGGATCTTCGAAAGGTATAATCAAGTTCTTAGTAGAACTCCTGGTCATGCACTTCCTGAAACTATCACAAAAGCATCAGTAGGGTATGTTCAAGAAAGTAATATATCAGAAAATTAACAACGAAAACGGAATACGAAAAATAAAAGTTACTAATCTCTGCAGACGATGCGCCGTATCCAAAAAGTTGGATACGCCGTATCTTATAATCGTTAAAATTTAATCAGACTTTTATTCAGAAAATAGATACGCCGCTTAAAACTTTAGAATGCGCCGTATCAGTTTTAAATTATCAAAAATCGATTATATTTATTAAAATTAAATGCGTCGTATTAACAAAAGCTAATGCTCCGTATCTTCGTTACGTTTCAAAATACAAGATTTTTGATTCAGTAGATGCGCCGTATCGATAAAAATCGATGCGTCGTATCTGTTTAATAATTCGAAAACTGTTTTTAATTTAAATCGAAAATACACCGTATCTGTTAAAACAGATGCGTCGTATGGCGTTAGGGTTTAGAAAAATTTCTTATTAAAAACAGAATACGCCGTATCTTGGGGAAAGATGCGTCGTATCGAATTTATTAAACTCGTTGTATTTTATAAAAAATAAACGCAATACGCCGTATCTATGAAAATAGATGCGCCGTATCGTTTGTATCAGCTCAGTACAACGATAGCAGAATGCAGAAAAATAAAAAGAAAAACAAAAATAAAAACAAACAAAAAGAAACACAAATTAAAGAAAATAAAATCACACAAAAACAGAAAATATGCAAATAATACAATGAATGCAATTTAACTAATATACAACGGGGTTAGCGGTTAGAATCTAAAAAATTAAAAAGAAAAGAAAAACCTAATTAAAATACTAATCAAATTACAGATAATAACAATTCACTCCCCGGCAACGGCGCCAAAAAAACTTGATGTGTGCGTGTGTATTGCTCTAATTCTTTTATATCCACGGTAGCGGCCCAAAGACTTGGTGCACGCGTGATGTCGTTGTGGTTTTAGCGGTATTAATGCCTACTCAAGTTTTAAATTTATATTTAGCCGACTTATCAATAAAACACACACTTTAACGAGCAGTGTACCCGGTCAGTATGAATATAATGGTAAGTAGAGTGTCGATCACTAAGAGTGGAACGTATTATCTAGTTGTTCTAATCAGTATTTTAATATCCTAGGTTAGCTATACAACCTAATCTAACGCAAGGGGGTTCAGCCTGAGAGACTGGCACGGTTTGGTTATGAATAAATATAAACTAAACTAATGAACACGAATCAGCGATTAGCACACACGTACACAGATAGATACTCGAGACAATAAGAAGACCTGTCCTGATAATTAAGTAGCTTGTCACTTGTTTTATTGCTAGTTTTATATGAAGTGTATATAATTAACCCTTTCTCGTTGGCTCTAATCTTATCGGCGAGTAAACCCTTAATGATTACTTATGTCTATCCCACTATCCTAGAAACGATAGAATAAATAGGCGAGGAAGGGGCATGGCGACCCAAGCAATTCTCAGCTAGACACAGAGGTTATCAATGCACTAATAAAAGTTACCAAAGACATCAACATATAAACTTTAATTAATGGGAAAGCAATTTTAAGGGGTGCCCATGATTTTCCGTAGTCACATGGAATCGGCCCATCAATCCTGATGAATTAAAGTGTACTAATACAATAAAACAAAACTACTTAATGAATTGAATACATGCAGGACCTTCTTACAGCTCTTGTATCTTTTTTCAAGGTGTGTCTTGTGCTGCTAATACGTCTGAGTTCGTCTCCTAGGGTTCTTCTGTCTTCGTGTGTAGGATCTGTATATGTGTCGAACCCCGAAATTCGTCTGGCCTTGGGGTATTTATAGTTTCTGTCTGAGGGTTAGATGCGGCGCATAGGATAAGTAGATGCGGCGCATTGACTTAACTTCGCGTGGGGTCCAAGATTAATATATTCAGGAATATTCGTACACCGCCTTAAGATGCGGCGTAACTCCATTTCTTTATGCGACGCATGTCCTTTGCTGTCTTGGATTATCACTTGTGAAATCTTGATAGCGATGCGCCGTATGTACGAAGTATGTTGCGGCGTATCTGGAGCAGAATGATCTTGATCTTGTACATTTTAGTAGACTCTTAATATCTTGCTTGTTTTGCTCCATAATTAGTCCAAAATCGCCAAGTTTCACATAATACTTGTTTTTACCTGAGAATTACAAAAGTAAAAATTAACGTATCAATTCTCATATATAATATAATGAAACAAGTCAAATAAATAGGATAAATGATGATAATAAAATGTACTTATTTGAGTTCATCAAATATCCCCCCACTTGAACTTTACTTGTCCCCAAATAAACCTTAGAATAAATCTTATGAAAATGTATCCTAAAAGATATTATGATGTATTTTTATATTTAAGCATGTATTCGTTTTGTCATAATCACACAACCAAACACTTAACGAATTAGAAATAAAATAAAATATTTTGATAAAAGCAAATCTAATCGTTTAACTGTCCAGTCGTGACGAATATTCTATCATAAGCTTGGCAAGTATACGCATCTCCCCCACTAAAGCCAAGGAATAACAAGTCTAAAGCGGTAAAAAGGGTTTTGAGGCTTATGGGTTAATCATCCTTCTTAATCTCTATCGATCTCAAATTCCAGAAAAGGCGACAAAATCACAAATACATGATCGAATCCACGACCACGATACTTGCAATCGTCGATGTTCTAACCAATACGTTCCTCACACCCCTCTCATGACTATTTGAATATTTCTTCGGAAGTATTGAAGTCATCTCTCACATCTCATCTCATGACTTTCTAAATATTTCACTGGAAATATTAAAGTCATTTCTCGCGTCTCGTCTTGTGACTTTTTAAGTCATCCTTTTCATCCCACTCATGACTATTTCAATATTTCACTGGAAATATTAAAGTCATCCCTTATGCTCTATCTCGCAACTCGCTCAATATTTCACTAGAAATATTGAAGTGACTCCTTATGTCTCACTTCGTGACTTTTTAATTCATCTTCCTCATTCATCTCATGACTTCTAAATATTTCACTGGAAATATTAAGTCATTCCTTACGTCTCGTCATGTGACCTTTTAATATTTCACTGGAAATATTGAAGTCAGTTTTCTCGTCTTGCTCCATAACTCTATGAGTTATTCGTCTCATTCCGATCATGACTAATTAAATATTTCATTGGAAATATTGTGGTCATCCTCTATATCTCGTCTCTTGACTTCCACATATTTCACAGGAAATATTAAAAGTCAATCCTCATTTTCCTCCAATGACAACTTAGGCATTTCCTTGGAGATACTAAGGTCATTCCTTATCATCTCGCCTAATCATTCTCGTCAAAGAGTTTATTAGGTATAAACTTTTTCCTCGCGTCAAAAAGTCTTACTAAATAAGTTAGATCAATCAGTCAAGAGTCGAAACAGAACAAAAATGGGTCTCACAGACACACGGCTCCTCTAAAGTGGCACGGCACCACTAATGTTTAGCGGTACTGTGGTACCGTATATCTGAGAGACCTGTTTTTCCTCTCTTTTCCCTCTGCATATTCATTTCAAACAAACAAAACCACTCACACCTACTGTCAAAACCGAACCCAACACCAAAATCCAATTACACTCTTGCTAATCAAGATCGAGGCATTGCAATCAACAAATCTAAATCACTACAACACAAATTGTAAGTCAATTATCTTTAATTTCTTTTCAATTTGAGTCTAGGGTTTGTTCTTGTCCATAAAATCGAATTGGTGGTTTTCAAATTTTGTTAAATTTTTATGCAATTAGGACTAGGATTAGACAATGTAGTAGTTACATGATTCCCTAAACCTAGAATTTTTATAAACCCACTCACATTGCATAACCTAGTCCGAATTTAACCATCTAAATCGGATTAAGATTAATTATTTGTAGTGGAATCATGTCTAGGATAATTAAAATTGGATTAGGAATGATTAACATTGAGGCTTTTCAATTTTAAGATTTTGGCGCCAAGTTGAGGCGTTTGCCAAACACCCTAATTCCATCATTTTCGAAAAAGTTCACGTGTCTAGGATCATGAAACCTTTTTCGTGCATTGTTGATGCAATCCAAAAACGTTTTTGCATGCATACATGATCTCACAAATATTGATCAAATTACATAACTAATATGTATTCTTCGACGTATTTGCTTGAGCAAAATTGAAGTTAGGAGTGTTTTGGTAATCTCATTAGGTTTGTTTTTAGAGTCGAGATTACCGCACCTCCACATTGTTTGCATTTAGGCACACACACACTGAGAATGTGTTAACTAAAATGCAACAAGTTAACATATACAAAATTATATTTGTGTAGGTAACAATGCCTCGTACGGATTATCAATATACCAAACCTTACATTCCCCGTCTATTAGACGATCCAAACATCCCCGATGAGCAAAAAGCTTATCTTGCTAAAGTCCAAGATCGATATATACACGAAGGTCGTGTAGTCGATGCTCATTTCGTTCTCTTGGATAACATCCAAGGTTGCTTCCCTACTATTGACTTTGATTGTTTATACAAAATAAATGATCAAATTTTTCCTCGTTTTTTCCTCGAATTTTATAGTCGAGTCCGCACCTTCAATGATCTTGAAGGTAATGTTTTCCTTGATTTTTGGATCCGAAACCAAAACATCATCTTGTCCATCTCCGAGCTTAGTGACATTCTCAGTGTTCCTTCGTATGGTCAGTGTGCATACACTGAAGACCATTCCCTAGAGTCACTTTTCTATAATCTTGAAAATCAAGGTGCTTATCGTACCGAAATCCCCAACCTTGAAGCCATAAAACTACACATCCAAATTCCTCAAGTCGCCAACACGTATCAAAAGCGTGATGGTTCAATTGTCCATCTTGACCCCAACAAAATCTACCTCAAATAAATCCTTCCCGACCTCAGAAGTTGGGAACTTCTTCTACGTGAGAACGTGTTGAGCCTTGCGGGCAACCGGGATCACGTGTCGACGAGTCTCGCCCACATGCTTTATTGTCTTAGTATCGAGGAGCCATACAACCTCGCATACTACATGGCCAAAAGGATGGCCAACATCCATAGTCGTTCCGATAAGCTCATGCCATATGGTATGTTGCTTACTCGTCTCTTCAAATAGGTTATGGAAAATTTCCCACATCTTAATGATGTCGACTATGTCCTAGTCAATCCCGTCATGAAACCCCTTGGTGGACCACAACGTCGCACAAAGCAACGTAAGGACAAAGGGTCCAAACGTGGTCGTAAATCCACTTCCGATATTCCTCTTTCTTCTTCCTCCTTCGGTCATGGTTCGTCATCCCGACCTATAGATGAGGATGATGATTAGGTGAACGAAGAAGGAACATCTCGTCCTCGTACTTCCTCTCCCGACACCTTTTTTCGCAACCTTGACACGTCATCGTTCGCACAAACCACCGACCTTCCCTTCAACCAAACCAACTTAACTTCGGTGATAAGAAGGCAAACCACCATGTACAATCGACAAGTGTCAATGCATGAGCAAACAATCGGGGGGTTCAAGTCCATTGGCAAGGGAATCAAAGGGCTCGAGAACAAGATAAAGAAGTTGGGGAAGAGAAGAGACTCGATAGGATTAACTTAAGTAATACTACTAACTTAAGTATTATTAAGCTATTATCAATGGGGTCATGGCAATGTCCATCTAACATTAACAAGTTTAAATTGGCTTAACAATTTTTACTTGACATTGGTCACTTTAATTAGTTAATCAATCTTTATGTTTTATTATGAGCTTAGTCTAGTTCATACATTTTATTTTTCCATTGCATGCACTAGATGATAAAATTTGATTGGGTTGACGCATGCTTAATAGTTGACTAAACTTAGAAGATCACATGATAATTTTAGTTGCTAGTTTAGACTAGTGTTAGGAAATTTATGTGGTTATTCTTTAGTAGATTGAGGCTTTGGGATTTGCTGCAAAATAGTCCACCCAGAATTACCCATTTTAGGCAGCCTAGAACCTGCAGAACTGGAAAAAGAGTCAACTGCAGGCCACGGCTCCACTAAATAGGGCACGGCTCCACTAAATTTAGTGGTGCCGTGGTACCTTTAGTGGTACCGCGCCCTGGGAAGACGAATTTAACTATTCTCTTCCACTTTTTGACTCTCTTTTCCTGGAAATCTGCAAACACAACCTGATTCTAATACACCCAAATCCCCAAATCCACCATCCTATCCATCCTTGCATGTTTTGATTTGGCTATATAAGCTAACATCATACATTGCTCATCCTCACCACTTCACATTCACCATACAATTATCATGTCTTCAACCATGGCTACCACTTTACACAAAGCTAAAAAGCCAAGATTTAACCTCAAACCAACCAATGAGACAATTCTTATTGATCAATGGATCAAAAATGTCCACACACCACAAACCTCAACCAAACCTTCCAATGAGATAATTCTCATTGATTTAACTTTGGATGATGATGAAGAAACCCACACACCACAAACCTTAACCAAATCAACCTCCTCAATCTCTACACCCCAAGCTCCATCAAAGGCCAACTCAACAAGGCCAACATCATCATCCACCTCCACCACAAGAATCACCACACCCTTGTCTCAACCAAGTCCTATTTAACCACTAGCCTTAACACATACCCTAAGTTGTCCTTGTTGTCACCACAACCAACACCTCATCATGTGTCTTAGAGATGAATTGAGCTTTCAATTCTCCTACCTTGAGCACCTTCTCACACCACCACAAGGACCCATCATCCCACCACCTCCACCACCCAATAGCCCAACTAACTAAACATGTTTATGTTTAGTTTCTCCAATAAAAGTCTAGGAACCCTTTTGACATTTGAAGCAAATCTTGAAGTCTCATATCACTAAGGATGTTTATGTGCTTTCTTGTTGTTTGTTTTGCTTCCATGATGTAGTCATACTTATGTATGACATTTGTTTTCTTTTTATGAATGGGCTTTCATGTGGTTGTTTCATTCTTATTTTTATGCTTGGCTACTTAGTCATTCTTTTATTGGTTGGATATTTGTCATAAGTACTACATGTTAGATCTGGTATATATGTTATCTAACCTTGTTTTGTAGCACAAATCATTGCTCGATTCCTTGGTGTCCTCCAAACGAGGGGGAGTATACATCAAGGGGGAGCTTTAGCAACCTTTTTGCTTCGACAAAAAGGGGGAGAAATGGGAGTAAACTCATTAAAAACTTGTTAAAACTAATTTTAACTTAACATGAGTTTATGTTTTGTCATCATCAAAAAGAGGGAGATTGTTGATGCAAATAATGTTCAAAAAATGTTATTTCTATCTTTCGATAACTTCACGTTTTGAGGATGACAAAATGTTAAAACACATTACGTTAAAATTAACGTAAACAAGTTTTTAATCGGAAGATCCCGTTTCTACACAAATCAATCTAGAACAAATTTACAACTTAACTAATGATCAAAGAAGTGAATTTAAGTCTTAGACATCACATTTTTATGTGACAAAATATTTCTTTCAAAAATATACTTTACAAATTATTTTTGAATAATTAAGAAATGTTTTGATGGAAAAATAAGTTTAAAACACATAACAGCTATTTTTCCCCCCAAAATCAGCTCCAAACTTCCCCAAATAAGTTTTCACGAGAAAAGACAAAAAGTGGAGCGTCTTTGTCTGACACTGCTCCACGGTTCCACTAAATTTAATGGAGCCGTGCGTGATTTAGTGGAGCCGTCCCTCTATAACGGCCATACTTTTTCTACCTATAAATACCAGCCCTATTCACAGTTCTTGGGCATCCTTTCACACACAAAACTTTCTGAGTTTAATACTCTCTTCACATATTTTTTTCTTTGATCATTTAGATTAGTTTTCTTTTGTTCAAGAGTGATCCTTTCATCCTATCAAGTGATCCTCTTCAATAGCAAGAGAAGAACACAAAGTATCCAAGTAGATACAAAGTGTTGTCATTCCTCTTCAAGTGCAAGAGAAGAACTCAAGGTATCCAAGAAGATACAAGAGTTGTAGTTTTAGTTAGGGGTCTTGTAACATTTGTTACACACTTGTTGTATCATAGCATACATCAAGATCATTTTTCTTTCGTGAGAGAGCGAGTGAAGATCATTGTGATCTTATAAGAGATATTGATTATCTCTTGAAGCCATTGGGCTTGTGTGATTGATCAAGAAGATCAAACATATATAAGATAGGTTGAGTGAAGTGAGAGTTGATCATTGTGATCGTGTCAAGATCTTGGAGATCTCTTGAAGCCATTAGGCTTGTGTGATTGATAAAGTGGATCATAGGTAGATCGGGTAGATCGAGTCTTGTGTGAAGTAGTAAAGGATCAAGTGGATCGTGGTAGATTGGTGCTAGCTAAGATTAGCACTCGACATCTAGCTTAGTGTCGGAAATAGGATAAGCGACGTGTACGGTTTTCTCCGCCTAAAGGGAGGTTATTGACATAGTGCTTGAAACTCTCGAGTGTGGCACTCGGGGAGTGGAGTAGGGCGAAGAAGAGCTTCATAGCCGAACCACTATAAATCCTTTGTCCCGGTTTGATCTTTCCATCTCTACTCTTTACTTTTATTACTTATTAATAGTTACTCCCTCCGTCTCAATTTATTTGTCAGGAGAGAGAAAACACAAAGTTTAATAAAAGTGGGGCCACTTTAATTTTCAACCACTAAAATGGAATATTCCTCCACTAAATTCTTTAGTTTTTACTAAATAAGGAAATTGGACAATTAATTTGAGACATCCATAAAAGGAAATATGGACAATTAAATTGAGACGGAGGGAGTAGTTTAGTGTGTAGTTCATATTGGTTTTGATTGATTGCACATAAGAATCGAATCAAAGGTTTCCAATAGTAAAGTTTTTAAGAAGTCTTAAAAGAATTAAAAGAACTTAAAAATCGGTAAAACTATTCAACCCCCCCCCCCCCCCTTCTAGTTTTCCACATAATATACCACTCTTTTAATTAAACCTATCTTTAATATTTAAAATAAAAACATTTCACCCACTCACTCTATTTCCAAAATCTGCTTCTCCTACCCTTAATATTCACCCACTTTTGTCCGCCCACCTTCATCCCCAAATCTCATTCAACCTATCCCTATCTTCAACCTCTGATAACACTTTTCCTTTGACCTAGAAACCTTATCACCTTCACGGGTCTTGAAAACCACCCCAAGTCAACCATAGGATAACTCAATTGAAATAGAAGGAACACATGAAAGGAATGTTTATCCCTCCCAAATCCGAAAGCCATTATGGAGTTACTCTCCAAAATCGTCCATTTAATCCAACACTCCAGGGGAGATCAAGCCACATCTCAACAAATACCTATAACGTTTCTAAGAATCACTCGAGAAAGAAACAAGGGTGGTGGTGATTGTGGTTCGGTTTGGAGTATTTGGGTTTTTTAGATTGAAGATTCATTCGAGTTCATTGCCTCTCAAAAATCATTGTAAGGATTAGATTATATTCGGATTCATTGTTCTTTTTCTTTTAAATCCATTTATGTTAGATTTTCTTAGGCCGAATGAAGGTGAAATTAGGTGATGTTTATATTTAGTTTCGGTTGATGAAATTCCCAGAAGTGAGGATTGTCATTAAAGAAAATCTTGTTAAGTGTTGTTGCTATTCTCGTGTGGGCTAGGAATTAGGAAGACTAGCATTTGATTAATAGGTTGATAATTGTTAGTCGTTTTGGTTATGTGGTGATTCGAATGACCCTCAGGAACCATGGATTCAAGTATTGAATCTGGGGATTTGTGATAGTAGACAATAGGCTTAGAGTAGAGAAACCATTTAGGATGATGATTTCTTGCTAGGTTAGTGATAACGACCCACCATGGCTATCTATAGCCGAACAATAACCACCCAAAACAAGGTGGTTTGGTGGTAACTGTTGACTAGAAAAATCACCTCTCGTAGGGGAGGTTCTGGTCAAGCAAATTCGTGTCAAGATTAGCCCAAAACCTTGAGGGTTGTACCCTTGGTTCAAGCCCTGAATGTGCTCACTCGAACCTAAGAACGAAACCCCAATAGGGTAGCATCATTTCGCCCCCAAAACAAACCCACAAAGGGTTGTTAGTACTCGGCTGGAATACTCCCTTTTTATGGGAAATTTTAGGCTTCAATACTAGAAATATAGTAACACTTTTGGTCATAGAAATTAAGTTCCACTCAAAGATGATTCCTACTCCTTATCGAAACATAGGATGTGCCAAAACCAAAAACCTTTGTTAACACCGAGTCTCCAAAGCTTCGGAGTTGAGTAGTACTCAACCCAAAAGCTTAGCCGAGAAGAGAAATTCTAGTCCCTCTTTGGAAATCAACTTCGGTCAAGAGGAATCCCAGGAAGAACAACACAAAGTCTTTTAGACTTGTGTATGTTATGTGTTACCTGGTACCAGGCCGAACCCAACAATTAGAGCCCACTTAAGGTATAAACTCAAACCCAACAAAATCCTTTGTTCCAGCCCATGAGATGGTTCTGTGGACAAATAGTTTCGGCCCACCAGACCATTGTGACTATTCGTGATAAGCCCAACCCATTAGCGGCACACTTTCCCCCTTCCTCTAATCCAGTGGGCCGCAGCCCAACAAATGATAAGTATACAAAAACTCAGTTAACATTTATAAGAATAATTTTCACCAAATTAAAAATTTATATAGCTGTTCACGAAAACATTTTTGCAGCAACTAACATATATACATATAAAAAGTTGTATAGCCGTGACTTAAAAACTCGACAACCGTAATTGAACCATTTAGATTATACGAAGCACCATATATATACTGTTTCACGATTTCATAAATGGTAGAACATACAATCGGCAAAGGAAATATAAAATTTTATACACACACATGTGTAGTTAAAAATATGAAACTCAAGTGAATTAACGACAAACCAATTACACGTTAAGTTTAGGCAATAACACACGTCGGGAAGTATATAAATTGACACTTACACTTGTCATTTTAAACCTAAGTAAACCAATAAAGGCGTCACTAATAAAAACTAGGAATGGTATATCAAACTTGAACCTTACTTAAACAAATTTGACGATATATATAGTTCTAAACTAATAATGTATAAAAATGAGTCATAATAAATTATTAATAACATATTAGTAAATTTAAATTTAATCAACCAAGTTTTATTAAAATTAACGTTATATTAAATTTTCTCAAAAAATTTAACTAGTAGATAATAAACGTCACTTACGTTAAGTCGTACTTCTAAAATCAACATAATCAGATATAACGATCAAACTACACGACTATAATATATATATCACATCTCGATTGTATCCATTTGTGCTTTAAATCGTTCGATATCCCCATTTTCTCATTACCGTACATATAGGTCATTCGTAGAGCTAAACCTTACTTTCTTAGGAAATTCCTTCGTAACCACACTTGCCGCCACACAAGTGACAACAACATAAATACTCTAAAACATTGAAATTAAATTATGAAAGGACTTGAATTTAATACTTGAAACTAAGACATGGTTATTTATTCTAGGTTGCGTGTTGGTGCCGTGCACTCCTTAATTTCACAGCATTCACTGTTCAGGTCATTAAAGGTGAGTTTATAGCCCCATTTTATTTATACTTGTTTTACAAATATGGGGTGAGAAACATGCAAATATTTTTATGGACCATAATATTTTTACTTTTTCTCAAAACTATTGCGTAGTTAGCCTAAGCCCTAGAACCTACTATCATGCCCATTTTCATGAGCCGTTAGTTCCCTTTGGGAAGCGTGATTGGTTTAGATAGATCTATTGGGGTGACTCCCCTGTTCGGTTGGCCAGACAGGTCAAAGCGGACGTATAGCAAGTCGGACTTCGAGTGTATTGGGTTAAGCACTCGCTAAGGGCCCCTTGACTATTATTTATGTGTTATAGATTAGCACACTAAACTGTCGAGCCTCGATTGCATGAACTTAGTGCTAGAGCGATAGAAACTTTTGTATGACATTATGGGCCTGTTTGGCAAGAGATTTTTGGGGAGCTTTTAGCTTTTTGTTACAAATACGTAGCTCCGTTTGGATACATCAGCTTCAAGCTTTTATGTTAAACAAATAGCTCTTAAATGCAAAGCTGATTCATGAAGCTTTTTAAATATCTTTGAGCTGCTAAAACTTTAAATTACTGATATATCCTCCAAACATTTGTTTACAATTATAAATATGTCCTTTTATGTCATTTTACATCCTATAACTATATTTAACAGCTAACTTACCAAACACTTTTGTTAAAAAAAAGATACAACTTGTAGCTCATGTTAACAGCTTTGTAATTTACAGCTTACAGTTAATAGCTTACAACATACAACTTACAGCTAGTTTTGCCAAACATACCCTATATGTGTTGTAATGATCATGCTGGTCCAAATTAACTATTTGATGATTTTATTTAAACCTATGAACTCACCAGCTTTTTGCTGACTTTTTAGCATATTTTTCTCAGGTGTGTAGTTTGATTTGTTATGGCATGATTTGGCAAGGCAAGAGTCATGGATCTTTTCTGAAGAAATGGGATTTAGTTTGAGAATTGTTTTTATGTGGGACCACTATATTCAATGGGCCTAAATTTTATCTAAACAATGAATTATCTTTTGTAAAACTCTAAATGTTGATTTAATTAAAAACGGAGTATGTATTTCGTTCTTTGTTACCTTGTGTTGTGATTTCTAATCTTTGTACCCGTAGCACCCTCAAAGTTCCGTATGCTTTCGCGACTGTTAAAGTTTGGGGGTGTTACAGATTGGCATCAGAGCCTAGGTTTTAGAGAACTAGGTACATATAAACCTTAAACTATAACCATTTTTATAAAAACGAGTCCGTATGACCGCCACTTGCCTTGCTTGCCATTTTGCTTGATGTTTATTTGACTTGACTGCATGTTATGATTTGTGACTTATTAAGTATATTATAAGTATATATCTATATACACTTGACCCACACTAATTATTATTTTCGATATACTTACACATATATACCATTTTGTTACAGACTATGTCTTCCTAACCTATTCCTCCGATCTCACCAAATTCAGACGATCCGTACATGCAAGTGCTGCAAGCCTACAATGCACTGGACCCCTATCTACCCGAGCCTACACCCACTGCAGCATTGCCTACTACCAACCCTACTCCCATTCATCCTACTGATCATACTACACAGCCTACTCTTCCAGTCCACCATACAGCCCGCATGAGAGTCCCCAGATATCGAATGCGGTACTCGAATTTGCCATCATTACCACAGAGGAGGACCCGAGCTGTCTATATGGGTACCTATACCACCCCAGTATCTCTTTCACCAGCATCATCCCCAGATCAGTCTCCACCACACCAGAGGCTCAGGAGAGCCAATGATTCTTATTCAGACGAGGATCCGGAGGAGGATACAGAGGAGGATCAGGAGGAGGTCCGATATCAGACCCTGCACCTGAGCAGACGATACCAGCAGGACCGCGACATGGGAAAGCGATTATTGAGGAAGTCCCGAGTACATTTGAGATTGGGCAGAGTTCTAGAGCTGTTCAGATTGTGGGAGAGGATAGGGATATGCCTCTCGGATTAGGTATGAGAGCTGCGGGATTACGAGCCAGGGATGAGGCTTCGGTCACTTGTGAGATTAATGGCGAAGTATGGAAGGATATTGAGTGTGTTCATAGCACACCACTTCAGGCAGATAGTCCCACCTATGAACCATCTTCACATACATTTGTGCCACCATCTCTATCCATGCCGATTTCCCCTCCACCTGCTGTCTCACCAGTGGCAGAGGAGGAGGAAGATGATGTCACCAAATTTCTAGTCCGGTTGGGTGCTCAGGGAAACTTGTTGGACGTCCATTCTGATCAGTTAGAGAGATTAGGGAGACGAGATGAGTAAGTTGGCAGAGAACTTGCTGGAGTCCGACAGAGACTAGGGACATAGGTAGAGACCAAGCTAGGGCATGGGATGCCGAGTGGACCAACTAGCATCGGATGCATGAGCTAGAGTCAGTAATGACCAGGTCACGAGAGCTGAGCACGAGGACCGTAGGGAGGTATTAGTTCAAGAAGACGCATTGTGCAGCTTGAGACTAGGGTAGGTAATTTGGAGACCATTATAGCTCCGATGGCACAGGAGCTAGAGCAGCTACGCATTGGACATGATGGATTTTAGTGTTAGGAGTTGAGATGTATCCACACTAAACTGGGTAGTTTCCAGTTAGTGGTAGTAGTAGTCATTTATCTGTAATCGAAAAACTTGTGTTATTTCTTAGATATTCGAGCTTGAGATTTTGTATGCCCAATCTTATTCTAATATATGACGAGCTTGATCGACCATTTTATTGTGTTATCGTTCTTAGGAATTTACCTTAACCATAAAGTTACACTTGTGCAAATTCTTCAGACCTTGATTATCTCTATCCTTCTTATACAGCAATATGCCTCCAAAGAAAGTAACCCGAGCCACCCGTGCACAAACAACAAACCAAGGCCCCGCTGGAGCTGCTGCAGCAGCCTCACCTGTAAAACGAGCCATGCTCAATCAGCTCGTAGAAGAACGCGTGGCAGTAGCACTATACGAATCAAGAGAGTTATTGTGAGGCTTCAAGATCCTGACCCAAGGTCACGGGTAAGTTGATTGGATCTTGTTTTTCGTTTGACACCGATTGAGAGAAGAAATAATAACAGTCTTGTTATTGTTTCTTTCTAAAAGTAATCGGATATTATAAAAATTGAAGCTTCTCTTCAAAAAAACATTAGATCGGTGATCATGTTTCTCTTATACGTGTTTAGATCTATAAAGATCTTATGGAATACATTTTCCGCACAAAAAGGGACGACTGAGATCTTGTTACTGTGTTTTATTTATGAACGAACCAAAGAAAAATGAGTAACAGATTTGTTATTTCACTTTTCTTGCAAGAGTCGTATAATTAATTATGAAGTATAGGCTTCAGAAAAATTGATTCAATGATGATATTATTTCGTGTGTCAGACCTTGAATGATCTTGATGTTTCTTTGTGGTACCACGAAATAATAAGTTGAGGTCGTTTGCTTTTGATAGTTTCTTTCAAGTTTTAAAGTTTAAATAGCATAGATGAGAGTTGGGGAGTGATATGTAAGGGTATTGGTTGTGTTTAGATTTAGGATAATGGTTTCTTTTGGACATTGGCTAGGCTGTGGTGATGTAGTTTAATTGTTGTTGGTTCGAGTCTTTCAACAGTCTTTCTCCTCTTATTATCTTTTTCTATTTAGACCAAGGAAGACTATGATGGTCTGCGGTCAAACTTCTTGGTCAAACTGTCTTCATCTTCATCTCTTTTTCATGTAACAAATTCGATAACTGGTTAAATACCAATTGCGATAACATTGACTTGTCCAATTGAGACAAGATTGACTTGTCCAATTGTGACAAATCCAATTGCGACAGACCCTTGTCCAATTGCGACAGACCCTTGTCCAATTGCGATAAAGCTTATCAAATTTCTTTACAAGAAATCGATACCAATTTCGATAAACAAGGGTCTGTCGGAATTTCTTTACAAGAAATTCCGATAAAAGAGGGTTTTATTTTTCCGATGAGTTACTGACCACTTTTTCCGACCATCTTTTTCGACCATATATCCGACCAGTTTTTTACCACCATTTCACGGGATTTGGTACAAAACGAGTCACAACAAGATGTATACAAAACTGATAAAGTAGGACAAGAAGGAACCACGCATAACAGTTTTATAAAACTTGTAAATGACACTTTAAGACTGTTTTGACCGTGTGATACTAAATACCAGAATCTGTTACCACACCAAAGTAACATATAAAAATATCAAATCCAAAAAAACTAGGTGAAACAGCTTCAATATAAGGTACGAGCACACAAAAATCATATTTTGACAAGATAACACCACAAAAATCAACAAAAACTAATAACCCCACTCTGATGCCAATTGTTGGATCGTGTTTAAAGTTGATTATGTGATTCAAGAGATCGGGGATGATGATAATACATGATATCCATGGTTAGAGAGAGAGTAGAAAGAGAAAGGAAACTAATGTTTTATTGATAAGAAAGATGAAAGGGAAAATACACACTATGTCTCACCCTCCTAGTGAAGTCTAGGAGGGCTTATATATCCTAACTTACACACCACTTTAAAATAATGACACTTTCAGTACCTGTGTATTAGGCTTACATGATAACTAATGCAATCCCGTAAATGTCGTTCCATTTACGTGTTAGGAGCATTCCCAACAAAATTGATGGAGAATTGGAGAGAAATGGTAGTGTAATTTGGTTAACCTCCATTTCCATCATTATTGTGGAGAATTTAGAGAAATGAGAATTTTTTTTATTTTTATTTATTTTTTTAATCTTTATATTTTTTCTTCTAATCGCTTCAAATTATAATTTTATTAAAGAATTTACTTTTTTAATAAAATTTTATTTAAAAAAATTACGTGTGCAACATCATGTGCTCAAAACATTTTGGAAAAAAAATGTTGCTCAAAATATGTTTTTCAAAGGAAAAAAGAAATGTTTCGTGATTATAAATTATTTCAATTTTCTGTCACTAGCAAACAGTAGAATTTAATTAATTTCTCATTTAATTTCATTTCTCTGGATTTAATTCTCTACTTCAAATCTAATATCTGAAAATATCTCTACCAAACGTGCACTTAGGGTGTGTGTATAAGAGAATCCGTAAAATAGTTATGGTGGGATTAGTGGCCACCAACATCATAATCAATTTGCTAGCTTTGCTGAAGGTATCTAATTAGTTGGTGGATATCCCACTTAAACATCGTGTCACATCATTATCAATATTATAAATTTGATGTTGTATATATCGTGTCAAATTTATGCATCGTTAGTACAAATTTATACTAATTAGTTTGTGGTACAATCATCGAACTGAATGGATGTTAATTAATGTTATCCATTATAAATCGACACATCATTCGCCTAAATATTTGGGTTTTGTTAAAGACAACCCTATGGGTTGTGTATAAGCATACCTTAATTAAAAAATTTGCATTAAATGAACACTAAACATTCCAAGTTTAACATCACATTCCATGTTTAAAATGAAAAAATATGTATAATTATGAAATGTGTTGTTAAACATGGAATGTTTAGTGTTCATTTAATGCAATTTTTTTAATTAATGTATGCTTATACACAACCCATAGGGTTGTCTTTAACAAAACCCATAATATTTTCAAGGCATTGCATGTCATAATGGGAGGAATTGAAAACTCGATAGAATTTCACTTAAATATTACAAGCTCCGGAAGAGTGATAAACATTTTTTTTCTAAAAAAGTTAACAGCTATATAGTGAGTGTATTATGTGCACAACAATGAAAAAAGTTATTTAAAGATGACTTATTCTTGAAAGATCAGATCTTCGTCATTCAATTCATTTGTATATCATGGCCCTTTATAAAGATTGCATTCAATTTCAATTGAAGACAATTATCTTTTCTATGTATTGTTAATTAAACCCGCTTAAGGACAATCATTTTGAGTCTTTATTAAATAGTAAATGAGTGGTTGGTGGAATAGTTCTTGGTGTTGATTATGTTCGTAAATTCTTATACCAAAGTCCATAGATATGTACAAGTTAACAGACATAGATAACTAACAAACACCATTAAAATTATGTTAACTTCCGACATTTTTTTGTAATTCATAATAAAATTTGGAATACAACCGAATAGGAAAAGGAAAAAAAATGAGCAAGAACTCGTACGCAAAGTAATTAATACAGACCGGTCATGATGACCGCATTTTTATAGATAGATTTCTATTCGCGAAAATTACTCACATACCCATTTACAACTTGTTGTGCCTCAATATACCCCAAGGTAGCGCCGTTTTTTCAAATACCCCAACATGTCACTTAAAATTGTACGCGACATACATGAGATCCAGGTGTTGCGTTACGAAGCTCGGGACAAAAAAAAAAAAACATATTGATACATGTCGCGTATATATATACACGACACATATATATATACGCGACATGCATAAAGTTTTTGTAATTATTGTGTCTGAAAAAATTTTAGGGTTTCTTTCTTTTGTAGGCATGTGTGATATTAGGGTTTTTTTTGGTGGGTTATCAGATCAGTGGGTCTATAAATACCCATATTGTTGTATGCTGAATACACACACAACTCATCTAATAATTCTGTATTCTTCTTCAAACACAATGTCACACAATGCATCACCTGAAAACGAATCGGTTTAGGCTATTCACAGTGGTGAACCATATTGCATCATCATTCCGGCTGCCACCTCAGCTTTCTCTCTCCTCAACCTATATTTATCTCTCTCATCACAGTGGCAACCCATATTGCATCATCTTCCTTTATTTTTATTTTTTTAAAAAAAAAAAACATCTTTTAACACAAACACAAATTTTATTAATAAAACGTAAACATTACATAAACGAAACGATACGGAATTAAACAACTAAAAATTAAACGTAGACATTACATGATATTCATAATTCAAATGTAAATTTTTTATTAATAAAAACATAAACGTTACATAAACAGAAATTAAAACATTACAATAAGAATTTAAAAACTAAAACTTCAATTATAATCTGGGTGATCCCAGGTCTGCGAGTTGTCGGAGCGGAAATCGTCGTCATACGGATCAAATCTCGCAAACCTCTCTGCTTCCAACTCAGCTTCCATCCTGCTCAGCTCCCGCTCGTCCTCAGAGTTCCAATCATCAGCAGGTTTCACATTCTCCTCAAAACTTAGCTGAAAGTTATCAAGATGAGGTTGCGGTAGTTGTGGTTCAACAACCCTTGGTGCAGATGAACTTGATGCACCTTGCACAAATTGTTGTTGTTGTTGTGGTGCATCAGCAGCTGCCACATTCTCCTCAAAACTCCAACGTATCTTGTTGGATTTCTAGTTCTCTATCTTCTGCACACAACCCACAATGTTTCAACAACATCAGCGTCTTTGCGATACTCATCGTCCAAAAACTGGTCGATCACATATTTTCTCTCGACAGAGATATCTTTGCAAGCTGCGTATCGTGTTCTCAGGCGTTGTTTGCGTAACTTCGCCAGCTCAAACTTCTTAATAACTTCGACAATTGCATCTTGGCGTTCCTTGTCGTCTATTTCGACTTGTTTTTGGACATAGTTTTGAACTTGTTTGACAGTGTGTGGAAGGTTACAAGCCATTTTTTTGTGTTTAATTTGTTGTTTGAATTATGTTTGAAAGTATATGTTTGATTTGGGTATTTATAGGATGAAAGTCGTAATTTTTTTGAAAAAAAGTTTTTTTTTTATACACAAACGGATAGTTTTTTAAAAATCAAGTGGGATTTGTTTGTGCAATATCGATCGTTCATACGAACGATTTGATTATTTGTAACCGGCGATCGATATGGACCGATCGATCCACAATGGTACGATCGATATGGACGATCGATCGATCGATATCCACGATCGATAAAACACGACCCACTGCGTATAGCCTTACAACACACCACCTTCCCCACAAAACACTCTGGTGTTTGATTTATGTGTGGAATGCTTGTGTTTTGTGATCCTCTTTTAGAGACATAATAAAAAGGGTATTTATAGCCGTAACAAATGCATAATGGTACTCACAAAGTCTATATGTGTCATTGTGTAGTCAAATCATATATTTTAATTGTACAGGACATTTTCAGGGACTTGTCATTTCAAAGTGTCATATTTCGTGTAAAATTTTAAGCGTACGCGACATTGTCAGTGAGTTGTCATTTCAAAGTGTCATATTTCGTGTATAATTTTAAGCGTACGCGACATTGTCAGTGAGTTGTCATTTCATTGTTCAGAACCTTTAAAAAGTTGTCTGACCTCAATTATTGCTATATAAGCTAGCTATGCTAGCTATGATTTGATTTCTTCACATATTTGCTACTTCTCTTAACAGTATCCATGGATTCTAACATTAAGAAGTTTAAATGTGTGTTACATTATGATGATCAGCATCGAGGTGTCATTATGTATAATGATTTGACGTACGCAGGGCTAGTTGGGTTGGTGTTGAAGAAATTCAATTTAGATTCAAATATTTCGATTAATTTGTCCTGTAAGTTGGCTTCGTTTAACTATCGTATTGACATTACTGAGGATGATGAAGTAATGTTTTTTGTTGAATGTGCTTGTACTGCTACTGCTGGGGTGGCACAATTGTATGTTGTTCAACCCAACAAATAAGATGATTGCGCTTATCTTGTTTTGTGTTAACTGGTTTGTATTTTATTAATGAACGTTTCTACTCTTATTTGAATAAATGTTTAATTTGGAAACTTATGGTAATGTTTATTGAAACACTGATAACAAAAATCATATAAAGATGAAATTCTTAAAGCATACAAGACACTTATTGATTGATATTGTTAATAATTGAAACGATTCTTCCATAGGGCTCTATGACGTTCATCTGCTTTAGCTTCCTCATTCTCAAAGTGTTCTTGTTCCGCCCATTCAACCATTTGATCGAAAGTGTAATTTGATTGTCCTATGATTTTTTTTCCGTCTTCGTTTTCACTGGTGTAGTCTGTTATCACATGATCCATCATTTTTGCCAAAGTAGCATTTGGGCATACATGCTTTTCAATAATAAAACTGACACCGCAATGGTCAACGTAAACTTCCAACTGGCCGCCTTGTGATGCTGAAATATCAAACATCACATGCATATCATAGTTGTTTCTTAGCTTGACGGTGATTGAATACCCAGTGTGCGGAACTTCATAATAAAGAGCATGAATCTTTGTATCGACAATGTTAGACAAGTATTGTTTCAGCTCATCCAGCTTCATTCTTGGAATATTGATGTTCATCTTCCAACCGTTTACATACTCCAGCTTTCCTTCATTGCAAACCAGTTGACCATTATTGTGAACAATAAAATTGAAAATGGTTTGTGAATACGGCGTCGTAGGTTTTTTTTTTTCTTTCGTTCAATGTTAAACCGGACACGCTCTTCACGTTTGTTCTTTTTCTCTACCATTTGATGTAGATATCGGACACGCTCTTCACGTTTTAATTTTGTTTCTTCTGAAATTACACATGCAAATGATTCTTCTAAACAACCATCATCTGGAATCAATATTGTGGTTAGATCTTCGCGATTGTCAGAAACTAAAATTTGGATCTTTCCTGCAACATTTGCGAAGTCATACATAACATCAATATCATAATCGCTTTTAATTTCTTTCATACCATTTAACGTGTTGTTTTGTGGCAACATGTAATATAGACTTTGGACCATTGACGGTAATTTTCTCTTCAGATAGGTAACCATATCTTTAAAATCAAATTGTGGAACAATAATATTCAAGTGTGAACCACCTTCATATGTTAGTGGGTTAAGTATAAATTTTCCATTGTAGTTGATAGTGAATTCGAATGTATGGTTATTAGATGTTGACATTTGGTGAATGAAAGAAGACACAATTGGTATTGATAACTTGATACCACATAACCCAAGAATATATATATAGATACCACAAAGGTGAGTTGTCATTTCTTTGTCAGAAGTGATTTACGAGTAATCAATTTAATACTATTTTTACATTAAAGCTGAAAACATATAAAGAAAATGATATCATCGAGAATTGGATAATAGAATAGTGGAACTGTTTGTGCTATCATGTCAACAGTGAAAAATGAATAGTGGAACTGTTTGTGCTATCATGTCAACAGTGAAAAATGAATAGTGGAACTGACGTGGTGCATCTTTATTTTCAGTTGTCATTTCTAGTATTTTATTAAGGTTTTCTGAAAATACATGCTATATTTAAAAAAGAAATTTATTACAAGCTTCATAACAAATGTTACAAACTTAACACAATTACACTAAAACACATAAGTAAAAAGTGCAAACTGGTTACTAACCAAACAAGTTAAACCAACTATTATTAGACTGTTGAGTGTTTAGATCATTTAAATGTTGTGAGGGGTATGGTTGGGAGGGGTATGGTTGGGAGTTATATTGTTCAGAGCCGTGTGCCGGGTTATGATGAGCATGTTGTTCATTACTTGCTTGCCCTTGGTCATACTGGCCTGTTGTGTAAAAATTTGGATTGTATGGTTGTGTTGGTAATGTGTTATGTCCAAACACATGCGATGGGTATGTGTGATAAGGAGGAATGGTGTGATGATCAGTTTGATTTGGGTATGAGTCGAATAAAGGAGTAGTTTGTTGTTGCTCCTTAACGGATTTTTTCTTTCTGGGATACTGTTTTCTTTTGTTTAACATTTCATCAGGGATGAACGGTTGCTTGCATTGCCCACGTGTGTGTCCAGCTTCACCGCACCTACGACAATGTCTTACCCTTGGTTCCTCACCCTGGGATGGTATACGGTTAGTATTTTTTGGTCGCCCGGGTTGTGGGTTGTCCATTCGTGGAGGAGTGATAGGTTGTATATGTGTTGGATACTCCCATTCGTGAAACTCTCCAACAAAATTCACTGCCTCTGCATATGTGGCTTGGTATTTTGCTTTTTTAAACCAGTCCTGAACGTACTGGAGACAATTGGTTTGACCCAAAAATCTACTCACAGCAATAACATGACCACAAGGTATACCGGAAAGCTGCCATTTGCGGCAATCACATGTCCTAGATGCTAAGTTCACTTCCCGGTTGTATCTCCCATCAAAAACCTGGAACCGATCTTGGTTAACCCCGTATACATTCCAGGTTGCGCTTTTGATTTTTCTCTTTTCCACTTTATGGGTTGCCCAATCAGTTATTTCATACTTCATTTTTGCTGCATAAACAACAAGGCTCTAAGAAGTGACTTTATATTAAAGATAAATATTAAAAGTATAAATATATTCTGTTTGACAATAAATACCAGCAACTTGTCGCCGTTTAAAATACCAGTCTTGCACCATTTTTCGATATTGCTCGGTCAGCATTGTTATAGGCAGCTTCCTTGATTTTACGGTACAAGCATTAACAGACTCGACGCTGTTAGATGTACAGTAATTGTAGCGAGTTAGTGGGCAATATGCTCTGGACCATCTGTGAACACCCGCTTCTATTAGCTTGTGGTACGCCTCAGGCTGAATAGACAACAATATTTGCATCTTACTATCAAATTCGTCAGGTGTATACGCTTTGCATATCCTCCAAAATAGCGCCTTTGTTGTGTCTCTTTTTAACTTCAGGTTCATCATTAGATGACGACAGCAAATACCATGAAACGCCAATGGGTATTCATTTCGTACAGCTAACGAAATAGAAGGATGCCTATCAGATATAATAACCAAATCCTGTCTATCGCCTATGCATTCTTTAAGGCATGAAAACCACCATGACCAACATTCACCAGTTTCCCCTCTGCATATACCGTAAGCAATAGGCACAATTTGGTTGTTTCCATCCATGCCTACTGCTAACAAATTTGTTCCTTTGTACACGCCCTTCAGATGTGCCCCGTCAACTATAAGCAGTGGTCGGAGATGGAGTAAGAAAGTTCGAATCTGAATAACAAAATTGAATACACATTAAACTATGTAAACCTACCCTAAATTGAATACAATGAAACCAATCATGAAAATTAGAATCACTTACCGAAACACCAATGGCAACGAATAACATCTCGAAAACTCCTTCTTCATTTGTCTTGATACGTGTGATAGTGCCTGGGTTTTTTTTTACTAGGTTGTGACAATAATACGGCAACATTTGAAATGATTCTGTAGGTGAACCCCTAATCATTTGTAACCCATAATCCTTTCCTCTCCATGCTTGGTGGTAAGATATACTAATTTTATATTGCGTTAACATGTCTCTTTGCATATCTTTTGGTTTTAAATCTCTTCTAGCATCTTTCAACTTTTCACTAAAAATGTGACCAATAACATTTTTAGTTGCATTTCGATGGTTAGGATATGTTTGAGTTTTATCACACGTGTGATTATCATTCAAACTTGTAACTTCAAACACAGATGTACCTCCCACGCGTCTAGAGTTAATTCTCCATTTACAGTCATTAAAATGATAGCACTTAACATAATATCTTATAGGTTCTGCCCTTTCGACTAAAAACTGGTAACCTTCTTCTAAACATTTCATCCTAATTGCTTTGTCTAAGTCATCTCTTGTGTCAAAAAACCTTCCCTTGAAAATATTTGTATCAATATTATTTTGGTTTGAAATTATTTGTTTGGACTGGTAAAGTGGTGTTTCTGGAACGTCAGGCATGAGCGAAAAAATATTTTTCCACTTATGATGGGTTGGTTTTGGGTTCTCGCTTTTCCCAACAACACCATCATCTTCAACATCTTCATCATCATTCTTATCGTCATCTGAACCGAAAGCAAATGATGAATTCGGTTTTGTGAAATTTGCCTCATCTTTAAAACCGGATTCAAAAATCGCATTATCATTTGATTCAAATTTTTTTGATGGGCCCTCATTTAAAAAATTGGCCTCATCTTTAAAACCTGAGTTGCCTTCATAACCAGAATACCCGATTTCTTTGTTAGTGTTTGTTTCAAAAAAGTTATAAAATGTTGGGTTTTCTTGGTTTGAGCTAAAAAATGCCATTTCTTCACATTCTTTCGTTTTAGTGACATAAAGATGCGGCATTTCTTGACTCGATGCAGCGTGTTCAGCAAAGAAAGTTACCTCATCATCGTCAGTGATATCCATTCGAACATCAAATGAGGGGTGCGAAAATTTGAAATTAAGCCGAACACTGGGATCCAACTTGAACTTAGAACGCACAGTTTCATCTAACCATGAGTAACTGATATTAGTATACATAATCACACTGTTGATCCCAGTTGAGCTTCACGATCTTATTAACTACTTTAGATAAATCTAAAGTAATCGGTATAGAAACTGATCTTAGGTTGTATATCAAATATTATGCGGAAACTAATATTTGATCTTAAGAAGAAAACACAAACGGATTATCCAACAACACTTCAATTATATTAATAACGATTGCTCTGAATAGCAATAGGGTTACAAGAAACCTTGAAGTGAAAACAATAATATGTATGCTAAGATAATTAATCAATTTTTTACCTCTAACTCTAACCCTAGAACCTCCTTTTATAGCATAAGGAGTCCTATTCGGTTTACAAGACTTCCTATACAAGTAAAATATTCATACGTATCTTTTCTATACTTATCTTAACATACTTTACATAATTAATAAGCAATAGAGTAATCCTTCTAGCAGCAGAGTCCTCGTGAGCTAGCAGCAGAGTTACACTATGCCTATTATACTAAAACAGCAGAGTTATCAAAACAGCAGAGTTCTTATGCTAATCAGCAGAGTTACATAACTATCCGGCAGAGTTGTAATTCTCCAATCAGCAGCATTTCAGACCCAACAATCCTCCCCTAAACTTGATATTTTTCTCCAAAAATCATCAAGTTTCCTTAATCTCAGATAACCACCAGGAGGATGCTTCCAAACACCTTACTGTTTTGAAACCTGTGATACCAGCAACTGTTTGTATTTCTCAATCAATTCTTTTGCTTGATTATCTGAATCAAATGGTCTTTGAAGTGTCAACTTTCCAGGTTGCAACATTTGATACAGAATAGATGTACTGTTGTTGATGACATAATCCTTCTCCACAAGCATATACACAGTCACACCTATACAAGACAAAACATGAACTCCACAACTTTGATATAAGTACCACTTCTGAACTGTAGAGCTCAGTAACTTCCTCCATTCAATACTTTTCTCATCTGGTTCAAACATGTTCTTCAAGTAGTAATAATTTAGCCTCTCATACACTATCTCTGGTCTAGTATCTCCATACCTCATCTTGTACAAATTCCAGAGTTGAGTAATATCATCTCTATCCATATAGTGCAGCATTTGAGAAAAACTAATATACCCCACACTTGAACCATTTGATCTCTTTACTATCCAGCATACACTACTATCAGCTAAAATATCATGTGAATATGAAATTATTGGATATTTTACTGATAAAGGTACTTCATTAAGTAACTCAGGCTCTTCTTGAGGTTCATGAACTGTGAGATCCATAACCCCTTTCATCTCATCTGCAGTCACTTCTTCATTCCCTGAATCACTATCTTCTTTCTCCTCTTCCTCAGAATCACTCATCACTACTGACTGAATTTTTCTCTTCTTCCTACTCACCTGCTTTACTCTCCTTCTATATCTCTTTGTACCAGCAGAGGATTCAGTCATTTCTTCAGTTTCAACAACAACTTCTTTCTCTTTCTCAGCATCAGATACTACAAACTTTGACACATTTCCACTCCCAGATGCTTTTAGATTGTCAGATCCCATAACTTCTGGATTTCTCTTCTTGTCAGAAACTTTTCTTGGATTAAGCTGAGCATAAGTTTCATAAAATTCCTTTTCAATTAAGTGATCTGGCTTTCCTTTGAAATCCTTCATCTGATAGTTTCTAGCATTCTTCAAATAGTATTTCATGTCAGTAACCAATGCTTTCCTTGAAGCTGACTTTGGTTTATAACCATGCTTCTGTGCTTCTGTTATCCTCTTAATCAGCTCTTCCCACTTAGCTAATCCATTCTTTTTGAGTATAAAAGCAACAAGCTCTTCTGTCTTTTCAGTACCATCCAACTGCTCATCATTTGATATCAGCCTAGCTTCACCTCTGACAATCATATCAGACTCAATGAAATATTGCAACTGCTCATCTAATTCTTCTTGACTAATCTCTTTAAATGAAGAGCTTTCCATAAGTTCAGTCTGATTTCCTTCTTCTTCAGCTGCAACTCTTCTAGCAAATTCTTCATCCTGAGCAATTTGAGCCTTTTCATCAGCCAACTTTTTCTTTCTTACAAGTTCTTCAGCAGAGTCAGCAACAGGTTGTGTTTGTGATGGTGTAGGTGTTTTAGTTTCTTTGTGCATGTTCAGCAGCACTTGAGCTAAGGTTAACTGTTCATCATCTGATTCATCATCAGCAGAGTTCTTAACTCCAGCACTTTTCATCTTTTACCCAATTGATTTCATTACGCTCTAATTGCTCCAAACTTACATTCACTCAAACACAACAATTCATATCATTTCACCCCAAACCCCCAAATCCAATGGCTCGAAGAACGTTTCCGGAAGAACACAATCAGATAGCGTTTCTCTGTAAGGTTAATGCAGCGGATGGATTTTTCGAGGTTATGGATTTTCTGGGTTCGTCTAAGTTAAGGTATGCATTAACAGTTGCCCCTACAATTTACAAATCTCATATGAGACAATTTTGGTCAACTGTTAGATTGGATGTCTTAGATGGTGAGGAACGACTGGTAGGTAGTGTAGATGGGGAGGACATTGTAGTTAGTGAAACCACAATTAAGAGAAGTTTGAGATTGTCAGGCACCCCAACACCTCCTACTATAACCCCAGAAGTTGTGATGGCTGAACTTGAGACTTTTGGTTATGAGAGACCTGAGAATAGTGGAACATTTTTGAAAGGTCGTATGTGTCCCCATTGGAAGTTTTTACTGCATACTCTACAACATTGCTTGTTTCCTAAGATAGGTGGGTGGAGTGAGTTTAATGCATCTCAGGCAATGGCTTTAGTATGTTTAGCTACAGGGAAGCCCTATGATTTTTCTGTTATGATATTTGAGGGGATGAAGAAATTTGTTAAGAAGAAGTTCTACTTATACCCTAGGTTTCTACAACTTATAATAAACAAACAGCTAAGGGAACCTTTGAGGCATTCACAAATTGAGCCCTGTAGTAGAATGGCCATCAAGATGTTTGCATTTTTGAAGAAGAATGGGAAAGGATTTTCTGGTGTTATTACTCCCTTAACTGAGCATATCTTGACTGTAGTGGCTGCTGTAAATGAGGATGAAGAAGCTGGAACACCCACAGCTTCCCATCACACATCCTCATCAACAAGTTTAAATGAATCATCTTCCACTGAACCACAACCTACCCAATCACCTAGGAATTCACAAAATGAGAACATTGTGCACCCTCAGGCCAATGTTAGTATGGTAGCAGATGAGGCTGGTACAGGTAGTGGAGGTACCATGATGGAAGAGGCTGGCACTACTGTTTCCAACTTAGTAGTTGAACAGGACAGTGCTAACATACTTAAGACCTCAACCATGGCAACATCATTTGTAGAAGGTTCTCAGGAACCTGATACAACTGGTGGTAACCCCAGCCAAATGGATTTTATGGGGGGCTCAGATGTTCATCCTAGGGATGAGACTGAGTTTATGTCCAAAGATTCACCTCTCAGAGAAGGTAACACATCTCGAAGTGATGAGGACAGAGATGAACATATTGAATTGATGGACACTTATGTACATATTGACATTGCAAATGATACACCTCTCGGACCAGGTCACACAGGTCGAAGTGTTGATGCTAGAATTGAACTTGACACTGATGATTTGACGGCTAACACACCAGTACAAAATGCCAATTCCAATGATCAACCTCTCGGGTCAGGTTACACAGACCGAAGTTGTGAGGATATCATGAAACAATTGAAAGAATTGACGGAAAATTGTACCAAATTGTCAAAGGAGGTGCTTGATCTAAGAAAGGAGTTAAAGACAGTCAGAACTACTCAAGGTGCTGAAATTAGGAGGCTTAAATTAAGGGTTACACATCTTGAGGGGAGGCTCAAGAAGAGGTCCAAACCAAGTTTGGAAGAGGATGCTTCCAAACAGGGGAGGAATGATGAAGAGGCTGTTATAAATGATCAAGAGGATGTGATAGGTTCAGGGGAGGTAGAAAAGGATGGTGTAAAAGATTCAGATGAGGTTGAAGTTGTAAAAGACTCTGTTGTTAAAAATGTTGGTGAAAAGGGTGACTCTGCTGGTGTAGAACACTCTGCTGATGAAGTTGCTGGTGCAGAAGAACACTCTGCTGATAGGTTGAATGTTTCTGCTGAAAATACAGAGAAAAGTGCTGGAGTTAAGAACTCTGCTGATGATGAATCAGATGATGAACAGTTAACCTTAGCTCAAGTGCTGCTGAACATGCACAAAGAAACTAAAACACCTACACCATCACAAACACAACCTGTTGCTGACTCTGCTGAAGAACTTGTAAGAAAGAAAAAGTTGGCTGATGAAAAGGCTCAAATTGCTCAGGATGAAGAATTTGCTAGAAGAGTTGCAGCTGAAGAAGAAGGAAATCAGACTGAACTTATGGAAAGCTCTTCATTTAAAGAGATTAGTCAAGAAGAATTAGATGAGCAGTTGCAATATTTCATTGAGTCTGATATGATTGTCAGAGGTGAAGCTAGGCTGATATCAAATGATGAGCAGTTGGATGGTACTGAAAAGACAGAAGAGCTTGTTGCTTTTATACTAAAAAAGAATGGATTAGCTAAGTGGGAAGAGCTGATTAAGAGGATAACAGAAGCACAGAAGCATGGTTATAAACCAAAGTCAGCTTCAAGGAAAGCATTGGTTACTGACATGAAATACTATTTGAAGAATGCTAGAAACTATCAGATGAAGGATTTCAAAGGAAAGCCAGATCACTTAATTGAAAAGGAATTTTATGAAACTTATGCTCAGCTTAATCCAAGAAAAGTTTCTGACAAGAAGAGAAATCCAGAAGTTATGGGATCTGACAATCTAAAAGATACCTTTTTGATTCAATTAGGGTTAAGAACGCGCCAAAATTTTTCAGTTTGACCCTTCAATTTTCAAACTCATCAGCAGAGTTATGAAAGTATTGACCGAAAGTCAACAATCCCAAAATCGTTAAAAATCATCTCCTTAAATATCATACCAACCTCACAATAAACTCCATAAATCCTTAATCACTAAAGCAAATCCCCAATTCCAAACCCTAACATAACACCAATCCAACATGAGTTCATCAAAAACACCAATCATCGAAATATCTTCAGATTCATCATCGGAGGACTCAAAAGGTTGGGCTAGTTACTTTCCTAAGAATGCATCCACATCGCAAAACAAAGGAAAAGCAATCAAGGAAGATTCATACTCCGATCCACTTCCATCGACACCATCGTCATTTGAAGAATCAAGCGATGACGAAACAGCTGATTGGCCTGGGAAACAGCAAGGTTGGCCAAAACACATGACTTACTACCAAGGAGCTTGGGAGATCATCCCTCCAAAACATCCAATAACAGCTGAACTACAGAAGCAACTGGAGAAAGCCGCAGCCGACTTTGCAAAGAGTGTCCACATTCCACATCCGAAGCCAAATCCGGTTGAGAAGAAACCCTCTGTGCCAAAGAAGAACAACCAGCAGAAGAAAGCAGCTCCCTCCACCAGTCAGCAGCAAACTCCACCTCCTCGTCCAGTAGTGCTTGCACTCCCCTGCCCAAAGGTTTTTGAGGCCATGGGCACTAGGGGACCACGAAGCAAGGTCATGCCTGATTTTGCTAAGATGTAGGTTGTGAATCTATGTAGCTTGATATCTTTTGAACTTTTCTTTTGAGTGATGTTTGTAAGAAAACTGTCTCTGTACTTTGCTTATGGAATGAATGAACCTTTTAATTTTCCTTGCTTTACTTGAGTATTTGTATATGTATCTGCAAAAGGTTAGTTGCAAACAACAAACACAAACAAGAATATTCCATAATAGCAGCAGAGTAGCATAGCAACAAACCAACTAAACAGCAGACTTTAACTAAACACAAGATAATGACAAATCAACAGCACAAATCCTTACAAAATTTTACAAAATCATACAGAGATAAGATAGTTAAAATAGTTAAAGATTGATCATGCCAATACTAGCAACTAGAAACTGAAATCTACTGATGTCAAAACATTTTGTAAGTAAATCAGCAACATTGTTGTCAGTATGAATTTTAACCACTTGAATTAACTTTTTCTCATAACAATCTCTAATAAAATGATGTCTTATCTCTATGTGTTTTGTTTTAGAATGAAAAACAGGATTTTTTATAATACACATTGTGCTGTTGTTGTCAATAAAAATTTTTGTGTTCATGAAATTGTACCCATAATCCAGCAGCTGGTTCTGAATCCAGAGCACCTGTCCACAGCAGCTAGAAGCAGCAACATATTCTGCTTCAGTTGTTGAATTGGCTACCACTGTTTGTTTCTTACATTGCCAAGAGATAAGCCTATGACCAAGATACTGACAGCCTCCTGTAGTTGATTTTCTAATCCATAGTAGCTCCAGCATAGTCACTATCTGAGTATGCTATCAAGTCAAATGGTGAATTATTAGGATACCAAAGACCAAGTTTTGGTTGACCCTTTAGGTACCTAAAAATTCTTTTGACTACTTCCAAGTGTGAAACCTTTGGGGACACTTGGAATCTAGCACAGGCACACACAGAAAACATGATATCTGGCCTTGAAGCAGTCAGATACATCAATGAGCCAATCATGGATCTATACAGATGTACATCAACCTCTACTCCATCTTCATCCTTGAGCAAAGGTTTATTCTTATCCATAGGTGTCTTGGCTGCCTTCACATCCTGAAATCCAAATTTCTTCAACATATCAGCCACATACTTGTCTTGGCTAATAAAAATTCCATCTTTCATCTGCTTGACTTGAAGCCCCAAAAAGAAAGTCAACTCTCCCATAGAACTCATCTCAAACCTACTGTGCATTAGCTTCTCAAATCCTTCACATAACACCTTATTTGTAGACCCAAAAATGATATCATCTACATAAACTTGAACAAGTAGGATATCCTTGTTGTCTTTCTTAATGAACAATGTTTTATCAATGGTTCCTCTGCTAAAACCATTATTCAACAAATATTGGGATAAGGTGTCATACCAAGCTCTAGGAGCTTGATGTAATCCATACAGTGCTTTCTTCACCTTGTAGACCCTGTCAGGATACTTAGGATCTTCAAACCCAGGTGGTTGCATCACATAAACCTCTTCAGGTATCTTTCCATACAAGAAAGCACTTTTCACATCCATTTGATACACAGGAAAATTCTTGTATGAGGCATATGCCAAGAAAAGTCTGATAGCCTCCAATATTGCAACTGGAGCAAATACCTCATCATAGTCTATACCTTCTTCCTGAGTGTATCCCTGAGCCACCAATCTAGCCTTGTTTCTGACAACAATCCCTCTTTCAATTCTCTTGCATCTGAACACCCATTTTGTACCAATTGCCCTTTTTCCATTTGGCAAAGCCACCAATGTCCAGACCTCCTGAAGCTTGAACTGCAGCAACTCCTCTTGCATAGCTTCAACCCAACTTTCATCCTTCATAGCCTTGTGAATGGTCTTGGGTTCTTCCTGAGATAAGAAACAGGCAAACATACAGTTTTGTAGATCCTTGTGGCTATTCCTCTTCTTAAGTGTCTGAGAAAATAATCCCTGATCAAGCAAATCACTCAACCCCTTTGATTTACTTCTTGTCTGTACAGCAGAGTGAACATCACCAATAATCTGCTCCTTTGGGTGAATCTTGTGGATACTTGTTGTTGGTGTAGGACTAACAGGTATATCAGTCTCCAAGTTGGATAAATCACCTTCAGTACCAAAAACATCAACAACTTCATCATCAGTATCCACATACACTTCTTCCAATTCGGGCATATCATCAGAAGAATCATCATAAGAATCACCATCTTTATCAGTAGAGTCTTTGAGTTCAGCAGCAGAGTTACCAAGTTGAACAGCAGAGTGTTTTGCCTTAACAGCAGAGTGCTTTGGCTTAACAGCAGAGTGTTTAGACTTGGCAGCAGAGTTAAGAGAACTGCTGCTCGATTTATTCCCTTGAATTCCATCAACTTGTGACTCTACACTTCTTTCCTTATCATCATGAGCAGGTTCATCATCACCTTCTGCATTAACCTTTGGTATTTCCTTATGTACAGCATCACCACCTGAACTTTTTCCTTCTTTAGCTGTTGGAGAGAAATACTGATCAAACTTCCACTTTTCAATCAACACAAACTCCTCTGCAGATCCATCCTTCTGTGCTTGTGTACCTGCATTAGGGTTAGTTTGTGTACCTGCAGACATGTGAGTAGTACCTGCAACAACTGGTTGATAATTCATACTTTTGGTTAAAGAATCAATATCAAACATCCAGTCAGGTCCTTTTCCATCAACATTAGGTGTGGTTTCTCTAATAGTCACATGTAAATTTTCAACTACATGCCCAGTTCTTTGATTAAAAACTCTAAAAGCCTTACTTTCAGTAGAGTAACCAACAAAGAAACCTATGTCTGCTTTCTCACTAAACTTTCCTAAGTGGTCAATGGTGTTCAAAATAGTAACAGGACACCCAAATGGTCTTAAGAAACCTATCATAGGTTTTCTACCATGCAATAACTCATAGGGGGTCTTGTTATGAGGCTTAACTATCTTAGTCCTATTCTGCACATAACAAGCAGTGTTGACTGCTTCAGCCCAAAAGATAGTGGGTAACTTAGACTCTGACAACATAGTTCTGGCAGCTTCAATTAATGTCCTATTCCTTCTCTCAGCCACACCATTTTGCTGAGGAGTTCTAGCTACACTAAATTGTCTAGTTATACCCTTTTCCTCACAGAACTGATTCATCACCTTGTTCTTAAATTCAGTTCCATTATCACATCTGATGACTTTGACCTTATGATTAAATAGGTTTTCTATCCTGGTAATAAAAGCCTTAAGAATGCCTGCAGTCTCATCCTTAGAAGCTAAAAAGAATACCCAAGTGAACCTACTATAGTCATCAGTGACCACTAAACCATACATCTTTTTATTTAAACTATTCACATATGTAGGTCCAAATAAGTCCATGTGTAACATAAACAAAGGTTCAGTTATAGAATTCACCAATTTGGACTTACAGGAAGCTCTATGTTGCTTTCCCATTTGGCAAGCAACACAAACTTCAGGATTCTCAAAGACCTTTGAAGGCAATCCTCTGACCAAGTTCCCTTTCACCAACTTGTTCATAGCCTTGTAGTTCAGATGACCAAGCCTTCTGTGCCATAGTTTGGATTCATCAACAGTGGCTTTGGCAAACAGACAAGTCAAATCTCTTTTAGGAATAATATTCTTTATATCCACACTGTATATATTGTCATGTCTAGGGACTTTAAGAAGAACCAATTTATCATCGGGTATCTTATAGTCAGGAGACAAAACAAGACACTCAGTGTCGGTAAAAAGAACAAAATTCTTCCTGTCACACATTTGTGAGACACTAAAAAGATTAAACTTGAGACCATTCACCAAATACACTTTCTCAAAATCCAACTTTCCAGTTCTGATGATGCCTTGACCAACTATTTTACCTCCTTTAGGATCATTTCCAAAGGCCACATAACCACCATCCAAAGCTTCAAAATTCTCCAAGTTGCATTGGTCTCCAGTCATATGTGAAGAGCATCCACTATCAAAAATACATTTGTCCTTTAGCTCCTTTTGTAGATTGCCCTGCACAAAAAGTAAGAGAATTAGTTTCTCTTGGGGACCCAAGCCATTACTGACTTGGATCTACCTTGTGCATCAAAGTAGTCAAATTTCTTCAACTGCATTGGTGCACTGCTGTGTCTGAGAACATGATCTAAAACTTTAACTTTTGATTTCCAGACCCAGCAAGCTGAGGCTTTAACAGCATAAAAATGGTTGCCCACAACAGTATCAGTCACAACTTTAGGCAAAACAGCAGAGTCTGCCTGAACAGCAGAGTTTGCTGGAACAGCAGGGTTTGACTGAACAGCAGAGTTATCTATATTCTTCTTTATGGACACATTTGGGGCAATAGGAGAGATAACTCTAGAAGTACCATCTCTCATCAGAACTTCCCTAGGAACCATGTTTCTTTTGGGATGTGGGTGAGTCTTTCTACCAAAGTTTCTATGGTTCACCCTTGTATATTGGTTCCACACTGGTTTTTGATAGTAATAACACTCATCTTGCAAATGTTCAAAACTACCACAACTATAACATGCCTTTTTAAATAGTTGAAAATCAGTCCCTAATTTTTGTGAAACTAGGTTGTTCCAATTTCTCTGGTTTCCCCTAGGCAAGTTATTAGTTCTCTTAGGATATACTCTAGGTGTATTGTCAAACTCAGCCATCTTCCTAGAGATACCTTTACCTAGCTTAGGCTTAACAAACTCAACCTTTTTAGCTCTAGGTACTTGTGATTCAACAACAGCAGGAATTTCTTTCTTTTTGTTCTTAGAGGTTGAATCAGATTCTACAATCCCATCATCACTGTCAGACTCCCAATCTTCAATCAGGGGTGGTTGCTCATACTTCTTTAACTCAACCTTAGGTGACTCTTTGTTAGTTTCACTAGTTTCTTCTACAGGTTTACTAGTTTCACCTACAGGTTTATCCCCAGACTCAGATATGAAAGTCAATGTCCTAGTAGGAGGGGCATGAGCACTAAGTTTCTTAGGGTGAGCAACAGCATTGTACCCTAGTCCACTACCTGAATCAGCAAAGTGCCTTCCTATTGGTTTACTAAGAATGTCAGTAGCAAATTGTTGTTTTTCTATCCTAACAACATGTTTTTCAGTCTCATTCTTAGCTAAATCTCTAGCCTGTTCAGCCTCCTCTACTTTTCCCATAAGTACCTTAATCTCATCTTCTTTCTTAATAAGCTCATTTTTAAGAATAGTGATTTGATCAAGATATTCAATTTCAGCCTTTTTATAGAATTCCAATTTCTCTTCTAAATTCTTTAAACCATATTCATAACTGAGATTGTCTAACTTAAGTATTTCATTTTCCTTTTTAAGATTTCCATTGCTAGACTTAAGTTCATCAATTTTATCTGAACATGATTTAAAAGAACATGATGATTCATTGGATACCTCAGAGTCTGATCCAGAAGAAGAAGAAGAATAGGCCATAAGAGCAAAGTGTTGAACTTGAGATTCCTCTTCAGCTGCCAAAGCATAGTTAGGACCATCTTCAGCATGCTCACTCCAATCAAACTCTCCAAACCCATCACATGACACCATAGCAGCAGCAGCAGCATCAGGACTTGACTCTTCAACAGTAATCTTCTTGGTATCTGCAATGTTTCTTTTGGGTGCTTTGCATTCCCTTGCAAAGTGTCCCTTCTTACGACAATTGAAACATTCAGCCTTTGACTTGTCAAATCCCACATTCCTGTTTCTTCTGAACTTCATCTCTTTACCAGTTCTCTTAAGAAACCTCCTTGCCCTCATAGTTAGCATTGCATACTGCCAATGCATATCCATTTCTTCAACATCATCAGGATCAAGTTCATCCAGATCTTGAGGCATGACTGAAGTACTAGTAGTAAGTTCAGCCAAATAAGCACAAATAGCAGCATCACTGATGGTGTTGGGGTTAGCAGAGTCAGCAGCAGAGACATGTGAACCAACAGCAGGAGCAAAAGTACCAGCAGCAGAGTGCTCTTGATGACTACCAGAAGTCTTGTTGCTTGAGGAGACAAAGGCAAGATTATTAGTGGTAGAGGATGAGCTTGAAAATCCTTTAACTTCTGATTCATACACCTTTAAGTTGTTGTATAGATCATCCAATGTCATAGTATCAAAATCTTCCTTGTGCCTCCAAACCACTGTATGAGTGTTCCACTCAGAAGATAGACTTCTCAAAAACTTTAGATTGACATCTTCTTGAGATGGTTCAATCTTCAACAGAGCCATCTGACTGGTTAACTTATGAAGTCGATCATAAGTTCCCTCAATGTTCTCAGAACTCATAGCAGAAAAAGTCTCAAACTGGTGCTTAAGGAGATTCTTTCTAGATTTCTTGGTAGCTTCATTCCCACCAAATCGAAGTTCAATAGCTTCCCACAACTCCTTAGCAGACTCAATATGATTAAAACTCAATTGATAATCATTAGGTATTCCCATCATGAGAATACTGTGAGCCTTAACCTCCAATCTTCTCTGAGCTTTCTCCTCACTAGTCTTGAGAGTCAAGACTGATCCAGTAGCAGTCTTGGTTTGCACCTTATCACCATCAAGAACAACTTCCCAGAGAGAGTAATCAACCATTCGCATGTATTGTTGCATCCTCATCTTCCAGATCTCATACTCTCCAGTCTTGAGCATGGGAACTCTTGAAGCAGTAACCATGTGAGTCGAATCGGAATCCATTGCTTGCTTTGATGATTAAACAGATCTTTGTTTTGAATAATTCTTCTTGGTACCAGTTTCTAGATCTCAAGCTCTGATACCACTTGTTGATCCCAGTTGAGCTTCACGATCTTATTAACTACCTTAGATAAATCTAAAGTAATCGGTATAGAAACTGATCTTAGGTTGTATATCAAATATTATGCGGAAACTAATATTTGATCTTAAGAAGAAAACACAAACGGATTATCCAACAACACTTCAATTATATTAATAACGATTGCTCTGAATAGCAATAGGGTTACAAGAAACCTTGAAGTGAAAACAATAATATGTATGCTAAGATAATTAATCAATTTTTTACCTCTAACTCTAACCCTAGAACCTCCTTTTATAGCATAAGGAGTCCTAGTCGGTTTACAAGACTTCCTATACAAGTAAAATATTCATACGTATCTTTTCTATACTTATCTTAACATACTTTACATAATTAATAAGCAATAGAGTAATCCTTCTAGCAGCAGAGTCCTCGTGAGCTAGCAGCAGAGTTACACTATGCCTATTATACTAAAACAGCAGAGTTCTTATGCTAATCAGCAGAGTTACATAACTATCCGGCAGAGTTGTAATTCTCCAATCAGCAGCATTTCAGACCCAACACACACCTCGTTCGGAATTATCAAAATGTAAAACACATTTGAATTTTTGAAAATCTGAACTCATTTTTAGTATTTGATATGGATGAAAGTGTTTGATATTCAAGAAATATACCACAAACACTAAATATAAGGAGACAATGCTGCAACAAAAATGTGACCAATAATTACGCAAATGTGACAAGGATGTGACAATTTGAAATGAGAGTTTCGTGTATGTGTATATCATTAAGCGCAATATGACATAGAATAGAAAATTTTATGACATTGATTTGACAATTGCATGACACATACGGGTACGTCTAATTAATTACGCGAAATATGACATTGATTTGACAAGTGCATGCCGTAATTAAACATATCTATTAAATTTCTCCTATAAATACTTGTGTTTAGTTCCATTTCTTTAAACACATCCAGATATTCACATTTCTACTCTCTACAAAAATTTAAAAATTCAGACAATGTCCCAACAAAACAAAACCGGATATCAAAATTCCCAATTCGTTCCACCCAAACAAAAAAATTACGCAACATACGCCCCAACACATAATGTTGCAGGTTCTTCAACATCTATGAGCGACCAGGATTGGATAATACCTGGTCCGGCTGGTATTCTTCAACAAGCCATTCTTGGCAAAAATGCAGACATCAGAGAGGGTGGCCCCGAATATTGTGTTGTGCCAACACAAGATTATATAGCGAAAGTAAACGAGGATGTCACTGAGGATGAACATTTTACTAGTGGGCCATGGTTGAGCGCGATTCATAAGGTGTTTAATTCTCAAGGTGTCATCGTAACTGGCTGTTTTGGGGATATAAAGAAGCATTGCGTAAAAGGGAAACTTGAACTTGTTGTAGCTGTTATCAAGTCTTGTACTCCTAACATACTGGGTGACCTTACATGTACACTAAAAGATCCGACAGGGACTATGTCTGGTACAATTCATCACAAAGTCCTTGCAGAAGACAAGGGTCCCAAAGACTATCTCAAAGTCGGAGCTGTTTTGGTACTTCGTAATGTTTCGGTCTTTACCTCAAAATCATCACCGCCTGCTCTTAACATAACAAAAAGGAACTTGGTTGAAGTTTTCGACAAGGATACCGTTTTTAGTGGATGAATATTTACGTATTCATGCCCTATGTTTATGTTTAATATTGTGTATGTAGTGTTTATGAAACACATCGTCCTCTAGTTTAATTGTTTCGTGTCTATGTACGGTTATTGTATTGTGTCTTTATGTAGTCGAATAATACTTGAATAAATGCTTCAAAAATATATCAAATAAAAGTTGAAAAAAAAATACTTCAACATAGAATAGCATTACATACTAGTTAAACTGTACAACTAACAACATCTTAATTAATCATATCCACACTAACTAGTGTCCTCACACCTACTGTTGTAAAACATTCTACCAAGAGTACATCTAATATCGGAGAAAAAGCCTACAACATTATTAATATCAAATTGTGGTGGCCATCTACCCGTAACAAACTCATGTATTAGCCAACATGTGATTACTCCACAATCCATTGCATTTCCTTGTTGTGGGACTAAATATTGTACGTTGTTGTAATGGAATTCGAAGTTGTAGTGTCCACGTCCTGTCCTGGTGAAATGTCCTTGCTCTTCTAAAAACTTGTTCACAACTTCGGTCCAATCCAATACAAACTGTCTTATTTGTTGACAACGGTCCATGCTGTGCAAAGAGTCGAGTACCAATAACCTGGAATCATGTAAATCAATAATTGCTGTCACCCAGTGATTCTGTGTCGGATTCATCGGCATCAACACCTACATATAAAATTTATTTATGTATACACAATTACATAGTCTAGTAAAGAGTAATTTATACAAAACAAATATACATTGAAAGATCTTTACTTACCCAACGTACAACATCCCATGACGGGTATGGACGTGTGCTACCATCCAATGTTCCCCTAAGCGACGGATTAAGCGAAAGCATGGACACGTTACCATTTTCGGTCGGGTACACAGATGAAGTCCATGATTTAGCCACTGTCCATGGTTCGTTGTCTACCCTTTTTCTTATTAATAGCTCTATCCAATAACTCATATGCTGATTCAAAAGATTAAACCAAATCATTTAATGTTCTTGAAACTTAAATAATCTAAACCTCTAACAATTTAAAATAATACACTTACATCGTCAGACAACCAACCACGTTTATCCGCTGGACCCGGATCATTACCCATCCTGTATAAATCCGGAAGTAGATGTTGAAAGAAGGTAGGGTCTACCACCCAACCCTTTGGATGGCAGTCAAGGTATATCCCATACGGGTTCATGAGGAATTCCTCAAAATTTTCATAGTTATTGCGCCTTACCTAAGAAAAAAATATACAATATCGTTACAAGTTTGTTAATTATATAAAATAAATGTTAATAAATTTATAACATTTTAAGTAGTACCTTTGTAGGATCAACATTAGGAACATTCAAAGGTGAGCCAACAGATGTACCAACAAAGGTAACATCATCATCAACCGGTAATTCTTCTAGGTTAAATCGTGGAATTGTTGCCGTACTCTTTGTTAGTTTAGCCTTAGTTCCACGTTTCTTAGGGAGGATTGTAGTGGGTCCCTGTTGGGTCCAAGGAAATTGCTGATATTTACCCGGACGACAATCCCTCCTTGGTCGGTCGACCGCATCCTTAAAAAAGATTAACCAAATAAATTTTTAACGTCATTAACATTATTAAACATATAATTGATGTAACAAAAACAATCACTAATCAATTACAAATAATGACCAAATTTAAAAATAATAATCGAAAATTAATAAGTTACCTGGATGTCAGCAGCATCGTTAGGGCGGGAGGATGGACCAGCCTGGTGATCAATAGGAGTGGCAAACTGGGCGAACCCCATTGGTGTACGGTTAACAGTATGTCCGGTTGAGGGAAACGGGGATGGATTACTAGACGGCACGGGCGGTGTATGAATAGGAAGTCCATCAAAGAAAGAGTCATTTGGTGGCCCGTCGCTAAAACCAACATTTTCATCATCAACAACGCTTGATTCTCTATGTACTCGTTGTTTATTGCGAAGTTGGTTTTGCTGCAGTAAAAATGTTAATGAAACAATTAACAAGCCTTCAATGATATTTATACATAAACTCAAAATAAATTGATGTAAAACTATTTACCTTCATTTCAATCGCTTTTATTTTCAGGTCATATTCTTTCAACATAGCGTCATACGATGCCAACTTCTGTAAAACAGCCGGATGTATATCCTCATCCATAGAATGGTATGCTTGTGGCTGTATCACCGGAGGTGCGACCGGATTCCCTTCGAAATACGCTCTACTGTCACGCCACCACTCGGTCAATTCCTCATACTCATCCGGTGTAAGCCTAGGCAACGGTGGTTTTACCTGTAAAAAACATGGAAAATATATATGTCATTAAAAAAACTTAAACAATATTAAATTCATAATAGTTAAAAAAAAAATGGATATCTCAAACTCACCCTCAATTGGTCGTCCAAAAACTTGTCAATACGTTCTCTAACGACCAATTTGTTAAAACTCCATGCAACGGACCGGGGATGCAACACTCGATGATGACGGAAAAAATATGGGCTAGCACCTTTCGGGAACATCTCCAATATCCAAATCTAAAAAAAAAAAAAAAAAAAAAAAAAAAAAAAAAAAAAAAAAAAAAAAATAATAATAATAATAATAAAAAAAATATACATATACATGAACTGTATAAATAAATAAATGACATACCTTGAAAGCCCATACAAATCCATTCAACGTGTACTTAGGAAGTTTACTAGGGTCCCTCCCCTCGGCAAAGTGCTTATCTCTTCGCTGAAATGCTGCATCCCGGAGATGTTTGTACAAGGTTGGCCATACATACGACCCCCACGGATACACATTCCACTTATCTAAATCCTCGACTAGCCTAAACAAAAATCCGTCCACTATATTGCCATGCTCAGTACCTTTCAACACCAACATCAAAACACCTAACAAACAAAGTCGAACACCATCTATGTCGCTCAACTTATTAAAGTCGCCTTTGTTTTTTAGGATTCTTAACAACGTACCAACCTGTATATTACGGGAATCGGTAGAAGAAGGGAACACTCGTCTCCTAAACAAGTTAGGTCCATCCATATACGACTCCCTAAAATCAGTCCCAAACCTTAAACCCGTAACTATACAAAATTCCTCCCTCCCAAACTGTATTTCAACCTCACCTAAACGATCAAGAGTACGTACACGATATCTTAATGGAACTATGTTTGTGTCTCCCTCTTGACAAGCAACTTGGTGGCATATAAAATAGTGTATTAACACCCCACTCTCTTGTATATCCGGCATGTCTAACATCCAACCAAAACATGTTTCTCTAAACAATTTTTCCTTAGGGGTGTTCAATATCAATTTTCTAATATGGCCAATTAAAGACAACCTACTCCTACATGTAACTTGCGCAGGATAATCCTAAAATAACCAAAAGACATAATAAATATATATTTACAAAACATATACGTAACAAATAAACAATAATTATAATGACAAAAAAAATTATAATTCGAAATTACCCGATTTTCCGCCATTATGACACACTACACACTACCACAGCCACCACCACAAGACTACCACTACAACGACAAAACGCCACCAACAACAACCACACCACACCACTACAACGCCACAACCGGAGCACCAATAGACCACCACAACTTCACCACTGCCTCGCCTCCACACCACCAACAAAGCACCACCGGAACTTGCTTTCTAGCTTATGTGAAAATAACCGGAAGTTGTTTTCTACCTTATGTGAAAATTTGTACACGACATGTACAAATATACTTGCAAAAATTCGTTCCATCAAATCACAATGCTCCTTCCCCATGCAAATGTTCCTTCCCCATGCAAGAATTAATGCATGTCGCGTATATATATATGTGTCGTGTATATATATACGCGACATGTATCAATATGTTTTTTTTTTTTTTTTTGTCCCGAGCTTCGTAACGCAACACCTGGATCTCATGTATGTCGCGTACAATTTTAAGCGACATGTTGGGGTATTTGAAAAAACGACGCTACCTTGGGGTATATTGAGGCACAACAAGTTGTAAATGGGTATGTGAGTAATTTTCGCTTTCTATTCCAATCTCAATTGCAGAAATAAACAAAATAATCTACTTTAAGGAAGCCAATCATTTCTCAAAAGAAAAAAGAAAAAAAATGACGCGAAAATATCTTGTAAAAAGTAATTGTCAGTTAACTTAATTAAGTTCAAAAGAAAAAAGTTAACCTTAATATGAAATGACCTTAAGAGCCACTAAGATCATCCGCATTGGCAAAAGTAATAAAAGCTTTTTACAATTTTAAAAAGTTTTTAAAAAAGGTTTTTATGCATTATATCAAAAGCTTTTTGAATAGCTTTTTACAAAGAATTGATAAACCTCAAGTTTTTGATGCATTACATGCATCAAGTTTAATGCTATAACAACAACTAAATGAGCAGCCATTAAATAGGGACCCAATCTGAATTAAAGCTAATAATTCACTCGCTTATGATCATGACATATGAGCAATAATGGGCACACCTACATCTCTAGTGGTTACAACTGTTTTGTCGATGGTGTAAAGTGTACACGAAACCTACCCACAGCTGTAAGTGTTTGTATACATCTCTACGTTTCTATTAGCGTACTTAATTTACATGCTCAATTTTACTGGTTGCAAACATACTAAAGAAAAGAGATAATTCCCAAAAAGGGAGAAAATTTTGATTTTTTTTTTTTAAAAGGTATAAAAATAACACTTATTTTTTAAATGGTTATATGCGAACGTGCAAATGTGCGACTCCATTATTTTTTTACATATGTCCAGACAAAAAGTACAATCCCAATCATTTGCAAGTACAATCACTATCAATTGTACCCCACGTGTTGTTTAACTTTTGTAAACAAATGTGCGAACGACGGATGTGTGAATGTGCGAATGACGGCTACCCCATGTGCTACTTTATTCTTTCCCAATAAAGTAAGATCTTTGTTTTTTCCTAATAAAGTAGCACATGGGGTAGCCGTCATTCGCACATTTGCACATTTGTTTATAAAAGTCAAACAACACGTGAGGTACAATTGATAGTGATTGTACTTGCAATTGAATGGGATTATACTTCTTGTCTGGACGCGTGTCAAAAAAATAATGAAGTCACACGTTCGCACATGACCATAGATGTTATTTTTGTACATTTTTTTGAAAAAAGTTAAATTTTTCTCTTTTTATGAGAATTTTCTCTAAAGAAAATATATATGTTGGTTAGCCATGCATGCCAAACATATTTCTTAATCAATATAGCAAATATCGTATTAAACAAAATGCATATTGACGAATTTTATAAAAGATAATTGTCATAGCTATGAAATATCTACACCTGTTTCACTTGAATTTGTTAGAATAGTGCTTGTTTGTCTCTCGCAGTATGCTAAACCGTATTTTTTTTTTTTTATCGCAAAATACTCAGCAGGCTCATCTTCGTGTGTGTGTGTGTGTTAGTACTTAAATCTACAATTTTTTGTTCGTGGGATCTTGCTAGCGATTTGTCAATAAAAAAAATAGAGAGAGTGAGAGAATCTGATTATATTTCATAATATATGGACAAAAGGCCTTTATCCGTGAAAAAGTTATGTCCGTAATCAAGAGCTTGTGGGTGTTGGAATATTAGAATCATAAATCTATAAACTAATAAATATACATGATCATCAAAGCGTATTGCACAGCGGATGTAGGATCTACAATAACATGTAAATAATTAACTAAAGATAAATAGATGCGTACCTTTTGATTCCTAGCAAGAACAAGGAATCACGTGATCACCAAGAACAATATAAACCCTAATATGGGTTTAGGATGGATCGACTTATATGTAGTCGAATAGGGTAAGTAACAACAAGCTAAAACAAGCTTGTACTCCGTTCTTGTACACACGTAATACTAGCGTTTCAATGGGAAAAGCTAGGTTCTAAATTCACAAACAAAACCAACACTTGTGTTCAAGTGAAATCGGCAAACCCTAGGAGTTAGGGAAGTTTGCCGATCGACTAGGACTAGAGGAGAGGGAGAAGAAGTTGGTTTGCTTGAGAATAAGGATTAGGGATTAACAAATACAATGGGGTTGTATTTATAAGCACCCAAAACTTCTCCTCCAAGACACACAAACCGAAACCCTCTATTCGACCGACCTTAACTCCCCTTGGGAGTTCTAGATCCTTCTTTTCTCCTTTTGCATATTTAGTCCTTTAACGATCGTTATCTCTAACCCCGTTAAGTACTAACGACCGTTAAGTTATTTGTTTTGTGAAATGAATAAATAAATCATAAACATATATTTAATTATTCAAACCATTGAGACGCTTACGTATTGTGTGCAATCCCGAAGTCTCGGGTTCGAAACCGGTCATACAAATATTAATTTATATCCATTAACTCTAACAGCTCCCACTTGGATATTCATTAATATAGTAATGACATGGGTTAGTCTAGCTTAACCTTCCCAATGCCCCCAGATCGATCCGAGTATGGTTTTCCTGGAAAAACCACGTGATGATTATAATCATCATACTTATCCTTTTGTTTCTAATACCGCGTTAATATGGATATGGATCAAGGTCATTCCATAATTAACATTTAGTTTCTCGTTTATACATAATTGATCAAGATTACCAAATCATCCTAACGTCTTCCAGATAGACTTTGGGCGTGCGCACGCAAACATCTTGTCAACCCTACGAGTGGCCAAGCAGTATTAAACTTCAATACAAAGTTGAAGGAACAAATCCTTTATTGACTACGAGCATAACCCTTAGATTTCACATCACTTCCGAAAATAGACCTTATAACCACCTTTTACGGATAGCGTTAGACTATCTTACATAAAATGAGCTACACCATCGGCAGTCACATGGTATCTCAAGTCTGAAGATAAATATTCATGATTTACTTAATGACGATGATCCATAAAGTATAATCATGTAGTTGGGATAAGTCTTATATTCAATTTATCCAATATTGAATATCATGTGATATTGGTATCTCAACCTTACAGTACATTCTACCAATCCTCACATTTGTCTTTATTTAATAATATTCCCATACAATTAATTGACAACGGACAATTTAGAATAAATTAAATTATTCACGGATTTAAACATGCAAATATATGATACAATATTAATAAATGATAGTAAACGTTATCCGCACTTTATTTCATTAAAAAATAATATTGTTTATACATCCCTTATCGAAAATCTAATCCAACAGATTTACATGAAACTACTGGCTAAACAAAGACCAATACCCTGAGCATGTCGAGTAAACGTTTCCTTAGGTAATGCCTTCGTAAACGGATCAGCCAGATTGTCATCTGTGTGAACTTTGAGTACATTGATTTCTCCTTGTTCGACTTGTTCTCGAACATAGTGATACTTTCTACGAAAGTGTCTGGCGCCCTTCATAACTCCAGGTTCATTGGCGAATGCGATTGCAGCAGAGTTGTCATAATACACATTTATACGTAATTCAATTGATGGCATCACTCCAAGATCCGAAATGAATTTCCTTATCCAAACAACTTCTATTGCAGCTTCCGATGCAGCAATATACTCAGCTTTTGTAGCAGACATGGCCGTTGTACTCTGCTTTTTGCTCTTCCAGTCTACAGCTCCTCCATTGATGACAAAAACATAACCCGTCTGAGACTTCGTATCATCTTTATCAGTCTGAAAGGACGCATCGCAGAAACCTGTAACATTCAGTTCTGCGTCTGGATTTCCCCCGAACACAAGAAACATATCTTTAGTATTCCTCAAATACTTAAGAATGTTCTTAACAGCATGCCAGTGATCTTTCCTTGGATTCTACTGGTAACGACTGGTCAAATTTTGCGCGAATGCCACATCTGGCCTTGTGCATCTGACTGCATACATGATAGATCCTACTGCCGAAGCGTATGGAACTTTCATCATGTATTCCACCTCTTCAGGTGTAGAAGCACATAGTTCGCTGCTTAAGCCATGATCCACTTGCATGGGCAAATATCCATTCTTGGAATTTTGCATATTGAATCTTTTTAGTATCTTATCCATGTAAGCACTTTGGCTTAATCCAATTAACCGCTTAGATCTGTCTCTATAGATCTTGATTCCAAGGATGTAAGCTGCTTCTCCTAAATCCTTCATGGAAAAACATGTACTTAAATAAGACTTAACTTCATTAAGACTTGGTATATGATTTCTCATGATTAATATGTCATCGACATATAGGATAAGAAAAGTAGTGTTACTCCCACTAACTTTGTGGTATACACACGGCTCATCGAAATTTTGAGTAAATCCAAACTTCTTGATTTCCTCATCAAATTTCTTATTCCATTGCCTTGATGCTTGCTTCAATCCATAAATGGATCTTTGAAGCTTGCATACACGCTCAGGAAATTGTGGATTCACAAACCCCTCAGGTTGCGCCATGTAGATGTCTTCATCTAGGCGCCATTCAGAAAGGCGGTTTTGACATCCATCTGCCATATCTCATAGTCATAGTAAGCAGCTATGGCTATAAGAATCCTAATAGCTCTAATGTCAGCTACAGGAGAAAATGTCTCCTCATAGTAAACACCGTATGTTTGGGTAAACCCTTTAGCCACCAAACGAGCTTTGTAGGTGTGTACTTTGCCATCCATGTCCGTTTTCATTTTGAAGAGCCATTTACTCCCAACTACCTTAGCATTGGGAGGAAGGTCTACTTCAATCCAGACTTTGTTGTCTCTCATGGATTGCATTTCCCTATCCATAGCAACCTGCCATTTATCCTTATCAGGACTACTAATGGCAGCTCTATAACTAGTTGGCTCATCAAGATCCCCTAGTATAGTTTCCTCACACTCTACGTTTAAACATAGACGTTCAGGAGCTTTTGCAGATCTTGTAGATCTACGGATGGGTACCACTTCAACTTCAGGTGGAGGACCTAAACTTTCAGGTTCCACAAGAAGTGTGTTAGTGCCTTCAGAAGGTGACATATCTTCTAGATCATTTTCAAGATCATAAACTCTCCCACTGAATTCTTGAGATATCAAACTATCCTCAAGAAATTCACCATACCTAGCCACGATGACTTTATTTTCTGGTGGGAAGTAAAAGTAGTAACCCTTTGTTTCCTTAGGGTATCCTACGAAGATACACTTAACAGATCTTTGTTGGAGTTTATCAAGTGAGTCACGTTTAACAAACGCCTTACAACCCCAGACCTTTAAATAAGAAAAGTTGGGAGCTTTTCCAGTCCATAGTTCATATGGAGTCTTATAAACCTTCTTAGTTGGAATCCTATTCAATACGTGAACAGCTGTTTCAAGAGCATAGTCCCAAAAGGATAAGGGAAGAGTTGTAAGATTAAACATAGATCGTACCATATCTAACAATGTACGATTTCTCCTTTCAGATACACCATTTTGCTGTGGAGTTTAAGGAGAAGTGAGTTGTTGGACAATGCCACACTCAGCTAGATAATCTTTAAACTCTTGGCTTAAATATTCACCACCATGATCGGATCGAAGAGCCTTAATCTTCTTACCGAGTTGTAATTCTACTTCAATTTTAAAGACCTTGAATGTCTCAAAGACTTCATGTTTATGTTTAAGTAAATAAACATAACCATAACAACTATAGTCATCCGTGAAGGTCAAGAAGTAGCTAGCACCGCGTTTTGACACATGTCTAAGTGGACCACACACATCCGTGTGTATTAATCCAAGTAGATCCGAAGCCTTTTCCATATTACTATGAAAAGATTTCTTGGTCATCTTCCCAGATATGCAAGATTCGCATTAATCCAATGAATCATCATTAATATTATTCAAAAGCCCATCATGTTGCAGCTTTTGCATGCGTTTCTTGCCTATGTGAGCAAGACGATAGTGCCATAGATAAGACGAATGCAAGTTAGACTTGATTCTCTTATTGCCAATGCTATACATAGAATTATTTCCGTTGGATACACGGTTTTCCATATCAATTTCAAACACACCATTTAATGGAATTGCATTAAAGTAAAAAACAGAATTTAAAGAAACCGAAATTCCATTATTATTAAAAGTATGCTCAAAACCATTATCCAACAATAAAGAAACTGAAACAACACCTCTAACAATAGACGGTGCGTAATGACAATTGTTTAATACTAAAATTAAACCCGAAGGTAAAACTAAGTCAAAAGTCCCTATGGCTTCCACTGCTACATGTATACCATTTCCGACATGCAAGTAGCATTCCCCATAGTTCAGCTTCTTAGCTCCTCTAAGCCCCTGCGATGTATTACAAATGTGAGTACCACATCCTGTATCATAAATCCAGGCATTTTGCTTACGAGGAAAAGAAAATAATTCAACCATAAAAATACCTGAAGTGCTCGCGCCATTTGCAGCCTTGGCATTTTTATTCTTGCGACACTCCTCAAGCAACAATGGACAGTCCCTCTTCCAGTGTCCAGGAGTATGGCAGTTGGTGACAAGCAGCCGTATCCTTCTTGGGAGGAGGATTCTGCTTCTTGGGCTTCTGCTGATAGGTCACAACCTGTTTTCTTTTGTCAGCTTTCCCTTTGCCCTTCTTGTTCACTTTGTGCGGTTTACTGGGCTTAGCGACCCTACCACCTCTAATTGCCATCACAGCAGGTGTAGGTGCTTTCTTAGAGAGTCCTTTCTCATAGTCAATTAGCATTGCATGCAAATCACTAAAAGTCTTCCCCGTGCAATGCATATTAAAGTTGCGCACAAACTCACGTACCATACAATTCCTCATTGAGGGATCTATTGATGAGGCCAACTTTCACATCTTTCACGTACCCGCATCTAAGTGTGTCCAATTGGTCAAGATATCCTTTCATCTCCAATATATGGGCACTAACGGGTTTGGTTGCATCCTGCTTACACTTGTTCAGATTATCTAACAAGTCATATAACTCTGCTGTTGGAGGTTTCTCAAACATATGTTTGAGTTCCTCAATCATATCCATCGGACCCTAATTCTCAAACTTCTTTTGTAGCTGAGTATCCATCCCCGATAGCATGAGACAAGCCACATCATTGTGCTTGTCATAAGCAGTGTTATACTCCTCAAGTAATGCATTTGGAGAGTTAGCAGGAGGAGCAACAGGAAGAGGCTCACTAAGATAATTAAAACGTTTGGCCATTCTAAGAACAATCCTTAGATTACGGTACCAATCGTTAAAATTTTTAGTCCCAGTCAACTTCTCTCTCTCAATCATCATTTTGAAAGCAGAGCTCATGTTAGTCATGTTTGTGTTGTCAGGGTTTGCCATTTCTATAGAAAAAAGTTCAAAAGTTAGTACTTTCGATAATTAAATTTTCCAAGAAAATTAAACACCCATGGTAAATAACCATTTAATTTTCACTGAAAACTAGGATCCCAATTGACATCGTTTCATTACATCAGCTTTGGCTGCTAGTAATGAAAATACTCAATAAGGTACGGGTTCACCCAATTGCCAATATCCAATTGCAATTCCTAGAAATCTTGGGACTTACATTATTTTGCCAACCTCAGTTGCAAATGTAAGTATGTTTCATCCCCAAATCTTTATGCCTTGACGCCGTTCCATTACATCAGCTTTGGCTGCTAGTAATGAAAGTGCTCAATTAAGTTTACCAACCTAAGAAACTTGTAAATTGACGTCGTTTCATCACATCAGCTTTGGCTGCTAGCAATGAAAGTACTCAATTTACCCTTAGACTACCACCCTTTGAACATTAACATTCAGCTTTGGCTGCTAGTAATGTAGGATGTAACCTTAGGTGTTTCCGTTTCAGTTAGATGGCATATGACTTAAATTTTAAGGGTATTAAATTTTTTGATGTTTGTAATCAAAATATGTACAAAGATGTCATGCATTCATCTTTGTATCATATATTTTCCAAAACAGTTTACTCATTCGATACATAATCAAGCTCAAATCATCAAAGTTTTAATTAATAGCGTTGAGAAACTTACAACATTGCCTTAAGATGCTTCATACGTTATCATGGTGTACTTGGTAAGTCTAAAATTGACGCACATGCGAGCGGAGGGGCAAACGTCCACCGAAGTTAATTAAAAACGCGCCCCTTTCGGATGACAATTTAATGTCAAGCCTCCTTATACCCACTTTATAGTTTGTCAATTTTAGGTCCGCCGCTTCGACCACTTTTGTACAGTCGCATTAATTAATTAAACACTAATGATTTTCTTGCTTAAAACAATTATGTAGTGAATTATTAATTGCTAGTCTCGCCTGGGAGCAAATTACCGTGCGAAGTGAACCACTATCGGCACATAAGACTTGGCAATAAATAATTTACCACAGAGGTTTCATAGTTATTAGGTTCATTTATTTTTATTTTTTAAAAATTACCCTCTTTGATGTTACAATCCATCATAATTAAACACAAAGATCAAGTAATTAACAAAAATAAACCAACACTTAATAACACATATATGATCATTAACAATAGCATATAGCCACATGCAAACCTTTTGATAAATCCTATTAATAATTTCTATGTGAATTTTTAAATGTATGTAATTAATAAAACTCCCATTGGTTTTCGAGCTCATTGTGCCCAATGGACCACAGACGCCAAATAGCTTAGCCGCGTAAGTTTTAATTAATTAGATACCACATTGCACATAATCAATTAATTAATATATATTTAGTTAGGGTCTTCCCTAATTTTAGATTTATCTTTAAAAAACATGTAGTAATTAACACAAAACATTCCATGACAAAACATGCAAGATTTTGTCATGGATCCCATATTGCACTTTAAATCATGTATCACATATTTACAAGCCAATATTATACGCAATCTAATTAATGACATCACATAGGTACTCATTAATTAAACACTTAAAATTGCATGCAATCCTAGGGTTTTCTAAAAGTTTTTACAAAAACTAAAACCCTAAAAAATATTAAATGGGTGTCGACCTAAATTAAAAAAATTAGGGTTTGTAAAATAAAACCCTAGAACAAAAAAGATTGCATATATCTATACAACAAGATTTAATTTTAAGGTTTTTAGTAATTAATTACATGTTAAAAACGGGCTCATGATGCCACTGTTAGAATATTAGAATCATAAATCTATAAACTAATAAACATACATGATCATCAAATCATATTGCACAGCGGAAGTAGGATCTACAATAACATGTAAATAATTAACTAATGATTAAATAGATGCGTACCTTTTGATTCCTAGCAAGAACAAGGAATCACGTGATCACCAAGAACAATATAAACCCTAATATGGGTTTAGGATGGATCGACTTATATGTAGTCGAATAGGGTAAGTAACAACAAGCTAAAACAAGCTTGTACTCCGTTCTTGTACACACGTAATACTAGCGTTTCAATGGGAAAAGCTAGGTTCTAAATTCACAAACAAAACCAACACTTGTGTTCAAGTGAAATCGGCAAACCCTAGGAGTTAGGGAAGATTGCCGATCGACTAGGACTAGAGGAGAGGGAGAAGAAGTTGGTTTGCTTGAGAATAAGGATTAGGGATTAACAAATACAATGGGGTTGTATTTATAGGCACCCAAAACTTCTCCTCCAAGACACACAAACCGAAACCCTAATGCCCTAGGGGTATTCGGCCGACCTTAACTCCCCTTGGGAGTTCTAGATCCTTCTTTTCTCCTTTTGCATATTTAGTCCTTTAACGATCGTTATCTATAACCCCGTTAAGTACTAACGACCGTTAAGTTATTTGTTTTGTGAAATGAATAAATAAAGAGTAAATTACATGGTTGGTCCCTGTGGTTTGTCCAAAATAACAACTTTAGTCCCTCGAAGTTTAAAGTTGCATTGTTGGACCCTAAGTAGGTAAACCAATAACACCACAGGTCCCTTGGTTAAACTGGTGTTAACTAGGTTAGTTAAAATTTACAGGTTAGCCCCCTTTGGTTAAATAGCGCTGCATCGTTAATCCTTTTACTTAACGGCCGTTTGCAAGGCTTACACAAATGGTCCTTGAGTCCGTTTTTTTCCGTTTTCATCCGTTTTTCTTACGTTTTTTTCCGTTTTTGTCCGTTTTTCTTACGTTTTTGTCCGTTTAACTTACGTTTTTGTCCGTTTTTCTTACGTTTTTTCCGTTTGCATACGTTTTTTGTCCGTTTTTTCTTAAGTTTTTTTTCCGTTTTTGTCCGTTTTTCTTACGTTTTGTCCGTTTTCTTACGTTTTTGTCCGTTTTTCTTATGTTTTTTTACGTTTTTGTCCGTTTTTCTTACTTTTGTCCGTTTTTCTTACGTTTTTGTCCGTTTTTCTTATGTTTTTTAGTTCCGTTTTTTTGTCCGTTTTTTTTTTACGTTTTTGTCCGTTTTTCTTACGTTTTTTTTTTTTTCCGTTTTTGTCGTTTTTTTACGTTTTTGTCCGTTTTTCTTACGTTTTTGTCCATTTTTCTTACGTTTTTGTCCGTTTTTCTTACGTTTTTTTTCGTTTTTGTCCGTTTTTCTTACGTTTTTGTCCGTTTTTTAAGTTTTTGTCCGTTTTTCTTACGTTTTTGTCCGTTTTTCTTACGTTTTGTCCGTTTTTCTTACGTTTTTGTCCGTTTTTCTATGTTTTTTACGTTTTTGTCCGTTTTTTCTTACGTTTTGTTGTGTTTTCTTACGTTTTTTTTCCGTTTTTGTCCGTTTTTCTTACGTTTTTGTCCATTTTTCTTACGTTTTTGTCCGTTTTTCTTACGTTTTTTCCGTTTTTGTGTCCGTTTTTAAAGTTTTTGTCCGTTTTTCTTACGTTTTTGTCCGTTTTTCTTACGTTTTTTCAGTTTTTGTCCGTTTTTCTTACGTTTTTGTCCGTTTTTCTTACGTTTTTGTCCGTTTCTTACGTTTTTGGCTGTTTTTCTTACGTTTTGTCCGTTTTTCTTACGTTTTTGTCCGTTTTTCTTATGTTTTGTCCGTTTTTCTTACGTTTTTGTCCGTTTTTCTTATGTTTTTTACGTTTTTGTCCGTTTCTCTTACGTTTTTTTCTGTATTTGTCCGTTTTTCTTACGTTTTGTCCGTTTTTCTTACGTTTTTGTCCGTTTTTCTTACGTTTTTGTCCGTTTTTTCTTATGTTTTGAATTTTAATTTTTTTTTTAAATTCGGACAAATTTTTTTTTTAATTTTTTATTTTTTTTTCTTTAAATTCGGACAAATTTTTTTTTAATTTTTTATTTTTTTTTCTTTAAATTCGGACAAAAAAATTTTTGAATTTTTTTTATTTTTTTTTAAATATTCAGACAAAAAAAATTTTGAATTTTTTTATTTTTTTAAAAAATTCGGACAAATTTTTTTTTATTATTTTGAATTTTTTTATTTTAAAAAAGAAAACGGACAAAACGTAAGAAAAACGGACAAAAACGTAAAAAACATAAGAAAAACGGACAAAAACGTAAGAAAAACGGACAAAACGTAAGAAAAACGGACAAAAACGTAAAAAACGGACAAAAACGTAAGAAAAACGGACAAAAACGGAAAAAACGTAAGAAAAACGGAGAAAAAACGTAAGAAAAATGGACAAAAACGTAAGAAAAACGGACAAAAACGTAAGAAAAACGGACAAAAACGGAAAAAAAACGTAAGAAAAACGGACAAATACAGAAAAAAACGTAAGAAAAACGGACAAAAACGGAAAAAATGGACAAAACGTAAGAAAAACGGACAAAACGTAAGAAAAACGGACAAAAACGTAAGAAAAATGGACAAAACGTAAGAAAAACGGACAAATACAGAAAAAACGTAAGAAAAACGGATAAAAACAGAAAAAACGTAAGAAAAACGGACAAAAACGTAAGAAAAACGGAAAAAACGTAAGAAAACGGACAAAACGTAAGAAAAACGGACAAAAACGTAAAAAACATAAGAAAACGGACAAAAACGTAAGAAAAACGGACAAAACGTAAGAAAAACGAACAAAAACGTAAGAAAAACGGACAAAACGTAAGAAAAACGGACAAAAACGTAAGAAAAACGGACAAAAACGTAAAAAACGGACAAAAACTTAAGAAAAATGGACAAAAACGTAAGAAAAACGGACAAAAACGGAAAAAACGTAAGAAAAACGGACAAAAACGTAAGAAAAATGGACAAAAAACGTAAGAAAAACGGAACAAAAACGGAAAAAACGTAAGAAAACGGACAAAACGTAAGAAAAACGAAAAAACGTAAAAAACATAAGAAAAACGGACAAAACGTAAAAAAAAACGGACAAAAACGTAAAAAACATAAGAAAAACGGACAAAAATGTAAGAAAACGGACAAAACGTAAGAAAAACGGACAAAAACGGAAAAAAAACGTAAGAAAACGGACAAAAACGTATGAAAAACGGAAAAAATGTAAGAAAAACGGACAAAAACGTAAGTTAAACGGACAAGAACGTAAGAAAAACGGACAAAAAAACCGAAAAAATGTAAGAAAAACGGACGAAAACCGTATGAAAACGGAAGAAAAACGGACTCAAGGACCATTTGTGTAAGCTTTGCAAACGGCCGTTAAGTAAAAGGATTAACGATGCAGCGCTATTTAACCAAAGGGGGCTAACCTGTAAATTTTAACTAACCTAGTTAACACCAGTTTAACCAAGGGACCTGTGGTGTTATTTGTTTACCTACTTAGGGACCAACCATGCAACTTTAAACTTCAAGGGACTAAAGTTGTTATTTTGGACAAACCACAGGGACCAACCATGTAATTTACTTGTTTTGTGAAATGCATAAATAAATCATAAACATATATTTAATTATTCAAACAATTGAGACTCTTACGTATTGTGTGCAATCCCGAAGTCTCGGGTTCGAAACCGGTCATACAAATATTAATTTATATCCATTAACTTTAACAGTGGGTTCAAGTTCTGTCAAGCGCAAACGTGTATGATTGATGTGTTTGTGTGTGAGATTCTATGCTTTTAAAAAACTTAGTATGGACAAATGTTAGATGACAAATTTTATCGATTAAAATGGAGATGGAAATGTAATTTGATAAGATATTAATATTGTATGACCAAATGTATACTCGCGATAGTAGCAAAATCATTGGAGCCTTAAACAGCATGTGCAAGTAGAGATGGGTGATTGCTCTTTTTATCCAAATTAGGGATTTCAATGCAAGTTGCTTCCTGGAATGCTAATAGTAGTAATAATTAACTATAGTGTAACCAAGCTAAGCTTTTCAATGTGTACAACTTGACACACTTTTTCTTCTTTGTGTTATATGTGTGGATCCACTATTTACAGTGTGGATCAGTATCAACAAACTCACCAACAACTTTCAAATAGATCAATAAAGCTAGCATTATTGGCTGTATTTGTGCTTTTAATTTGTGGTCGGGTCTACAAATACAAGGTTAGATGATCAATGGAACCACACGTAAGTACGACTTGTATTGATCAAGACTAGTCTTGGTGATATGTGAAAATCCCAAATAAATTGATCTTCATGTAAGATACTCAGGTTTAAGAGATGGTTTCTCGACGGAAAAAAAAGACATTGCTATTTAGTTCAACAAAAATACTATGATAAATAGACGGGAGAAGATGATAGATTCTTAACCGACGTCCAGATATCATGTTTCGCAAATGCTAGTTTTCCCAAAAAATTAGAAAATGACCGAACACCAAGAAGTGGATCGGATTTCTCTTTTCATGTCTGATGGAACCGAATATAACTGTTAATGTGGATTGTGGATAAGAATGATCAATAACCAAAAGCTAACGTAGTATAGTTGATATATTAATGATAGTGTTCATGATTGTCCACCTTTTCTAAAAAAAATCAACAAAGGAGGACTTGGGGCCTAAACTGGGTAGCTATAAAGAAAGCAAGATACTTACTCAATTACTTATATAAGAAATAAGTAAAAAAGTATGTAGAACAAGAAAATTGACTTAGATCGAAATCTCATGGTAAGTTTTTGAAGATTATTCATTATTAAAGTTGCTAACCAAGATTACGAGAACGTACAGCTAATAAAGTTTTTTCTTCTTATTTGTACCCCTACGGGTCATCGTACAGCTAATTGGTTCCATCATTGTTTTTTTTTTCCCTTCCAAAGCGGGTCATCGTTGGGGTCGACATATGCATACTGGTTTCTTTCTTCTAGTATAACACTTTCGTTTTGCAACAATTCAACTAAAAGTTGTGGGTTACGCAATACGTTTATTGTGCGGTATGTGTATAGCTTTTGTACCAAACTATCATAACGTGGTTCTTGGGCTCCTAAACGGTTGTGTGGAGGTGTTTTGCTCGATTTGTCTCTTGTTATCTTTCATTCTCGAGTTTCATTCAGTGTTATACCGAGGGGTGGGTATGCATCTCACCGAATTTTTTTTCTTTAACTTTAGTTTGTTCGCCAGTTGATGTTTGATGCTTGCATATGTTCAAGTATATAACTCAGAATTGGTTCTTTGCAGCTAGTTTGGTACTTACATTATAGTATTCCTTTATACTCCATCCGTCTCAAAATAATTAATTGTTCACCGACAAAAAACACACACTTTAAGAAAGTCATAATCATTACTGATTTCTTTTTCTTACTTTTTTAAAAAAATGACAGTTTTGGCCTCAATTAGTTAATTAACTATTTAAATTCTTTAAAGTTTGTAATAATAACCTTAAAGTGAGATTATATAGTAAACTCGATTTAAAATCACTAGCTATTTTTAGAAATGAACTTGAGACAAAAATATGGAAAATAAATATGGGGAGGAGGGAGTAACAAAAAAGGAAAATTGTTCTTTTACCATTCAAAAGGAAATTCGTGCATATATGAGTTGTGAAGTCAATTTTTTGATTATGTTGCTTGCTACTTGTTATTAGTGGTCACTTGAGTGACTTTGATGGAGGAATACATTCTATCTGTTGGGGGCCTACCTATTATTTCTTTATGTCTCTTGTACAACACATATACAACAATCTGTTGGATGGATTTAGATGATTTTATATTTCGTGTTTCTTGTTATTACTCGCTGGAAAAGGATATATCTGTTAAAATGTTATACTAGGTATGGTGTATTTTTGATGGTATGATCCAGGATAGCTAAAACGGTTCGGGTGTATACTTCTCATTTTGTTTGAATTATTAGCAACAAATCAACAAACGAATTAAAAAAGCTTATAATATTTCTAGGCATGTTTCAATCTAGCTAGCATCTAAATGATATTCACGTTTAATCAAACCATCTTGTTTGGCATAGAACCCAAGGATTCGATTCAGGTTCTAATTAGATATCCTCAATCTACTAGAGTACATGATACGATACTCTAGTAGTCTAGTGCATCTTAAATTTAACATCAAGCATATATGTGTGAACTGTACAACTGCATCAATAAAAAAGAAGACATGCCCGAAAGAAGTCAATCGTTTAGGGTATTAGGAGTGGTCACCGGCTTGGCCAGAGGGCTCCTTAGCCCGCCGGTTTCACCATTCCTTTGGCCATCGGTTTCGTTTAGCAGGTTGAGAAGCGGGCTTATTAGCCGCTGTCGAAGCCGTTGAAGGGGAAAATTTGCAAAAAATTTTTGAACGTTGGAGGGTTGATTGTACCGTTGGGAGGGTTGAATTTGCAAAAAAAAAAAAAAAAAAATGCCTCTTCTTGAATAAATTGTAGCAAAAAAAAAAAAAAAAAAAAACACACACACACATCTCTTTCAAACAAAACCAACCAAACCGAATCATCCAAAAAAAAAAAAAAAAAAAAAAAAAAAAAAAAAAAAAATCTTCTACATTCACACAATGTCTTCATCTTCATCTTCCAGTTTTAAATTCGAACCAATTATTATTGCGGATATTTCGACGGGTAGTTCTTTTGCACATACAACAGAGAAAATTTCCAAATACGTCTACGCGTGTTGTATATTGCACAACATGATCATAAAAGACGACGGGAGGGCAATATCACAGGTTCATATAATGGACCAACCGACACCGGTAGTTTATGACCCTAGTGTACTACCGGAGTTACATGACGAAAACATCCATCATCGTCTCCGGTTTGATCTTACTGAGCACGTATCGAGGCTAGACTTGGCTTTCCTGGATGACCCAGTAAACCAACCACCACCGATTGAAGAATTAATTTAGTGTGTTTTTATTTTTAAAAAGATGTTGCTTGTTTCCTTTTAGACATTTATGTACTTTTCTTTCTTAATAAAATGTTATGTGTTTTAGTTATAAATTGTGTAGTTTAATTGTTTAGGGGGAAAAAATGAAAAATTTGGGAGGGCTGAAAAATCATTGGCGCCAGTGAAATTAGTTCGGAGGGCTGGATGGTTGAGCTGAGTTGGCAGTATTTGATTGGTCAAATTGGGAGGGTTGAGATTTTGGGAGGGTTCCACTCCCAAGGGCCTTAACCATGCATTATGATTAATTTCTCAATAAGACATGTTAGCCTGCAAGCCCTAGTGATATCATCAAATGTCATAAGGTAAACAATTAAGAGGAAAACTATTGAATTGTGGTTAATAAATAAATACGTAAATGTCTAGTATCGAACCCGAGACCTCGGGATTGCACACATTACAAATGAGTATTAAGGAATAATAATAAATGTATTTTATATATTTATTATTAGCACGAGAACTTAACGACCGTTAGTGTTTTCCGTTAAATGACTAACGACCGTTAAACGCAAATAAGGAAAGAAGTGTTTGTATGGAATTAGGAAACATGGAAAAGATCTAGAAACCCTTTCTTGGGTTAATGATCGACCGGCCTATGGGTAGGATCGACCCATGGGTTTGCTTTTCCTCCAAGTTTCTAATTTAGTATAAATACAAACACAAGGGGTCTTGGTTTTCATAACTCTTGAACACACAATTATCCCTAAAGTTTTCTTGGTCTTTTCCTTTGGGTTTGCCGATCGAATCATCCCTCTCAAGGGTGTTTGGATCGATTTTTGCTAAACAAAAATCTTTCTTGTGTTTTACTTGCATAACCTTAATACGGTTTAATTTGTGTGTACAAGAACGAGGTAATAACTCACTATAGTTATTATCAAGAGATCGAATAACAAAACGGTAAGGGGTTATTCATTGATCTAGTTTAAATCATATTCAAGATTTATTGAAGTGCATCGGGTACGTTTTCTATTTATGTTTAAGTTAATATTTATGTGTTATACTAATTGTTTACATGCTTCCGCTATTATGTACTTTGATGTTATGGATTTATATGATTGTCATGAGTGTCAAATTCCAACAGTGGCATCAAGAGCCATGTATAACATATAATTGATTACTTAAACAATAAAAAAAACGTATCTTTTAAATTGTTTAGAATATACATGATTGTTTTCTAGGGTTTTAATTATTAAAAATTTGTTTTTTTTTTAATATATGTCGAACCCTAACCCTAATTTAGGGGGGGGGGTGTCGATTTCTCCATGAACCCTAATTAGGGTTTGTGGTTTTCATAATTAATTGTAATTAATTAGAAACCCTAGGTCTTTAAACAATCGTTGTGTTATGAATCTTGTGACCTAATTGCTATATGATATGCATGAATCCGTGACTATATATGCATATTTAGTCACGGATAATTAAATTGTTTAGATGTTTGCTACATGTTTAAATAAATCAAGAATTAGGGAAGACCTAATATATATATATTAAATTAATGAATCGGTTATGTGCAACGTGGTATATTACCATTAAAACTTACGCGGCCAATTGTTGGTGACTGTGGTCCATTGGGTACAATGCGCTCGAAAACCAATGGGAGTTTTATTGATTCTATACATAATAATTCACATATAGATTATTAATAGGATTTGTTTAAAAAGATTGCATGTGGCTAGATGTTTCAATTACAATTAATTGTTTTAATTGTTTTATTATTAGTTGATTATTTGTTTTCTTTTAATTACTTGTTTATTGTTTTTTATATATGTGATATGTTAAAGTAAGCAATAAAAGGGTAATTTTCAAAGAAAAATTAAATTGGACTAATAATGGTGAAACATAAAGTAATAAAGTAAGGATTTTGCAAAGTCTTATGTGCCGACAGTGGTTCGCTTCGCACGGTAATTTGCTCCCAGGCGAGACTAGCAAGATCTAAACTTTGTTACTTAATTTTTTAAGACTAAGATCATAAACTTTTGCTTGATTGATGTTTTTGTACAATAGTGTGTGAAAGGCGGACCAAAGTTGACAAACTGTGTGGGGGGTTTAACTGGAGAGGGGTTTTTTAAGAGATTCGCTCCTACCCCGGCTCTCCGGGCCCGCTTGTGCGTCAACTGCGACTTACCTATATCACTATTTACGTACACTATCATCTTAAGGGTGATTTACCTCAATTCCACGCGCCACTTTTGTGGCAAATATCCGAATAACATGTAAGTAGTAGGATATGTGGGCGATAATTGTTGGTACTTCTTTAATTGGTGAACCCAATACCTCAAGTAAATAGTTTTGGTTTACTCTTAACTAATTGGTAAATAAAAATTGTTTTGAAAACTAATGATACAAAGATGAGTGCATGCATCTTTGTACATGTTTTTGTCACATCAAAAACTAAATACCCTAAAATTTAAGTTACGTGCCATCTAACTATAAGGAACACTTGAAGTTAATTTTGGGTATGCGTGAGACCTGGACCAAAATTAATGACAAGGTAAATTTCCGAGTGTGCGTGAGACCACACATGGATTAATTTGCAGTTTCTAAGTTAGACAACTTAATTAAGCTAATGCGTGAGACCTAGAGCTTAAGGCATGAGATGGGATAAAACATGCTTACGTGACATATTGATGAATCAATATGTAGTAAATCCCATAAATTATCTAGGAATTGGAAAATTTTGTTTGCCAATTATTGTACGACAGATTACCATCTTTTGTACTTCCACTACTAGCAGATCAACTGATGTAGTGGAACTATGTAAAGTTGGATCCTAGATTTTCAAGGAAATTAAGTTGGTTATATGAATATATCCATGGGTATTATATTTTCTTGAGAATGAGTATTATCGAAAATACTAATGTTTGAACTTTTCTATTTTCTGTAGAATGGCTCAACCCGATAACTCCGTGTATGCTGCTTTCAAGAGTCATCTTGAAAGAGCCAAATTGACTGGGAAAAATTTCAATGATTGGCACAGATCGCTCAGAATTGTTTTGAGGGCGACTGGTAAGCTCAATTACTTGAATACTCCTTGCCCTGATGAGCCTGCTTCGACTGCTTCTGAAGAGGTCAAAGCAGCATGGAGAGCTGAGTATGCTAAGTACACTGAAGTTGGGTGCTTAATGCTACAAAGTATGGATCCAATGATGCAAAAGAAGTTTGAGTATTATTTTCCATACAACATGCTCGAGCAGCTTAAGAAGTCTTATGAAAAGACTCCTGAAATTGAAATGTATGAGTCTCTTGACAAACTACACAGCTGCAAACATGGTGATGGTAAACCAGTTGAAGACTATGTGAATGAGATGAGAGATTTCTTTGATCAACTTCATAGAGTCGGATTTGGTTATCCCGAGAATGTTCAAGTTAACCTAATCAACAGATCCCTTAACAAGGATTTTGCTGGTTTTGTTCAGAACTTCAACATGCATTGCTCGGGGAAGACAGTTTCTGAGTTACTCGCATTGCTTGTTGACTATGAGAAACACTTACCACCCAAGGGCAAGGCTCCTACTCCGCAAGTGTTGGCAATTCAAGGAGGTAGGATCCAGAAAAAATCGCGTGTGAACAAGGGTAAGGGTAAAGGTGATAAAGGCAAGCAGGTCATGGCCTATCAACCAAATCCTAAGGTGAATCAACACCAGCCCAAGAAGAATAAGGTGAGTCCTCCAGGAAAGAAGGATCAGGCTTGTCACCACTGTCATGAAGTAGGGCACTGGAAGAGGAACTGTCCACTCTACATCAATGACTTGCGACAGAAGAAGCAAAAGAGTGAAGCTGGTAATCCCAGCTCTTCAGGTGCGTTCTTTATGATCGAATTATTTACTCTAACTCGTAAGTTAAATTCCTGGGTATATGATACGGGATGTGGTATTCATATTTGCAATACTATGCAGGGGTTTAGAGTTGAGAGAAAGCTGGCCTATGGACAACAATTCTTGCACGTGGGTAATGGAGCACATGCAGCAGTTGAAGCTATAGGCATATTTGATTTAGTGTTGCCTTCGGGCCTAGTACTATCTTTAAATAATTGTCATTATGCACCGTCAATTGTTAGAGGTGTTATTTCATTTTCATGTTTGTTGAACCTTGGTTTTGAACATACTATTAATAGCAATGGAATTTCTGTTTCTTTAAATGGTGTATTTTATTTTAAAGCTATTGCTGTGAATGGTATTTTTGAACTTGATATGAATGATAATGATAATGCTAGTGTCAAAAATAATTCGATGTATAGCATCAACAATAAGAGAATCAAGAAAAGTCTGGATTCGTCTTATCTTTGGCATTGTCGTCTTGCACACATAAGCAAGGATCGCATGAAAAAGCTGCAACATGATGGGCTTTTAGAAAAGATCAATGATGAATCGTTTGATAAATGTGAGTCTTGTATTAGTGGAAAGATGACAAAGAAACCCTTTAACAATAGGATTGAAAGGGCTACTGATCTACTTGGTCTTATTCATACAGATGTGTGTGGACCACTTAGACATGTGTCAAGGAGAGGTGCTAGCTACTTCTTAACATTTACGGATGACTTCAGCCGTTATGGTTATGTTTATTTACTTAAACATAAACATGAGGTGTTTGAAACATTCAAAGTGTTTAAAGCTGAAGTAGAGTTGCAACTTGGAAAGAAGATTAAAGCTCTTCGATCCGATAGAGGTGGTGAATACCTGAGTCAAGAGTTTGTGGATTATCTAGCTAAGAAAGGAATTGTCCAGCACCTTACTTCTCCATATACACCACAACAAAATGGTGTATCTGAGAGAAGAAATCGTACATTGCAAGACATGATACGATCTATGTTTAATCTAACAACTCTTCCCTTCTCATTCTGGGATTATGCCTTGGAGTCTGCTGTTCGCATTCTTAACATGGTTCCCACAAAGAAGGTAGATAAGACACCATATGAGTTATGGACTGGAAATGCTCCTAACTTGTCTTATCTTAAGGTCTGGGGTTGCGAGGCGTACGTTAAACGTGACTCGGGCGACAAGCTCCAACAAAGATCTGTAAAATGTATCTTCGTAGGATACCCAAAGGAAACAATGGGTTACTACTTTTATTATCCTCCTGAGAACAAAGTATTCGTTGCTAGGTATGGAGACTTCTTGGAGAAGGATCTCATATCTCAAGAATTAAGTGGGAGGATATATGATCTTGAAGAAGATCAAGATGATGCATTACCTTCTGAAAACACTAACCAACTTCCGGAAGAACCAGATAGTCTGGGTCCTCCACCAGAAGTTGAAGTGGTTCCCATTCGCAGATCCGTAAGGACTGTAAAAGCTCCTGAACGTCTATGTCTTAACGTAGAATGTGAGGAATATATACTAGGGGATCTTGATGAACCGCCTAGTTATAAAGCTGCCATTAATAGTCCTGAAAAGGAAAAATGGTTGGTTGCTATGAATGGGGAAATGCAATCCATGAGAGATAATGAAGTCTGGATTGAAGTAGACCTTCCTCCTAATGCCAAGGTAGTTGGGAGTAAGTGGCTCTTCAAGAAGAAAACAGACATGGATGGCAATGTACACACCTATAAAGCCCGTTTGGTAGCTAAAGGCTTTACTCAAACGTATGGTGTTGACTACGAGGAGACCTTTTCTCCTGTAGCTGACATTAGGGCTATTAGGATTCTCATAGCCATAGCTGCATACTATGATTATGAGATTTGGCAAATGGATGTCAAAACCGCCTTCTTAAATGGTCGCCTAGATGAGGATATCTATATGGCGCAGCCTGAGGGGTTTGTGAATCCAAAGTTTCCGAATCGTGTATGCAAACTTCAAAGATCCATTTATGGATTGAAGCAAGCATCACGACAATGGAACAAGAGGTTTGATAGTGAAATAAAGAAGTTTGGTTTTACTCAAAATCTTGATGAGCCATGTGTATACCACAAAGTTAGTGGGAGTGAAGTAATTTTCCTTATATTATATGTCGATGACATATTGATCATGGGAAAAGACATTCCAAGTTTGCATGAAGTCAAGGCATATCTTGGAAAGTGTTTTTCTATGAAAGATTTAGGGGAAGCTGCTTTCATTCTGGGAATTAAGATATATAGAGATAGATCAAAGCGATTAATTGGATTAAGCCAAAGTGCTTACATCGATAAAATATTGAAGAGATTCAATATGCAAGATTCCAAGAAGGGATATTTGCCGATGCAAGAACAACATGGCTTGAGCAAGAAAGTTTGTGCTTCAACACCTGAAGAGGTGAAACGCATGGCCAAAGTTCCTTATGCTTCGGCTGTAGGATCTATTATGTATGCTGTTAAAAGCACAAGGCCAGATGTGGCGTTTGCTCAGAACTTAACCAGTCGATATCAGCAGGATACCGGTGAGGCTCACTGGACTGCTGTTAAGAATATTCTTAAGTACCTAAGGGCTACTAAAGATTTGTTCTTAGTTTATGGGGGTGATCCACAAGCAGAACTTGATGTTACAGGTTACTGCGATGCTTCATGGAAAAGTGATAAGGATGATATGAAGTCTCAGACTGGATACGTCTTTGTCATTAATGGAGGAGCTGTGGATTGGAGGAGCAAGAAGCAGAGTACATTAGCGATGTCTGCAGCAGAAAGTGAGTACATAGCTGCATCAGATGCTGCAATGGAAGCCGTCTGGATTAGGAAGTTTGTATCAAGGCTTGGAGTTATGCCTTCGATTCAACGACCTATAAAAATGTATTATGACAACTCATCTGCAATTACATTTGCCAATGAACCTGGAATCATGAAGGGCACCAGACATTATCCGATCAAATATCACTATGTGCGAGAGCAAATAGAGATTGGGCAGATCGAAGTACTCAAAGTTCACACAGATGATAACTTGGCAGATCAATTGACGAAAGCTCTTCCTGGCACTAAGCTTTATAAGTTAGCTGAAGGAATAGGTCTTCGTAAGGCTGAAAGTTTCATGCCCATTTGTGATTAGTATTTGGATAAAGGATGTAATAGACAATTATTGTTTTTATGAAATAAAGTATTGGTTATGTTTATTTATATTGTCTTGTTGAAATATACATATATCCTGTTTTTGCATGTTTATATCCTCGAATAATTTTATTATTCTAAATGTGTCCATTGTCGGTTAATGATATGGGAATATCATTAAATTAAGACAAATGTGAATGTTGGTGAGAATATACTTGAAAGTATATTGATGCGTAGTCATACCAAATTCACATGATATTCTAAGTGTAGAGTATAGGACTTATCCCAACTAAACATGAGATTACTTAATGGATCTTGTCATCAAGTAATTCATGAAATAGTTATCCTCAGACTTGAGATACCAGATAAGAGTCATGGATGTAGTGCATTTTTGTAAAGCAATCTACCGCTTACCGTAACTGGAAGTTATAAGGATTGTTTTCAGAAGTGTTGCAAAGTTCATGAGTTATTCTTGTAGTCAAGAAAGAATTTGTTCCTTCAAAATTTGTTTGAAGTATAATACTGCTGGGCCCCTCGTAGGGTTGACAAAATGTTTGCGTGGCCACGCCCAAAGTCTATCTGGAATACGTTCAGATGTTTTGGTAATTTTGTTCAATCAATAACAACGAGAAACAGAAACATTAATAAAGAGTGACTTAGATCCATTTCTTTATTAATAGAGTATTAGTAACAAAAGGATAATAATAATGATGAATCATTAAAGATTTTCCAGGAAATCTAGCTCGAGTCGGACTAGGGGCATTGGAGTGTTGCAAGACGCCAACCAATGTCATTTTACTATTAATTAATTAACCAAGTGGGAGTTGTTGAATTGTGGTTAATAAATAAATACGTAAATGTCTAGTATCGAACCCGAGACCTCGGATTGCACACATTACAAATGAGTATTAAGGAATAATAATAAATGTATTTTATATATTTATTATTAGCACGAGAACTTAACGACCGTTAGTGTTTTCCGTTAAATGACTAACGACCGTTAAACGCAAATAAGGAAAGAAGTGTTTGTATGGAATTAGGAAACATGGAAAAGATCTAGAAACCCTTTCTTGGGTTAATGATCGACCGGCCTATGGGTAGGATCGACCCATGGGTTTGCTTTTCCTCCAAGTTTCTAATTTAGTATAAATACAAACACAAGGGGTCTTGGTTTTCATAACTCTTGAACACACAATTATCCCTAAAGTTTTCTTGGTCTTTTCCTTTGGGTTTGCCGATCGAATCATCCCTCTCAAGGGTGTTTGGATCGATTTTTGCTAAACAAAAATCTTTCTTGTGTTTTACTTGCATAACCTTAATACGGTTTAATTTGTGTGTACAAGAACGAGGTAATAACTCACTATAGTTATTATCAAGAGATCGAATAACAAAACGGTAAGGGGTTATTCATTGATCTAGTTTAAATCATATTCAAGATTTATTGAAGTGCATCGGGTACGTTTTCTATTTATGTTTAAGTTAATATTTATGTGTTATACTAATTGTTTACATGCTTCCGCTATTATGTACTTTGATGTTATGGATTTATATGATTGTCATGAGTGTCAAATTAAGAGAATTAAGAGGAAAACTGTGCTCACAAAAAAATTACAAATTAGAATGCTCACAATATATGCAAACATATGTGCCAAGTGAAATACGTTAATCATATTGTATTATGTTTTATTTTTTTATTTTTTACTCTCCATATTTAGATGACACTCATGTTTGTAAAATTCTTTTTGTGAAAAGTTTATAAGTCTAACGTCTCTCAATAATTGTAAAACAAAATGATTTCATATTTTAGGTATAACCATGCATGTCCAAGTCATTTTTTTCTGCTCAAGATTTCAAATACGTCTCAATTAAACCTCCACAAACAAGTTGTTGTCAAAGAAAATCAGCCTAGTTATACCCCCTCGATATTCTCTCTAGCTTGGCGACTTTTGGAGAATTTTCAAAACCCTAATCGGCTTAATTCATATCAACGAATTCTTCCAAAATCATCAAGCGTGGTTTGTTCCTTAATATTTATAATCGTTTGTTACTTCCCTAAATCATCTTTATCCTAATTGTTTCAAGTTCTTGGTCGATTAGGGTTTTGTCGATTCTAGGTTTTGTATTGATCTTTGATTATTCATGTTGCTGATCGCTCAACGAAGGATCTACTACTGATATATTGATTCCTGAAGTAGTGGTTATTGTTCATTAATTTCAGTTAAGGGTTTGCTACTGCATGTTGAGATTGGTTCGGGTGAGGATTTAATGCTATATTTTTTTGAGCCGTGGTTTTTATTGCTGATTATTAACACTTTGTTTGGATATTGTTATGGTAGTTTGCTGCTACGTGGATACTTCGGGTTTGGTTGGATGGTGTTTTAATGAAGCTGGGATTCTTGGATTTGGGAGGGAGGGGAAGGAAGAAAGAAGGATAGGAATAAGGAAATGATGGGAACAAAGGTTATAGGTTCCTCATTAAAGAGTAACGATGATGTTGTTAGTGGGAATAAGGAGGATACGAGTTCTATTATTGCAAAGATTCACAATATTGAACGTCAAATGCTTGAAAGTAAGCTCGTGTTAGTTTGAGATGATGTGATACCTCTTAAACCTTTGAATGCCGTTGGTCAAGATACTACTATGGATCCTTTTCCTTGCCTGGCAGACACGTTTGGTACCCATAATACATCTACCAAAGTGGTTCCTACTAGTACTAGCGATACTCCATCGAGTTATGGGGAGGATGGTCCGGTTAATGTGATTCAGAGTGATAAATCGACAGGTATGGGTATGTTTCCTATGCTAATCGCCTAAATGGCGAACCAAGTAGAAAGTTGCTAACTTTCGTACCTTAATCGCCCCGACTGGTAATATGGCTGATGTTGTAATATCAATAGAATCAGTCCTAGAGGTTAAGGAGCGTTTCAAGAACTCTGTTTATGGGCAAAAGAATTGTGTATCCAGTGGTTGAAAACTATGTTGAGAACGCGTGGAGTAGATTTGGTCTTGTTCCTATTATGATGAATTCGAAATGTATTTTCTTTTTCAAATTCAGTTCGAAAGGTATTTTCTTTTTCGTTGGGGTCGACATATGCATAGTGGTTTCTTTCTTCTAGTGTAACACTTTCGTTTTGCAAAAATATAACTAAAAGTTGTGGGTTACTCAATATGTTTGATGTGGAGTATGGATAAAAGGTTTTCCCGATAAAATATATTACTGCAAAAAACAATTAAGTACATAGGATGAGGGTGAATCCTTATGTGGGGTATGTGTATAGCTTTTGCACTAAACTAGTATATTCGTGGTTCTTAGTCTCCTAAACGGTTGTGTGGGGATGTTTTGCTCGATTTGTCTCGTATGTTTTTTTTTTGGTGCAACGGTGAATATTTATTATCTCAAAAACAAAATACATGAAAAGCATCCAAATCATTTGCTGGTGACATACCACAGCAACTGAAATTGGAGCTAAACCAAACATACAACATGCTACTCAACAACCAACATACAAGCAGCAAATACAAACATACAAGAGAGGCCAATTCACCAATTCACTACAACTTTCATTCTTGAAAATTCCCTATAAAAGGGCACTCAGTTTTCCACTTAGCTTCCCATCCTTTCTTGTAGATCTCAAACATTCTGAGAGGCCATATCTTTGTATCCTCAATAGTAGGTATCTTTTTATTGTTAACAAGCTTTTCAATAAAAGTTTGCTCCTTCTGCCAAAGTAGACTTAAATCAGGCCTTCTTTTATACTCTTCAATCAATGCAGCATATTGGTTTTGTAAAGTAGAAATGGGTGGGAATTCAACATTATATTCTTCTCTTATACTTCTTGTACCATCGGTCACAACTGTTTCATCAGTTTCATGCAGGACTGCATATTTGTTGTCAGTAGTCTTGATCTCAGTTAACACAGATTGTTGTATATTCCAGGCTTTCTTAGGAGAATCCAATGTTTTCTCTATAGTTTCCTGTGCTGTTACAACCCTATTTGTTTGCTGAGATTCAATAGTACTTTTGGCTTTATACACTTTCTTATTATTCAGTCCTCTTCTTGTACCATCCATCTTACCTGTTGGTAGCTTATCAGTTGTACTTGCTTGTTTCATTTTCTCAGCATTAGTCTTCTTATTATTTGCATTCACAAATCCCTCATTATCTATATTTGTAGGATCCCACGAAAATCCATGGTGATAATCCTCATTGATTAATAATAATCCGGTATTACCGTTTAACAAAACCCATTTTTACGGGGAAATTTAAAATTTTCTTGATATATTATTTTCACCACGTCACGATACCACAACAGTTATCAAATAACGACCCTAGCTCACGACGTGTACTACGGAACCTACTTATTTCACAACGACTAATAGTTCACAAATCGCCATTTACACAATTACAAATTATAGTTAAAACAAATAAATCTATAACTTAACCACAATTATTACACACTGATTACCATTTCCCTTCAATAATTCTTTGCAAACCAACCGGACCCTCAGCCCAGCCCACGCCACACAAGCCCAACTCCCAAATCACTTTTCTCTTGTTATTCCATGTAAGTCGACAAGCCAAACACCCTCAAAAATGACTCACGTTCTCTCGAATATTAAACACAACCCACGAATGTTTTTGCACCATCTTACCCACCACCCACTAGGCTAATATAGTGTCGAATCTCAGTACTAGGTGTCGAGTTTTAATAAGGTTTTGAAGGCAATAGTGTTTGTCCCATTTTAACCCAATTCGACTTACGTAACACATCAAAACTTAACCATTTTTAAACCCGATTTTTCCTACACGTTTCTAAGGACCATATTAATATTTCGTGATGTTAAAAAGGAAGCTAGAGCAGCAATAGAGAATTGTGGCTCACTAAACCCACTTGACCCTCGTTTAAAATGTAAACTAAATACATATACATTACAAAAGAAAGGGATAAGATTTTCTACCCTCTCCCATCTATCCTAAAAATCTTGTACTGTCAGAAATCAAGCATATGTGTCCTCTCCTCTACAGTACCCTTCAATAATTGATTGGAGAGTCAATAGTCAATAAGAAACGTGTGAATTACCCCTCTATAAATCCTACCCTTTTCTAGCTACCTTGCCCTGCCTACCCTTCACTCATTTCACTCTCACAAGACACCTTAAAAACCCATAAATATCTATCTCTCTTTAGAGAAGCAATGCGAGTATGAAACTCAACACGTAGAAACGTATCCAAGCTCGATAAGCATACTGTCTCATTCTTGCGTTCCAGTCGACCTCCACAGCATTCTTCACTACCTTTTCAAAGGTGTAGTAAGTACCTATTTTTCCTCATACTTTCATCTCTCACGACCACGTTTCACATGCATGCATATTTTATTTTGCATTCGAACGCTTCATGTTACTAATATGTTTATGTTAACTGAGTAAACTGCATGAGATCCACAACCCTCACTGTGGACGAGTAAGAGACTACTCACACCTTAGCCTACCAGTGCACGTTATCTATCACACATGCAATATATAGCTATCATGTGCAAACGTATAGTTTTCTTGTTCATTTAGTTTTTCGTATCACACGTATATATATAAGAAACGAGAAGTAAATGTCTTCACTGTGAAGGTTTAAGAATCACAACCCACTTTCACAACTAAAATATCACACCATGCATTGTTTCTTCATTTCGTTCGATCATATATAATGTCACTTAGTTACACTCGTTATTTTATGTGTACCCAACATGAGTCGAGCCTCCACTGTGAAGGCTTGAGAGTCACCACTCACTCATGTTTAACACATTTGTTGCATGCATACATCGAACACACATATATTCAACTCCCACACGTAAACCGGAAAAACATTTGGATATAAAACCGTCCCAAGTAGCCTACTAAATGACTTCATATCCCACGATATAACTTAAGGACCATGCCTTTTCTTTACACGACCTGTTAGACCACACTACTAACTACACTTCTCGTATAAACGACTCATGGAAATACTTGTGTTTCAACCACTAAAAACAGCCAAGTTAAATCGCCAAAAACCGTTTTCAAAGTAACAAAAATAGCAGTGGGTTCTAGAACCCATTAAGCTGTGTACAAGCGAATGAGATAAAGTGACTATTGGGGCTTTTCAGTATAAAAACAGGATGGTAAAAACAAGCATTTTGAACCAACCCAACTCACCTCAACGTGTACAAATCAAAACGTGTTAATGGGCTAGCCATTTGGCTCGTTAAAGGCCCATTAGTAGTAAAAATAAGCAAACAACCAAATAAGCTGTTAAAATAAGCTTCTTTTATCTTAAATATAACTCAGAAAAATGCGCCACCTTTTTCCCACCTTATTTGTCACTTTTGGACTAAAAATGTAACGCGACCTAACTTGAGGGACTGAAACTGCCAACTGTGAAACTTATGGACTGAAGCTGTGAAAACAGTTTATTGAGGAATTAAATTGACATATCATTGAACTCCAAGCCTTATATGGACATATGGACAAATATTAGACTATTATTGGACTTTGGACTTAACCGAGGACTAAGGATGTGACGCAAGCACAGTTAGGGTAAAAAGAATAATAATCTGAAAAGGACAAGGATCAATTAATTTCACTTGACATTCTTAGTTTATTTTTCATTTTTCACCCATCACTCCATATGCATTTTAAATTTTAGTTATGTATTATTTAAGTTTCGTTATTAGAAATTTAGCGACATCACTTCGGATATCATTTCATATATTTTGAGAAGATAATATTTTGAGTCAAGTAACATAAGAATCAAGATAATATTATAGATATATTATTTTTTTAACTTGAGGCATTTTAAGCATATCACACTCATATCATCAAATCGTTATACGATTTCTCACTTTCACACACACTGTTAGTAGTAAGTCAGAATCTTAGACTTCCCTCATATTCAGGTTTCGTATCGAAGACGTTTCCGTGATCGTTCCATAGATCTCATAAATTCTATCTTGTCAAATACGCTCCAGGTGAGTCGTGGCCCCTACTTTTAATACTTGTTTTTTAATAACACTTTTGGGGGAGATACATGCTTTAACTGTTTTAAGTTACTTATATATTTTGAAAACTCTCATGACTTACTTAAAACCATCAACTATGCTTTACATGTTTGAATCACCCTTGAGAGGAATATATGTTCGTTATATGTGCAAATTGCTTGCTTAGCTAAAACACTGTGTTGAAAGATAACAATTTACTCGTTGTAACATGATATTGAGACTCATTATATGCATTCATATAACAACTGAATGTACTGTTAACTTTACTATGATATTTCTACATTTCACTAGAAATAATTGCCAAGACTAAAATTACGCATACTTCATGAACCCTGAAACCTATATTGCCTAAGTTTACTTTATTGCCATAAAGTCCCTCGATCATGAGCCATTAATCACTGCGGTGAGCGCGAATATAGTGAACAGCGTCGAAACCTGTTAGAGGCTGACAACCTATCCCACTAAATACTTGGACGGAATGCCTACATGGTTAGTCGTATTTAGTCGCGATCGACTATATTTGAGAAAAATAGGAATTGGAAAATCACTTATTACATGAGGGTAAAACTTTCATCATTAATTTGATGAACACCTCCGTTTTACGGTACTCTGTTAACGTTTTGCGTGTCATGAGGCTTAGGGCAATATAACTTATGAATATATGAATGTTTCATATATATTAGGATACAGCTGTATTTAGTAAACACCACTCCACACTGATAGATTTCAGACACTAGATTAATGTATTCACTATGTGTTAGAATCATGAATTCTGTATTTGAAACTTAATTGTTATCATATGTGACTTAGTTGTGGCTTCTAATAAAGACAGCCCAAATTACTTGACATTTCGTTATTTTTAAAAGTTGACCCATCATATCATTTCGAGCGTATAACAACGTAGCTCATTTTCATTTAAAACTTGAAACTTATGATCACTTGAGATCATACATGAATTATTTGTGGATTTTTATTCAACTCAACTTGTTATTTATTTCATGAAGATTTAGTATTTATTTCGACAATCATTGTACACCTCTTAAATTTATTGGAAGAAAGTTATTTTCTATCAAACTCCACGAACTCACCAACCATTGTGTTGACGTTTTAAGCATGTTTATCTCAGGTAATTAACGGAGCAGGACAAGACACAGAGCGAGCATCTTATACTCTGATAAATAAAATGGTGTAAAATCAAATATGTCATTCTTTCCAAATTACCACATTTTTGTGGGATTTTCATAAAAGATATTTTTCCTTTACACCAAAACAATTATTTTGAATGACATATAATTTTCAAAACGCCTCTTCCAGGCCATTTTCTGAAATTTTAACTCGATCCTCACCCTAACACCCTAATTATTTTTCCACTGCCACAAAACAAATTAGGGGGTGTTACAGATTGGCATCAAGAACTTAGAAACTTGGATGCCAGAACCCGCTGTTTAGGTAGAGGTCATACCCAAACACACATTAGGATTGAAGACATTGAAAGAGCATTATGGTTGGCTAGAGATGCAGCAAGAACCCAGAGCCAAAAGATTGCAGCTTTGGAAAACACGTTAGCTAATCAGATGAATGCGTGCCAGGAACGTTTCTCAGCCATGGAAGCTGCACAACTGGATCTTGAGGCAGAAGTTAGACGTTTACGTCAGAGACATAACTGATCTTAAGTATCATTGTTGTACTCAATAAACCAAATAGTTTTGGTTAGTATTTCATGTATTCGCAATAATTCTGTAACTCTCAGAAATTGTAATCGACTTTTAAGCTATGACAGTCTTTTACTATCTTATCGTTCTATTGTAAACAAATTCCTTCCACCAAGCCCTAGTATAATGCTATACGTGCAAAGAGCCATGCAAAACCACACCATTTGTTACTCTCTTAGGTAAACAAATAACTCCACATGAATCAATGAGACATTAATAAAAGATCTTGTGTTGGTTATTGTGCAAAAATCAATCAAACAAGTTATTAGAGTTATGTCAATTTTGATGATTTTATTCAAACTTACTATGACATTATCGGTGATTGTATATACCACGACTAAACAATAACCCATAGAATTACAAGAACAAATTTTCAGAAGAGAACTTGATGAATGAAGAGAAAGTTGTTGAACTTCAGCTTTTGTAGAAAAATCCGTTTGTTCCTTAGCAATCCCATACCAAAAGATGATCATTATTTTACAATGCTAACCAGACACATCGTATTTCTATGATCTTCAGTTAGTTTTGATTTTGTATTGAGATCACATTGTTAGCAATAATATGCAAATACCTTATTATTTGAAATTATTCTAATAATAAAGTGAATACTAAATCAGTGTTTCTTATTGTAGTTGATGAACTCAAATAAGTACATTTTATTACTATCATTTATCCTATTAATTTGACTTGTTTTACTATATTATGTATGAGGATTGATACTTAATCATTTACTTTTGTAATTCTCAGGTAAAAACAAGCATTTGGTGAAACTTAGCGATTTTGGACTGATTATGGAGCAAAACATGCAAGAAGTTAAGAGTCTACTGAAATGAAGAAGATCAAGACTAATCTGCTCCAGATGCGCCGCATCTCACTCATTACATACGGCGCATCTCTATTAAGATATCACCAGATACGATCCAAGATACAAGAGGACATGCGCCGCATCTAATCATGGAGTTACGCCGCATCTTCTGGCGGTGTACGAATATTCCTGAATATTATAATCTTGGACCCCACGCGAAGTTAAGTCAATGCGCCGCATCTACTTACTAGATGCGCTGCATCTTCCCTCAGACAGAAACTATAAATACCCCAAGACCAGACGAATTCCGGAGCTTTTTCAGACATATATCAGAACCGAAGAGCAGAACCCTAGGACGAATTCAGTCAAGGAGGCAGCACAAGACACACCAAACGAAGATACAAGAGCTGTAAGAAGGTGCTGCATGTGTTTAATTCATTGAGTAGTTTTGTTTTATTGTGTTAGCAAACTTTAATTCATCAGGATTGGTGGCTTGTGTAATGTGACAACGAAAGATTGCACTCCCTTTAATACTTGCTTTCCCATCAATTAAAGTTTATATGTTGATGTCTTTGGTTACTACTTATTAGTGCATTGATAACCTCTGTGTTTATTAGTGGCTTGCGGGCATTTGACTGCGGAAAATAATGTGGCTCCCACGGTTATTACTAAATTGATCACTTAGGAATAACTTTTAGACATAAGTAATCATTAAGGGTTTACTCGCCGATAAGATTAGGACCAACGAGAAAGGGTTAACTACATACACTTCATATAAAGCTATCAATAAAACAAGTGACAATCTACTTAATTATAAGGACAACCCTCTTATTGTCTCGAGTATTTATCTGTGTACGTGTGTGCTACTTGCTGATTCGTGCCTATTGGTTTATTTTATTATTTAATTGCAAACAAATCGTGCCAGTCTCTCAGGCTGAAACCCCCTTGCGTTAGGATATTAAAATACTGATTAGAATAACGAGATAATACGTTCCACTCTTAGTGATCGACACTCTACTTACCATTATATTCATACTGACCGGGTACACTGCTCGTTAAGTGTGTGTGTTATTGATAAGTCGGCTAAATATAAATTTAAAACTTGAGTAGGCATTAAAACTGCTAAACCGCAACGACACATCACGCGCATCAGTAGTCATTGAAGATGGCCAACATGAGCAACACCCATACCCCCTCAGCACTTATCACAACCATGACTCCTAAAACCATTGGGGAATTTGAAAACAATATCATTATAGTGGTACATGAAGTGACTACAATAGTTCATCCAAGAGACAACGACATAGCCAGGAAAGAAGGAAGAATGGCTAAACTTTGTAAGCATAACCATGAAAGTTTCATGGGACGTAGGCCATTTTGCCTAAAAGATTCAAGAAAAATGACTAAACCTATCCGCACATGTGCCCAAAGGATTAGGCAAGATATTGCACTTAAGAAAAATAACCAAAAGCGAAAACTTGAGGAGAAAAGATCCTTTATCCTCAACGAATGTGAGTTTCACAATGATGTTTGCATCCGCAATCATCTACAAGACCGCATTGAATATCTTCGCCAGCAAAGGGCCAAACCAGAAATTGGAAGAAACGGTATCACCAACCCTAGTAACGAAAACAAATACTGTGGAAGGAAACCTCTATGCCCAAGGTGTAAGTTACATCACACCGGGATTTGCACTGCTAAGTGCGGGAGGTGCAGGAAAACAGGCCATAAGACAGGAAATTGCAAAACCATGGAAGGAAATGAGCAACCATCATCCATAAAATGCCATGGATGTGGTGCAATGGGCCATTACAAGAGTCATTGCCCGAACTACGAAGCCCGTTGGGAGCCCAAGAACTGTGCAAGGGAATAAGAATCTCAACCGTGTCGAAGAATGACCTCTATGCTAAGCAGATGAATGGATTCCTGCTGTAAAATAAATAAACTCTAGTTTAGGACTACCTAAGTTATATTTCCGTTTGTACTTTGCCTTAGGTTTGATGGATGTAACCTAAGTGCAACAACTATCGTTCTACCGTATGAATCTTTACCTTGTAATATTTCCATGATAATTATGATCTACGTCTATTTCAATTTCTATTCCACCTCTCTATTCATAATCATTATGTAACAATACACTAATATTACCCTAAGGATTAATTAACTCCATTGTGATCAAACCATAAGTTGTTACCGCATTGTAAGAAATCCTCACCTAAAACCTAAGTTTATACCAAGAATATCCAAACATCACTTTAGAAATTCCTGACTTATCATTGGAATATGAACAAAAACTTTATAATTCTTTTGAAAATAATCAGAGGGTGTCCGACTTTGTGACGGAACCATTATAATTGAACCGTGTAAAACTCTTTGAAGAAGCATAAATACCATAATGACTGAACCAAGCGTTACATCATTTGGTCCTCAATTATACATAGCCTAGCTACCTATGTATAATTTAGGAAGAATCATGTTATAAATGGAACAGTTACCTTTTCAAAGTTTTTAATAACAATTTTCATTCCAAAAACAGAATCTCGAGACAAAATAATTTGTTCATAAACCTTACTTTTAACCAACCCCAGTAAGATCTACACTTATTACCCATCACTCTATTATACGAAGTCGAGAAAAATACGAAATTAGAAACTATAAGAATTCACAACAGTATATGGAAAACACAAATAACATAAATTTTATTAGAACCCATGGAAATTAATACATAACGAAATGATTAACATCGGAAGTGCTAATAGTACAATAAACACAATGCAAGGCATATAATCTTCAATAGGTTGGCCCGCCATAGCAACAAAAACCACCACCAACCCAACGATAGCAAGAGCCACCACAGGATGAAGCACCTTGATTATTCTGGAAGATAAATAAAAGCGAACCATTAAAAACAATAACTAAACATAAAGACAAACGAGATTTTATTCCACATTCATTAAGAGTTACATCGACACACAACTAAGATACATTCTAAACACACTAGCTCGAGATCCTCACCCCAAAAACTTATCCACGTTAATCGCTAAAATTGTGAGGGGTACGATGAAAACCAGAGATGCGATAAAGTAGTCGGAGTTTTCGTCGGGGAAGAAAGCCAGATACACGGCAACAAGGACGATGTACACGGTGGCGATAACAATGGCGATCGGCGGCATAGTATATTTTTTTTTGGGAGAGATGAAGTAAAGTGAAAAAGGTGAAGTGGGGAAAAGTAAATAGGGTATTTATAGGGAAAAACTAGCCGTTATTTTACTATTCACGATCATTAAGTTTCAAATCACTACCATTAAAAATCCACCAGTCTCGACCGCTAGAACACTAGACATTTAGTGTTAAATACTTCCTACTCTCGACCGTTATTTTCAATATTCACAGCCCATGAAATCATTAGTTGACCAAACATTCAAATTTATTTCGTCTAGTACGAATAAATCAAATTGAATTCCGTTTCCACGATATTCAAATAAAAATCTCTCGACAACATTTTTCTATAAACTCTCACCTCAGAATACCACATTTTTCAACACCTATCATGGATAGAACTTCGGGACAAAGTTCAAAATTTAGGGGTAGATACGGTAAGATCCCATGAAAATCCATGGTGATAATCCTCATTGATTAATAATAATCCGGTATTACCGTTTAACAAAACCCATTTTTACGGGGAAATTTAAAATTTTCTTGATATATTATTTTCACCACGTCACGACATCACAACAATTACCAAATAACAACACTAGTTCTCGACGTGCTTTACGGAACATACTTATTTCACAACGACTAATAGTTCACAAATCGCCATTTACACAATTACAAATTATAGTTAAAACAAATAAATCTATAACTTAACCACAATTATTACGCACTAAATACCATTTCCCTTCAATAATTCTTTGCAAACCAACCGGACCCTCAGCCTAGCCCACGCCACACAAGCCCAACTCCCAAATCACTTTTCTCTTGTTATTCCATGTAAGTCGACAACCGAAACACCCTCAAAAATGACTCACGTTCTCTCGAAAATTAAACACAACCCACGAATGTTTTTGCACCATCTTACCCACCACCCACTAGGATAATATAGTGTCGAATCTCAGTACTAGGTGTCGAGTTTTAATAAGGTTTTGAAGGCAATAGTGTTTGTCCCATTTTAACCCAATTCGACTTACGTAACACATCAAAACTTAACCATTTTTAAACCTGATTTTTCCTACACGTTTCTAAGGACCATATTAATATTTCGAGATGTTAAAAAGGAAGCTAGAGCAACAGTATAGAATTGTGGCTCACTAAACCCACTTGACCCCCGTTTAAAATGTAAACTAAATACATATACATTACAAAAGAAAGGGATAAGATTTTCTACCCTCTCCCATCTATCCTAAAAATCTTGTACTGTCAGAAATCATGCATATGTGTCCTCTCCTCTACAGTACCCTTCAATAATTGATTGGAGAGTCAATAGTCAATAAGAAACGTGTGAATTACCCCTCTATAAATCCTACCCTTTTCTAGCTACCTTGCCCTGCCTACCCTTCACTCATTTCACTCTCACAAGACACCTTAAAAACCCATAAATATCTATCTCTCTTTAGAGAAGCAATGCGAGTATGAAACTCAACACGTAGAAACGTATCCAAGCTCGATAAGCATACTATCTCATTCTTGCGTTCCAGTCGACCTCCACAGCATTCTTCACCACCTTTTCAAAGGAGTAGTAAGTACCTATTTCTCCTCATACTTTCATCTCTCACGACCACGTTTCACATGCATGCATATTTTATTTTGCATTCGAACGCTTCATGTTACTAATATGTTTATGTTAACTGAGTAAACTGCATGAGATCCACAACCCTCACTGTGGACGAGTAAGAGACTACTCACACCTTAGCCTACCAGTGCACGTTATCTATCACACATGCAATATATAGCTATCATGTGCAAACGTATAGTTTTCTTGTTCATTTAGTTTTTCGTATCACACGTATATATATAAGAAACGAGAAGTAACATGTCTTCACTGTGAAGGTTTAAGAATCACAACCCACTTTCACAACTAAAATATCACACCATGCATTGTTTCTTCATTTCGTTCGATCATATATAATGTCACTTAGTTACACTCGTTATTTTATGCGTACCCAACATGAGTCGAGCCTCCACTGTGAAGGCTTGAGAGTCACCACTCACTCACGTTTAACACATTTTTTGCATGCATACATCGAACACACATATATTCAACTCCCACACGTAAACCGGAAAAACATTTAGATATAAAACCGTCCCAAGTAGCCTACTAAATGACTTCATATCCCACTATATAACTTAAGGACCATGCCTTTTCTTTACACGACCTGTTAGACCACACTACTAACTACACTTCTCGTATAAACGACTCATGGAAATACTTGTGTTTCAACCACTAAAAACAGCCAAGTTAAATCGCCAAAAACCGTTTTCAAAGTAACAAAAATAGCGAGTGGGTTCTAGAACCCATTAAGCTGTGTACAAGCGAATGAGATAAAGTGACTATTGGGGCTTTTCAGTATAAAAACAGGATGGTAAAAACAAGCATTTTGAACCAACCCAACTCACCTCAACGTGTACAAATCAAAACGTGTTAATGGGCTAGCCATTTGGCTCGTTAAAGGCCCATTAGTAGTAAAAATAAGCAAACAACCAAATAAGCTGTTAAAATAAGCTTCTTTTATCTTAAATATAACTCAGAAAAATGCGCCACCTTTTTCCCACCTTATTTGTCACTTTTGGACTAAAAATGTAACGCGACCTAACTTGAGGGACTGAAACTGCCAACTGTGAAACTTATGGACTGAAGCTGTGAAAACAGTTTATAGAGGACTTAAATTGACATATCATTGAACTCCAAGCCTTATATGGACATATGGACAAATATTAGACTATTATTGGACTTTGGACTTAACCGAGGACTAAGGATGTAACGCAAGCACAGTTAGGGTAAAAAGAATAATAATTTGAAAAGGACAAGGATCAATTAATTTCACTTGACATTCTTAGTTTATTTTTCATTTTTCACCCATCACTCCATATGCATTTTAAATTTTAGTTATGTATTATTTAAGTTTCGTTATTAGAAATTTAGCGACATCACTTCGCATATCATTTCATATATTTTGAGAAGATAATATTTTGAGTCAAGTAACATAAGAATCAAGATAATATTATAGATATATTATTTTTTTAACTTGAGGCATTTTAAGCATATCACACTCATATCATCAAATCGTTATACGATTTCTCACTTTCACACTCACTGTTAGTAGTAAGTCAGAATCTTAGACTTCCCTCATATTCAGGTTTCGTATCGAAGACGTTTCCGTGATCGTTCCATAGATCTTATAAATTCTATCTTGTCAAATACGCTCCAGGTGAGTCGTGGCCCCTACTTTTAATACTTGTTTTTAATAACACTTTTAGGGGAGATACATGCTTTAACTGTTTTAAGTTACTTATATATTTTGAAAACTCTCATGACTTACTTAAAACCATCAACTATGCTTTACATGTTTGAATCACCCTTGAGAGGAATATATGTTCGTTATATTTGCAAATTGCTTGCTTAGCTAAAACACTGTGTTGAAAGATAACAAGTTACTCGTTGTAACATGATATTGAGACTCATTATATGCATTCATATAACAACTGAATGTACTGTTAACTTTACTATGATATTTCTACATTTCACTAGAAATAATTGCCAAGACTAAAATTACGCATACTTCATGAACCCTGAAACCTATATTGCCTAAGTTTACTTTATTGCCATAAAGTCCCTCGATCATGAGCCATTAATCACTTCGGTGAGCGCGAATATAGTGAACAGCGTCGAAACATGTTAGAGGCTGACAACCTATCCCACTAAATACTTGGACGGAATGCCTACATGGTTAGTCGTATTTAGTCGCGATCGACTATATTTGAGAAAAATAGGAATTGGCAAATCACTTATTACATGAGGGTAAAACTTTCGTCATTAATTTGATGAACACCTCCGTTTTACGGTACTCTGTTAACGTTTTGCGTGTCATGAGGCTTAGGGCAATATAACTTATGAATATATGAATGTTTCATATATATTAGGATATAGCTGTATTTAGTAAACACCACTCCACACTGATATATTTCAGACACTAGATTAATGTATTCACTATGTGTTAGAATCATAAATTATGTATTTGAAACTTAATTGTTATCATATGTGACTTAGTTGTGGCTTCTAATAAAGACAACCCAAATTACTTGACATTTCGTTATTTTTAAAAGTTGACCCATCATATCATTTCGAGCGTATAACAACGTAGCTCATTTTCATTTAAAACTTGAAACTTATGATCACTTGAGATCATACATGAATTATTTGTGGATTTTTATTCAACTCAACTTGTTATTTATTTCATGGAGATTTAGTATTTATTTCGACAATCATTGTACACCTCTTAAATTTATTGGAAGAAAGTTATTTTCTATTAAACTCCACGAACTCACCAACCATTGTGTTGACGTTTTAAGCATGTTTATCTCAGGTAATTAACGGAGCATGACAAGACATGGAGCGGGCATCTTATACTCTGATAAATAAAATGGTGTAAAATCAAATATGTCATTCTTTCCAAATTACCACATTTTTGTGGGATTTTCATAAAAGATATTTTTCCTTTACACCAAAACAATTATTTTGAATGACATATAACTTTCAAAACGCCTCTTCCAGGCCGTTTTCTGAAATTTTAACTCGATCCTCACCGTAACACCCTAATTATTTTTCCGCTGCCACAAAACAAATTAGGGGGTGTTACAATATTCTCCACTGTCTTGCCTTCATTTTCACTTTTTGATCCACAATTCCCAGTACTATGTCCAAACACTTTACATTTGTCACAAAGAGGTGGCTTCCAATCATACTCCACTTTCACAGTCTTGACAGCAAATTTCTTATTTTCCTTGTCACAGTACTGTACTGTAATGGTATCATGTAATCCCTTCTTTGCATCAATCTTTATCAGGACCCTAGCATACCCTAATCTACCCACTCCTTGGTTGCACATTCTAGTGGTCATGGCATCCATTATAATTGGTGTGCCCAATCTACTTGCTAGAGCACTTAGGCCTTTGACACACCAAGCTTCAAGAGGTATGTTGACCATTTTTACCCAAATGGGCAGAACATCAGGCTCTTTTTTGCTATTATCAACACTAATATCCCATCTTTGGACCACCATAGGTTTGTTATTAACAATCCAAATACCATTTTCCACTATAGTTGTCAGCCCTTCTTCATTATTGAATTTGAATACAAATATTCCATTTCCAATATCGTGAATGCTTTTCAACCCATATCTTCCCCACATTCTAAAGAGACGGTATTTTAATTCTTGTTCATACATTTTATAGCCCGCAAAATACCAACATGCTGTCAATTCCCACTTTTTGCTTCCTTCCATCACAATTTCCTCATCAAATATCACTACCTCAGTCCCATTCTCATCTAAACTAGTAGGAATATGACTCAATATATTGTCCACTTGTTGCACATTCTTCATAGTCATATTAGCATAACTAGTTTCATTCTGTGCAATACATTCAACACTACTAGTTTTAACAGTATCAGACTGTACATTCACATGTAATGTTGAATGACTTACATTATAGTGCTTTGCCCCAGACCATTATTGACTTCAGCTGTGTTCATCCCTTCATTATTTTGGCACATAGGTTCCTTATCCTTTACTCCACCTTCCTCATTACACTCCAAATTATCATTCCTAATTGCACTATCATCCCTCATAACACTCTCCATAGCCATCTGTCCATTATCCATACCAACATCCCACTCTCCTCATGTCCACATTCACTACTAGCTTTAACACTATTAGCTCCTTTACTCTTTCCTAAATCACATACAGTATCATCATACTTTGCTGGTATTCTAATTTGGCGTTTAGAGGATCTTCTTTTCTTATTAGACATTATCACAAACACTTAGGCTACATACTTAGGCAAAAGTACTACCAAGAGCTAAAAAGAGCTAAAATTATGAAAATTTTGGCACCAAAATAGCTACCCAAACCACCATTACTAAAACTCCAAAACTAACTTACAACAGTTAGAAACAGTATCGGAGTGTGTATGAATGGATAGAATGGTTATGATGTGGATTAGGTACAATAATCAAAATTCAACGAATTGGGGGATTACTCAAAACTCAACGAAAACCTAATTCATTCTAATCGTTGTGTGCGCAATGATTAGACGATTCTGATGATCAAATCGGATTTGAAATTCGTTAAGAAATGAGAGAGATATTAAGATTTTTGTTGAATTTTAATGGTGGGAATTATTGGCGGGAAAAAAACATTTGTCTCGTATGTTGTTATCCATCATTCTTGAATTTCATTCAGTGTTATACTGAGGGGTGGTTGTGCATCTCACCGACTTTTTTCTTTAACTTTAGTTTGTTCGCCAGTTGATGTTTGATGCTTGCGCATATGTTCAAGTATAACTCAGAATTGGTTCTTTGCAGCTTGTTTGGTGCTTACATTATAGTATTCCTTTATACTCCATTCGTCCTAAAATAAGTGTTTACCAATTAAAAAATACACACTTTAAGAAAGATATAAACATTACTGATTTCTTTTTTTACTTTATAAAAAATGTCTGTTTTGCCTCAACTAGCTAATTACTGCTTCATTGAAAGTTTGTAATAATAACCTTAAGTGATGGTACTATGTAAACTCGATGAAAAATCTCTTAACAATTTCTAAAATGAACAATTAATTTGGGACAATTTAAAAGAAAACTGTGAACAATAATTATGGGAATGAGGGAGTAACAACTCCAGAAGGAAATTCTATGCATACATGAGTTGTGAACTCAATTTTTGATGATGTTGGTTGCTACTTGTCATTAGTGGTCACTTGAGTGACTTTAATGGAGGAATACATTCTATCTGTCGGGGGTCGACATATTCTTTCTTTCTGTCTCTCATCACACATATACAAGTATACAACGATCTATTGGATGAATTTAGATGATTTTATATTTCGTTTTCCTAGTTATTACTCGCTCGAAAAGGATATATTGATTAAAATGTTATACTAGGTATGGTGTAAATTGATGGTATGATCCAACATAGCTTAAAAGGTTCATGTATATACTTGTCATTTTGTTTGAATTATTAGCAATAAATCGACAAACGAATTTAAAAATAAAATAAAAATAATAATAATATTTGAAAAAGAAAAAAAAAAAAAAAAGAAAAAAGAAAAAAAAGAAGCCTTTTGATATTTCTAGGCATGATTCAATCTAACTAGCATCTAAATGATATTCATGCACCTTTAATCGAACCATCTTGTTTGGCATATAGAACCCAAGGATCTGTTGAAAGGTTAAACCCCGTAGGTATTATGTTTATTAGTGACCACTATTTATAATGACAATCACATGAGAGATATTAAACCTAATGGACTCTAAGCTTACAGACCGGGCTTGGGCTTTATTTTCTAATTCTCTCTCGTAGTCCGAGCGGCGAAATCGCGAAAGCTCGAGACTGGATTAGAAAACTCTAAATTAAAAAACTAAAACTATTTTGTTGGAGAAGACCTATTCAGGTTCTAATTAGATATCCTCAATGGGGTACACTATACAACCCCCCCCCCCCCCCAATGATGTCACATCAGGGGGGGTTTTGTCCTAGATTCCTTTTGTCTCCCATTTATTTCCAGTATAACACAGTTTTTTGTCAATTTTTATTCCGTATTTCTGACAGTTTTAAGCATTTGACTTGTTAAACTTTATATTTTTGCTGTTCCGCACTTTTAGGTTTATAGTTTTTTGATATAAACAAAATTATAAAAATAATAAAAACGCAAGAAAGTTGGGGGTGGGGTGGGAATAGGCGGTGCCATCCTCAATCTACTACATGATACGATACTCTAGTAGTCTAGTGCATCCTAAATTTAACATGAAGCATATATGCGTGAACTGTACAACTGCATCAATAAAAAAGAAGACATGACCGAAAGAGGTCAATCGTTTAACCATGCATTATGATTAATTTCTCAATAAGACATGTTATCCTGCAAGCCCTAGTGATATCATCAAATGACATAAGGTAACTAATTAAGAGGAAAAACTTTACTCACAAAAAAATTCTCACGATATATGCAAATTAACATATGTGCCAAGTGAAATACGTTAATCATATTGTATTATGTTTTATTTTTTTATTTTTCACTCTCCATATTTAGATGACACTCATGTTCGTAAAATTCTTTTTGTGGAAAGTTTATAAGTCTAACGTTTCTCAATAATTGTAAAACAAAATGATTTCATATTTTAGGTATGACCATGCATGTCTAGCTAAGTCATTTTTTTTTTCTGCTAAAGATGTCAAATACGCTCGATTATTTACGAATGGGTCGTCCTTACCTGTTTTCTTTTTATCTTGGGAACTTGGCCCTTAAGGTGCTAAAGAGATGGAGTTGGGGTTATCAGAGAACAGGCATTTTCACAGAAATTTTGTCTTGAAGGAAAGTTGAGAGGTAAAAGAAAACGATACACTGGAAAATGCTTCCTGTTGGGTAGACACATCAATATACAATCCAATAATGCTGAGTTGTACAACAAGCTATATTACCTTTAATTTAGGGTACTACTGACCGGACCCTCTCTACCATGAGGGGTCCATCTACTTTAATCAAAATGTACAAGTTTTAAAGCAGACAGTACAAGCGACGGCAGCTGGTCAAAGTCAATACACCCTCCCTAAGGGAGGGTCCGGTCAACATCAGCCTTAATTTACCCCACCACTTCATCTACCCTAATGAATTATCTCTCCACGCAACTGGTCAGGTTTTCTCATTTATTTTTCAAATGTTAAGTCATTTTCTTTCCATCTTGGCATTGCCATGACTTGTAGTCTTGTACCTTTCATCAAGAAAGTTGTATCCATCTTCACTACCATTGCCAGAATTATTGAAGATTTATTCCTAGAACCAACAGTTTATAAGCTTAAAATCGTTCATAAGCTTAGTGTGCAGTTATTGTCCATGGAAGCGATTGTGCCTCCATTTTAAAGTTTCACACATTATATTCTCATGCCAAAGATGATAATTAACATGACCTTTCGCAGTAGTAGTGTGCAATTTGGCCAAACCACAACTACGACTATTGCAATTTACTCGCAACAAAATTTACTAAGATTCTTTGTTTTTGCATTTACCTCTCTTAGTAAATTAAATATGCATGTCCCAACTGCTTTCTCTTCATTTGACTGGCCTTTCCTCTTTATTACTCCGTGGTACATCAAATTTTACAAGTTGGAGAACTATAAAATAAAATGAGTAAGATATGCATCTTTAATTTTTTGTTAAAGTAAACATCTAATCTGTTTGATTTGATATACGGACATATTGTAGTGGGTAACTGAGTCACACTACAATAGTTATTTTTATATTCGAATATTTGTTTGAATTTTGGGTAGCAACGAATTAAGAGGGCCCTTTTACGAATATGCTTTTTAATTTCATGTCAAAGTTATCAATGTTTTCAAAAAGGAATCCTTTGCAAGGCTTAAGCTAAGTTTTGTAGATATCTACTTGTTTTTACATTGAAATGGATATATTGTGTGGTATTTTGCAGCTTGTGAAAAGCTTAGGCCGGTGCCAGTTGAGAGGTGAAAGAGAGGCAAGGGATGAGGAGGGTGAGCTTGACGGTGGCAAGAGGGGAAGGTGATCGACAAAGGTGAAAGTTTCGCCTTATACGTAACCGTGCCGGGTGGGCCTCCAATGTTTTTATAATTTGTTTTTTTAGTTTGTGAGTATATGTGAGATATTTAGTGAGATATTATAATAAGTAAAAAAATGGGTTTAAAGTTAAAGTGGTGTGATTGGTTGATAGTGAAAAGTGAGAGGGTAGGAAAAGAGAGAAAGTTTATGTGACACTGAGGTGCAAGGTGAAGTGGTGTTACGAGTGGGAGTAGTCTTAGGATGATTTTAGTTAAAAGGAAACACTCATGTTTTTCACAAAATGTTTTTAACAAAATAAGGAAAATAGAAATTGAGTTCAAATCAGAGTTTCCGATCAAATTCTCTACAAAACAAAAAATTTGCACTTCATACTTTAATTGTTTTCCTTAAATCCCCTCCCTTCTGTACAAATCTGAAAATAGAAAATTAAGAATTTTTTTCCGGTAACTAAATTTCAAGCAAAATATATCACGCAAATAGTCAGGAGAGTAGTTGCTTCAATATGAAATTTAGCATTGAAAGCACCATTATAATCCAATAATTCCAAATTAAAACACTGTTATCGACACTTTTTCTAATCAAACAATGCTTTAAACCTGGATCATAAAAAAAATGGTTGCAGATAGCTAGTGCAGTCAGTTTTGTTCAAACGACTGAAGCTTCTTAGAATGGCTCCGAATCCCACATTTTGGAATCGTCCAGTAAGTTACAGACCTTATACTAACTTCAAAGGATCGCCACTCTCAGGTTTCGAAAACAAGAAAGAATAGTAGGAGATCATGCCATGTGATGAACAATGGAAAGCCTCATCAAATCTTGATTGCAGCTCAAAATCCTCACTATTTGGGCTTTAGTCTCTTCCGACTCCAAGAATATTTTGAAGAAAAGGGAGAACATATGTTTCTTTGTTTTTTTGTTCCATTTCAAAATAACTAAGGGACCTGATTTGCAGTTTCTTGGCTGTCCGTCTTCCCTACATGCACCTCTGATGTATATGAATCGCTATTCGAAGACGCTGAGGTGTCCCGTGAACTACAACTACCAAACGATGACGCTCCACTTGAGACGGGCGTTGCCAAAAACGTTGGTTTTGCTTGTCCAGCCATGATAACTAGATACTTTTCTTCCATAACTGGGGGCTCCAGCTTGTCACGGTTATCAGGCTTTGACTCTCCAGCCTCAAGGTCTCTTTCTTGCTCGTCGCTGTTCTCCATGTCCCCAGAAAGCTTCCAGTACGAGCAAGCAAGAATCAAGAGAGCAAATGCAATAAGACCAAGCATGGCAGCAAGGCCTCCAAAGAGGTATGGCACCGGTGAGTGCCATGCAGATGGTTGCGAAGACGGAGCCATTGAAGAAGCAGCTTGTATTGTCATTGTTTAATGTAAGGAAAGTAGACAGATAACGAAGATTTTCAATGTCCTTAAGATATTTGTGGAATTAAGATTTGTTAAATGGTTGTATTTATAGATGGAAAAGTTGATTTTTTTTTTTTTTTTTTTTTTTTTGTAATTTATTTTTCATGTGAAGTAGATTTAAGTTAATTATATTTGTCGTGCACTCATGGAGCCCATCAATTATACTGCACTACAATTCCTTCGTTTTGGGTTATCATGAAAAGAATACCTTGGTAGTTATTTGTTTTCTTGACTTTTGGGTCACATTTTCAACAATCTTCGCCTTCAATCGAAATCCATGAATCTACGTTGCCATGCCGTGAAGTGTAACCATATCTAAATTCAAACACCTCTGTTTCTTTGGATTGTCAGAAACACAATTGTTGTTCCCTTTTAATTACTAGTTACAAAGTATTAACTAAGTTAGTCTTAATCATATAAGTTAAACTTAAAACCAATGTTTTAAAAACCAGATTTTTTATTGACCCGATTTAATCGCCGGTTCACCAGGTTATCGGTTCAACCGTTTGAACCTCCGGGTCGAACCGTGTTAAGTATCCAACTTGATTCAAGAATATAGATGAGGAGACCAGAGAGAAACGTAGGGAGAAGCCAGATTTTTCTTAACTCATTTCATTCCTCTTAAACTCAAAACAAGATTACATATATATAGGAAAGGGAAACATGTTAACTACCCATTTCAATACGTGGGACACTAAAGTCTAGTAAACTAACAACAATGCATGATCTCCTAAAACTCAGTAACTGAAACGTGAATGTATAATAGAGACAGCGGTTGATATTCTTTGGACATGGTCATGATATGCACATATCAATACTCTGCACTAGGCACATAACAATCCACCCCGCTCAAACTCGCCTTGTCCTCAAGGCGAAAATCCGGAAACGACTTGGAGAGCCACGGCGGATGCCACTCAACTCGCACGGTAGCATTCGGAGCTGTTTTCATGAAGCCCCATGGTGGACGCCACTCGGGTTTCCCGGCTACACCTGTAATTGGTGTCCTTGGTGCCATTGCCACCAAGCAATGCACAACCTTCTTCAACCTGTTACAAACAACTATGGAGGCGGGTGTTGGTGTGGTTGATGATGGAAGCGGTGAGGGTGGTGTTGCATGTTGCAGGGTTCGTTTCAGTGCAAGCGGCATCGGTAGCGGTGCCCGTTTTGGGGCTGGATTCGGTGTGAACAATACTGGTAATTGTGTTCGATTTGGGGTCGGGGTTGGAGCGGTTGAAAGAGCCGATGTTGTGGGTTTTGGTGGAGATGTCAGGGCTGATTTTGGTTGTGTGGCTGAAACGGATGTTGGAGGTGCAGGGGTATGGAGGGCTGCAAACGCGGTTTGGGTCGATCGGAGCTCGGAAAACATGGTTTCAAACCGGGACTCGAGTCTCGCAAAGGATTCCCTCCATTGATGAAACTCAGGTTTGGATAGTTTTTGAGCAGCCATAGGTCCGAAGAGGGATCACGACTTCTCTGATACCACTGTTAAGTATCCAACCTGATTCAAGAATATAGATGAGGAGACCAGAGAGAAACGTAGGGAGAAGCCAGATTTTTCTTAACTCATTTCATTCCTCTTAAACTCAAAACAAGATTACATATATATAGGAAAGGGAAACATGTTAACTACCCATTTCAATACGTGGGACACTAAAGTCTAGTAAACTAACAACAATGCATGATCTCCTAAAACTCAGGAACTGAAACGTGAATGTATAATAGAGACAGCGGTTGATATTCTTTGGACATGGTCATGATATGCACATATCAATACTCTGCACTAGGCACATAACAAACCGTTTCTATACTTATGTATATTTTTTTCTATATTTAATATACAAACAACAACTTCTTTTTATCATTTACTTATTTACATAATGAAGTGTTAAAGAAAAGGTTATACCATCTTCAAATCTAACCATGGATCTGCTTGCAGAATGAGTTATACTGGTAAGTTTTGCAAAACATATTTGAGAAGCCAATGGTTATTCTAATCTGGAAACAAGGACATTAACTGGTCATACACTACAAAACAAAATATGTGAATTCAGAACATGACCTTCTAATCTTTCTAATTTTGCTAGATTTTTCGATAAAAAGTCATGACCCGGCCGGGTTTATCAAACCGGGTCAATGAAAAACCGGCTGTTCAATCCGGTTCTCAAACAAGCAAAAACCCGGTCACCGAGCCGGTTCCCGGTTCAACCGGTTGAACCGGCCGAGTCAAACCGGGTTTTAAAACATTGCTTAAAACAAGATTTATAAACGAGTAAGTAAGACACAAAGATTTTAAAAAAAATTTAAATTCTTATTAGAAGTGAATCAAATAATTTACTTAAGATTGTTTGCAGAATAACAATCTAAGTTGAATTACAATATTAGTGATCTTATCACTAAACATAAACATAAACTCAAGTTAATGTTTAAGTAAGAACTAATGCTATTGATCAACTGAATACTGGGCAATAGATCTATTTGTAGGAGTAAATACTCATAAATGTGTTTCACATTAATTGCAAGAGTTGAATTTACTCATTTAGAACATTCCTTTTTTATATGCAAGGATCGAGGTGGATATCCGTGGGGTAATAGCGACGTGTCAAACATTTAGCTGTGTAGTACACTTACATTAAATACTTCTATTATTGGAACACGTCCAACCATACTTTAAGGATAAGTGTTAACAACTGTTTGTCCTTTTAATACCAACTTTTGTACTATCTTGACGTTTGTTGATAAGTGCTTTTCATTACATTCCCAAGAGCGTTGCCGCTTTTATCTTTCAATGACTTAGATATCTTTCTTAATATCTAAGTTCATGATGTTTTGTATTGTTGAGGAGATCTTCAGGGAGTCAGTGTTATTGTCGTCACTTAGTGGCTACGTCATCTTCTTCTTGGTTCAGGGACTTCACCAACAGAGTTCCGCCTCAAGAAGTGTCGAGTCTTTCTTCTAGACTTTGAAGAACTCTGAAGATGGCTTCCATAATGTTTCATTACATTCAGGGACTACATTTTGTCTTAGGGTATTTTTATTAAAATCCTAGTCAAAGAACATTGGGCACTGAATTAGACAAACAATCTCCTCTTATTTGGATATAAATATAGTCTAAGTGTTTATCAATGTAAGTAAGCAAAGCAATGTTCTTACAACTAAACTTAAAGTAAAGACTGATAATGAAACAAAAAGATCAATATTATTCATGAGTTAAAAAATACTTAACTAAAAATTACACAAATTTATTTCTAGTTTTGTTCGTCCATAGCCCTTAACATTTCCAGCTTAACTTTCTTGATGATGAGGATGTGCTTTTCCTCCCTTTGATTGATGATTTCATCCAAGTTATTGACCAACCTTTGACCTTCATGACTCTTTTCTTTCAATGCTGCAATCTTGAAGCAGAAGAGGGTTGAGGTGTAAATCACACTACAAATGAGTGTATGCTAATGGCTTGTAGTACACTTTAGAACTTGACCCTATTTGCTCATCGAGACCATAATAATAGGCATTGGACCGAGGAAATAAGGTTGTGAGATTCACATAGTAATACACCGGTCCTTTCTCTCTCTAGAACTCTCTCTATCTCTCTCCCTCTCAAAAACCTTTTTTGTTGTTGTGTGAATATCGATATTAGTTGGGATCCTACATAGCTAAATGCACTTTCCTCTTGTTGGTTAATGATTTACTAAAGATTAAACTGCAAAAAATATCCTTGTGGTTTGCTGATTTTGTATCCTATGCAATTACTATTCTATTTTTGCAAATTATATCATTACTGTTTACTTTTTCTAAAAAGTTATGTCCCTCGGTCTAACGATCGTTATTTTTTTTCGTTATTTTCAGTTCTACGCCCTACGAAATGACTAATTGTGACAATTCACATTTTTCAAATCATTACTTAACTATAAACTTAAAACGTTTTACTTTGAACACTTGAATTCATGCCTTTACGTATAACCGTTAGGCTAACGCGCGTACAACGAAAAACAACTTTAAACGTATACTAGCACTGGACTAAATTTAGTCTACATCAACTAAGTACTCTATGACTTTCATAAGCATGTTTTATAAGTCTATACATTTGGTTTTACAAGTTTTACTTAAATCGGTTAATACTTGCATTAAATCTCATGCATGCATGCAACACTTAACCAATTTACCACCCTTACATCATATACACATATACACACTTATAATATTCAAAAATAAAAATACCCCCCCCCCCCAAACCATCTAGAAACCGGCCATATTGTTAGACCCGTTTCCCGGGTACTTGGACCCCACCCTAGATGAAAATGGATTAAGGACTTTACGTGGCTGGCCAGTCAACGAATGTTGTGTAGTGGTCAAACCCGATAGTCAAACTGATAGTCAAAGAATGTATTATAGGGTTATGAAAGTATTGTGTTGCACAACAAGAAAGGGAATAGACCTAAGGGGCTAAAGTTGTAATAGAATAAATGTGTTATAAGTTAGTTGTGGCCAAAGTAGAAGGAATAAGACTTGTGGGGCTTAATGTGCCAAAGGGCAAACTTGCTACCTAACTAATATTATCCAGGGATTTCTAGAGAAATCCATATCATTCTTGGGTCTTTGTGTGATCCGGTTTTAGTGAAGAAAAAAAGGGGAAAGCTAGATAATGACCCAAGAAGAAGAAGATGAAGATCAATGTCAATATTCTTCCCTAGCAATGATCTTCTACAAGTAAGTATTATTCCTATCTTGATGTTATAAGGTTAAGGTTTATGACTTAAGTGGGTTTTCATCATATGTACATGATATGATCATATGATAATATAGAAAGGATGATGGGTAAGTTTAGTTGGGTTATATAACCCTTAATCATGATGCGTTGTGTTAATGAGCCTTAATGATGGTTATGGTTTAGGAAGTAATGATGATGATGATAAAAGATAAAGATGATGATGATGATGATGATGCTATTGTTCCTGTTAAACTTAGCTTGGAAGCTAAGGTAAGTAACTTGATTGATATGTGTTTAATATGCTTGTTTGCATATTATGTGATTATGAGTATGAAGGTTATAGTTGATAGCTTTGAATTAGTGAGTGTGGCCTTGATAGCTGGTTTGCCTAGTTAGCCAACTTAAGTGATAGATTATGAGTATGGAATGGTTAAGGTATGTTGTGATGCTTATGTGCTTAATTTGATTATGACCATATATGCTTAATGGTTGAAGTATTCGTGTTGCATATATGTGGATTAACGTGTTATTCATATGTTAATCTAGTTACTTACAAAGCGAAAGCTTATGGTTTAGTTGTCTAACCATTTTGTAGGTGGGCATGTTGTGATGGATGGCTTGGATATATGGATTTAGGATTTGGTTATGCAAGATAAAAGGTAGTATGTGTTTAGGAGCTTAGGTAGAATACCGAGCTCAAGAGTAAAGTTTGTACCCCCGTTGGTCTCTTATTGGTTGGTAAAGTGAAGCCATGTGGTAAATGGTATGTTAAGGTTGTCCTATCGATTTGGTGGTCAACCGTTGTGTCAAAGTATGTTTTATGTGTTTATAGTCAAAGTAAAAGGGGCGTTTGGATTAAGTGTAAATATACCCATTTTGGGTTGTGAACGGGTCAAGTGTTTATGGAACATGTCTTATATGTTAAAGTAGTGACGTTGGTCTAGTTTGGTGGGCAAATGAAGTGTTATAGATAATTTGTTATGTAAATGGGTCAAAATGGGTTTAATGCATAACCAGTCAAATTGTGCACATTGGTTCTGAACGGGTCAAGTGTTTATGGAACATGTCTTATATGTTAAAGTAGTGACGTTGGTCTAGTTTGGTGGGCAAATGAAGTGTTATAGATAATTTGTTATGTAAATGGGTCAAAATGGGTTTAATGCATAACCAGTCAAATTGTGCACATTGGTTCTGAATTGTGCATCTTGGTTCTGAATGTTCATCTTGGTTATGAGTTCTGAATGTTCATCTTGGTTATGAGATGTACATATGGATGTTAATCTTGGTTATGAATGTGGGTTTTGGCAGATTTTGGCAAACTTTGAAAAATCGTATCTTTTGATTCGTAAGTCGTTAGAGGTCGTGCCACTCGGCGTTTCAAAAGTAATTAAGTATAGTTTCATTTAAAAATGGTTTAAAAGTCTGAATGTGTATTGATTTTTGTCAATGGTCAAAAGAGTAACAAAATGTCCGTAAAAGTCAAGCGTTTCCACGTGTAAAGTGCAAAGTTTTTGGTCAAAGCGGGCACGGGGTGTAACAACTTGGTATCAGAGCTTCGGTTTAAGTGAATTAGTTTTCCACTATAGGTTGCCTAGTCTTAAAAACCACTCGTAGAAGCGTTTAACATAAGTGCTAGTGACGCGAGAAGTAGTTGTTAAGTATGAGATGGATTATGTCTTATGCTAGTTGAGCTTAATGATGATAAGTGATGAATGTGTGTTATAGTGTTGATGTGTATGAGATATAAGTCAGTAGAGGACTTGAAGTGTTTGAATAATTTGTTGGCCGAGCACCTTGATTGGTGCTGGTGTTTATTTTGTGATTAGTGAATATGTGATAGAGTTATGGTGATGGAATGCTAAGTGGTATTAGAGATGGGTTAGTAAGTGAATTAAAAGTTGTATGATGCCTTAGTTATAAGGTAGGCTATTGCTTACTGCTAATTAGAATGTTGATGCTTAGACATAGATTGATTGTGCAATGTGATGTATGAACCATAGACTACGTGAGTTGATTATGATTGTAAATGTTTTAACACTTGTTGGATAAGTGTTAAATGTTATTATATGATTGCTTATGAGATGTTAAGTCTATTGTAGTTTATGATATGTCTAAGTTTTATATGAAGTGCTTGAGAGCATGATGCATAGAAGTGTAAGAGTTGAGATAGATGCATTGGAATGCATATTATGTGATGACTTAGTATCGAAAGGAAGTAGAGAGAACACATTGATATGTGAAATAAGTTAAGAGGCATGATAATTGTTTGATAAAGCATAGATGCTTTGAAAGCTTGAGATAAAGTAAGAAATGAATAATGAAGTATGTTTGCAGTTGGATGATTAGAAAGACATGATTGATATAATAATGATTAGATACTTGAAGGCACGAATTCTTATATGAATAACTAAAATGAGAAAGTTAAAGTGTATAGTTAAGACGTGATGAGATTATGTTGCAGATAAAACATGATAAGTAAAATGTGTTAGTAATAAAAGGTTAAGCGTGATGAGTAGAAGTGATGAATGAGATTCAGATTGCGCTAAAAGTTAAAAGTAATATGAAATGCGCTAGAAAGGATTGTAAAACATGAATATAATCATGTTAATATATTGGAATGTGTATGATGAGATTAATGAAAGTGTGATAGAATAAACCTATGTAAGGTTTATATGCGTAAAAGTTGAGTAGACTAAATGAAGTGATAGTATAAGTTGAGAATATGGTCAACAAGGGTTGACGGGTAATAGTAAAAGTGCATTGTAAGAACACATAGAAAATGTGTAAATTGTAATGGACAAGCATCATGCAAAACTTGCCTAAAATAAAGATGGCACATATTGAATGTGAGAGTCAACTTGGGGTTGACGGATGAATGATAAGTTGCATTGTGAAAATGTAAATATAATAAATGGGTAAGTGTTATATAGAAACTTGTCTAGATGAAAGTAAACGTGTAGTGAACGTTGAAAAATTGCTTAAGGCAATGAGAATTGAGAAAATGATAGTTTGTACTTAATGATAAAAGTACATGAAAGATAAATGAGTAAAGATGATAAGGTAGATATAGCTTGGATCCAATGCTCTAGTTTTGGTATCCTTCGGGATAGCCTAGCTTGCCTTTATGGCATGTATTTTGGTATCCTTCGGGATAGCCCAGCTTGCCTTTATGGCATGGATGTTAGCTTGCCTTTATGGCATGTGTTTTGGTATCCTTCGGGATAGCCTAGCTTGCCTTTATGGCATGGATGTTAGCTTGCCTTCATGGCATGGTTGTTAGCTTGCCTTCATGGCATGTGTTTTGGCATCCTTTGAGATGGCCTAGCTTGCCTTCATGGCATGGTTGTTTAGCTTGCCTTCATGGCATGGATGAAAAGTTAGTGAGATTGGATCCAAGGCTAGAAAAGATGGAAAGTAAAGTAAGTATGATTGTTGTGTCGGAAGTACGTAAGTAGGATGATTTATAATCACTTTATTTAAATGGGTTGGGACGCCTCTTTGTTTAAATGAAGAAATTGTATATCGCCGAACCATAAGTTTATAATTCCTTACTTACATAGATTGGGACGCCTTTTTATGTAGATAAAGAATTATAAATGAGTGGTGTAACACCCCAACCCGATAAGGGTAGAAGTATTACGTTATGGTGACATATCAAAGCAAACACAAGCATAAAACTTACATAATACAAATGAACTTCAAAGGTTACAAAGGGAAAATCTGAAACTACAAGGTTACAAATGGGAATAATAACAAAATACTAAGTCTGAAATGCAAATCTCTTCTAGTCATCTCTAAATCCATGATAGCAATCTAAGTATAGCCTTTTAAGCTCAAAGCACTCCACTCATAACCCAACTTCCAACTAAAACCTGCCGCAGGAAAGAAATGCTGCTGAGCTTAAAAAGCCTAGTGAACAGATATATATAACATAACATAACGGAAACGGTAAATAAGCATAAGCAACGAAGGAATAAGAATACAAATGAAGAGCATAACCATGAAAGTCATACGAATCATAAAGATAACTGAGAAACAAGAGTGCATGAGAACTGAATAAGTAAGGAATCAAGAGAAATGAAATAAGGAAAAGTCATATAAGGATGTGCCATAAGAACTCCATACATACATAATCCGTCAAATCATATCATATCATATCATAAAAGTGCACGAAGAGGGGAGACCTCTAAGTATCAAAAGTGTGAGAAGGAGTGTAAGGCACACACCACCTGGTCACCATAATCATACATATACATAAATCCTAGGATGCATCCATACGCTCCCATCATAAGTATGTATGCCAGTACAAGACTGGTCACACATATAAAGTTGGCCAATAGTGTACACAAAATCATATCATATCACAAGGGGGAACGCCGTAGATCTATCACACCTCTACGGGAGTGTCATGTCTAAGGTGCCATCAAAGACATGGTCCTGGTACCTCCAGAACTAGGTAAGCTCAGGCACGGATCTATCATATCATACAAAAAATCATAATCTGGCATGGCAAGAGAAACGAGATAGTAACTCTAATAAGCATGGCAAAGCATAATCATAACATAGCAGAGACATTTAAATAAATGTCAGAATGAAATAGAATGACAATCATACAATGAAAGTCATGAGTCAAGTAAGGGAATCATATCAGGGTCAAATGTCAAGTCATCAAAGTATCAAAGGTTCATCGCCAACGGTTCATAATCGAAGGTTCATAATCAAACGGTTTATCTAAAGAAGTCTTTATCAAATGATTTTCATAAAAATGATCTTTAATAACGGTTTTCATAAAAGTAGTCTTTTAAAACTCGTTTCCATAAAAGATGGCAAAATTTCATATAAAAGTGGTATCGCATCGTTCGTAACATCATTTTAAAATAGTTTTCTCAAAACATTTCCATGATATAATTAAGAAAGGTTTTCATATCTGGTTACCAAAATCAAATGAACCTTCAAAGTATCAAGTGATTCGAATATTCATATCATAGGGTAACGAACGAATTATGTCAAGTATCGTACCATAAGGATCACAATAAATGAATGTCAATGAATCATAATATCAACGAAGCATATCAAACGAATAAATCAAAGAACAGGGGATCATAGCAATGGCTTAAGGAAATCTTATAACGAATCAAAGATCAAGATCAAGTCATGAGAGTGAAAGCACCCTTACTGAAAAAGGGTAGAATATCTGTACCTTAGACCGCAAGTGAAAACATAATAGAAACATAAGATCGGAAGCAGACTCCATCTTCAGAGAATCTACACGAATTCATGGTCGCGTATTACTTATAAGCCCATTTTATAAGTTTAGTACTTATAGTTATCCAGATTAGGGTTTCTTTCCATGATTATATAAACTTAGGTAGTATATTTATACATGTTCCAATCTTTTAATCGCCAAAGCCCCTAGCGTACATCATAGATTATACATATGCATTATTGGTTAGTTTTATGACGTTATTATATAATTAGTATACTGTTTTAATCTTTAAACAATATATATATTATGCATGCGAAACTTACTTGCTACAGATACACTAGGGATTCTTGTATGCGATTATGAAACATATTATAACCAACCAATTATTTAATATCCCCGTTCACTCTTAGCGACATAAAACCATTCCGCACCCTTTCTTATTATTTATGCGATTCAGATATCAACTCGAGATAAGCATGCATGTTCTTTCTTCTTTTTAGCTTGATTAGATTAGTTTTAAAATATGTTATATGTCGCATATGTATAGGCCATTATCACATATAAACTGATTCGAAAACAACACATATAGGTCAGTTTTATTAGGTGCTCTATTCGTTATTTCATGTGAGTTTTATGGGTCGAATGTGATTAGACTTAACAGGTTGGTGATTAGATATCAGTGTGTACGGATACGAGTTCAAGAAGGAAAACGGAGACCTCGAAACAGCTCGCGAACTAACACAAGCCACAACATACACTTCTCGACACAAAACAAACCCGCGATACCCTCTTTACGTTCATTTTAGAAGCGATTGAAACTGAAAGAAATAAACATGTGGTCCCCTTTTCCCAGCCCATCAACACAGCCAAAAACACGCCCGAGTCACAGCCCTATCGACATACACTCAAGACCCATTTCTTTACCTACTGTATGGTGTTTGAAGAATAGTTACAAAACAACATGTCATCACTTTTTATTTTAGTTCGAAAAAGATTAATCTATACGTGCATGCTTAAACAAATCAAAACAGAAAATCATGAGAGTCGAACTAGATATGGGTCGATTCATATATAAGCCTTACCATCGTTATATAGGTGAATATATGTTATGATTTTATGTGACCCGTTTATGATTCCATGTGACTTTGCTACGTATAACATATATGTTTTACATCGACTCATATTAGTTTAAAAGTGAACGTGTTACACAGATTCAATGAAAAGAAATCGAACAAGGTTAAAGTGATACGAGTACCCTTGAAACGTGAATAAGAGAAGGAGGACAAATGTCCAAGGAACCCATGATCCACACTCCTCGACCTGCTGTAGATCTACGACCAAAACACCCTTCTCAAACCAGAAATCACCAAGGGTAGAAGCCACACGACAAGAGAAAGGAGAACTCCTTTTTGCTGCTTTGTTTAAGGATCGAATCAGTAAAAGAAAGAAGGTAGCAGCCGAGATTTTGTGATGTGTTTCTAGGGTTTTGTATTTTGAGAGAATGGTAATAATATAAGGAGAATAGGTGCATGATTTGGTTCAAGGTAAAACATGTAAATGGGCTTTTTAATTAAGGTAACATGCAAATTTTAGGGAGCTTGATTAGGGCCTATTATGTGATGATACATTACATTTGAATGTACATGAAATTCGGTCATAGCATTATACTTTAGGCGTGTGATATTTTTGATTAATGTGTACATTTGTTTCATTTGTTCAATTATTACCCGTTAGTTATTTAGGATATACTCGGGATTAAATGTCTTAATGTTTTAAACATCATTTATGAATTTGAGATAAAAGGGTATTCTGGGTATTTTACGCGTTCAAAATTTTCGGGTTTTTCAACTGGGCTTATGTGTAGCTGACATGACATGAGTGCGGATAGTGATATGAGAAAGTGAAAACTAAAACAGGTTAGACGTCATAAGAAAAGATAGATATGAATAAAACTTATAGCAGCGTTAAGGTCGTGGGTGAACCTTAAGTTAGACGCCTAGAACGAGTTTGTGCATTAAGATTGATAAGATAATGGGTAAGTATTCCCAAGATTTGATAAGAAAGATTGCTTAAGTGATGCGTGAGAAAGATTTTGAAGGTGCCGTTTATATGGTACTTTGTAAAATTGAAATAAGCTACTGGTTTTGACGTAGATACGTGTTGGTATTATATAAAATGCGAAATTAACCAGATTTATGACTTAAGGTCATGTTAGTGCGTTGATGAATAGCGTGGTAATAGTGTTGAAGTTTAACTTATATAAAGTCAAATAGTAAATGTTTCCGGTTGACAAGTAGTCATTGTTGGAAATTTTTAGATAAGCTTGTGATGAGAAATTTGGTTATAGTGGATTAAAAGTTATGATTATGGATAGTAAGTTCAGAATTTGTAAGATCATTTAGATTGTTGCAAGGTAATGGCTTAGAGAGCATGAGAATAAGGACAGGTATATGTAGTGAATTTGTTTTGGATAGTAATAGACGAGAGATTTCAGGGGCGAAATCTAAATAAGGGGGGGGGGGTAGAATTGTTAGACCCGTTTCCCGGGTACTTGGACCCCACCCTAGATGAAAATGGATTAAGGACTTTACGTGGTTGGCCAGTCAACGAATGTTGTGTAGTGGTCAAACCCGATAGTCAAACTGATAGTCAAAGAATGTATTATAGGGTTATGAAAGTATTGTGTGGCACAACAAGAAAGGGAATAGACCTAAGGGGCTAAAGTTGTAATAGACTAAATGTATTATAAGTTAGTTGTGGCCAAAGTAGAAAGAATAAGACTTGAGGGGCTTAATGTGCCAAAGGGAAAACTTGCTACCTAACTAATATTATCTAGGGATTTCTAGAGAAATCCATATCATTCTTGGGTCTTTGTGTGATCCAGTTTTAGTGAGAAAAAAAAAGAGAGGGAAAGCTAGATAATGACCCAAGAAGAAGAAGATGAAGATCAATGTCAATAGTCTTCCCTAGCAATGATCTTCTACAAGTAAGTATTCTTCCTATCTTGATGTTATAAGGTTAAGGTTTATGACTTAAGTGGGTTTTCATCATATGATTATGATATGATCATATGATCATATAGAAAGGATGATGGGTAAGTTTAGTTGGGTTATATAACCCTTAATCATGATGTGTTGTGTTAATGAGCCTTAATGATGGTTATGGTTTAGGAAGTAATGATGATGATGATGATGATAAAAGATGAAGATGATGATGATGATGCTATTGTTCTTGTTAAACTTAGCTTGGAAGCTAAGGTAAGTAACTTGATTGATATGTGTTTAATATGCTTGTTTACATATTATGTGATTATGAGTATGAAGGTTATAGTTGATAGCTTTGAATGAGTGAGTGTGGCCTTGATAGGTGGTTTGCCTAGTCAGCCAACTCAAGTGATAGATTATGAGTACGAAATGGTTAAGGTATGTTGTGATGCTTATGTGCATAATTTGATTATGACCATATGTGCTTAATGGTTGAAGTATTCGTGTTGCATATATGTGGATTAACGTGTTATTCATATGTTAATCTAGTTACTTACTAAGTGAAAGCTTATGGTTTAGTTGTTTAACCATTTTGTAGGTGGGCATGTTGTTATGGATGGCTTGGATATATGGATTAAGGATTTGGTTATGCAAGATTAAAGGTAGTGTGTGTTTAGGAGCTTAGGTAGAATACCGAGCTCAAGAATAAAGTTTGTACCCCCGTTGGTCTCTTATTGGTTGGTAAAGTGAAGCCGTGTGGTAAATGGTATGTTAAGCTTGTCCTATCGATTTGGTTGTCAACCGTTGTGTAAAAGTATGTTTTATGTGTTTATAGTCAAAGTTAAAGGGGCATTTGAATTAAGTGTAAATATACCCATTTTGGGTTGTGAACGGGTCAAGTGTTTATGGAACATGTCTTATATGTTAAAGTAGTGACGTTGGTCTAGTTTGGTGGGCAAATGAAGTGTTATAGATAATTTGTTATGTAAATGGGTCAAAATGGGTTTAATGCATAACTAGTCAAATTGTGCACATTTGTTCTGAATTGTGCATCTTGGTTCTGAATGTTCATATTGGTTATGAGTTTGGTTATGAGTTCTGAATGTTCATCTTGGTTATGAATGTGGGTTTTGGCAGATTTTGGCAAACTTTGAAAAATCGTATCTTTTGATTCGTAAGTCGTTAGAGGTCGTGCCACCCGGCGTTTCGAAAGTAATTGAGTATAGTTTCATTTAAAAATGGTTTAAAGGTCTAAATGTGTATAGATTTTTGTCGATGGTCAAAAGAGTAACAAAATATCCGTAAAAGTCAAGCGTTTCCGCGTGTAAAGTTCAAAGTTTTTGGTCAAAGCGGGCACGGGGTGTAACACATATACATATGGCTATACCAATATTCACTTTTGAGTTAATCTAATATACTAGTAAGAACTTGAAAGAATCACACCTTGGAGACCAAGCCCTCACCTTGGCCCTTGCAATCCCACGCCGCCCGAAGTGAGGCTTATGATACCTTTGCCTCATTTGTTTCTGTAATACTTGCATACTTGGATTTATGATAGATGAATTCTAGAGAGAGCGAGATAAGAAGGAATGGGAGTTCTAGAGAGAGAGTGAAAGAAAAATGGTTGTATGATTAAGAATCTCCAACCCTCTCCCTAGGTGGAGAGGGGTATTTATACATACTAACATAGGTGCCCCGTGTGGGCTGTAGAGTGAGCTGACAGTGGGTAAAGACCCGACCCATTCCACAAATACTATAATAACTAAAATAATATTACGTTAACTAAACTAATACTAATAAGCCTACGAGCTACATAAATGCTAAATAGATACTCGGGGTGACCGAGTCTTCACATGAATATTTATATTCCTAACAATCTCCCCCTAAGGGAGGTCACCCCGGAAATAATATTTTGAATTCTAGCATTCTATTACTTGACTGTAACTTCCTAGCTCGTAGTCTTTGATTCTTCAAATTCATTACTCTTTGCACATTCAGCAGCGAACTTTTGATGACTGATCTTTTGACTTGGATGATCTTCGAGTATTCTTTGAGGTTATCATCCAACATATGTCTTCAAGTCATCTTGCAGCATCGTCTCCATGTGAAGTTGTGATCTTGTAGCCTTCTTTGAGATCATCAGCCACCATAAATCTCTGAGCTCATCCATTGTAGTAATGCCTCCATGTGATTTTTTGTGACCGTTGGGCTCGCATGCTCACACTTTTCTGGATCATGATAACTATCATCAAAGTTGTGGAAGCTGTGTTGTAGGTCTTTCATCTATCATGATTTCTTTGATAATGATTTGTAAGTGTGAGCATGGAGTGTGGATTGACATGTCTCTACTGGAATCAGGAACCACCATCACCATCTTTATATGAATCTGAAATAAAAAAGTTAGCAATAAAGTTGGAGAACGAATATGGCTTTGTCATTCGTTCGGTGTGGTTGGATTAACCTTCGGTTCTGTGAAGACCGACCTGTGATCAGGTAGAATACCCTTTAAAGAAGATTCTTCTTGACAGGAATTTTCAGCTTGTTGTAGGGAATCATCCAAAGAGTTACCATAGGAATCACCCTACAAAGCATGTTCTCATACCGGAACGTCTCAAAGCAGACAACATGGTAGAGTGAATCAGTGAATTGAATACCCACTGATTGATGAGAAATTGATTATAAAAATCACTCGCGTGTCACTCGATAAACATTTTATGCAACACGACGAGGGTTTTATACATTGAATCACATTTCTGTCATAAACACTTTTGTTTGAAAATTTTCACAATCAATGTGCTCGAAATTCAGTTGGTGAGCACATTGAAAGGTTTTCCAAAAGCGTCCGTTAATCCATTTCCTGGAACAAGTTTGATTCAAATGAGAATCGCCCCATCGTTTCTTTCCAGTTGTCACAAGTTTGATCCATGAAGGATCTCACATGTCACCCACCAAGAGTTTGTTTGATGTTGGCTCTAGAAGGATTTCCATCTTCATTGTAAATACTTTACGTATCACTCGGATGTTCTGGCAATACCACGAGCATAATGCGTAGGACTCTTCATATATATTTTCTTGCTTTTCACGGTGTATGAAACATCAAGTATATTGGAAATGTGTCCTAATTAGATTAATGGATGATCTCTTGGCTCAAGACTCAATAGTGCGTTTTGATTTAGTGATCGGAGGCTGGAGAGGACTGCCACCTTTTCAATATCGTCTAACTCGGAGTGAGATAGACGATAGACATGTATTGATCTCCGTGACAAATGAAACAAGAGTCCTTTGAGGGACCTTGAGTGGCAAAGGGAGGGTTGTGCAGCGTATCACTGGGTCGATGATACTTTGTCTTCAATGTCAGCAATCAACTAAGTGATTCTGACAGCATATGTATTGACCCAATTTCTGCCTAAAGTGTAAGGAGGGATTCTTTCTTTTTACCCTTTATCTTTACATTTCTTTTTCATTCTTCAACCCCTTTAGCGCTTACCGAGACTTCATTACTAGCACCTTGTTGGGTTTGTTCCAGTACTAGCTCCATCTCAGCCGGCACTTTTCCCTTATTCACTTTTCTCCTTTTTAATCATTCCTAAGGACTTCTATTCTAACTAGAGGATTATCCCTGGGAAGATCCCTCCAGTTCTGGCTGGATCATGGGAACTGATACCTAACCTTAGCATCCTTATAACTCCAGTACATTAAGTAACATGGACGGTCTTCGGTATTCTTCCACAATTGCCATCACAAATCATTCGCTCCCCCTCAATATGTGCATCGATATACGAAAGAGTTTAGCACATATTTGGGAGCCTACACATGAGTCCAAAAGATCACATTTTTTCAGATTTCATATTTAAATCACATTCTCTCCCCCGATCAAAAATTTCAAACCCTTTGAGATTTGTGATCCCAATTGATTTAAATAAGTTAGAAAATTATGGGAGAAAATGTGGTCAGATTTAATATATTCTGATAATGAGACATTACGATGCTCCCCCTTAATCAATGAGGGAGAATGTTAGTGTCAGGTATGATAGGTTTGAACGATTTTGAATTAAAACAATCATACCCTGACACATAACAATAAATGTTTATTCACTGCTTATTATGTACAAAGATAATCGTTATGACACAAATGATGTTGACCTTTTCGCTTCCCTGAGGGAGTCAGTAGTCAGCATCAATTATCCATCCACCAACAAATCTTCCCAAGTATTGTAGATCTCCACTTGGCGAGACCAGAATAAGTATTGCTTTGTTGAAATGAAGGTGGGGGTGGTGATAATAGTGTTGTTGTTGTTGTTGTTGTTGCTGATGTTGTTGTTGTAATGAATTCAGAGCCAGTCAATAGAGTTTGAACAACTGATCAAATGGTTAGAGAGGGAACTGGCACATTCATATTGGCCATGGAATCTGCATAAGAATATCAACACAGATATACACTTTTCATTAATAGCTACCACATAGCAACTTGCCAACTCATAATACCAAATTCATCTCATAATCAAACCACAGTCAGGAAATACATCAAACCGCTATCTAGCATGAAGAGCAATCAGCAATCATGAACATGGCAATTCACTCATATTTCAACATTCAACTCAGGATCTTAGGAACAAGATTCAAACATGATAACTATCTACCTAAGCAAATCCTGAGAGCACATGCACTAAATCAACAACAATTAAGCAGCTATCGACTAACAAAAGTCAAACAACATTTGAAACTCATTCATTCAGATCATACAAATTCCTGTGGAGTATTCAAGAACATCAATCACAATGGGTTTTCTAACTTCTTTTAGATTTTGAGTTTTAAAGTATTTAGGGGATTAAACGAGGATTCCAGAGTGACACAAATGGACCTTATAGTTACATAAAGCTAGGATACTCTAAGCAAATTGCACATAATGCCCTAATCTTTCTAACAACTAACACATTTGGCCATTTGAGATAAAGCTTAGTAAGATCCTCTTCAGCTAATACCCCATTAACTACAAAACCTTTTCTAACAATTATGAGATAACCAAGAAACCCATTTGATGATATAAAATTTGAAATCACTCTCTCCCTCAATCAGTGACCCGTATTCTAGTTAAAGAGCTGTAGTCATTGATTGAGTGACAAATTTTATGAACAATCCAAGTCTAAAAGAGTTTCAAACAACACGTAATCACCAAGTGTCTCACAAATAATTTTCAGAAGAATCATAGAAGGAAAACTAGTTGTATACAAAGAAGATTTCTCTTCTTTTACAAGAAATGATGCACTAAAACGTACATCAAATCTGGGATGCATGGATATGAAGTAATCCATGCCCGGGTGAACATCACCCAGTGGGAGGAACAGCCGTCTTTTTGGCGACGTGCTTTCCTCATTTTGAAACGCAGGTTGCTATCTAAAGTAATAGCAAGCCATTTAGGCATGTTTTGAAAAACTTTTTGAACTTCTGTTCGAACTTCATTTAAAGACCCGTGTCATTATTGAATGACATTTCTAGGACCGTAAATGTTATCGATGCCAGAAGACATGCCTTAAAAAAAACTATTTTTGGTATTTTCAATTTTTCTGATTTTTATGGTTTTTCTTGGTTTTATATATTTCTATTTACATTTTGGTTTTATATTTTTCTTTTTACAATTTGGTTTAAAATATGTACAAAATATATTATTCAGTTTAAGAAGATGTTGACATGAGTACCGAAATAAGGATATCGTTCTTGGACTTTGTAGAAGTCAGTAGTCAACATTACTTAAACTTTCACCACCAAAGCTTTGGAGGCTCATGAAAAATCGTCTGAACTTGAGCCTTCTCAATTGTGAAGCTTTGATAGCTTCCCTCCAAACTGACAATCTTTTTTTTGAGCAGTTTCAAAGCTCTCTTTCAACCTTACATAAGGTAAGTGTACAACGGAAACCGTAGCAAACCACATCAAATATTGCTGCTCCTTTTAAGAATAATCATCGTGATTCTCCGTTCGGGGGATTATCAAATAGATCAGCAACGAATCATCTCACGCTTGAATGATTCTTCTCACATTTCTTCCCGCTGAAGTCTGAAATAATGCATACCGAAAGTATCCAGAGACAACTTCCCCCAAGTAGTTGAAGTGATGCAATCAGTCTCATTGTATGAAGCCCAAAAACCCGAAGTACACACTCAATCCCATTAATGAAGTAGAAAAAGTAACATCAAGATCAATTAAGATCTGGAAATCCACTTTTCTCCCTTCAGGAAATAGCAGATGAGAATTGCTACACCAAAGTCAGCTAAATCCCGAATGTAAGCAATTTATCCCGTATGTAGTCGAAATGATAACACCAAGACAGTACCACAAAAGCAACTGAGCACCGGATGTACACATTTCCTTCAGTAGGATACCGACTAACCATAGGAGCCATCATACAATTGTGTACCTCTTTAATCATCAGAAACTGTTTCATACATCTCTTCCCCCACGTAATTGGAATGATACACCATAAGGAACGGGTTAAAACACTGATTTTCTCTGCGGTTATGATATTTGTCTTCCCGGAATAACCCCAACTCAGAAGAGGTATAAAGTTCATCACGTGTACTCGTTGTACGTTCAAATGTATGTCTCCTTCCCCCTTGCTGGTTTTGATACCTCAGAATCAACAACACATTTTACGCACATATTCTTGAGATCTTGTGAGAAGAACAAAATTGGCTCAAGTGGATCAAGTGACAATCACCCGCTACCGAAACTGTCTCTGACTATCTTTACCAACCCTTAAGTAGGCTATTTGACGAGATGACTGATGGAACAAACCCGATATACCAAACTTGGCACTGAAGTAGAATTCCCCATTCTCGTGACTTGAACTTGCACTAATGTTGGAAGAACGGTGTATAGAATTTATGCTCCAAGCAAATCTCTAAGTAATCAATACCCAACCAAAGTATGAGACATTAACACCTCTTGCGATTATCCACAATGTCATCGGTGTGTGACACTGAGTACTACAACGTAACTCCTTTAAGTGATAGTTAACCAGGACGTCAAACATCTACCCCGACTGCTGGTAACTAGATAAACTAAGTCTTCAACTTAAATCTTAAGCACGAGCAAGTTATCATTGAAAGTCATGCATCCAACCAACCCCGAATTCAAGATAGAATAAGATCACGCCTTTGAGAAAGTCAACTTCAACCTCAAATAAGTGATACATGATCAACTCCGTAATCACCATTAGATGCCCAACAAGTGAGTAAACAACCAATCAAATGTACGTCGATCCACTTGTTCACACTTCTCCCCCTTAAAAATTGCATATGAGAATGCCATTTTTGATTGAACAAGTGTATATGAGGTTGATCCACTGTTCACACTTCTCCCCCTCAAAAATTGCATTTGAAGTTGCCATTTTTGATCGAGTGAATAAACGTCCAATCTAATGAAAGTAGATCCACTTGATGACTGAACGAGCATGGAGCAAGTATGAAGCTTGTTGATGAGAATAGTCAGAAACAAGAAGATTTCTCTTCTTCCGAAGATAAAGCGCACTCAAGCGTACGCCTTTCTTTTCTTTAAGGAACGAGGCCTGAAGAGTTGTCAGCAGACGCCATTATGTTGACATTGAGGCCCGAGGCTTGAACTGCTGTGTTCAAACGTCATTGTCGATGAAGAACGAGGCATGAACTGATGTGAACAGACGTCATGGTCGTTGAAGAACGAGGCCTGAACTGATGTGAACAGACGTCATTATCGATGAAGAACGAGGCCTGAACTGATATGAACAGACGTCATTATCATTGATGTTCATCAAGCTTGAATTGCTTGAACCCCTACTTCATGAGATATCAATCTTTTCGGCACTCAAACCCTGAGTCTTTCCTTAATGTAAGTAAATGATGTACCTGCACTTAAGCAACGACTACCTGCACTGACATTAAGAGTTTGTTTGCATTTATATGGGTTAGTGGTATCAGCATCTTGACCATTTGGGGTTTCTTTGTCAACCTTGGTTTTGCACTCGGTGAACATCTTTCTAATAGGTATCCATCTATGTCACACCTCGCCAATGGCGGAAACGCGAGTGCAACATCATGGATATCATCACAACACTTGGTGTCTAAATAGAGAAAATACTACATGCAAATAAATAGAGCAAAGTACAAACACAAAGTGTCGTAACGATACCCCAAAATAAATATCCAAAACAATCTTCAAGGTATCTCCATTAAAACATAAAGTAAAAATGAAAGACATTCAAGTATCACAAACAAAATCCATCTTAATCAAACTAAACTCAAAGATAAGCCATCCTCAATGCAAACTAGGTCTCTTCTAATCGCGCCCTTCTATCTTAGCCTTAGAATGCTCACCTGAAAATGATGCTTAAAACGTCAACATAAAGTTGGTGAGATTCATAGGTTTAAGACACACAAAACACCTCGGTTATCGATTTACTGTGATTATAAAACATAGCAGGACAGCAACAATATAGTTATTATACAACTAACATGCAATCATAGCTTACGGGACGGAACGTGCCCACCGATCCAAGTATAAATTGGGACGGAACGTGCCCACCGATCCAAACACCACATCAATTAGGACGGAACGTGCCCACCGATCCAAATACCACCACAATTAGGACGAAACACGCCCACCGATCCAAGATAATTATAATGAGTAGAGCCACTAGGACTTTCCCACTCAAATAATCACCACAATTAAACACCACAATAACATGCAGTATACATATAATAACCATTACAAGTCCATGCATTTTAACAACACATAATCACAGTAACTCAAAAACAATATTAACAAGCATCATCTCCATCCCAAGTTTAAAACAAAGTAAAAATATGGGACTATGAACTCACCTCAACTCCGCAGCTTCCAAACAAGCAACTCACAAATCTATACAACACAATAATATCACATTACACACGAGCAAGCCAAAAGCTATAGTCCATGTAACACATATATATTATGGATGTCTAAGGTTCATATAATCCACTATGGATTACCTAGACTCCATATTAATCATCACCCAATACTTTACACTCACTAAATCCCTTTATTAAAACTTTCAGAAAACGCAGATTTGTAGGGTACTTTCACCCACATAAAATAACAGTGAATAAAGCTTCAAAACTCACACCAAAAATTCACCATGATCCTTCATAAGCATACAAGCTTTTCCCAGAAGGCCATGCACTAAAAACACACACAAGTACTCAATGAAAAATCAAACATTTCATCTATCCAGATTCGAATTTGATCGGACATCAAAAAGTTTTGACCTCTTAGACCTACTCGTACAACTTATTATCGTTTAATTTTCGCGTGGAAGTCAAATATAATATAGAAATTAATTCCCACAGAAGGCCTAACCCAAATTCTACTTTTTAACCCACCTTTGACCTCAATACTTTTACCCTAATTCTGTCCCGGTTTAACAGTTTTGACACCTTAACTTACAAAAATCGTTTGACTGACCTCCCGACCTCAAAATTGATCGTGGTCAGACTTTTTGGAAAAATATTTCTCTGAACTATAATTTAGACATAAAATTCGTGATCTAACTCATTTCCATCTATTAATTACAATCGTATCTTTACAGCCCTATAATTCTGCCAGATTCGTAACCCATAAATTAACATGTTCTAAACCCTAATTACCTCTCCAATCATCATAATATCATTGATTATTAATCCTAACATGTTTTATCTCATTAATTTACAGAAACCCATAAACCCTAGATCCATCACAATTTGTATTACATGAATTATAAAAATTTAATTAACATAAGTATTATAAATTTACCTTGATTAATGGAAGATAAAAACCCTAAAAAAATATTCTTCTTCTCTTTCCCTTAGGTTGGTCAAAATTTTCAATAGGGGAGAATGAGGGTTTTGGTTTTGTATTTATAGACCTATAGGAAACCCTAAGGAGATAACTTTTCCTCCAAGATTTGTAATCCTAATCAAATTTGGTTTCCTTTTTTCTTTTTTTTCCCCTTACTCGGCCAAATATATTATTATATATTTTTTATTAAATTTATTTATTACACTTAAAAACCCTGTATTTTTAATATTTTATAAAAACCCTATACCAAAACCTAATGTCTTACGCGATAAACTTAAATTTAACCGGAAAAATATCATTTTCAGAATAAAGTTTCCAAAAATTGAAACTTCACACTTAACATTAATATAACCCATAAAAATACCCTTCACGTAACTTACTAACGCTCAATTATTTGAACGAAGAATCGTTACACAAAACCACAAAACTCCAACAAAATACACAAGTCATTTCCACACCACAAAGGCGATCAAAATGAACTTATCCCGAAATCCGACACTACTCAACATGACAAAAACTCACACCAAGGGATTTAGTGGTCCACACACACACTTATACCACTCATATACCACCTATAATACGCATATCACAAATAAGCAAGTAATACACACCAAACAAAAGTTAAATGAGTTGAGACTATAGGTCAAACTAACCTGCTAAAAATCACGGTTGTGACATTATCCCCCACTTAGGAAAATCGCGTCCCGAGATTTATTAGCTTGTCTCATCAATATCCTCAGCAAAACTACTTCGGGTACTTGGTCCTCATCTGATCTTCACGTTCCCAAGTAAACTCAGGACCCCGTTTGGAATTCCAACGTACCTTTACCAATGTTATCTTACTACGTTTCATACTCTTGACTTCTCGATCCATAACCTCAACAGGTTCCTCAACAAAGTGAAGAGTCTTATCAATCTTAATCTCTTCTAATGGCACATGCAAACTAGCATCCGCCAAACACTTCTTCAGATTAGATACGTGAAACGTATCATGCACACTACTTAATTCCTCTGGCAATCTTAACCGATATGCCACCGGCCCGATTCTTTTCGTAATTTCAAACGGTCCTACATACCTAGGCGCTATCTTGGCTTTCTTACCAAAACGCACATCACCTTTCCAAGGAGACACCTTCAGCATTACAAGGTCACCAACACTAAACTCCAAGGGCTTACGGCGATTATCCGCATAGCTCTTTTGGCGATCTCTTGCTGCCTTAAGTCTTTCCTTAATTTGAAACACCTTATCTGTAGTCTCTTGCACTATTTCAGGACCAATTAGTTGGCTTGTCCCCGCCTCTTCCCATAAAATAGGTGATCTACACTTCCTCCCATACAACATCTCAAATGGTGCACATCTAATAATGGAATGATAGCTGTTGTTATAGGAAAACTCAGCCAAAGGCAAATGAGTATCCCAGCTTCCTCCAAAATCAATAGCACACGCTCTAAGTAAATCCTCCAAGGTCTGAATCGTTCGCTCACTTTGCCCATCAGTTTGTGAATGATAAGCAGTGCTCATATCCAACTGTGTATTCAATGCCTTTTGCAATAATTGCCAAACCGCGAGGTAAACCTACTGTCGCGATATGAAATAATCGACACAGGCACACCATGTCTCGCCACAATCTCATTAATATAAATTCTCGCCAGCTTTTCCATCTTATAATCTTCACGAATGGCCAGAAAATGTGTAGACTTCGTCAGCCTGTCCACTATGACCCATATCGTGTCATGTCCACTACTCGTCCTAGGAAACTTCGTAATAAAATCCATTGTTATTCTCTCCTATTTCCATTCCGGAATCGGCGGCTGTTGTAACAATCCTGAGGGTTTCTGATGCTCAGCCTTAACCTTCAAACAAGTCAAACATTGGCTAACATATTCAGCTATTTCCCTCTTCATTCCCGGCCACCAGTAAGCATCTCTAAGATCATAATACATCTTTTCCGATCCTGGATGAATCGAATATCTCGATTTATGAGCCTCATCCATGATCAACTTCCTTACACCTCCTACCAATGGAACCCATATTCTATCTAAGAAATACAGTCCACCATCCCCCTTTTTCTCCATTTGTTGACCTAATCCACGCAGCATTTCAGCAGTTGCATTCTCATCTTTGAAAGCTTCTTCTTGTGCCGCCAATATCTTACCCTTAATTCCCGACTGTAGAGTCATACACATCGCTCGCACACGCTTAGGCTTAATCCGCTCCTTCCTACTTAAAGCATCAGCTACCACATTCGCCTTTCCAGGATGGTAGCGAATCTCACAATCATAATCACTAAATAGTTCAATCCACCTCCTTTGCCGCATATTCAGCTCCTTATGATTGAAGATATGCTGAAGACTTTTATGATCCGTATATACAACACTCCTTGTGCCATACAAATAGTGTCTCCAATTCTTGAGAGCAAATACCACCGTACCAAGTTCCAAATCATGAGTCGTATAATTCTTCTCATGAATCTTTAGCTGTCGAGATGCGTAAGCTATCACCTTACCTCTTTGCATTAGCACACATCCAAATCCTTGATTCGATGCATCACAATACACAACAAAATCATCTGGCCCATCAGGTAAGGTCGGAATAGGTACATTACACAAACTATCCTTTAGTGACCGAAAAGCCACCTCCTGCTCTTCTCCCCAAACATACTTCTTGTTCTTCTGAGTCAACAAAGTAAGGGGTTTAGCAATCTTTGAAATATTCGCTATAAATCTTCGATAATATCCTGCCAATCCTAAGAATGAGCGTATTTCGGACGGCGTCGTAGGAGCCTTCCAGTTCTTGACCGCTTCTATCTTACTAGGGTCCACATGTATTCTTTCACTATTCACCACATGTCCAAGAAAATGTACTTCCTCAAGCCAAAACTCACATTTTGAGAACTTGGCATACAACTTCTCCTTCTCCAATAATCCAAGAATTAATCTCAGATGTTCTCCATGCTCCTCCTTGATGCGTGGTTTTGCGACCTTACAACAGGTTTTACCTCTCGAGGGATCTCGAGAAGCTTGCAATCCCCACCAGGCAGTGTACCTGACCGATGTAGTATAGTGAAGTGGCAAGTACCGGGGGATTGATCGTTCAACTCAAAGAATAGTGTTCGTTAGGATTGAAATTTATCTACTAGGCCTAGAGGTGAGGGATGATTCTTTTTGTATTTTTATATTTTATGGAAAGCAAGTAAAAATCTCGGGTTTTGGAAGGAGAGGCGGAATTGGTTGCTAATCAACTAACCCAAAAGCTACTAATTAAACTAATGTGCAGGAAAGTAAACTAGGGTTCTACAAGGGAAGTGAAGCATGTCTACCTATGATATGTTACTTCTTGCTAGCTATCCAATTCTACCTATTGAATTGCCACACCTTGTTTTAATTGACGGGTTGTATTCCTTAATACCATTCGTGGGGTGGCGTACGTACTACCCCAACTCTATGAGCTCCTACTTCACTCCTATGTCGAGCCGGCTAAGAAGCTCCTAACATGGGATCACTAGAATTCACTCATGCATTAAATACAACCAAATAAACCTAGTACGCATTGGTTCATGTTTCTTAAGACGTTCAAACAAGTTACCGTATAGGAGGTTAGCCAGTTTTCTTAAGCCTAACATCGATATCACCCAATCAAACAAGAGACAATAGGAAACAAGAATTATAAGCTAAACCAATAAGATCTATTGAAGTGTCACACCTTTATTGATGACGATAGACACATACATCAACAAGGAATCAATAAGATCTAATTAATTATATACAAGTTTCACACAATCATAAGTAGACACAAGGTGAATTAGCAAAGCATGATAAATGAAGGGCAAACAACCATAATAATGAAAGACATAATTAAGTTAGAATCAACAAACCAATATTTGATGTTTATGAATTGATTGAAACCCTCTAAGTTGCTGGAAAAACACCTACCTAAACCCTAGAATCGGACTTAGGGTTTAGGGCTTACAAAAAATGAAGTTGTGATGTTGTATTTATAGCTGATTTTCTGTCCGCATCGATCTGACGGCGTCAGCCTTCACAAGTGACGGCGTCATCTCCCTTTTTCACCAAATTGTAGATCTTTTCGTCCCGATTCCGTGGCCTTTTGAATCACCTAAATCCGAGTTCGTATGAAGATTTTATGGCCAAAACAGTGACAGCTACTCTGCGCGCGAGTTGTGATTGTCTTGATTAACTTGTGGCGGTTTCACTAAGGTTCCTTCTCGTGTAAGAATACTTTGACGCCGTCACTCTATATCATCTGACGTTGTCAGGTCTATGATCCTGACGCCGTCACCTTCAAAAATCCTCTAGCCCGTCTCTCTTTAACTTAACACGTGACGGCCTTGATCACCTTAAAGGGTGACGCCGTCAGACTCCCTTTGTAAAACTTTCTGGCGCGTCACGTGTATAATTCCACCACTTTCATCTTCAAGTGATGGCGTCAGCATCCAAAGCCTGACGCCGTCAGGTGTAAAATCCTGACTTTCCTTGGTCTTTTTGTTTTCTTCATTCTTGAGCATAAAAACGTCCAAAAAGCTCCAAAATGCTTCATATTCCAGAAATCACGTCCCAAGTACCTAAAATGAGAAAAGAAACGATTTAGTGCGATATTTGATCATATAATCGCGGATTAGGGCTTAAATGACCCCCTAAAAGCTGTACACTTTTCGCTTCATCAAATATCCCTACACTTGGGATTTGCTTGTCCTCAAGCAAATGAGCTTTTCCACCAATTGAAATACAAGTTAGGGGTCATTTAACATTAATATAAAAGTAATTACAACAAATGATCATTCCACCTTGGTCAAAATAAGCACAGAAATTATACACTAGCACCTCACAATAAGTGTTTGGATACTCTCATCCCTCGGGTGTTGTAAATTTATATATCATAAATGAAAATGGAAGAATATCGCTCACTTACCTGTCATAGAAAATAGATTACCATAGGCTTGGGAAAGGATCACGCCTCTACCACTTTTGGCGTAAGCACCTAGGATAAACTATCAAAGAGGTCTTTACAAAGGGTTATAACGTTAGGTGTAGGGATAAGGAAAACACGGTTTGTTGGATAAGGATATTTTTACTGGTGGCAAGTCAATCATCTTGGTCAATTACATGTAGAATGAGGCTTTGCTAAGCCAAGACTCGACTCAACTTAAACTAATCACGAACTAATAAACATAAAACAAAACAAAACATAAATAAAAGATAGAGGCGGATGGTAGTCCGTATGCTTTTTCTTCACTTTTCTTTTTCTCATTTTTTTTTCTTGGTTTTTTTTTTTTTTTTTTTTTTTTTTTTTTTTTTTTTTTTTTTTTTTTGCATACACTCTTGCCCTACCATCCAAAACAATACATCACTAGGGATTCTTTGTACCATCCCTACACTTGAACTTTTACATACTTTACATAAAATTATTCTAATGACTCGAATCAAGATAATCGAAACATTTGGAGTACTTTAAAATATTAACGTACATATGGGGGTAATAAATGATGTTCTTCCCCATTACTCCATTACACTAGTACTTTACCCATAAGTCCCAATCGTCCCAAAACAATATGTACAAGGATATGACTCGACTTAGCAACCATGTAATCAATTAGATAATTAACTAAGGGTTTAAACAAATGTTGTCACAATAATGCACTAAAGATGAGTGCACACAAGGTAGGCTAAGGCGATTTGGGTGTACATTTAAGTGGGGTGTAAACAAATTCTTCCTTTAAGTAAAATGCTTAAAGGTCGAAACGAAAAGATAGGCTCTGAGGGGTGTACTAGGGGTATCGTGTACCAAAAATGGGTACAACGCAAAGGGTGTGGGAGAATTACTTGACCAATGTAGCCAAAGTAATTATAACAAAAACACAGGTGTAAAACAATGGGTTAATCCTAATGCCTCTTATCATGTAGTCAATCCTTACTACACGAATGTAGTCTCACTAGCGGTCTCGGTATGCATCACAAACGCAAGTTCTAGAATCTATAAACTACCGGTACACTCATAAGCACCAACAATGAATGCTTTTTCCTAAAGATCTAAAGGTGAACCTCACATATTTGGGGTGGAAATATTTGAGTGGTATGGTTTTTGTGCTAGTCATACAATTCCCTATCCATGAGACGCTTATTAAAATCAAAGTTTCACTCCTATATGTTGTAAAAAATTTTAAATTTGGTGCTAAAATTGCCCTAACCAATATTTCTCTTGGCTTTATTACACATTCACTATTAAACAAAACAAAAATCAAGCGAAGTTGTAGTTTCTAAGGAATCCTAATTTACCCTCCCTACACTTAATCCGAACATTGTCCCCAATGTTCTAGACAAAAGATGTAAAAGTAAAAATAAATGAGAATGGAAGAAACTAATACTCCCCTGATTCGCTCGGTATGGATGATGTGATAATATGGTTAAATCTCCCTCCAAGAGAATGAACATGATAAGCTTCACTCCAGAAATATAATCATCCTCTTGATGTGTTGCACGTACATCTTCTTATCCAATAATACCTGTAACCAACAAACACAAAAACCAAAGCATCAAACCGAACAAAGAAAAACCACAACTAGATGTATTTCCAGACTTAGAAATAAAAACAAAACAAAACAATAAAAGGATAGGATACTTGCGGGATGAATTACAAATAGGAACTCATAAATCATGTCCACAAGTATTGACACACAAACAAGATAGAATATATGCTAATCATGAATTGTGAATTTTCCATGTTTGAATTTTGTTCTTTTTAACAAAATATAAACTTCCCTACACTTATCTTTTTGTAAAATACCTTTATATGCAATTAAGACGAAGTTAAGAACAAAATAAAGCATTTTCACAAATTATTCGAAACATGAAAATTTAACAATTATGATTAAGCATATATGACACAAACAGACAAATAAAATAAAAACATCAAACAATTAAAAACATGGGTTGCCTCCCAAGAAGCGCTTGTTTTTGTTCGAGTCACGAGCCTGACTCTACCCTTATTTAACAGAAATAGGGGAGGTTTTCCCTACACTTAGGATTAAGTGTGGGTGAAAGTAGCGATACACACCCTTAGGGTGGAAATATGCCACGTGAGGTGAAGGGGGTGAGTGAATGGCTTCCTTCATCCTAAAACTACCCGGATAATAAGGGTTGATGGGTGGGTCGGTTCCTCTTTTGTCTCTTAGAAATATATCTAAGGATGGAAAGTTGTGTAAAGGTTGAGGTTCCGGTTCATCAACACTAGGAAATTCCCTGAAACTAAGAGTAAGGTTATCACTATAAGTATTCAAACCTATATCCTCTAGTGGGGCTTGGTCCAAGGGTTTTACCTCCATTGGGATTCCTAAAGTTTCTTCTACTTCTTCCGGGTAAGTCACGGGCGGTGTGTGTGCCTCAAGTGATGGTAGGACTTGTGGGGTACTTTGTGGGCTTGGATTATCCACCTCATCCTCCATTTTATCCAGATTACCTATGTGTCTGTTTTGTACTATGATGTTACATGACATCCACTTAGGTATCCCAAAATAGTCATCCCCAGACAAACTTGTTTCATGATCCTTGGAATTTGTGGTCAATTGACTTGTACTAACGTTTGTTGGGTTCTCTACTCTATAATAATACTGGGCACAATCTTCAATGGCATCCCATGCTTCTTCAGCATTTAATTCCCTAAAGTCCCTATTGGCAAAATCGTTAATTCATATTTGGTCATATCGGTCGACACGATCGTAAAAGATTTGGGTTAAGGATGCTAAATCGAAGCTATGATGAGGGACTATTCAGAGTAAGTTTTTAAAACGAGTCCATGCATCATATATGGGTTCATCTCGATATTGGTTGGACATCAAGATGTCATAAACAGTGGGTGAATTTCGTGGTGGGTAGTATGGTGGATTCGCGTACTCCATAATGGTGAATGGAAGAGTCAATGGAATGGTTTTTACGAACAAAGACACAAAGAAAAGATAGACTACGGGAAAGCTAATAAAAAGAAAATAAAAATCTCACTAAGATAGGAATCTAATGAGTAGACCTAATAAAAAGAAATTTCAACCTAAGCAATAACTATTCCCCGGGCTGCGGCGTCAAAAACTTGATGCGTGGTTTTGCGACCTTACAACAGGTTTTACCTCTCGAGGGATCTCGAGAAGCTTGCAATCCCCACCAGGTAGAGTACCTGAACGATGTAGTATAGTGAAGTGGCAAGTACCGGGGGATTGACCGTTCAACTCAAAGAATAGTGTTCGTTAGGATTGAAATTTATCTACTAGGCCTAGAGGTGAGGGATGATTCTTTTTGTATTTTTATATTTTATGGAAAGCAAGTAAAAATCTCGGGTTTTGGAAGGAGAGGCGGAATTGGTTGCTAATCAACTAACCCAAAAGCTACTAATTAAACTAATGTGCAGGAAAGTAAACTAGGGTTCTACAAGGGAAGTGAAGTATGTCTACCTATGATATGTTACTTCTTGCTAGCTATCCAATTCTACCTATTGAATTGTCACACCTTGTTTTAATTGACGGGTTGTATTCCTTAATACCATTCGTGGGGTGGCGTACGTACTTCCCCAACTCTATGAGCTCCTACTTCACTCCTATGTCGAGCCGGCTAAGAAGCTCCTAACATGGGATCACTAGAATTCACTCATGCATTAAATACAACCAAATAAACCTAGTACGCATTGGTTCATATTTCTTAAGACGTTCAAACAAGTTACCGTATAGGAGGTTAGCCAGTTTTCTTAAGCCTAACATCGATATCACCCAATCAAACAAGAGACAATAGGAAACAAGAATTATAAGCTAAACCAATAAGATCTATTGAAGTGTCACACCTTTATTGATGACGATAGACACATACATCAACAAGGAATCAATAAGATCTAATTAATCATATACAAGTTTCACACAATCATAAGTAGACACAAGGTGAATTAGCAAAGCATGATAAATGAAGGGCAAACAACCATAATAATGAAAGACATAATTAAGTTAGAATCAACAAACCAATATTTGATGTTTATGAATTGATTGAAACCCTCTAAGTTGCTGGAAAAACACCTACCTAAACCCTAGAATCGGACTTAGGGTTTAGGGCTTACAAAAAATGAAGTTGTGATGTTGTATTTATAGCTGATTTTCTGTCCGCATCGATCTGACGGCGTCAGCCTTCACAAGTGACGGCGTCATCTCCCCTTTTTCACCAAATTGTAGATCTTTTCGTCCCGATTCCGTGGCCTTTTGAATCACCTAAATCCGAGTTCGTATGAAGATTTTATGGCCAAAACAGTGACAGCTACTCCGCGCGCGAGTTGTGATTGTCTTGATTAACTTGTGGCGGTTTCACTAAGGTTCCTTCTCGTGTAAGAATAATTTGACGCCGTCACTCTATATCATCTGACGTCGTCAGGTCTATGATCCTGACGCCGTTACCTTCAAAAATCCTCTAGCCCGTCTCTCTTTAACTTAACACGTGACGGCCTTGATCACCTTAAAGGGTGACGCCGTCAGACTCCCTTTGTAAAACTTTCTGGCGCGTCACGTGTATAATTCCACCACTTTCATCTTCAAGTGACGGCGTCAGCATCCAAAGCCTGACGCCGTCAGGTGTAAAATCCTGACTTTCCTTGGTCTTTTTGTTTTCTTCATTCTTGAGCATAAAAACGTCCAAAAAGCTCCAAAATGCTTCATGATGAAGCGAAAAGTGTACCGCTTTTAAAGGGTCATTTAAGCCCTAAATCTTATTTATTTGATCAAATATTGCCCTAAATCGTTCCTTTTGTCATTTTAGGTACTTTTGAGGAGAAATCTGGAAAAGGAAGCATTTTGGACGTTTTTGGAGCATAAAAGTGAAGAAAACGACAAAGTCTCAAAATCTTGCTGGAAGTTACCTTTGACGGCGTCAGGATTAACCCTGGACGGCGTCATGGCTTGGCAAAAGTGGTGGATGTGAAATTTACTCATGATAAGCCAGAGAAATTGCATGGAAATTCTGACGGCGTCATGCTTTAATCTGATCAAGGTCGTCACGTTATAATTTAAAGAGGGACGGCGTCACGTTCATAGTCTGACGGCGTCAAGCCTTGATAAGCCAGAACGGATTTTGGAGAGCTAAAGAGGGACGGCGTCAAGAAGGTCATCCGAGAACCCTAAAAGCGGCGAGGTGACGGCGTCACACTCCATAACGTGACGCCGTCAGATCCAAAAATCTATATATAGTTTTGCAATTCTTTGTCATTAGTGTGGAACTTATTGGGGAACTTTGTGTGTGAAAACCCTAGGACGAATTTGGCAGCTCTTTCAAGGCTTTTTGCCTTGAGATCTTCCATGTTACATTGAAGATAAGTTATCAATTAATCATTCAATATGTCTATGTGTTGTTTGATTCTATCTTATTCTTGTCTTTTGTTTAACATGTTAGGCTAGATTTATCTTGTGTTTGCTTAGATCTAATGAAACCTAGCTATTGATTATTGGTTATTAGTGTGTTGTTAGTTGTATTGGATGATTGTTCATCTATGTTAGGCTTAAGAAAACTGGCTAACTTCCTATTCGGTAACTTGCTTGAACGTCTTAAGAAACATGAACCAATGCGTACTAAAGGTTTTTATGGTTGTATTTAATGCACAAGCGAATTCTAGTGATCCCATGTTAGGAGCTTCCTAGCCGGCTCGACATAGGAGTGAAGTAGGAGCTTGTAGAGTTGGGGAAGTACGTACGCCACCCCACGAATGGTATTAAGGAATACACCCGTCATCCACGCGACTAATACACACTAATCAACCGGTAAAAGATAGTTAGGGAGTAAGGAAATCTAAGTAAACACATTTCCCTCCACATAAGTTTTCACCAACATTTTCATTTTTGTTATTTTATTTTATTTGCATTCGTAGTAATTTGGGTTAGTTGACTAGCAACTAATTCCGCCCACTCTTTCAAACCCGAGATTTTACTTGCTTTCATCAAAATATAAAAACATAAAAAGAATCTTCTCTCACCCTTAGACCTATTTGAGTAATTTTTCATACCTAACGAACACTATTCCCTGTGGAGAACGATCAATCCCCCGTACTTACCACTACACTATACTACATCGGTCAGGTACACTGCCTGGTGGGGTTGTAAGCCTCTTGAGATCCCTCGAGAGGTAAAACCTGTTGTAAGGTCGCAAAACCACGCATCAAGTTTTTGGCGCCGCTGCCGGGGAATAGTTATTGTTTAGGTTGAATTTTTATTTTATAGGTCTACTCACTAGATTCCTTTCTAGTGAGATTTTTATTTTCTTTTTATAGGTTTTCTTTAGTCTATCTTATTTCTTTGTACTTTTGTTTGTGATACCTTCCACTTACCTCATGAGTAACATTGGTCATTTGATCCCTGTTATTCGTATTTTTCGCCGTGCAAACTTTCAACTACCCGTTCCCGCCCCCATCATAGAAAACAACAACCTTTCACCCGACCACCACTTTGGTAACAATTCTGAGATGGAGGAGTCTGACCATGAGAATGACCATGTTAGTCCGTTTTACTACTCAGACTCCGATGAGGATGCCGGTAATGGAGAAGTAGTTAACGAGGAATGGGAAAAAGAGGAAATTGATCCCTTTAAGTATGTTGACCCTAGGACTAAGATCGAAAAGGATAGCCTCTTTAACATGCAATTTCCGTGTAAGATTGGTTATCATGATTTTTATGCTTATCTTAACTCATCTTTGCCTATGAACATTATCTCTCGCGCTAATTATAATAAAATCATGGTAGATGAGCTAGAATATCAAGGAGATAACATTGTTGCTAGGACTAAGCCACTACACGTATTCGTTGGAAGTTTTGTGTATTTGGTGGATTTTATGGTTATGGAGAACTTAGGAGAACTCATTGATAACAAATTAACCCAAGTCATTTTTGGAGAACCCTTCAAAAGGTTGACCCACCTTGACGAAAAACTTGTGGACGGGTTAATTACATTCTCGGATGGGGATGAAGATTTTACTTACCAAATGCCCCGAGCACATCCTAGGTTTAAAAACTACTCCATTGAATCTTGCAATAGACTTGTGCCTCTTGATTTGTTAAGTGAGAATGATAAGAGGAAGGGGCTCAAATATCCACATGAGAAAAATAAAAGATACTATCATGGATGTTTGGAGCTGAATGATGAATACAAGAAAGATGAGGCAACAATTAGATGGATCACACTCGGATACGTGAGCATAAGCGACACTCGATGAGCCTTACTTTGAGTCTAGCTACAAGACTCGTTAATAAAGAAAAGCGCTTCTTGGGAGGCAACCCAAGCTTTATTTGCTTTGTGTGTTTATTTATTTGTTTGTTTGATTTTATTTGCTTCCGTATGTGTGTTTAATTTTTATTCTTATTGGTTCATGTTCAAAACTAATTTGTGAAAATGCTTTATTTTGTTTTTAACTTCGTCTTAACTACATATAAGGTATTTTGCAAAAGTTAAGTGTAAGGGAAAGCTAAATCGGTTTATTAGAACACAAATGAACATGAATCATAATAATAATAAATTAACATACATATTAGTATTTGTTTGAGTCAAATGCTTGTATCGAGTCATAATGAAGTTTTGCAGGAATTCCAGGAAGTAAGGTATAGTTTTTTCCAAAATTTTTTCGGAAACGTAACATGAGAATTCTGTCAGATCATTTCTGACGGCGTCAGGAGTTACAACCTGACGGCGTCAGGTTTAATTTTCTGAAAATTTTTGAAAGTTTTGTTTTCATAAAAAGTTTTTATTAAATCTATAACTTATAATCTCCAGGAATCTGCAAAATTATCATTCCACAAGCATTATATCCTTATATATAGATTTATCCCGCCGATGTTATGCAGGTTTTCGTGTTTATTTTCTCAGGTTTAACAGGTTATTTTGGACAAGGAAATGTTTTTGGATCAAGCTTATGGCGATGCATTAGTCATGGAGCTTCAACATTATCTTGGAAGAAGATCTAACCGTGTTACTTCGTTATCCACCGAACGAATCAGGGGAGTATTTGATTTCATTCTTTTACTTTATACTTTTACCTCTTGTTATTTGAACATTGGGGACAATGTTCATCTTAAGTGTAAGGGGGGGTAAAAGTACGATTAGAGAATACAATTGCGCTTGATTTTTGTTTGTTTAATAGTGGATGTGTAATAAAACTGAGATAAATACCTGTTAGGGTAATTTTAGTGCCAAATTTAAATTTTTTTACAACATATAGGAGTGAAACTTTGATCTTAATGAGCGTCTCACGGATAGGAGTTATATGACTAGCACAAAAACCGTACCACTAAAAAATTTTCCACCCCAAATATGTGAGGTTCGCCCCTAGAATTGGTAGGAAAAGCATTTATGCTATGATGTGTGTACCGGTAGTACTTAGATTCTAGAACTTGCGTTAGGACCATTCCGAGGCCACAAGTGAGACTACATTCGTGTAGTTAGATTTACTACATGATAAGAGGCATTAGGATTCACCCATTGTTTTACACCTGTGTTTTTGTTATAATTACATTGGCTACATTGGTCAAGTAATTCTCCCACACCCTTTGCGTTGTACTCATTTTTAGTACACGATACCCCTAGTACACCCCTCAGAGCCTATCTTTTCGTTTCGACCTTTAAGCATTTTACTTAAAGGAAGAATTTGTTACACCCCACTAAAATGTACACCCAAATCGTCTTAGCCTACCTTGTATGCACTCATTTTTAGTGCATTATTGTGACAACATTTGTTTAAACCCAAGTTAATTATCTAGTTGATTACATGGTTGCTAAGTCGAGTCATATCCTTGTACATATTGTTTTGGGACGATTGGGACTCATGGGTAAAGTACTAGTGTAATGGAGTAATGGGGAAGAACATCATTTATTACCCCCATATGTGCTAAATATTTTAAAAGTACTCCAAGTGTTTTGATTATCTTAATTCGAGTCATTAAAATAGTTATTTGTAAAGTTATGTAAAAGTTCAAGTGTAAGGGGATGCAACGCCCCTATGATGTATTATTTTGGATGGTAGGGCAAAAGTGTATGCAAAAAAAAAAAAAAAAAAAAAAAAAAAAATTCAAGAAAAAAATACAAAAAAAAATGAGAAAAAGAAAAGTAGAAAAAACATACGGACTACCATCCCGTTTTATTTTATGTTTTTGTTATTTTATTTCATTAGCTTAAGATTGAGTCGAGTCTTGGCTTAGCAACATTGTATAGTACATATAATTGATCAAGATCTTTAACTCGCCACCAGTAAAATATCCTTTGTCCAACAAAACCGTGTTTTCCTTTTCCCTACACCTAACATTATAACCCATTTAAAAGCCCTCTTTGATAGTTTATCTTAGGTGCTTACGCCTAGTGGAGGAGGTTTTTGATCCTTTCCCAAGCCTATGGTAATCTATTTACTATGACAGGTAGTGAGAGATATTATCCGTTTTCATTTATGAGATTTATTTTGATGACACTTGAGAGATGTGAGTATCTAAACACTACTTGTGAGGTGCTAGTTTATAATCTCCGTGCTTATTATGATTAAAGTGGAACGAATATTTGTTGTAATTACTTTTATGTTAGCATTAAATGACCCCTAACTTGTATTTTGATTAGAATAAAAGCGCATTTGCTTGAGGACAAGCAAATCTCAAGTGTAAGGGTATTTGATGAAGCGAAAAGTGTACCGATTTTAAGGGGTCATTTAAGCCCTAAATCGTATTTATTTGATCAAATATTGCCCTAAATCATTCCTTTTGTCATTTTAGGTACTTTTGAGGAGAAATCTGGAAAAGGAAGCATTTTGGACGTTTTTGGAGCATAAAAGTGAAGAAAACGACAAAGTCTCAAAATCTTGCTGGAAGTTACCTTTGACGGCGTCAGGATTAACCCTGGACGGCGTCATGGCTTGGCAAAAGTGGTGGATGTGAAATTTACTCATGATAAGCCAGAGAAATTGCATGGAAATTCTGACGGCGTCACGCTTTAATCTGATCAAGGTCGTCACGTTATAATTTAAAGAGGGACGGCGTCACGTTCATAGTCTGACGGCGTCAAGCCTTGATAAGCCAGAACGGATTTTGGAGAGCTAAAGAGGGACGGCGTCAAGAAGGTCATCCGAGAACCCTAAAAGCGGCGAGGTGACGGCGTCACACTCCATAACGTGACGCCGTCAGATCCAAAAATCTATATATAGTTTTGCAATTCTTTGTCATTAGTGTGGAACTTATTGGGGAACTTTGTGTGTGAAAACCCTAGGACGAATTTGGCAGCTCTTTCAAGGCTTTTTGCCTTGAGATCTTCCATGTTACATTGAAGATAAGTTATCAATTAATCATTCAATATGTCTATGTGTTGTTTGATTCTATCTTATTCTTGTCTTTTGTTTAACATGTTAGGCTAGATTTATCTTGTGTTTGCTTAGATCTAATGAAACCTAGCTATTGATTATTGGTTATTAGTGTGTTGTTAGTTGTATTGGATGATTGTTCATCTATGTTAGGCTTAAGAAAACTGGCTAACTTCCTATTCGGTAACTTGCTTGAACGTCTTAAGAAACATGAACCAATGCGTACTAAAGGTTTTTATGGTTGTATTTAATGCACAAGCGAATTCTAGTGATCCCATGTTAGGAGCTTCCTAGCCGGCTCGACATAGGAGTGAAGTAGGAGCTTGTAGAGTTGGGGAAGTACGTACGCCACCCCACGAATGGTATTAAGGAATACACCCGTCATCCACGCGACTAATACACACTAATCAACCGGTAAAAGATAGTTAGGGAGTAAGGAAATCTAAGTAAACACATTTCCCTCCACATAAGTTTTCACCAACATTTTCATTTTTGTTATTTTATTTTATTTGCATTCGTAGTAATTTGGGTTAGTTGACTAGCAACTAATTCCGCCCACTCTTTCAAACCCGAGATTTTACTTGCTTTCATAAAAATATAAAAACATAAAAAGAATCTTCTCTCACCCTTAGACCTATTAGAGTAATTTTTCATACCTAACGAACACTATTCCCTATGGAGAACGATCAATCCCCCGTACTTACCACTACACTATACTACATCGGTCAGGTACACTGCCTGGTGGGGTTGTAAGCCTCTTGAGATCCCTCGAGAGGTAAAACCTGTTGTAAGGTCGCAAAACCACGCATCACTTCATATTCCAGAAATCACGTCCCAAGTACCTAAAATGAGAAAAGAAACGATTTAGGGCAATATTTGATCATATAATCGCGGATTAGGGCTTAAATGACCCCCTAAAAGCGGTACACTTTTCGCTTCATCAGTCCTTCGTCTTGGAATAAATTAAAATGTCGTCTATGAATACAATCACGAACTTATCCAAGTAAGGCTTGCAAACGCGATTCATCAAATCCGTGAATACCGCAGGTGCATTTGTCAGCCCGAATGGCATAACCGTGAACTCAAAGTGTCCATAACGAGTTCTAAAGGCGGTCTTCAGAATATCCTCCTCATGCACTCTTAGCTGATGATACCCCGAACGTAGATCTATCTTCGAGAAAAATCGAGAACCTTGCAATTGATCAAAAAGATCATCAATTCTCGAAAGAGGATACCGATTCTTAATCGTTAACTTGTTCAACTCCCGATAGTCAATACACATCCGGAATGAACCATCCTTCCTCTTCACAAACAACACAGGTGCTCCCCACGGAGAATGACTAGGTTGGATAAACCCCTTATCCTGAAGTTCTTGCAGCTGTTCGGACAACTCCTGCATTTCTGAGGGTGCCAATCGATATGGAGATTTCGCCACAGGCGCCGCTCCAGGAATCAATTCAATACGAAACTCAACTTGACGGATTGGAGGCAATCCAGACAAGTCTTCAGGAAAAACACCAGGAAACTTACATACTACAGGGATTTCTTCTAACTTAACTTCTTTGGCTTTCGCACTCTTAAGGGATTTCAAATCACTCCCTACACTCTCTCCTTGAATCCGAAGTATAATGCCACTCTCCAAAGGAATTTGAACAACCTTTTCGTGACGTACGACTTCAGCCCTATGCTTAGATAGCCAGCTCATCCCTATCACCACATCGAAACTCCCATGCCCAAAAGGTATCAAGTCAATCAAAAATGGGATACCTTCTAGTACTATAGTACACCCACGTAAAACCGTATCAACTTCCACTTCCCTACCGCTAGCTATTTCGATCACTATACTAGACCTAAGCTTACTAGGTTCAATATTCAGCAACTTAGCAAACTCAGTAGACACAAAACAATAATCTGCACCCGTATCAAATAAGGTAGTAGCATAATGACCATTAAGAGAAAATGTACCAGTAACGACGTTTTGCCGCGCCTTGTTTGCAGTCATAGTGTACACTCTTCCTCTGGCTACATCCCTGTTATACCCTTGTCCTTGACCTCCTTCGATAGCCAACCTGTTTCCCGACTGCCCAGGTGCCCTATTCAACTTAGGACACACATTCCGGAGATGATCTGCACTCCCGCACTCATAACACGCCTTACGGCCATACCCTGCGCCAACCGCATTGATTGGTGTCGCCTGAGTGATTACCGCACGGCATTCCCTAGCAAAATGTCCAGGTTTGTTACACCTGAAACACATACGACACCCAGCTTGCTCATGGTGATAGCCATTGCACTTAGCACATTTGGGAAAATTATTGTACCCTCTTCTGTCGACACTTCCTGTCCCCACCGAAGTAGCTGCCATTGCAGGACTCGCTGCCACCACAGGATTCACCGCCACGAAACCTTTTCCATGCCTCGCTCTCTTATTATCAGTCCCAGAACTACCCTGCTTTCCCGCTTCAGTCACTTCCTTTCTTTTCTCACCCGTCTTTTCAAGTACTCCACTTCTAACAGCTTCATCCGTTAACGCCCCAGCTTTCTGGATAGCACTTTGAAGTGTCGCGGGTTCCGTAGCCCTAACCATGCTTCATATTTGTGGAACCAACCCCCGAATGTACTTCTCAATTCGCTTGGATTCAGGAGTTACCAAGTGAGGAACCAACTTGGCCAACTTGTGAAACTTATCAGTATATCCCGCGTGGTTAGCCCCTACCATCACATGATTCCAGAATTCTTCTTCAAGCTCTTGCATTTCATTACTTGGGCAGAATTCCTCCATCATTAAAGCTTTGAAGTCCTCCCAAGTCATACCCATTGGAGCAACCCTTCCCCTAGCCTGGACTTATGTATTCCACCAAGTCAAAGCTTTGTTGCTCAGGGAGCTCGCCGCATACTTAACTTTCTGATCCTCAACACACCCACTAACGTCCATCACAGCCTCCATCTTTTCGATCCACCGGGTGAGCACTAGCGCGCCACCCTTACCATCGAACTCCCTAGGCTTACAAGCCATGAATTCCTTGTACGAGCATCAATTATTACCACTCCCGCTATTTCCAGCACCACTTGGTCGAGCTCCATCCCCCACTTGAATGCTCAACTGATTAACAATTTCCGGCAGCATCGTTTCCAATTGCTGATTAATCATCTGCTGAAAAATAGGGTTACTATATCCCATTGTGGGTGTCGACTTTCGTCCCTTAGGCGTCCGCTTCTTCGGCGTCCGATAAGCTCCACTCATTGGTGACCTAAATAGGCGTCTTGATCTCTTTGGTGCCATAACCTGGACACACAAATCGTTAGGCGCCGTTCACGACATTCGCGAATATATATCCACATTTAACACAAGTACTCCCCATTAGTACAAATATCACAACTAATCACAAATCCTAACACACGTAAGCAGGTCATCATTGGTCAATGTAGTATTGGCCATAAGTCCACATTTGTCGTGATACATGTATAATTATGTTGGCCACCCATAATTATAGATGTATCCTTTCACATGTGCACTCGCTTCCAACACCACACCTAACAATAACAACATCTCACAATAACATATACACAAACTCAGAGCATATCACATATCATATACACATGAATTATTCAAAAACTGCCCGAGCCTTATTATTAATCACACGGGAAAAATCCCAAAATCCAATAAAATCCACATTCCACCAATACTAACATCAAAAGACCACAAAGGAAAAACAAATATCCCAAAACATAACTCTAAACAATAATGTCGCACGCGACTCGAGCCCTATTCCTATACTTAAATCGTGTTACTCGCGGTGGACTCCAAATCTGAATCTACTTCGTCTTCCTCATTTAGCCATCCATTTTGGTTTCCCTCGGGCTGTGGTAACGGACGACTCGCAAAGCCGCTCGCGGGATTCCTTCCTTCTTCCTCTATGCCATCCACAAATCCATACAAACCCAGAGGCTCAGCCCGAATTACTCCTCCATCTTCTACAAATCTGGGACACTTTCCAGGATACCTAGTCGTGAAACCATCCTTATTGGTTACTTCCATCTCGTACACTTTTACCTCCGTGCCACTTACGTTCACTATGGTCAGCTTCTCCTCGATCAGACACGGCTACATGCTTGCAGGAATCTGAATCCTCATGCTCACCCGTCTCAAGTTACCATCCTACTTGCAACCCGTCATGACAACAATTGCCCAACGAAACCTCCTACTCGCAAGGGGTGCCATGCTACAAATGACACATATGATAACAAGTATGAGGATCCAAAAGATGTCTAAAACTCTATCGAAACTACTCATAATCTCAAGAAGGAAAAACACGTAAAGTACTATACTAACACATAGGCCCTAAATGCAGCTATATGAGGGATTCCTAGGTTATAGTCTAGGCTCAACCACCTACTTCTCTATAACCAAGTCTCTGATACCAATCTGTCACACCTCGCCAATGGCGAAAACGCGAGTGCAACATCATGGATATCATCACAACACTTGGTGTCTAAATAGAGAAAATACTACATGCAAATAAATAGAGCAAAGTACAAACACAAAGTGTCGTAATGATACCCCAAAATAAATATCCAAAACAATCTCCAAGGTATCTCCATTAAAACATAAAGTAAAAATGAAAGACATTCAAGTATCACAAACAAAATCCATCTTAATCAAACTAAACTCAAAGATAAGCCATCCTCAATGCAAACTAGGTCTCTTCTAATCGTGCCCTTCTATCTTAGCCTTAGAATGCTCACCTGAAAATGATGCTTAAAACGTCAACATAATGTTGGTGAGATTCATAGGTTTAAGACACACAAAACACCTCGGTTATCGATTTACTGTGATTATAAAACATAGCAGGACAACAACAATATAGTTATTATACAACTAAAATGTAATCATAGCTTACGGGACGGAACTTGCCCACCGATCCAAGTATAAATTGGGCCGGAACGTGCCCACCGATCCAAACACCACATCAATTGGGACGGAACGTGCCCACCGATCCAAATACCACCACAATTGGGACGGAACGCGCCCACCGATCCAAGATAATTATAATGAGTAGAGCCACTAGGACTTTCCCACTCAAATAATCACCACAATTAAACACCACAATAACATGCATTATACATATAATAACCATTACAAGTCCATGCATTTTAACAACACATAATCACAGTAACTCAAAAACAATATTAACAAGCATAATCTCCATCCCAAGTTTAAAACAAAGTAAAAATATGGGACTATGAACTCACCTCAACTCCGCAGCTTCCAAACAAGCAACTCACAAATCTATACAACACAATAATATCACATTACACGCGACCAAGCCAAAAGCTATAGTCCATGTAACACATATATATGATGGATGTCTAAGGTTCATATAACCCACTATGGATTACCTAGACTCCATACTAATAATCACCCAATACTTTAAACTCACTAAATCCCTTTATTAAAACTTTCAGAAAACGCAGATTTGTAGGGTACATTTACCCACATAAAATCACAGCGAATAAAGCTTCACAACTCACACCAAAAATTTACCATGATCCTTCATAAGCATAAAAGCTTATCCCAGAAGGCCATGCTCTAAAAACATACACAAGTACTCTATGAAAAATCAAACATGTCATCTATCCAGATTCGGATCTGATCGGACATCAAAAAGTTTTGACCTCTTAGACCTACTCGCACAACTTATTATCGTCTAATTTTTGCGAAGAAGTCAAATATAATATAGAACTTAATTCCCACAGAAGGAATAACCCAAATTCCACTTTTTAACCCACCTTTGACCTCAATACTTTTACCCTAATTCTGTCCCGGTTTAACAGTTTTGACACCTTAACTTAAAAAAATCGTTTGATTGACCTCCCTACCTCAAAATTGATCTTGGTCAGACTTTTTGGAAAGCTCTTTCTCTGAACTATAATTTAGACATAAAATTCGTGATGTAACTCATCTCCATCTATTAATTACAATCGTATCTTTACAGCCCTCTAATTCTGCCAGATTCGTAACCCATAAATTAACATGTTCTAAACTCTAATTACCTCACCAATCATCATAATATCATTGATTATTAATCCTAACATGTTTTATCTCATTAATTTACAGAAACCCATAAACCCTAGATCCATCACAATTTGTATTACATGAATTATAAAAATTTAATTAACATAAGTATTATAAATTTACCTTGATTAATGGAAGTTAAAAACCCTAAAAAAATATTCTTCTCCTCTTTCCCTTAGGTTGGTCGAAATTTTCAATAGGGGAGAATGAGGGTTTTGGTTTTGTATTTATAGACCTATAGGAAACCCTAAGGAGATAACTTTTCCTCCAAGATTTGTAATCCTAATCAAATTTGGTTTCCTTTTTTCTTTTTTTTCCCTTACTCGGCCAAATATATTATTATATATTTTTTTTATTAAATTTATTTATTACACTTAAAAACCCTGTATTTTTAATATTTTATAAAAACCCTATACCAAAACCTAATGTCTTACGCGATAAACTTAAATTTTACGACAACCGGAAAAATATCATTTTCAAAATAAAGTTTCCAAAAATAGAAACTTCACACTTAACATTAATATAACCCATAAAAATACCCTTCACATAACTTACTAATGCTCAATTATTTGAACGAAGAATTGTTACACAAAACCACAAAACTCCAAAAAAATACACAAGTCATTTCCACACCACAAAGGCGATCAAAATGAACTTATCCTGAAATCCGACACTACTCAACATGACAAAAACTCACACCAAGGGATTTAGTGGTCCACACACACACTTATACCACTCATATACCACCTATAATACGCATATCACAAATAAGCAAGTAATACACACCAATCAAAAGTTAAATGAGTTGAGACTATAGGTCAAACTAACCTGCTAAAAATCACGGTTGTGACAATCTAAGACCAGGAATCTTAAAAATTCTACCTGTCGGTATCCACCTAAGACAAGATTTAGGAGTGTTTGGTTTCTCATGCACAGTGAAAGACTTGTTGGGAGAAAACCTTTGTCCTATAGCAATCTGCCTACCAGGTTTCTGAATATACTTCTTTGGTTCTACGGGCTTGTTGTTGTTTCTAGTCTGAGAGGATTGAACCTTAGCACGAGCATTAACTTCCTTCAGGAATTTTGTTGTACAATCATCATGGGTTGCATTAAAAACACATTTCTGACAAGTCGAGCAAACAAAGTGTTTGGAATCGGAAAAAGATCTAGGATTCTTAGAGTGATCTGCTATGGGAATTGCCTTAATTGGCACGCAACTACTCTTAGAAACAGGCAAATTCCTAGTCTTTTCAATTGTATTTTTCTTAGCATCCTCTAGGTTGTAATTTTGAACACTGTTTTCATATCTAACATGTTCCTTTGGTGTCACTAATGACACACGGTTTGAACTAATCCTAGAAGAGCTAGAGGCACTCATGTGATGAGGTTTTGCAAACGTACATTCCTTTTCCTTAGGTCTAGACTGTGAAGTTATTGGTTTTGACAAAACTTGTTTCGAATCAACTTGGGAGGCAAACCGTGGTTTTGAGGATTTTGGTTTCTTAGATCTAAACGCAGTCGGTTGTCTAACAATTGATTGGTTTCTAAGTGGTGGTTTCCCCAAGATTGATGGTTTTGCAAACTTTGTGTTCACATTATTTCCTGTCGATTTTCTCAACTCGTTTTTGAACGCTGCAATTGCAAAACCCTTTTCCTGAAGTTGAGCTTTGAATTCATCATTTTTGGCAATCAAAGAGGTTGTTTGCTCTACAGTCTTAGTTTTTGCTTCTTTGATTGAGTTACACAGTTTATTGCAATGAATTTTCAAAGTCTCATTTTCATAAAGTAATTCAGCCACTTTATGTTCTAATTCAGCATTTTTTGTTGCATTAACATCATTGTCATGTTTAGCCTTAACTTCATTACACATATCACGCATCTCAGCAATACATTTTTTCAGGTTGTTGATCGTTAAGTTTTTGGCTTCTAGCTGAGCTTTCAAATCATTTATCATAAAAAATTCACGGAATTCAGGAAATTCCGGATTCCTACATGGTTGGTTAGTTTGCAGACTTTCTTCCTTTTGTTGCATTGAGATTTCAAGTGAAATACAATGTTTTTCAAGTTCATTATAAACTTCTTTTTCAACCATATCATTTGATTTGAAAAACTCAGCCGTAGGCAAAGAACTTGACGCATCATCATGTTCAGCATCCTGATCAATTTCTCCCCCCTTATGACTCATATTTGTTGAATCAGAGGTGATATTGCTATCAGTCTTTTCCAACAGATATGTGTCATAAGTAGGTTTAATTTGATCAGTGTGTTGATGTTCATTAGCAAGGACATTGTTTTGATCAGACAGATGTACCTCAGCAGATGGTACTTGGTGATTTACTGAACTGAGATCTGCATCCACATCATGTGTGATATCAGTCCCTGAGCTGTTGCTATCATCATGCTTATTTGACTCTGTCCCGTTCCCCATGTGCTGTGCCCTATCATTAATGAACTCCTTAACATTACTCACGAGTTGGAGTAGTGTAACTCTGAACATGCCAACTTCGATTCCAGTGTAATTAGCAAAACACGTTTTTCCCATTTGACAGTCAGAATCATAATCCTCAGTGTATTGCGAATCAATGAACATATGGAGTTGGTTGTTAATCACACCCAAAGCAGCCATGGATCTATCTTCAGAAAATTTTTCTTTGTCAAGTTGATCTAAATACAGAGTCATCTTGACTGTGAAATCCTGAACATCTTGACCAAAGAGTGATACGAATGCACGTCTGTATCCTCCCAAATATCCAGGCTGCTCAAAGAGAACCTTGAGATGTGAATGAAGTAATCGAAAACATTCAATGCAACTTTCCTTTGCATTAGGCAACATTAGTGATAGAATCAACTCTCTCTCTTGTGAATTCGAGCACGAGGATTCCACATTAGTAATCTCAGAATCATACACGTTTATTTGTTGTACAAGATTGGGAGTCTTATGATTATCATTCGTGTCGTACAACTTGAGTATCTCAGATATGAAAGAATCTGAAGTAGTAGTCATGATGTAAACGTGCACGGGATTTTACAATTCTATGATTTAAACCGAGAAATAGATTCTTTCGCGGGATTTTACAAAATCAAGAAGAAACCGTGATTTGATTACTTAAATGTGTTATGATAAAAATTTGGATCGGCTTGAAAGGGTTTAAGTGAATCCAAATACCCACCGTAGTTATATCCAATAAACCCGAAAATATCTAATAACTAGCACGGTAGTTATATCCAACGAACCCGAAAAATTTCACCCAAGATTATAATTAATCTCGGATAATTGAATCAGCATCGAAATCGTTGACCAAAATTATACAAAAATCTTCCCCAAACAAACCAAATGAAGAAAAATTCGTCTTTGTGATTTCACCACCAAAGATATTCAACCCAAAAGAAAAACTTAAAATTGTCGTCCTTGTGATAACTGTCCAAACACACAAAGTCCAATATCACACGGCCCACTATTTTGCAGCCCACAAAAAAACAGCCCAAATCCAAACTTAAACCTCAACCTAACCCTAAATTTTGATTATAAAAAAAAACTAATCACACTTATCCCTAAATCATAAGAACCCTAATCCAAAAAAAACACGCAGCCACTCAATCCAAACGGGAAAAAGAAATCCGACCCTCACTGCTCCACCATACCCACAAATAATGAACACAAGTGACCGGATCTTCAAAAGGTTTGAAGGTATGTTCGATTTTCTTTCTTGTGATTTGATTCAATCGAACAAAATAACAAATGAACACTGGATGATTTTTGTTAAATCTTTAAACAGTTCGGATATATGTCGAGCTCAGATTCAATCGAACAAGAAAACGAATGAAGCGAGGATTTGTTTTTTTTTTCTTTATGATTTTTCCCTTTTGATTTTTCCTTTTGATTTTAACGACTGAGTTGAAGTATTGGTTAGAAATGGTTGTTGTAATTTGGATTGTATTTTGTTTTGTAATTAAGTTTTGTTTGCAGATTGGATTTTGATCTTGGTTTTGGTTGATGATTAATAAATTATTGCTATTGTAATTTCGTTTTTGAATCTGTTGTTGTTGTGAAATGGATAGTGAAGTTATGTTGTAACTGGTTTGATGTTATAGCACAACTCAGTCTTGTGGCAAACCGCAATAGCCATACACCAACACTCAAACCGCAACTGCTAATGAACAACCTCAAACTGCCACACAAATATCTTCACAAACCGTAACCGTTAACAAACAGGCAAACCACAATAGTCACAAACCGCTACAGTCACAAACCGCTGTAAGTCACTGATGCGCGTGATGTGTCGTTGCGGTTTAGCAGTTTTAATGCCTACTCAAGTTTTAAATTTATATTTAGCCGACTTATCAATAACACACACACTTAACGAGCAGTGTACCCGGTCAGTATGAAGATAATGGTAAGTAGAGTGTCGATCACTAAGAGTGGAACGTATTATCTCGTTATTCTAATCAGTATTTTAATATCCTAACGCAAGGGGGTTTCAGCCTGAGAGACTGGCACGGTTTGTTTGCAATTAAATAATAAAATAAACCAATAGGCACGAATCAGCAAGTAGCACACACGTACACAGATAAATACTTGAGACAATAAGAGGGTTGTCCGTATGATTAAGTAGATTGTCACTTGTTTTATTGATAGCTTTATATGAAGTGTATGTAGTTAACCCTTTCTCGTTGGTCCTAATCTTATCGGCGAGTAAACCCTTAATGATTACTTATGTCTAAAAGTTATTCCTAAGTGATCAATTTAGTAATAACCGTGGGAGCCACATTATGTCCCGCAGTCAAATGCCCGCAAGCCACTAATAAACACAGAGGTTATCAATGCACTAATAAGTAGTAACCAAAGACATCAACATATAAACTTTAATTGATGGGAAAGCAAGTATTAAAGGGAGTGCAATCTTTCGTTGTCACATTACACAAGCCACCAATCCTGATGAATTAAAGTTTGCTAACACAATAAAACAAAACTACTTAATGAATTAAACACATGCAGCACCTTCTTACAGCTCTTGTATCTTTGATTTGGGTGTGTCTTGTGCTGCCTCCTTGACTGAATTCGTCCTTTGTTTCTCCTGTTCGAACTTCGGTTTTAGGTTTTCCGGAACTTGTAATTCGTCTGGTCTACGGGGTATTTATAGTTTCTGTCTGAGGGAAGATGCGGCGCATCTACTAAGTAGATGCGGCGCATGTACTTAACTTCGCGTGGGGTCCAAGATTATAATATTCAGGAATATTCGTACACCGCCAGAAGATGCGGCGTAACTCCATGATTAGATGCGGCGCATGTCCTCTTGTATCTTGGATCGTATCTGGTGATATCTTGATAGAGATGCGGCGCATGTCGAGAGTGAGATGCGGCGCATCTGGAGCAGAATTGACTTGATCTTGTCCATGTCAGTAGACCTTCAACTTTATGCACGTTTTGCTCCATTATTAGTCCAAAATCGCTAAGTTTCACCAAATGCTTGTTTTTACCTGAGAATTACAAAAGTAAACGATTAAGTATCAATCCTCATACATAATATAGTAAAACAAGTCAAATTAATAGGATAAATGATAGTAATAAAATGTACTTATTTGAGTTCATCAGTCACAAACCACTATAAGTCACAAACCGCTACAGTCACTAACCGCAACAGTCACAAACCGCTGGTCACTTTCACTAGTTTTGTCTTCTTTCCGGTTTCAGCTATAATCCAAACTTCAGTCTATAAAGTGAGCAAAACATAACAAACTTTATCACTTAATTGCAAACCGCTAGAGCTAAGAGACAAGTCTCAAAGGATAGACTAGTCACTTTCACCCTTGTTGTCCTTTTTACCAGTTTAAGCAAAAAGCCAACCTGCAATGTACAGACCAGTCAAACCACTAAGCTCTTTTTCCTTTTATGGTTACAGGTCAAGAGACAAACCGCTACCAAGAAATGAGGCAAACCACTACCAAGAACATCCTTTTAACAGTGCACTTTAATCCACAAACACGCCAAAAACAATCCAACAAGAAAAAAAGAACAATAACACCAACTCGTGATGTTAGTAAAACACACCTCAAATCGTTATGTGAAGTATTAAGTCCCAAAGTAGTGATCGAACAAGCAGAACAAAATAACTAAAGACAAGAAAATGTTAAGGCCCAACACCTTGAGATAAAGTCCAAATGTAACAGACTAGTTATCTTTAAAGTACTACTGTTCGAACAAAACAAATCAATAAGCAAGCAAAACAGATTTGAGTAAGCAAGCAAGCCCAAGTTCATAAGCTACTAAAGCCCACGATTGAAGTAAGCAGCAAAACAGATTTGAGAAACAAAATGGTTCGAACCACAAAAATAAAAAACGAGAAAATAGAGACCACAAATCCAAGCACACACAATCAATCGAATCTAACCTTGGCTCTTGATACCAATTGTAATACTTGCATACTTGGATTTATGATAGATGAATTCTAGAGAGAAAGAGATAAGAAGGAATGGGAGTTCTAGAGAGAGAGTGAAAGAAAAATGGTTGTATGATTAAGAATCTCCAACCCTCTCCCTAGGTGGAGAGGGGTATTTATACATACTAACATAGGAGCCCTGAGTGGGCTATAGAGTGAGCTGACAGTGGGTAAAGACCCGACCCACTCCACAAATACTATAATAACTAAACTAATATTACGTTAACTAAACTAATACTAATAAGCCTACGAGCTACATAAATGCCAAATAGATACTCGGGGTGACCGAGTCTTCACATGAATATTTATATTCCTAACAGTTTCGTACATCCTCATGTGAACCCATCTTTGACCATTCAACTTATCCCAATTTGCACTATAAATACCAAACTCCTGTGACTCCATTTCACACACCACAAACACATTTAAAACTCTCCTTTCTCCTCTAATTTGCATGGCAGCAAACACACATAAATCAAGGGTATTTGGTTCTTGGTTTGCTTTGGTTTAAGGATTATAAAAGAAGGGTTACATAAACTAAGGTTTTGGTATTCAAATTAGGGTTTTCTTGAGGTTTTCTTACAATTCTTGTGCACCAAACATCACCAACACTTGTAAGAATTTCATAAATTCATTTCATACTCTTCGTACTTACTTTACATTCCATGCTTGATTTCATGTCACCAATATATGCTTGTTATGTTAAAATTTGATTTGAACTTAGTATGAACAAACCCTAAATCTGCCAGAATTTTCAATAAACTTAGGTGAACCATTTAACCACTTTATAATGATCTTTGGCCTAATTCCTTTATACCACAGTTAGATATAGGTCTTAAGTAGTTCCTAGCCAAATTTTATAATTTTGAAATTTGTTAATATTTTTTACATTTTATAAGAAACTGGTTGTCGGAAAAGCCTTGAATCTGAGTACTCAACACAAAACGCCTAAATGAAGGACCTAAACTCCAAACCGGAAACTCTAGTTGGACTTTTGGAAATTTAAGATATAGATATAACTCTAGGAACTTGAATTTTGAAAAGTGTATGAAAATGAGTGAGTTATAGCCCCGTGAAGTCGGGAAATTTTTCTAAACAAACTGTAACAGCAGGTCAGCCTATATTTGTGTATAAATCAAAACTTAAAACATGTTTTCACAAACCGAGGCATTGATTTTTTGAAATTAGATATTTTTACCTACGTTTAGAGATTTGAGTGGACAAAAACAGGCAAGAAACGAAGAAGTTACGCTCATTTAAATTCGGATTATTTTCCAATTAGCAACATTTTAAAGGGTTTTAGGAACTAAAAATGCATTTTACTTGTTTTTCTTAAACGTTTTGACTTGCGAAACATTATAAAACTTCACTACAAGTATATAAGGGTGATACAGTTTTATAAAACTTATATGCATATAGTACATGTCGTATCATTCTTAAGACGGTTTATTTATCTAGGTCGCGGTTAGGATTTTTGCACGTTATCCCGTATTCACCACTCGATTGAGGTGAGTTTCATAGCCTCACTTTTACTTGTTTACTACTCATTTTGAAATACTTTGGGGTGAGAATACATTGCTTTCCTTTACTTACGGACATAAGTACTTCAAACATTTATGGATTGCCTAAGTTACTGAAATTGCCATGAAGTCCCCACTATCATGAACCATTAATTACGTTGTAAGTGCGAATGTTGTGAATATATCTATTGGGATTAAAGTCCCCCGTCTGGGTAAGTAACGTTTACTTGATTTCCATATCAAATGGACGCATATCATTTGATGTCATACAGGTGCTTGGCAAGGCACCTGTTTGGGGCGGATAAACAAACTAACTGTTAAGGCTTCGGTGTCATGAGCTTAGGGCAATAGTAATACTTTTCATGATACTGTGAGTGAAGCAGTAGTCACTAATACTTTTCCTGATATTGTGAGTGAAATAGTAGTCACTAAAATCTTGTGGTCCATGTTTTCAACTTACTTAAACCTATGAACTCACCAAGTTTATGTTGACGTTTTAGCATGTATTTTTCAGGTTCTTGATTTCACTAGCATGCACTGCATGGAGCATAGCATAGAGTCGCATTTTTGGATTTTATTATGACGGAGTATTGTCACCTTACTTATCGTTCGATTGCAAAACAAAAACTTCATTATATTTTGTGAAACTCTTGGGCTATACATTGTAAAACATTATTTCAATGAATCGAATGTGTACTTTTTAAACGACTCATGTAGAGGTCGTTCTTTATATCTTGTGTCTTTGTGCTACAAAGTAATACCCCAGTTACCTTTCCGCTGCGACGTCTTGGGGTGTAACACTAATTTACCCTTGTCTTCAACCCACCTCTCATTTTCTTTTGATTTTGCACCACCACCACCCTCTACCACTACACAACCACCACCACCACAAGATTACTTTCTTCAAGATTTCAAATTTCAAATTCAATGGAAACAATAATAATGCAACTTAAGTACCAACTTCAATTATGTGAGTGTGTATTTGAGTCATGCGGAAAAGGAGAGTTGGTGTTGTGTATTTAAGTCATGTATTTGGAAGAGGTTCACTGATGTTGTGTATTGTTGTCTTGCTTAATGGTTGGTGTACACAGATGTATGGATGTTTATGCAGCATGTATTAAACCATAGGATCTTGTGTGTTAATACGAAATATGTGTCTCTTGCAGCATGTAACTGGTTTTGCAACATGTATTAACTGGTTAAGTAGCATGAATTAACTGGTTTTGGTAATGTTTAATTTGACACAAGTTGACCACATTTTTTTTATCATACTTAAACTCCCACGTTTACGATTACTAGTAACATCTATTCATTCCAAAGATCATCCAACATTACATTCAAAAGATCATACAACAATAAAACTAGTCCTACAACTTAAAACATTAAAGCCTTTAAACTGATACAAACAAGAACAACAATGACCCAAAAGTTGACTTTTTCATAAAACTTCAATTTTGACTTTAAAAAGGCAACTTTTCTTTCATCTTTGAAACATTATTCTTTGTCAGAACAAGATTATCAATCATGCACAGGTTCTTCAACTGAACATTCTCAACATGCATCTTGAACAACAAATCTTTGTAGTACTATGAAGGAAGCTCTGGATCAAAAAATCCATAAACACCACAATTTTTAGTTTATCCTAGTTCAGAAATGTGCAAACACATGGATCGGCATCAACAAATCCATCAACATTTTAACATATAATAATAATGTTAGTACATAAACAAAGCAAAGAAGCTTACATAAATGGGCATGCTTTAAACCTCCATCCTGGGTTTGTCCTACTCCAAGACAGTTGCTCCTCAATGGGCAAAGGACAGTTGCGGTGATAACGGTTAATGATGGAGTGAAGTTGTATATGAAATGACCTAGATTAAGAAGATGATGAATAAGACATGATTAGGGTTTGTGAACTATTAGGGAAAGGAATTGGTGGTCTGGCAGTGTGGCTGTAAAAAAATTGAAGTGTTTTATAAGTGGGAGTAAAGTGTCGTGTAACTTACATGGAAAAAGACAAATTTTACGTGGACCTTAACTGTTACACATAGGCGCAACCTGCTGGGCAGGTAAAAAAGTACACAAATTAACACCTAAAAAAATGTTTTTACACAGAATAATCACATTTGAACGTGGACACACAAAACTAGAAAATGCGTCAATTATAATATATTTAGAAACAATTAGCCCTAAGAGAAATGATAAAAGATAAATGTATAAGCGAAAATTACTGTAGTGCCCTTTTACACGAAGGTTCGTCTTGCAGAGCCCAACATTTTCCCATTTTACATATCTACCCAAGCATCTCGCGTATCCTTTTACCCGTGGAATCCCGAGATTAAGTGGCACAATTTTATTGGTCGAAGAAAAAAAAATAATAATAAAACATCTCGCATATTTATTTTCCCGGGCGTACCCGAGATTCAAAAAAAAAAAAAAAAAAAAGATCTCGCGTACATATGTAGCAAGTGTACCCGAGATTCTAAAATTTTAACTTTACAACTTTTTAATAATTACAAAAACCACCCTTTAACTTTTTAATAATTACAAATTTTTTATATAACAAACTTTATTCGTCAAATATTTAGTAAATATCTATCGAATTCTTTAATGAAAAAAATATCGTTGCGAAGAGCTCTAAATTACGAACAAAACAAACCCAATATTAACATACTTTTGACGTACGTACGATTTTATAAAAAATGTTGAAGTTTGTTTTATATATATATATATATATATATATATATATATATATATATATATATATATATATATATATATATATATATATATATATATATATATATATATTTGTTAAAAAAACTTTCAAAACACACTCTTAAACTACAGGGGCCAAAGACGTACAAAATTCTATAAAATAGGAATATCGTTTAGAAATAAAAACGTAAACATTCATAAATAAAAAATGGTATCAACTTTTTTATTTGAATGTTTACATTTTTATTTATGAATGTTTAAGTTTTTATTTCTAAACGATATTCCTATTTTATAGAATTTTGTACGTCTTTGGCCCCTGTGGTTTAAGAGTGTGTTTTGAAAGTTTAATATATATATATATATATATATATATAATATATATATATATATATATATATATATATATATATATATAACAAACTTCAACATTTTTTATAAAATTGTACGTACGTCAAAAGCATGTTAATATTGTGCTTGTTTTGTTCGTAATTTAGAGCTCTTCGCAACGATATTTTTTTCATTAAAGAATTCGATAGATATTTACTAAATATCTAACGAATAAAGTTTGTTATATAAAAAAGTTGTAATTATTAAAAAGTTAAAGGGTGGTTTTTGTAATTATTAAAAAGTTGTAAAGTTAAAATTTTAGAATCTCGGGTACACTTGCTACATATGTACGCAAGATTTTTTTTTTTTTTTTTTTTTTTTTTTAATCTCGGGTACGCCCGGGAAAATAAATATGCGAGATGTTTTATTATTATTATTTTTTCTTCGACCAATAAAATTGTGCCACGTAATCTCGGGATTCCACGGGTAAAAGGATACGCGAGATGCTTGGGTAGATATGTAAAATGAGAAAATGTTGGGCTCTGCGAGATGAACCATCATGTAAAAGGGCACTACAGTAATTTTCGCAATGTATAATACATTGGTGATTGTGATGCATTAATAGAAGTTATTGAATTTCATATAATTGAAAGAAAGAGTTTTAAATGGTTATAAAATATTAAGCTTTAAAATTTAAAGTATTAAAAAGGTTGTTGATGGTCATTAAAAACATTGACGATAAATTCAAAATGGATTTATGAAAAATGTGACAATACAAAATAGATATATAAAGATGATAATGAATATATTAAAAATTACATGTTTCGTCTTTACCCAAAAACACACCCACTATATTCGATTAATTACATAATTGATACTTAGTTTTCAAACTAATTGCATCAATGGTCCCTACTTTAAAAAAATAGTGATCAATTGTATAATAATTTATAGTTTTTATTACATGGATAGTCCCTAACTTTGTTACATGGATAGTCCCTAGGGACTATCAATGAAAATAGTTTGAAAAATAGGTATTATCTATGTAATTAAAATCGAATATGGATGACGAGTGTAATTTTTGGCAAATCACAAGGACAAAACATGTAATTTTTCCTTAATATAAAAAACATTTTAAGTATAAAAATAAATGATTATTTAGAGATAATCGATCAAATCATCAGATGATGACGAATGTATAAAATTTTAATATTGTAAGAAATGATCATGTTGGAGTCGAGATGCCAAACTCATTATCATCATACTACAACAATCGATCATTTTATATTAATTATGAGTAGGTTTTTGTACCTTCAAATTTTGAGCATATAGTTCGATCATGGTACTTTTATAACAACCATCGGATGTTCTATCATTGCGTTGAAAAATGGCACCCCTTTAAACACCATTAAATTTATACCCCGTTACACAGTATGGTTATCCTGCTAGTTTTATAATAAAGTAGTACAAAACCTCTTTTAAAAAAAAATACAAAAAAAAAAAGAAAAATTAGTACAAAACCATTAATAGCATATTAGGTCTTTTAGGTATAAAAAGAAACAAATAATCTTCAATAAATTAAGGATGCGTGAGATGGACAAGGGTCATCGTAGATCACATTTGTTTGATAATTGTTGGCTTGCTGCCATTGGAAAATAACGTCTCAATCAAATTATCAAAGCATGCAATTCGAATTAGGTGAAGATTTCAAGATTCTATTCAATACATATCTTTTTCTTTATGGCATAAAGGTCCTTGATTTGAAATAAACTGTAAAAAAGTTACTTAAGTTTTTTCCTTGAAATTTCCCAACCTTATTCAACCTTGATGACATTAGATAACTTGAACCAGTCAGTTAACCATTTTGCTACTACTTTTCCATAGAAAAAAAGTCAAGGTATCATTTGGATAATGTCTTGCAGTCCAACATCATTTTTTAAGGTTTTTGTGTGGCTATATGCATTCCAGGTTACATCTGTTTCTTACTTACGAATTGAATTAAAGTCAACGGACATATATGTATTTTCAAATGAACACAAGGCTAATATATATATATTATGATATTATATAATATATTATATATATATATATAGATATATATATATATTATATATTATATATATATTTAATAATATTATATATTATATAATATAGGGGACTTTCAAACGAGAACCATTTTATCCGCAAGAACTGAGAGAACCACCAAAAACATACATGCACGCCTTTTAAAATAAAATAAAAATACATGCAAATCATCAATAATCGTAAACATCCACCTATGTTCTTCAATATCATTATGAACTCATCCTCTTTTTTCACAAAAACCTTACACACGGCCGCAATATTGTCGTTGCACGTTTTATAAGAACATACATGCACACCTTCAAAGAAAATTTTTGTATTTCGAATTTCTTATCAAATTCTTTAGAACAACTATGTTTTTTTTAAAACATATGTGTTGTTTTGAAAACATATGTGCAAAAATACAATTATTGAAGGCGTGCATGTATGTTTTTGGTGGTTCTCTCAGTTCTTGCGGATAAAATGGTTCTCGTTTGAAAGTTACAACATATATATAATATTATATTATATATATATATATATATATATATAATATACACTATATATATATATATATATATATATATATATATATATATATATATATAGGGTGGGGTTCTTTTCAGAACCAAATAAATTGCGAGAACTGCGAGAACCAATCTACACCATAGATCTACCTTTTAATCTTGAAACTTTTCTTTTAAATATAAAAGGCATATTAGTAAAAACATATATTCCTGATTCTTTTGAAATCTAATTAGAATCAGTTTTTATGTCAAGTCCGTAATTTTAGGATCTGAAAACGAATTTTAGTTTTATGGGCATGATGGCTTAAAAATTGGGGTACATATGTATTTTTTTAGCATTCAATAACATTATTGAATATGGGCTATATTCATAGACTGTAAAAACTCTGATACTTTTAAATATATGAATTAAAACTTTTCATTAACCAAGTGTGGAATAATTTGAAAAAGAAATGATAGGATGTCATATGCATGTATGTGTCTCGGTGAACCAATTTTTGTAATCTCCAAGAAAAAATTAGTGCATGAACAAAATCACACAACTTAATAATCAAGAATTTTTTAACCTATGAAATTCAATTTGATTACAAATGGCTAAACGTGTACAGAAAGAGAATTCAGTGATGTGTATAGATATGCAAATGTCCATTTGTAGTCATTGACTCCTCGTCTGCTTTGAGAATGAATATGTGCATTTGCACTCCTTTAAATGTGGTCCTATGGATGGGTCAGTTCATCCTGTAAAAATCGGACGAAAACATAAAAAAATAGACGAAAATGTAATAAAACGGACGAAAACGTAAAAAAGCGGATGAAAACGTATTATTGTCGATTGAAGATTTTTTCATGTTATTTGATTTTATATTTTACTTTTTTAATTCTTTATTTTCTCGTATTAGATTTTTTTAGTTATTTTATAATTTAGTTTGTTAGTTTATAATATTTGTTTTTGTGTTTTGAAGATATTTTTATAATATTATAAAGGTGAATAGAGAATGGAGATAGAAAACAACACTACTTGAACATATTTTCTAGTTTTGCAAAATGGAAAACACAAACACATGTTTCTCTAACTAAACGCGTTTTCTAAAATTTTACTTGTTTTGTGGAGATAAAACTCCCCTCTCTTTTTTTACAAAACAAGAAAAAGGAAATGAAAGAAAATATTTTCCAACTAAACGCAACCTTAATATTTTCAAATTTTTGGGGTTGCGTTTAGTTGGAAAACATTTTCCTTCATTTCCTTTTTCTTGTTTTGTAAAAAAAGGGAGGAGAGTTTTATCTCCACAAAACAAGTAAAATTTTAGAAAACGCGTTTAGTTAGAGAAACATGTGTTTGTGTTTTCCATTTTGCAAAACTAGAAAATATGTTCAAGTAGTGTTGTTTTCTATTTCCATTCTCTATTCACCTTTATAATATTATAAAAATATTTTCAAAACACAAAAACAAATATTATAAACTAACAAACTAAACTATAAAATAACTAAAAAAATCTAATACGAGAAAATAAAGAATTAAAAAAGTAAAATATAAAATCAAATAACATGAAAACATCTTCAATCGACAATAATACGTTTTCGTCTGTTTTTTTACGTTTTCGTCCGATTTTTTACTTTTTCGTCCGATTCTTTACGTTTTCGTCTGTTTTTTTACGATTTTGTCCGATTTATTATGTTTTTGTCTGTTTTTTTACGTTTTCGTCCGTTTTATTACGTTTTCGACTGTTTTTTTACGTTTTCGTCCGATTTTTTACATTTTCGTCCGATTTTTTACGTTTTCGTCCGATTCTTTACGTTTTCGTCCGATTCTTTACGTTTTTGTCCAAATTTTTACGTTTTCGTCCGATTCTTTACCTTTTCGTCCGATTCTTTATGTTTTCGTCCGATTCTTTACGTTTTCGTATGATTCTTTATGTTTTCGTCCGATACTTTACGTTTTCATCTATTTTTTTACGTTTTGGTCTGAATTTTTACGTTTTCGTATGTCTTTTTACGATTTCGTCATTTTTTTACGTTTTCGCCAGGTTTTTAACGTTTTCATCAATATTTTTACGTTTTCGTCTGTTTTTTGCATTTTCATTTGTTTTTTTACGTTTTCGTCCATTTTTTACATTTTCACCCGTTTTATTATGTTTTCATCCTCTCTTTTATTTTTTTTAAGTTTTCGAACATTTTTTTTACGTTTTCTAAATTATAGTGTATTCATCCATTTTTTACATTTTCGTCCATTTTTTACGTTTTCGTCTGTTTTTTTACGTTTTCGTTCACTTTTTTACGTTTTCTTTTGTTTTTTACGTTTTCGTCAGTTTTTTACGTTTTCGAAATAGACTAAAACGTAAAAAAATGAACGAAAACATAAAGAAAATACGAAAATGTAAAGAACCGCACGAAAACGTAAAAATTTAGACGAAAAAGTAAAAAAAATAGACGAAAATGTAAAGAATCGGACGAAAACGTAAAGAATCGGACGAAAACGTAAAGAATCGGACGAAAATGTAAAAAATTTGACGAAAACGTAAAGAATCGGACGAAAACGTAAAAAATTGAACGAAAACGTAAAGAATCGGACGAAAACGTACAGAATCGGACGAAAACGTAAAGAATCGGACGAAAACGTACAGAATCGGACGAAAACGTAAAGAATCGGACGAAAACGTAAAAATTCAGAAGAAAACGTAAAAAAAACAGACGAAAACGTAAAGAATCGGACGAAAACATAAAAATTCAGACGAAAACGTAAAGAATCGGACGAAAACTAAAAAATTCAACGAAACGTAAAGAATTCGGACAAAACGTAAAAAATTCAGCCGATAACGTAAAAATCGACGAAACGTAAAGAATCGACGAAAACGTAAAAATTCAGACGAAAACGTAAAGAATCGGACGAAAACGTAAAAAATCAGATGAAACGTAAAGAATCGGACGAAACGTAAAGAATAGACGAAACGTAAATTTCAGACCGAAAAAACGTAAATACAGACGAAAACGTAATAATCGGACGAAAACGTAAAAACTCAGACGAAAATCGTAAAGAATCGGACTAAAACGTAAAAAATCGACGAAAACTAAAACGGACGAAAACGTAAAAAATCAGACGAAAACGTAAAGAATCAGACGAAACGTAATAATGGACGAAAACGTTAAAATTCTGACTAACGTAAAGAATCGTACGAAACTTAAAATGCGATGGAGCGACGCGCGGGGTGTGATGGCTGATGTGGGCTGTGGAGGGTGGTGTTTGGGGTTGGGTTTGGCTGGAGTGTGAGTATGTGGTTTATAGAAAATAGAAAGGAAATAGGAAATAGGAAATAAGGAAAACAAAAAAAAATGTTTTCTTGTTTTCTTTGTAGGATGGAAATAGAAATTTTGTGTTTTGGAAAACATTTTTTGAAAACGTAATTTGAACGTGATCTCTGTTTTCCTTGTTTTCTACAAAAAAATTTTGCGGAAAACAAGGTGTTTTCCTCCAACTAAACGCAACCTTAATATTTTCAAATTTTTGGGGTTGAAAATTGTGGACCCAAAACATATCTCATTATCTTTATCCATTTGCCATATATATTCTTCATCCTTTTAGTTCTGTTTTATTGACATCATATCCTATATCTGAAATTGTTATATATGTTGCTTAAATTTATCACATACAAAATGGAACATCCTAGTTGATAGTTTTACATGAAATGTAATGTGTTGCGTCAATTATATATTATGGAGTGACATTAAACATTATATGTAAGAGTTTGAATTCTACATCGTTAAGAAAGTACCACTTTAGAGTAAGAAACTTTAATATTATGTTCTCAAAATTAAATACTTTTCGATTAAGAGAACAAACATATATTTTTATGTTTTGCTTTTACGACTACTCTGAAAAGAACTTTGCTACGAGGCAGGGCCGTCCTATTAATTTGGATGGTCCGGTGCGAAAATACGAATGAGACCCCATAATCCAAGTCTTTCACTCTTTTTGTATGTGGCCCATAGTTTGTCTTCTATTTTTTGTTTGTGGCATCGATCAACTTTGATAATATTTAAGAAAGACAGTAAAAATTCAAAGCATTATATATTTAGACATGTATAAATATTACATAATAGATATATAGTACTAAATTGGAGGCCCTTCATAAATGATGATCCTGTGTGAATGGCCCATTTGCACATGCTAATCGCCGGCACTGCTACTAGGCTACGTAAATCAGGAAAAAAGGAATGAATATGCATCAACCCACAATATAAGTTGAATTTAGACGATCCCAATCTCTTTTTTTTCATTATTATATAATAATCATTTAAAATTTGTATTTTATGCAAATGTATGCATCAGCATTCAGCAATGAGTCAGTTTTTCACTTGTCAGAAAGTCAACGTTTATATTCAGATATGTGAATTTGAATTAATTAATATTAGTTGATTTAAGATCATTTGAGGACGAAATTTTGTTTACATACCAGGGGATCAATCCTCACCATCCATCTTCATTTGATCTAATGGTTGTGATTAAATACATACTTTACATTACAAGGGTATAATTGTCAACTATATAAACACAAAATTAAAAAACTCATCTTTTAATCTCTCATAAAAAACACACAGAAAACGGTGTTTCTCTCATCCCTAATTTAACATCAACTTCCACCTTACAATCCACTTATCAAACCCTAAATCCAAATTCGGTGGAGAAGATAAACAACATTAGGACATGCTACTCCACCGTAACACCTCTGCAATACCACCGCTACTCTACCGCAACACCACAGCAACTCCATCGCAGCAACTGCTACACACAGAGACACCACCGCGACTCCTCCGGTATTCACGTTTTTAATAGATTTGCGTTAATCTGATGCTTTAGTCATGATTTTAATTGATATATCAGCTATGATTTGATTTGAGCAGATTGATCAAATTACAGGTTAATTTTTGCTCGCATAAGGTAATCTCGCTTTAACTTGTATTGTGTCTGTTACGTATGATAGTTGAATTATGACGAATTTATATGCATATGAATTGTGATATCAGCAGTGATAGATTGTACATTTGGCGTTGAGAATAGTTTAGGCGCAAAATTGAGACGTCAAATAATATTGTTCCATTGGGTTGAGACGTCTAATGATAGCGATATTTGGTAGGAGCGATGTTTTGTACGTTTGGTAGGAGCGATAGTTTTGCTTTAGAGTGCAACATTAGATTGAGACGTCTAGTAATATGCTGTTGAAATGGCGCATATTCAGTTTTGTAACATGAAGCTAATTTTACTTTACCATTCTTCAGCTTAGCTGCTCGAGGCGCCTACCTTTGGTTGGACACGTCATCGGTGAATGCTGCTATTGCAAGCACATATGCAGCTGCGTGTGATAAATTTTTAGAAAGCCTTGGTAGTAAAAGCAAAGGAAAGAACTTATCTGGTGCGCCGAGTGCATTGTGTAAGAACTCTCCCGTGTCTTTAGCTAAAGCAGTGAAAAAAGATGTTGAGTTAGAAGGGATGCGTAATTCTCATCTACGGTAATCACAAAATAATTTCTCCATAAAATCTTTTGAGTTTTCCTCATTTAGTTATCCTCTTATTAGGTCCGTGTGTTGATGTATAAGTGTGGGTTAGGGCTTTAGCCTATTGTTGTATTTGTTATCTGACCACGTCCTCCTTGAGCTTTATGCTTTAGTTATCTGATCAGTTTAAAAGTTTGTTTGATTTAATTGATGGTAAGTAAATGGAGGATGTCAAAGTTCTCAAAATGGTCGTCTAAGACATTATAGACTGCACTAGGTGCACCAAAATGTATCATACTTCCATTTTTGTGCACTCGTTACATTAAGTAGGGAAAAAGTTGAAGGTATGTTGCATTCTGGTCCAGTTATTGTACATACAGATTTACTTTTGCACGGGTATGTAAGTCTGTTACGTGCAATAGTAAAAAGTAAGCTGTATATTATGGAAACTCATGTGGAATTATGTTGCATTTTGGTGCAATACCGCAATGTTAACCCCTTCATAGAATTTGCTAATCTTTTTGTTCTTGTCTAATTCATGGATCATGTTTTTGATGATTTATAGGAAACTTGAGCATTTGGTCTGAGAGAAATGTCTGCTGGGTTTGGGGTAGTACCAAGCCCATTTACTTCAAGCGAAAACAATCCAAACAATGGTGATGCTGGAAACTTCGAGTGCAACATATGCTTTGATTTAGCTCAAGACCCAATCGTTACTTTGTGTGGTCATCTCTTTTGCTGGCCCTGTCTTTACAAGTGGCTTCACATTCATTCGCAATCCCAAGAATGCCCTGTTTGTAAGGCCCTTATTGAAGAAGAAAAATTAGTACCATTGTATGGAAGGGGAAAGAACTCAACTGATCCAAGATCAAAATCTGTACCAGGTGTCGAGATCCCACATCGACCTGCGGGTCAGAGACCTGAAACCGCTCCTCAACCGGATAGAAACGCGTTTCCTATGCACGACCTTCATGGGTTTGGATTAATGGGTGGCTTTGGGCCTGAAATGACTGCAAGTTTCGGGAATTTTACCCTTTCGTTTGGTGGGTTGATACCGTCATTTTTTAGTGTTCAAATGCATGCGTTTACTGGTCCTTCCATGTACGGGAATGGTGCTCCTCCTGCTGCTCCAGCTCCTGGTTATTCATATGGCGGCCATCATCATGCACATGGAGTACCGCTGTAATACCTAAAAAAAATCCAAAATGTGCAAAAAGACCAAAATACCCCTACAATCTTAAAAATTTATTTAAAAGCTTAAAAATGGCCAAATAAATTCCAAACCTTCGGGAATGAACTAGATATGAAGCAAAATAATTTTTATAACCACAATTTAACATTTAGAAATGTACAAAAATTTGTAAAATAATTATTTGACCGGATATACATATATTTCGTGTATTATTATAATTATTAAATCAAATTAAATTATATAAAATGCAAGATAATTACTAATAAATTTAGGAAAAGATCATAATCAGTATTTGACCTTAATTAGGCTTGCTTGGGCCGAAATTCATTGATCTTTATCATCTAAACACGTTTTTATAATTTATGTATATATATAACACAAACCGAAACCCTTATAACCCTTTACAAAAATCGATTAGCTCTCATTCGATCAGATAAAATTCGTGTGTTATTTTTTTGGAGTCCTACATAACCTAAAGAAGCTTAGAAAATTAGTTGGAGGTCGTAACAATAGTTGGTTCGATCGCTGGACACTTGTTTTGTCGATTAAAGCTTAGCGAGAGGTATAATTTTATACTATCCCTTTTACACGTTCGATTATGCATGTTATATTTTTCTTATGTTAGTATGATCATATAAGACCTAAATAAATCATATATAACGAATCATGCATGCTATATAAGTCGTACCAAATTTTGAGAGCTAAAACGTACATTAAATCTATAACGCGTAATACGATTTATTCAGGTGTTGTAATTATGTATTTTAGACACTATACGACATATATGATCTGGGAAAAATACTTGTTTGATTTATAGAAGCTTAGATCGATCGTATATAATTATTGTATAATCGTATATATGTATCGAATGGATTAAAAATAGAAAGAAACCCTAGGGCACATTAGGGTTAGGGTTTGGTAATTTGAAATAGGTCATTTAATGCAAACTAATGATGAGATAATGATTGCATGATTAGTGGTTGAGCTAGAGTTAGGGTTTGTAAATTTATCATGTTATACGATTTACTAAATAAATAACAAGGACTAGTTTTGCCAACTTTGAAACTTAAAGGTTATTTTTATAATGTTAATTAGGTCAGTACAATTGTATAAAAATTATTAGATGAGGTCCTTATGTGTAAAATTTGCAAGAACATGAATTATTTATTAAATTATGGTTCGAATTACAAATAAATTAATTAGAGGGACTAAAAGTGTAAATTTAGGGAACTTGTGATTATTTTGTGTAAATAATACTATTAGGGAGGTAATATGTAATTTTGGGTATTTATGGGGCTATTATGTAATTAAAATAAAGTAAAGATGTAAATTGTAACATTTGTAAACTAAAGGGACTAATTGTGTAAATAAGTGAAACATGGAGGTGTAATTCGTACCATGTGATAAATGTGAGGTTATATTCTGTAATTTAGAAAGTATAAGGGCTTATGATGTAATTATAAATATAGTGAGGGTTAAATTGTAAATTATGTAACTATAAGGTTCATTTTGTAACTTTAATAACTAAATGGGTGTAAAGTGTAACTAATGAAACTTAAAGGACTAAAGTATGATTCTGAATCCATTATGTGTTAAAACTAGTAATTTGTAATAGTTTCATTTTAAACCCTTAACTTTGATATATTTTCAATTAAAACCCTAAGTTATGGAAACTTGTCATAATTAACCCTGAACTATTATGAATTGTTAAAATGTACCCTATGTCCATAATATTCTTAATTTATGACTTAACCTAAGTTATAATACTTAAATCTTCCTAAATAAGGAAACTTACTAAATATGCAAACCAGCTAAAAATGGGAAGTTACTTAAAATGGAAAGGCAAGTTAAAAAGGAATACTTAAGAACCAATTGTAAATCAATCCAACATACCTCAGATCAGGAGCCGCAGTTGAGCGAGGAGGTACACGTTTTGATGTCAGTAAGGCTCAGATATGTACGTTTGTAATCAGCATGAAATGTACGTTGTGGCTGCAACTGATAGCGTGGTTGCCCTGCCAACGAACGCACAGCTGGAAAAATGGGAATGTACAAAGTTATCATCATCGCCTAAACACCGTGGCTGCAAACCATTAAGGAAAAGGCATTTTAGAAAGTCAGAAAAAGCAATAACTTGTATTCAGGAAAAATCGATTTAATCATCCTTCCATGCTGATACTCTACTAAAAGATACTGAAGGTTACCACTTTACCATGATAGTTTCTTTTGTACTAAATCATTTCGAATTGCGATGCACGGGCTTTGTTCACCGTAAAGAATCATCAGCTTTGCAAGGGTTTTGTGTATTTAGTTACTATGCTTAGTTTTGATCAGGGATACTCGACCGAATAAATGAAGTTCATTTAACTAACTTTTTCTAAATAGAATTGTTTGATGAAAAAGGTATAAAATACATGAGCGACTTTAATCATAGTAACGCAAAACATATTATTTCAAACATAGTTTATACTGCACATAACTTACGTGGTTTTCTTTTGTCAACTGATGTTCGAGTCCTAAAAAATTATAACCAAGTATTACGTTGAGTGATTCTTCGAATTTCATTGTTTCCTTGTTTAGGACAACATAGGCTTTACTATTTTGGGAGTAACCTAGGAAAACACCTTCGTAGGACTTTGGGTCAAACTTGGTGAGGTAGTCTTTAGTGTTTAGTATGAAGCACTTGCTTCCAAACACTCTAAAGTAATCTAGAGTAGGTTTTCTACCTTTCAAGATTTCGTATGGTGTTTTTCCTAAGATAGGTTTAATTAGAATCCTATTTAGTATGTATGTTGAGGTGTCCACCGCATTACACCAAAACTTTTGCGGAATTGATTGTTCATTAAACATCGTTCTACTCATCTCTTGTAGAGTACGATTTTTCCGCTCAACTACCCCATTTGATTGTGGAGTGCGTGGAGCCGAGAAATTGTGTGTAATACCATTAGCATCACAATATACTCCAAATTGTACTTCATTATCAAATTCTCGACCATGATCCGTCCTAATTGAAACTATTGTACAGCCTAGTTGATTTTGGACCTTCTTACTAAAGATTTCGAATTCCTCGAAAGCTTGTGTCTTATTCTTAAGGAATCTAGTCCAAGTATACCTAGAGTAGTCATCAACTATTACTAAGGTGTAGTAGTTTCCTCCGTAGCTCCGTACGGCGGATGGACCAAATAAGTCCATGTGAAGGAGTTCTAGGCATCTAGAGGTTGAGACCATATTCTTAGCTTTGTGACTAGAATGATCTTGTTTTCCAACTTTACAAGCGTCACAAAAGTGTTTATCAAACTTAATCTTAGGTAGGTTTCTAACTAGTTCCTTAGACGCCAATGATTGTATCAAGCGCATATTGGCGTGACCTAGTCTCCTATGCCATAGAGTGGAATTATCATCTATGGTTGCTAGGCAAATCTTATCCTGAGGCTTATTTCCTATTTTCATAACAAACAAGCCATTCTTCCTAACTCCTTTGCCTATGGTTTTGCCATTCTTAGTGATCTCACTACCCTCTTCGGAGAATATAACTCTACACTTATTGTCTACCATTTGACTAATGCTAAACAAGTTAAATCCTAAGTTATCTACATGCTCAACATTTCTAATAGCGAGGGAGTTTTGAGTAATCGTACCTTTGCCTATGATGTTGTCCGTAAGTTTGCTACCGAAAGTGACATTACCTCCGTTGTACGCCTTGTATGATGAGAATAGACTTTGGTTACCCGTCATATGATTAGTGCATCCACTATCCTTGACCCATTCATCGGGCTCCAAGTCGATTCCCAAGCATATCTATTGAATAAGACAAACATTCAAACATTTGGTCCCCAATATCTCATGGGTCCAAAGTTGTTAGTATTAAACATCTCATGCATTAGTTGCATTTGGTTAGGATGTTGAAACGGAGGACAAATTTCCCATGGTAAGTAACTTTGTAGTTGACGGTTATTCCAAGTTACGGGATAATTACTTGGATAACTTTGTCTTCTAGAGTTACCTCTCGTTAGAGGCTTTCTTGATCGAGGTTTAGGAACATTTGTTTTTCTAGGTGGAGGAGTCTTTGACCTAGTGTCGGGTTTTACAAAGCCAAGCCCGGGGGTTGACAAGGTTTGTAAAAGCTTTTGACTTCCTTTTTACTAGCAATAGGTACTTTAACACTATTAACAACTAAGTGACTTGGTTTAGGACTTGAATTATTTTTCAGATTCGACTCAGTTCTATCTCCAGCACCATACGGTACCACGGTACCACTAACATTAGTGGTGCCGTCTGTACCTTTAATGGTACTGTCCATATTTTCAATAGAACTTGTGGTTTTGACAAATTTTACTTGTTTCGTTTTACTTGTTGAAGCTTTATTTAGGTCAAATCCTACACCCGCTCTGGCATGTTCACTATACCTAACGTTTTCAAGCATATCATTAAGTGACTTTGTCCCTTTTTCAAACTTAATGATCATTAACGCATTTTCTTTGAGTTTTTCATTTTCTACTCGAAGACACATGCATTCGTCGAAGCCTGGCTTCGTATGAAAGATTTGCTTCGTAGTTGTCATGGACATGGTTTAGGACGAGGAACCATTATCCAAATCTTCTACCATGGACTTGATGAAGCATCTCAAGGAATTCTTGATGCTGGAGGAATTTTTCTCTGTAAGACTCCTAATCAAGCATATCAATTGCTTGAAGAGCGAGTTCTTCTCAAACTCGATTGGTCAAAAGATGACAAAACCAAACCCTTAAGAAAAACAATTACTTTTGCTGAAAGTTCCGAAACCTCTAAACTCATGGAGAAAATGGAAGCCTTGACTTCCAAAATCGACTTGCAATAAAAAGATCTTAAAGGAGAAATGAAAGAAATGCGAGACGGTTGTAACAACTGTGGAGGTAATCACCCATCATCAGAATGTGACGATCAACCAATGGATAGACCCAAAGAAGGAGAAGCTAATTATGTCCAAGGAGGATACTGTGGAGGCGGTTATCGTGGTAATTATTACAGAAGAAATTCTGTAAATTGGCAAGATCGCCAACAAAGGGATAACAACCGTGATTCTCAACCACGAGTAGAAAATCAAACTCCACAAACCTCTGATAAAAAACCAGAAGAATTCAATTTTGAAAAAATGATGAGAGAATTCGTAACTACTCAAAAATCAACCAATGAGTTCGTCAAGAACCAATTCTTCAATCTCAAAACCAAAGTTGAGCAAGGTCAGAAAAATCATCAAGCATCTATTCAAGATCTTGAAAACAAGCTCGGTAGACTTTCTGATCAAATTTCTTCCCGACCATCTGGGTCATTACCAAGTAATACCCAATCCAATCCTTAACCAACATCATCTGGATCAAACGATAAAACTTATCATCCACCACAGACTAAAAATGAGCATATCAATGCTGTATTCACAAGAAGTGGTCTTTCTTATGATCCACCACCCAACTCAAATGATACCACGATCATCCATGATGAAAGTGAGGATGAAGCTAAAGAAGCTGAGAAGGAAAATACTCCAAATATACCCACTAAAGAAAAACCCATCCCACCAGTCATAGCGTACACACCAAAAATTCCATATCCTCAGAGCCTTAAGAAAGAAAATATGGAAGAGCGTTATAAGAAGTTTGTTGAAATGATCAAAGAGGTTAGACTCAATGTAACCCTCGTTGATGTTCTAGCTGGAATGCCCAATTATGGGAAATTTTTAAAGGAACTTCTGAATAACAAGAGTAAGTTAGAACAAATATCCGCTACCTTTCTCAATGAAGAATGCTCAGCCATTGTTCAAAACAAAATTCCACCAAAACTCGAAGATCCCGAAAGTTTTCTGATTCCATGCACGTTAGGAAACAACATCACATGCGATGCTTTAGCCGATCTTGGTGCAAGTATCAATTTGATGCCCTATTCGTTGTGTTCTAAACTTTCCATCAATACTTTGAAACCTACAAGGATGAGTATTCGATTAGCCAATCATTCTTACCAATATCCTGTTGGAATTGCTGAGAATATGCTTGTCCAAGTTGGTAAATTTGTTTTTCCCATGGATTTTGTAATCTTAGAAATGGAGGAAGATAGTAGAGTACCTCTTATTTTAGGAAGACCTTTCCTAAACACCGCTGATGCGATCATCAAAGTAAAAGGTAAAGAACTCAACCTTGGAGTTGAAGAAGATAGAATTACCTTTTTAATCAATAAAGCAATGCAATATCCATATTCCAGTGATGACACTTGTTTTAATATTGACGTAATCGATGAAGTCACTGATGAAGAATTGGATGCATTACTTGACGATTCTGATCCATTCATGACTACTTCGGAGAAAATTAGTGAAACAGATCATGATAAAGAATTCGTTGATTTTATGGAAGTAAAGTTTGAAGAAGATGAAGAAGAAGAAGTTGAAGAAGGAGAAATAGTAGAAGAGAATTTCTAAGAAATCACTTTTAATGATCAACTGAGGATCAAAACATCTCTTCAAGAACCACCAACTGATTTTGATCTGAAACCACTTCCCGATCATCTTGAATATGCCTACTTGGAGGATAATTCACTTTTTCCAGTAGTCATATCTTCGTTGCTCAATGACTATGAAAAAGAATGTCTTATCTCTGTTCTCAAGAGGCATAAAGAAGCTTTTGCGTGGAAAACCTCTGATATTCCAGGAATTAGCCCTGATTTCTGTAAACACAAAATCCATTTCGAAGAAGGTGTTAAACCTGTTATGGAAAGACAACGTCGACTTAATCCCAACATGAAAGAAGTTTTTAAGAAAGAAATCATCAAACTTCTTGATGCCGGTATCATTTACCCCATCGAGGATAGTCCTTGGGTGAGTCCAGTTTACTGTGTTCCGAAAAAAGGAGGAATGACTGTTGTGACTAATGAACGGAATGAATTAGTTCCTACTAGAACTATCACTGGATGGCGAGTATGTATTAACTACAGAAAATTGAACAAAGCCACCAGAAAAGATCATTTTCCTTTACCCTTTATGGATCAAATGCTTGAGAGATTAGCAGGGAACGAATACTTTTGTTTCCTTGATGATTTTTCAGGATATTTCCAAATTCCTATTGATCCTGCCGATCAAGAAAAGACTACATTCACATGTCCCTTTGGAACTTACGCTTACCGGCGTATGCCTTTCGGTCTTTGTAATGCACCTGCGACTTTTCAAAGGTGTATGATTGCTATATTCCAAGACATGCTTGAAACATCTATGGAAGTTTTCATAGATGACTTTTCAGTTTTTGGAAGCTCATTTGAAGCTTGTCTTTCTAATGTCGATAAAATGCTCGAAAGATGCGAAGCTGCACATCTTGTTCTCAACTGGGAAAAATGTCACTTCATGGTGACTGAAGGAATTGTGCTAGGACACAAAATTTCTAGTGCAGGCATGGAGGTTGACAAAGCGAAAATCGATGTTATCACCAAATTACCACGTCCAACAAACGTTAAAGTCGTTAGAAGTTTTCTAGGACATGTCGGTTTCTACCGTCGTTTTATCAAAGATTTTTCCAAAATATCTCGTCCAATGACGAAACTTCTTGAAAAAGATTCTGTTTTTGACTTCAATGCAGATTGCGTAAAAGCATTTGAAACATTGAAAAGCCAATTGACTAGTGCACCCATTATGGTTTCACCTAATTGGTCACTACCATTCGAGCTCATGTGCGATGCAAGCGATTTTGCTGTTGGAGCTGTATTAGGCCAACGTGAAGGAAAACATTTCCGTCCTATCTACTTTGCTAGCAAAACACTCAACAATGCTCAACAAAATTACACGGTTATGGAGAAGGAATTGTTAGCCGTTATGTTTGCTTTCGACAAATTCAGATCTTATCTTGTGCTTTCAAAAACGATTGTGTTTACTAATCACTCAGCGCTCAAATATCTGTTTACCAAACAAGATGCAAAACCGCGTCTTATCCGATGGATTTTGCTACTCCAAGAATTTGACATAGAAATCAAAGATAAGAAAGGAGCAGAAAATCTAGCTGCTGATCATTTGTCTCGTCTTGAGAATCCAAATTTGGAAGAGTTAAAGGAAGATGAGATTGACGATTATTTCCCCGATGAAACTCTCATGACTGTTGACACAAATGATGAAAAAGAAATTCCGTGGTTTGCAGATTTTGCAAATTATCTCAAGGATTAACTCATGCCCAACGAAGTAAATTCTTTTCAGAACTGAAACACTATTATTGGGAAGAGCCCTATCTTTTCAAGAGGTGTCCCAATGGGATGATCAGAAGATGTGTTTCTGGTTCTGAAACAAGAAGAATTCTTGATGAATGCCATCATGGCCCAACTGGGGGACACTATGGTCCTTCCACCACAGCTAAAAAAGTTTTTGATGCTGGATTCTATTGGCCAACAATTTTCAAAGAAGCTCATACTCTTGTTCAAAACTGTGATGCTTGCCAAAAATCCGGTAGTCTTTCTCGTAGAGATGAAATGCCTCAAAAGAGCATTCAAGTCTGCGAAATATTTGATATTTGGGGAATCGATTTTATGGGACCATTTCCTAAATCGCACAAATACGAATACATTCTCGTTGCTACTGATTATGTTTCCAAATGGGCTGAAGCCGAAGCTCTACCCACAAATGATGCACGAGTTGTGGTTAATTTTCTCAAAAAACTTTTCGCTCGTTATTGAATTCCTAAAGCTTTGATAAGTGATCGAGGAACCCATTTCTGTAACAGACAAATGGAGAAAATTAAGAAACGATATGGAGTTCATCATTGTTTTGCTATAGCTTATCACCCACAAACTAGTGGTTAAGTCGAAAATACCAACAGAGCCTTAAAAATGATACTCGAAAAAACGGTAAAAGACAATCCCGCCATTTGGTCTAGAAAACTAGATGATGCTCTGTGGGCATTTCGTACGGCTTACAAAACTCCAATTTTATACAACACCATACAGACTCTTGTATGGAAAAACCTGTCATTTTTCGTGTGAAATTGAACATCGCACCTACTGGGCACTCAGAAACTGTAACCCCGATCTCAAAATAGCTGGAGAGAAGAGATTTTTGCAATTGCATGAACTCGATGAATTGAGATTACAAGCTTACGAGAACTCAAAGCTGTACAAAGCTAGAACCAAAGCTTATCATGATAGAAAGCTTAGAATTAGGAAAGAATTCAAATCTGGAGACAAAGTTCTGCTCTTCAATATGAAATACAAGTTCAAAGCTCCTAAGCTGAAACCGAAATGGTTCGGTCCATATGTAGTGAAACATGGATTTCCATCTGGATATGTTGAATTATATGACAAACAAGGTGGAAGTTTCATTGTTAATGGTCACCGAATTAAATTGTACTACGATAAGGAGCAAATGAACGAGATTTATATCAAAGAAATTCCGCCTGAATCAGAATATGAAGCTATCACATTCACGGCACCCTTTCCGGCCGATTATAAGGAAAGCACTCCTTCGGCCGAAGAAACTGGTTATATCTATGATGTTCTTCCTAGACCTTGGGAAAGAGTAAAATTGGAAGACATAGATGAAACTAGAGAAGAAATAGTGATAGGAAATGTGGTGTATGTTCCAAAATTCTCAAAGAAGAAACCAAAAATTGCACCAACGTAGCAAGAAGGAAGTTTGAGTCAGGCTGATGACTCGTTAATAAAACAAGCGCTTCTCGGGAGGCAACCCGTGTATTTGCTAATTTTACTTCTTAATTTATTTTTCAAAGTGATTACATCCCAAAGTTTCTCTAATCCCTTAGTTGAACTTAAGTGTGGGGGTGTACCACTGCCTTCTGAATAAAAAGTAGAAATATTTCGTGTTTTTGTTTTGTTTGTTTTAAGATTACTGTAGGTAATGATTACAAAGCCTGGACACTTGGATCAAAGAATCATAAGAAGCACGGAAAATATGGCTTACTCTCTTATTTCTCTATTTTCATTCTTTGAAGTTCGTTTATCACATTGAGGACAATGCTTAACTTAAGTGTGGGGGGGGGGGGTGAATAGGAAAATAAGGATAGATTGTAAATTTTGAGCTAATTTTAAATTTTGTTTGCCCTTGTGATCTAAGTTATTTGTCATTTTTAGGATAATATATTAGAATAACTGGATCAATCCACTGGTGAAACCTGTAATTTTTGAAAAATTGAGATGTGTCCCGATTAATATTGCAATCCATTATGGGATCGATAACATTAGCTAGCACATATTATAGCCCTTCCACCTAAAATGTGAGGATTTAAGACTGTTTCGTATTTAGCATACATCTTTTATGCTTTGATTCTTTTTTTTTTTTTTTTTTAAAAGGTAAAATAAATTAAGAAAACAATGAAAGCCCAAAGGCATTACAAACAGGAAGGAAAAAAATAAAGTACAAAGTGTTAACAAAGAGACTAAGATACATCCTTAGCTCTACACTTTGCACCACAAAAAACCAATGGCATAGGACATCACCCTAGCTCAAATACAAAACAAGTCAAAAATAAGCTAGGACTAATACATAGAAAACTTCATAAAAAAGACCAGGCAGGAAAGATTGCTTAAACTAGAGTTATTATCATACTCTGAATACATGGGACAGTGCAAAGGGACCAACCAATGCACCTCCAAACATCACCATATGATAACAACACCTAGAAAGCTAGACTGCCCAAATCTAAATTAGAAGAATATAAAGAACATGCCAAAACTAAACCACAGCAGAATCATCATGAAGAACCTTAACCAGAATACAAATCACATCTTCCAAAGAAACCAGATGCATCTTCAACCAAAAAACCATCAAGTAATATAGATAGTTGTTGCAGTCCACACCATGAAAGTCTTCTCCTTAAAAAACCTTATTAAGTAAAACCACAAGGGCAAAACCTTAAATAAGGAAAAAGAGTAAGACCTTTCTAAGACATAAAGATCACAGCTGCAACAAACTATCCTCAGACCAACAAAATCCACAATACTGACAAATACCTCCAGAGAAAGGAACCTAATAATACTCATCCACCTCCATCCTTTTACATACACCTTGTTACACTCCCACATACCTGTACTAATACAACCAGTAACATTATAATAACAGATCATTAAGCTTCTATGCCAAACATACCAATGGCCAGAAACCATAAAGAAACTAAGTTTCACCATCAACATCCATATAATCAGACATCAAATCATCAATAATATACCTATACTTGAGCTTCTTATCAATAGGAAAACCCCATATCTCAGCTGCATTCATCACATCAGTAGTAACTTTAAGCTTTAACCCCATAACCCTGAATCTAACAGAATCAACAATAATCTTAAGTAACTCATCTTCAGTTCTGCTATAATTGCCAAATAATCTCATGTTCCTTTCTTGCCAGATAAAATAAACAGCAGCACCCAACACAAGTCTCTGAATCACACTCCAAATAGTATTTTTAGCTTGCATATTCACAATACTAGAGATAATCTGAGCCCAACAATTAGAAACATGACTAAGCTTGGCCATCCTTTTTAACCTTTCCCATAACCTTTTGCAGAAAACACAGCTAAAAAATAGATGACTATGGGAATCTTTACATTGTTTACAGAAAACACAACTCATATCCTGGATATTAAGCCATCTAGAAATTCTATCTTGAGTCTTTAACCTCCCTTTGATAGCCATCCATAAAATAAACGAATGTCTCGGTACACATTGACTAAACCATACATGATTGCACCAGATCACCTTAGGATAACTATGCTTAATACCTTTCCAAACCTCCTTAACACAAAAATCCTTAACCCTACCTTTCTTATTCACCCATACACTTTTATCATCAGCATTCTCATTTAACTTAGGAACCTGAATATCCAGAATCTCACTAAACCTTTCATTCCAATCCAAAGGCCAATTCCAGCATTCATTACTAATCAAATCAACCACTTTAAATCTCTTATCCATACAGTTTAACATAAGAGACGAGTAATTAACAATATTACACAATGGACCTCTATCAAGCCATTTATCATACCAGAAAAAACATTTATCTCCTTTACCAATCTTATAGTGAACAAAATTTCTAATCTTATCTCTAAGGGCCAAAATCTGTCTCCAACACCAAGAAGTGTCCTGATTAGGCTTAATAACCCAAACACTATCACCCTTTAACCACTGAGACTTAACCCACTTAACCCAAATAGACTGTTTATCAGAAATCACATTCCATAAATGTTTTGCCATTAAAGCCTCATTCCAAATGTGTAAGGATTTAAGCCCAAGACCCCCTTCATTTTTTTGCATACAAACTTCCTTCCAGGCAACACTATATCTAATGCTTTTCTTACCATCAGTATTCCAGAGAAAGCATTTAAGGAGCTTATCTACCTCATCACAGATCCCTTGTGGCAAAATAAAAATAGAGGCCCAATACACATTTAAAGAATTAAGAACAGAGGCAATAAGTTGAAGTCTCCCAGCAAAAGAGAGACTCCTATTATGCCATCCGTCAATTCTTTTCTTCACATTATCTAACAAAATATTGCAATCAACTCTAGAAATCCTGTTAGAGTCAAGGGGAATACCAAGGTACCTTACAGGGAGACTTCCTTCATTGAACGGCATCACATTTTTAACATCAAGCTTAACATCATCAGCAACATTACCAAAGTAAACCGTGCTCTTCTCCATACTTGGCCTTAGTCCAGAAGATAAACAGAACTCATCCATAGCCCTTCTGATTACTGAAGCAGAAACTTTATCTCCATGACAAAACAACATTACATCATCCGCAAAACAAAGATTAACAATACCAAGTTTTTTGCAACCCCAGTGATATTTGAACTTCTTCTCCATCTTCAATTGTCTTTTCAGCATCAATGTAAAGACCTCCATTACAATAGTAAACAGATAGGGAGAAATCGGATCCCCTTGCCTCAAACCTCTCTTAGCTTTAAAGAAACCATGAGATTCTCCATTCACATTAATAGAAAAGGAAGCAGATCTGAGACACATCATAATCCAGTCAACCATCACCTTATGAAATCCAAACCTCAGCAGAATAAACTCCAAAAAGCTCCATGACATAGTATCATAAGCCTTCTGAATATCTACTTTAAATGCACATCTACCCACCTTTTTAATACTAGAATAACCACTCATCAACTCCTGAGCAACCATAATATTATCACTTATATGTCTGCCCTCAATAAAAGCACATTGGTTTTCATCAATCAACCCATTAAGAGCAGTTTTAATCCTATTCGTAAGCACCTTGCTAATGCATTTATAAACCACATTGCAACACGCAATGGGTCTATAATCATTAACTTTTAAAGGAGATTTACATTTTGGAACCAGAGAAATTAATGTTGTATTCAATTCACCCAACATCTTACCATTAGTGAAGAACTCTCTAATAGCATCACAAAAATCCACTTTAATAATTTCCCAAGCTTTCTTGAAAAACTTTGCGGTAAAGCCATCAGGACCAGGAGCTTTGTTATCCTCAATATCAAATAGAGCCTCCCTAATTTCATCATCAGTAACCCTTCTAATCATACCCAAAGCATCATCATTACTAACTATCTTAGTAAACAAATTCTCAGGCTCTTCAACGGGAAAAACTTCATCACATGTACCAAGAAAACTTTGAAAATGAGAGACAAATTGCTCAGCCACATCTTCACCTTCAAAACTATTCCCCACATCATCTTTAATACAAAAAATCCTATTCCTAGCCATCCTTCCTTTAAGAAGATTATGAAAATAAGCCGTGTTATGATCCCCCTCTTTAAGCCATTCCACTTTAGATTTCTGTTTAAGTACTTTTTCCTCATCCGAAACAGCTTCCTTATAAGCACTATTAAAAACCATCTCCAACTCTTTAAGCTCAACATTATTAGGATCTTTATCGAGCTCAGATTGCACATTTTTTAACTCAACTCTTAACTGTTTAACTTTATCAAACACATTCCCATTCTTCATATTCATTTTCCGTAAATGCTTCTTCATCAACTTCAACCTCTTAGCCAAAACAAACATCGCATACCCATTCACAGGCACACTCCAATTCTCACTCACAATAGTCATAAACTCCTTTTTATCCGCCAAAAAATTCATGAATCTAAACGACCTTCTCCTCTTAACAGACAAACTCGGAATAGTAACTACCGCTGGACAATGATCAGACGTAACATAAGGAAGAAAAGTAGTAAAACACTCCCCAAACTGATCAAAGAACTCACCATTACACATTACTCTGTCTAGCTTTTTCATAATACCACTCTCAGGATCTTTTCTTTTTTGAACCCAAGTAAAGAAAAAACCATTCATCGCCATATCATCCAACCCCAAAAAATCAATACACTTTCTAAACTCATTAACACCATGATTATTATCAACAACTCCTAAAGAATGTTCATCCGCATATCTAATCACATTGAAATCACCTAAAACAACCCAAGGCTTATTCTCAACAACAGCCATATGATTGCTCAAGTTCTCCCAAAGCGTAACTCTATCCTTAGCATCATTCTCACCATAAATAAATGACACAAAAAACTTTTTATTCTCCTGAATTGCCAAAACCTCAAAATGCATAACTTGCCCACTACTAGCTAAAAGCCTAGCATTGATATAGTTATTATTCCAACCTACAGCAATCCTACATCCCTTACTACTTTCAACAGAATTCGTAACCCATTCCCAAATCCCAAAAACATTATTGCATACAGAATCCACCACTTTCTTAATGAGCCTAGTTTCAAAAACAGCACACATATGTAAATAATTCTCAGATATCAACAACTTAATTTCATCCTGTTTAGAGGTATTAGTTAAACCCCTAATGTTCCAAGCAGCAATTTTCATATTCATTTAAGAGATGAAGAAGAACCTGCATTATCATTGCTAACCATGTCAGCCATAGCAGCATCCACAACATTAGAAACAATATTCTGAGTCATGAAATCAGCATGTGCAGAAGAATCAGTGCCCACTTCATCTTCCATACTACTTTCATTCATTGATACATCAACATTCTTATTCTTTATCTTCTCATACTCAAACATCCTATCTTTGTAAAATTCCAACATATCTTTGGACCATCCTTCCTTAACTGCATCCGTAAACGGTTTGCCAGACAGCACAAAAAGTTCCACCTCAGCTAATTGTTTCTTCAAAACCAATCCATTAATTCTGTCCATCTCTTTATTATAAACTTGATTATACACCACCCCAAAAGCTTGTTCCCTATTAACACCAGTACTTTCCATTTCAAACGCCACACAATCATTAGCTTTTTTGTGACAGTTCTTCTCAATGTTGGTTCTACTTGTATTAATATCACCAACTAACATTCTAATTTTATTCACCAGCAGATCCCTCTTTTCACTACTCTTCATTGCAGCACACTTTTCCTTATAATAAGTTTGTAAATCATTAGGCCATTTAACTACTTCCTCTTCATCAAATGGGATCCCCATTTCACAAGCTACATCAATATTAACCTTCACACCCTGCCATTCATTAGTATTTTCATCATCCTCACCCTTACCCAAAACATCAAACCTATTCTTACTAGTAATATCCCTCTGAGCAATAAAATTGACCTTCTTCTCATTAACATTATTAGCTTCCTTATTCTTCTCGTGACTTTGCGTATTCTCACCCATAACATTCTTACCCCTCTCATTACTCATCACATTCACATTTCTTCTATCATTATACATTTGATAACCATTAAAACCACCTCTTCCATTAAAACTACCTCTCCCTCTAAACCCAGGACCACCCCGTCCCATATACATACCACCCCCTCTACTACTACCAGCACCATAAGAATTAAAAGATTGATTCTGATTCACACCAGATACACCATTACTCCTATGCTCACCATAACTATTACTAGCTTTTCCACGGTCTACATATTGCCACCCATCCTCACCCTTTTGCCCATCACTCACCTTACTTGCATTCTGCACATTAGTATTACTTTTCACAGTCTTCTCATTTTCAGTTGAGACTTTAATAGTACACTTCTCCAAACTATGACCAAACACACCACAATGAGAACATACAGGAGGCTTCCACGCATACTCCACTTTCAAACACATAGACCTATTCAACTTTCTATACCAAATTTCAACAGAATCTACCAAACCTTTAGTAGCATCAACCTCAACAAGTACCCTAGCATAACTACCCCTACCATACCCCTTTTCACACATAGAAGTAGTCACCTTATCCATAATTAGAGGAGTCCCAATTCCACTTGCAATCCTGCTAATACCTTCCACATTCCAAGCCTCCAACGGAACATTATAAATCCTGACCCAAAGAGGAATCCTAGTAGGCTCAGGCTTAACAAGACAATTACCCGCAACCCATTTCTGAACAAACAACGGCTTTTGATCAACAAGCCATGGCCTATTTTCAACAACATTTAGTAACCCTTCTTCCGTCCTAAACTTAAAAAAATAAAGGCCATTCTCATTCACTATAATCTCCTCCAACTGGAACGGTCTCCACATCCTTTTCAAATGACCCACAATATCTCTGTAACTCATTTTCATTCCCACAAAATATCCCACAACAGTTAAACCCCACAATTTACTACCCTCTTCAATTACTGGATCCATATCAATAACAGCCCTACCACCCCTAATAGTACAAGGTACTAATTTCAACTTATTACCCCCCACATACTTAGCACCCTGCACAACGTTACTAAATAACATAGGCTTCCCAAATTTACTAGACTCTTTCATACCCACATCCTTATTACCACTGAATTCACCAACATTACTAGTATTAGTTTTCAACCCCTGATTATCATAACTATTAGAAACAGGAACACTAGTATTCAAACCAGGATTCACATCAATAGGAACAGTCATTTCAGGCAACTTAGTACTACCCTGACTAACATTAGCATTATTAAGTTCAGGAAACATAGCACTTACATTACCATTAGCATCCCTACCAGACATCTCCTTCTCATTACTCAAATTCTTAACACTCTCATTCTTCCCAGCAACCTCCCCTTCATTAACTACCACACTCATTCTCCTACTGCCATCACAAACACCCTCACCATTCTCCTTACCCACACTATTCCCATCAACTCCATTCCCACATTCCATTTCTTCAATAACCATACCAGTTTCACTTCCCTTAGAACTAGAACGTGTAATAACCCTCTTAAAATTGACATCAGTGGATTTGTCTAACATATCATGGTGTTTCATAGTACTAGTGGACTTAGGATTCATAGTACGAGTGGTTTTCTTAGTTTTCAGATTCCTATCCGACCTAGAACTAGGTGGATTCACCACCGGAGGTGGTGGGATTGATTCATTAGGGTTAGGGGGTTGAGAATCTTGTTCAGACATGATTAATGATTATCTAAACAAGAATCATGTTAAGGTTTAGGGTTTAAGAATGAAGGATTTAGGGATCTGAGGAAAAAACTAAGTGTGTGTAAACGGTGATAACGGTTATTTGAAATGAATTTAATGAAGGTGAACAGTAATGATTAACGGTGAAATTTAATATAGAAAGGTGTAAAATGAAAAGGGGAATACAAATCTAAAATCCAAATTAAGATCCAAGGGATGGATCAAATTTAGATGATGAATTCATGATAAAATGTGTTGATAAACTTAGAGAAAGCAACCTTAGGATTTAACCCAAAAGCCTTCTGTATTGATATTTAGCTAGTTAACACTGACTAGTTAACCACCAACATAAACCCTTTGTTAGCGTTTATCTTCAACGCTAGATACCCCTAGTTACACCCCTGATACAATCTTTTTCTTTTGATAAAATCTAGAAAAATACAAATAGATTTTACACTTTTTAGCCTAGCATTACCCATAGTCAAATCTTGGTTGGTTGCTAGCTATATGGCAAGATGGTTGTTATGTGGGAAATCATGAAAATTCGAAGAAAGTTGCAAACTTCAAGAGCAGATCGAAGAAAAGTGAAAGAAAAAGTCATCGCAACTAATGATGACAAGTGAAAGTTTATGTTAAAAAAAAAAAAGAATGAGTCATCGCAATTATAAGGTGACAAGAATAGCCAATGGCTAGGAATAATGTAGTGATCAATAAAGTATGGAGTTTTTTTCAAGATTGCATGATAGTGGTTCGAAATAGCTAGCAACATCTGGTCAGTAGACTTTGACTAGTTTGTATATTCGTTATTATCAACCCTTTCTAAAACATATCACATGTCTTATCCTACCCTTTTGACTTTGTGGAATTATCAAGTGTATTGACATGTAGTAACCATCCGATTTCTTGAGGAATTAAGTAGCGTTGTTAGCGATCTAAGGTTATCCTTAGTGACCATCCGTTATCTGGGGATGCAAGAATTCGTTGTTAGCGAGCTATTATGTTTTGCATAAGATGAATGCACATAAGTCTAATATAACCCTTGAAGCCTTAAACCCGAATAAAAACCCTCTTTGATATGTATACTTGGTGCACACGCCATATCGGTGTAGTTTTATTTCTTGTACAAGCCTATGGTAATATTTAAATCATGACTGAGCAAATGAGTGTGATTTCTCTTATATACTCCACCAACCATACAAATGAGTGTTTTGAGTGAATTATATTTCATTTCCTTTTCGTGAGGTGATTAGTAATGTTTATCAAGCAAGAAAATCATTTGGGTATTGTCAAACATCTCGATACTTCAGCCATAAAAGCTTAAAATGATGAATCTAACTTGTACTCGTACTTGATAGATTTGCATTACATTTTCCTTAAACACACTTGTATACCATGTGGATAATTGTTTTTACTTCTAGATTTGCTTGAGGGCAAGCAAAGTTTAAGTGTGGGGGAATATGATAACGCTCAAATTGTGCATGTTTTTAGTAGCGTTATTCGTACTTTTATATATGTTATTTGGTTATATTTATACCCTTTTGTTACTAAATCACACCAAAGTATGTTTGCAAAGTGTATGTAGCCAAAAACAGGAAAAAGGAAGAAAAAGATGAAGGAATGAGGAAGAAGGAAATATTTATGATCGTACGAAGATTCTTGTGTCAAGTTCCACACCAAATAGGCATTTCAAAGAATAAAGGTCCAAGTATTCAAGTTGACAAGCTTCTAAATAAAGAAAATATCAAGTTTGGATTAAGAACCATGAGCCATGAACAAGATACAAGCCAAACGACAAAGGTCCAAAAAAGAGTAAACAACAACACTCCATCCGATCGGATGCAGCCCGTAACCGAATCGGATGGAGGTAATTTCTGAAGACCAACCGATCGGTTGGATGAAATACCGATCGGTTGGATGTCGTCTGATTTGCCAAACTCCATCATTAAGGAAACTATCCTTATGTGCACGATTCTAAAGCTTTCTATTGAGCATTCTAGACTATTCTAATTTACTTGGAGGCCAAGATGAAGAATTAAAGACCCTAGGCCTTGAGAGTAGTATAAATAGAGCCATTTGAGACACCAATTGATGAACCATTCATATGCTTTTTCATATTATCATCAACCACTCATTAAAATACTCTTTCAAAAGTCCAAATTCGTCCTTAGAAGTCCAGGAGGCTTTGGAGGTTCAAGAAGTCAACATTTGAAGGTCAAAACATCAAGAAGTCCACACCAATACTTTGGGTATCATTACCTTATCATTTGTAATCTATTTCTAATCATTGTAAGATTTTTAATAATGGTTTCTAATGTTCAACGTTCTGAGTTTATGTTAGTGTTTGTTATGAGTGGCTAGTGCCTTTGTGCACTTGCTTAGATGATGTGTATTGCTTATTGATTTGCGTATGATTGTGATAAAATGTTTTAATTCAATTTCAAGTTGATTCTAAGATCCAATTGTGATTAAGTTTCATAGTGACATTTGTTAATCAAGTTTAACTAGTTGTTAATAATTTTAAGGGTCGAAAGATTTATTGTTATTCAACTAGTTATAATCATTTGTCTATGAATGATTGTTTTTACTCATTATTCTTGATTAAACAAAGAAAGTTAATTGTGGTTGTAATAAGAATGCTTTTGTCTATCAAATTGGATTGATTATAAACTATTTCAAGGGTCGAAAGATTAGTCGTTTATAATTGATTGTAACCTATTTGTCTATGAAGCGGTTACCTTTTGCATTGACCATTTCCTAAGCGAATTTGATAAAACAAAGGACTATTTTTGTGTTTAAGTTTGTTACCTCAAACTTATGAACCTTGAATTGATTGGTTAAACGTAATGCTTGTTTTTATGAACTAAAATCTTGACGAAGGTTTAATTTGTAGAAACAATAGATTAGTTCACCAAACTAATTATCATAACCAACATGTTGTCAAAAGTTATCACAATCATGCTTATCAAGAGTAGTATATTAGTCTAAGCAAGTGTAGTTTTAATCATTTGAATTATTATATTTTCATCATTGCTTGTTTAAGGAATTTACTTTTAGTAGCTTACAATTCGATTCACTCACAAATCCCTGCGAACGATCCCGACTTACCATCATAATCTTGCTATAATGGACGAGTTCACTTGCTCGTATGTGTTATTTCTAGATTCGGTAATTTGACCTTTATAAACTTAAAACTTGTACACACGCGTAACACATCATAATCCTATAAACCCTAATTAGGGTTCATCATTCATATTGCTCGGTTTGATTCTTTTTCTTGCTAGAATCATCAAGGTACGTTCACTTTAATATTCGGTTAATTATTTATGTGTTATATATCTTACGCTTCCGCAATATATGTTCTTTGATGTTATTGGTTATATATATGATAGTCATGGTATTATAATTACAACAGTGGCATCACGAGCCGTTATAACATGTAATTAATTACCGAAAACACATAAAAAATGAATCTTGATTGAGTTTATACATGTTTTGGTCGATTTAGGGTTTATTCAAATCGAAACCCTAATTATTTTTTTTTTTGAGCCGATTGCCCTATAGTATTTAGGGTTTTGGATTTGTAATTTAATTTGATTAGAAACCCTAGGTTTGAACATGTTTATGTGTTTGTAAGTGATCCTGTGGCAATATGCTAATTGTTAGGTAGAATCCATGAAAACGTGCATGTTTCGTATGGATACATTGATGATTTATTTGTTTTCACATGTAAGTTAATTGATAGATGTCGAATTAGGGAATACTCCAATAAATTAAGTAATCAATTATGTGCAACGTGGTATATATTTAATTTTGACTAACGCAATCGATACGTCGATGCATGTGGCTCACTTACCATTGTAAGTGATAGTCTTAATTAAATATATGCATTATTAAACATAGATTGATTATTAATAGGTTATCGAATTGATTTGCATGTGGCTACTTGTTTACATAATTAATTGTTAAGTTATGTGTATTATTTAGTTGTTTATTTTTTAATTATTACTTGTTTTTGTTTAATTGTTCGACATGTTTTAAGCAAAATGGGTAATTTTTGTTAAGAAAATAAATGGACTAAATAATGGTGAAACTTTATGTAATAAATTATGAATCTTGCAAAGTCTTATGTGCCGATAGTGGTTCGCTTCGCTCGGTAATTTGCTCCCAGGCGAGACTAGCAAGTTTGTAATTTATGACATGTATTTTTAAGACTAAAATCATAAACTTTTTATTGATTGTTGAGTTTTGTACCAATAATGTGAACGGCTCACCCAATTGTGACAAACTATAAGAGGGGTATAAGGAGGATTGACATTAAATTGTCAAACTGAAAGAGACGCCTTTTTAATTGGCACTTGTGCTGACGTATGTCTCTCCGCTTCTTTGTGCGTCAAATTATAGCTATGATGTCTTACGTGTGTGTACAAGTTTTAAAATTTATAAACACGATTTATCCGGTTATCTATTTAACACATACGAGCAAGTATACTCGTCCGTAATAGTAAAGGTGGGTAAGTCGAGATCGTCCCAAGGGATTTGGTATTTGTATTTAGTGTGGCTTTTGTAAAAAGGGTTGTCAATCCAATTTTTGTGCAAATTCGAAAAGTAAATTCAATCAATCAAAAACATATAGTTGTGTGTAATTCTTTAACTAATTGCATAGAGTATTCTATTAAGTTTGGTATAACTTGTAATGATGCACAATTTTATATGAATGATTAACAATCAATGGTTTATATCTTGAAAAATTATTACTAAGAATTCAATCTCCTAGTTAACTCCTTTCGGCCTTTTTAACTATTACGACAATTCTATGAAACTCTAGTTGTTTGAAAAGCACTTCTTATCTTATAAATTCTTACGAATCCTTTCGGCCCTTTCTCGTGATGAAATCGTTTCAAATCTATTTTAATGAGTTAATATGGTGCTTGTCACACACCATATCCCATACTAATTCGTGCACTAACGTTTTGGAATAAAAACATAAAGAAAATCCTTTTGGCCTTTTTATCCTCTAAAATGTTTTTACCAACAAATTAAGCAAGATTAGATAATATTCCAACAAACTCATAAAACAAGAAATGTTTTCATGCATCACTTTAAAATAAGAATACTCTAACAATAGTTACATCATACACACAAGTATACCAAAAATTACTCCATAACAATCATAATCAAATACAAGTAACAAACAATACTTTCATTGAACTCAAAGTAAAAGTAAAAGTAGTTCATAGTAATTAAACAAGATGTACGTAGCTTAAGGATTACAAGAACTAGAATTGTGGAACTATAGCAACCACACTCCTCCAATCACCTATTATTGCAAGTAAACAACTCCACACTCGAACCAAACTATTGAGACTTTAACTCAAAGTTTCCTGGACGTTTTTACAGCACTTCTAGACTTTCGGGCAATGATAATAAGTTAGTAAGGACTTGGTGAAAGCCTTTACTAGTTTTGGGGTGTCACACTTTTGTATCTAACCTTGGATCCTTTAAATAAGTAAAAGAACCCTTATTGCTCAAGTAAAAATGACCCTAATGAGTTAATAAGCAGGAAATGATCATCCACCATGATTATGGAACTTAAATTTGTCATTAAATGAAATTTTGTAACAGCAGCTTCAGCTAACCGATCGGTATTAGCTCCAACCGATCGGTTGGTTCTCTCGGTAAAATCCAACTCCTCCCATCCGAATCGGATGCGGGCTCTATCCGATTGGATGGAGTCTTCTTGTACTCACAATATTGATTTTTCTTTCTCTTTTCTCGTTGCATGTTTTATCCTTGGTTGTGGCACTGATTTCTTCTATAGGACTTGATATTTTCTTGATATATGAACATAGAAATCTTGACACTATCAAATCCTTGAGTCCTTGTGTGGTTTCTCACTTGCTTCCATCTCGGGAATCTTCAAATGTGCATAATCACTTCAATTCTTTGTCTTTTCATCATCTTTTCCTGTACTTGGCTATATTCACTTGCATATACACTTTTTCACGATTAAGTAACAAATATATACAAATATAACCAAATATGATGCACAAAACTAATGATAACGCAACTAAAAACATGGCTCATTCTGAGCGTTATCAAGCTACCAAGTAAGCTATTTTATGTACAAAATCACCTTAAGGGTGAATTGACCTCAATTCCACATGCCACTTTTGTGGTAATTATCCGAATAACTTGGGTCTTTTGACTCATGCAGTAGTAGGATATAGTGGGCGATAATTGTAGGTAATTCTTTGATTGGTGAACCCGATACCTCAATTAAAACTTTGTTGATTGAAATCTTAGCTTAAAAATTGGTAAAAAGGTTTTGAAAAACTTATGATACGAAGATGTATGCATGCTTCTTCGTACATATTTTGATTGCCACATCAAAAGTGGTACCCTTTAAAATTAAGTCAATGTCATCTAATTACAAAACACTTGAAGTTGCAATTTAGTCATGTGAGAGATTGGACTAGATTTCAATGGAAAGGTAAATTTCATACTCTCATTACTAGCAGATCAACTGATGTAATGGGATTATGGTGATTTACAGTTTTTTAATTAGACAACTTAAATTGAGTTAAGTGAGAACTTGGACTCAAGGCATAAGATGGGGATAAAACATGCTTATATTAGAAATTATTTGCCAATATAAATCCTATTATGATCTAGGAATTGAAAATTGTTTGCCAATTATTGTTCGACAGATTACCTTATTATATACTTTCATTACTAGCAGATCAACTGATGTAATGAAACTATTGATGCGCGTGATGTGTCGTTGCGGTTTAGCAGTTTTAATGCCTACTCAAGTTTTAAATTTATATTTAGCCGACTTATCAATAACACACACACTTAACGAGCAGTGTACCCGGTCAGTATGAATATAATGGTAAGTAGAGTGTCGATCACTAAGAGTGGAACGTATTATCTCGTTATTCTAATCAGTATTTTAATATCCTAACGCAAGGGGGTTTCAGCCTGAGAGACTGGCACGATTTTGTTTGCAATTAAATAATAAACTAAACTAATAGGCACGAATCAGCAAGTAGCACACACGTACACAGATAAATACTCGAGACAATAAGAGGGCTGTCCTTATAATTAAGTAGTTTGTCACTTGTTTTATTGATAGCTTTATATGAAGTGTATGTAGTTAATCCTTTCTCGTTGGTCCTAAGCTTATCGGCGAGTAAACCCTTAATGATGACTTATGTCTAAAAGTTATTCCTAAGTGATCAATTTAGTAATAACCGTGGGAGTGCAACCTTTCCGTTGCCACATTACACAAGCCACTAATAAACACAGAGGTGATCAATGCACTAATAAGTAGTAACCAAAGACATCAACATATAAACTTTAATCGATGGGAAAGCAATTTTAAGGGGAGTTGAAGTGAATGATAACATAACACAAGCCCATCAATCCTGATGAATTAAAGTTTGCTAACACAATAAAACAAAACTACTTAATGAATTAAACACATGCAGCACCTCCTTACAGCTCTTGTATCTTCGTTTGGTGTGTCTTGTGCTGCCTTCTTGACTGAATTCGTCCTAGGGTTCTGCTGCTTCGGTCTCTGTTTTAAAACTTTCGGAACTTGTAATTCGTCTGGTCTACGGGGTATTTATAGTTTCTGTCTGAGGTGAGATGCGGCGCATCTAGTAAGTAGATGCGGCGCATTGAATTAACTTCGCGTGGGGTCCAAGATTATAATATTCAGGAATATTCGTACACCGCCAGAAGATGCGGCGTAACTCCATGATTAGATGCGGCGCATGTCCTCTTGTATCTTGGATCGTATCTGGTGATATCTTGATAGAGATGCGGCGCATGTCATGAGTGAGATGCGGCGCATCTGGAGCAGATTTAACTTGATCTTTTCCATTTCAGTAGACTCTTCACTTTATGCATGTTTTGCTCCATAATCAGTCCAAAATCGCCAAGTTTCACCAAATGCTTGTTTTTACCTGAGAATTACAAAAGTAAACGATTAAGTATCAATCCTCATACATAATATAGTAAAACAAGTCAAATTAATAGGATAAATGATAGTAATAAAATGTACTTATTTGAGTTCATCAAATATCCCCCCATTGAACTTTACTTGTCCCCAAGTAAACCTTAGAATTTCTCTTATGAAAATGTATCCTAAAAGATGTTAGGATTTATTTTTATATCAAGCATGTATTCGTTTAATTCATAATCACACAACTAAACACTTTAACGAATTAGAAGTATAATAAAATAATTTGATAAAAGCAAATCTAATCGTTTAACTGTCCAGTCGCGACGAATATTCTATCATAAGCTTGGCATGTATACACATCTCCCCCACTAAAGCCAAGGAATAACAAGTCTAAAGCGGTAAAAAGGGTTTTTAGGCTTAAGGGTTAATTATTCTCTTTTCACCATCGATCTCAAATTCCAGAAAAGGCGACAAAATCACAAATACATGATCGAATCCACGAACACGATACTTGCAATTGCTCAAATCCTTAACTCGAATAGGCTAAAGATAGGTCCAAACTTCACCAATAATAATATATCAAAAAGGGCGACAAAATCATAAATACATAGCCGAATCCACGACTACGATACTTAAGATTGATCAAATCCCTAATCTCAATAAATCAAAGGTTTGGTTGGATAAAGAATAATAAAGGGCATGGTAACATTTGGGATATAAATTGGTGTAAAAATAAAAATAAACAAAACAAATAAATTAAAATCCTAAGTGTGGTTAATCACTATCCCAACCATCCCATGAATAAGACTCATATCATCGAATAACTCACGCTTTAACACTTGAAACACACGCTTTAGGTAGACACGAATTATACTCAACAAGATCTTAATCAAAGAATAAACCTTAATTGGCGTTCCCATAACTGCCAATTCCCATTTAATCCATAGATATAGTACAACAAATAGTGGCCATATGAACCACTTACATAACTTTACATCGTTGGTTTAAAAACAAACATCCAACTCTTTTTCTTTTTCTTTTTTCATTTTTTCGATTTTTTTTTTTTTTTTTTTTTTTTTTTTTTTTTTTTTTTTTTAAAACTTTAGATGTGTAAAATTTCACCACATCACTATAATGATAATTCTGGATAATTTTTCCATTCTTTTCATACTTCAGAAATAACGGTAATAGTGAAAGTAGTAAACACACGAAAAATAAACTCAAAAATATACAATATTTACTTTCACTCCAATTGCATTGTGCAATTTCCCGACCTAACCAAAGATAATGAATTACGCACGCGAACACAGGTAATGTAAGGAAACACACTTTGCCTATAGCAATTAACCAACCACGGATTCTAATCTACAGGGTAGGCTAAGGTGTAAGGGTGTAACGAAACATTTTAAACATAGGTGTAAGAAACGAAAGGAATGGCTCTGAGTGTTTTTCTAGGGTATTTTACTCTAAAAATGAGAGTAACAAAAGGGTTTATACGGGGGTTAACTAACCAGTGTAGTTAGCTAATAACACATAACATATAAAGGCTATTTGGGTGTAATCCTAGAATTTTACCAATTTAGACAAAATCATTCCAATTATATAAATAATACTCATTATGGTGGTCTCGAATAGTATACAAGCCAAGTTCTAAAGTTTACAAGTCACCGGCACACTCATAGATTTGTGAATTTTGAAAAATCACAATTTTTGAAAATAACGTCATGTGTGCAGCTATGCAACTTAGATCTTAAACAAAAACATGCTAAAAAAAAAAATTTAAGTTTGATATATTAAGCACATTTTATGCATAGTTTTTGAGAAAGTTTAGGACAAGTAATTGTTAAGTGTTCTAATTCTCCAATCCCCCCACTTAAGTTAAACAACGTCCTCGTTGTTTGTATAAAAGGTTAAAAACTGGAAAATAAAAGAATTAGAACAGAAAAACTCCCCTGAGATTTGCTCGGTATGATCCTCCATTTGTATTAGAGCAAAAATCAACTTCTTGTGGATTAGAACGTTAAAGCTTCATACTTGATGTATCCACAGGAAATCCAGGAAACTATAATACCACCAACACTTTAAAACACACCTAAGATAAGAAAGGTTCAAACTTGCATAATACATTAGTAGTTAGATAAAAATAAAACTTAAAAATTAAAACTGAAAATCATCAGGTCAGTCGATGCGCCGTATCTTATGGAAGAAGATACGCCGTATCGAGCCTGGAATAAATACGGATCAGAATAAAGATGCGCCGCATCCTTAACCAGGGATGCGCCGCATTGAAAATAAACTAAAACGAAATAAAGGATAGGATGCGTCGCATCTGTTTCCCAGATGCGGCGCATGTGGTTACCAAACAGACTGTTAACAGTCTGTTGTAAAATGACTCGTTCCACGGTTCATCTCTCACGTTCTCTCGTACTCTCATGCTGAACTTAATGCCAGTCTTCATCAAATATAACAAGAAACATAAACTGAAACATTAAATATATACACGAGAATGGTGATTAGTACAATCCAAAATAATAATAATATGTGGAACAATGTCTGTAAAATCAAGAGAGTAAGATCATGGGTGAGTGTGGTCGTCTGGATGGGTCTCGGAAGTGCTGGCTCCATCAGTCCTCTGGCGGACTCTGCGCTCGTATGCACGTGCCACTCCCGTAACATGAGTACCATCTGGACGATCGTGTGTAATACCCTGGTGCTCTAGAAGTCTGCTCACACTCATAACCAACCACTCTGAGTCCCTCCTCAGGGCTCTCAACTCTCCCTCGACTGCGTCAAGTCTCTGACCCATGGTGCGTACAGGGACTGGTGGGGGTACTGGTGCCTGCGCCTCCTCCTGATGGGCTGGAGCAGCAGCCGGAGGTCCCTGAGGGCCTCCCTGCTCCGCCTCTGGTCCTGCTGCTCTGGCGGGCCCTAATGCTACCCAAAAGTGGCCTCCCGCAACCACCTGGCAAATCCCGAGTCTAACCAAATAGTCCCTGTCGATAACCGGGAGATGGGTCACCACAACCTCCAGCCCCGCTGGAATCTCTGCTCCAATGACTCCAAAATGGCGGGCTAGCCGAGAAACAAAATGCCCGCCAGTCATCTGGCTCCTCCGATCTCTCCCTGCAGCTGATCGGTGGAGGTAGTGTGCCAAAAAATAGGGGATGTTTACCGACAACCCCTCATCCATGCTCCTAAGGAGGAAGAGGTCAAGAGTGGTCACCTTCTCAGGTGACTGACCCCTCCCAGCAATGGTAAGTGCAATCAGCCTGTGGCACAGCCTCCCTATCGGCTCCCTGATCAAAGTATATGAGGGGGTGGAAGTAGTGATATCACCCCCCGCGGAAATCCTGTCCCAATAATCACTAAATAATCCTCTGTCAGGGACAACCCGTAAACTCTCAGCCCAGTACCTGGCAAACCCAGCAGATCCAAGCTCCTCCTCAGTGTGTAGCCCCATGGCCAAAATAAACTGCCTCATCGACATCTGCCTATGCACACCTCCTAACCTGAACACCAGAGTGTCAGCTGTATCAATCTCCAAGTCCGTCTCCCTGTAATGAATCGTGCTAAAGAACTCCAGCATGAGCTCCCTAATCAGAGGCTCGTCAATCCTAAACAGTCTCTCCCAAGCACTAGACCTGAACACCACCTCCTCATTGTCTCCAGCAACTACCATCTCCATCCGATGCTGTAAACTCTCAGCTGCATGTCCACCACCAATCAATCCTATATCATCAAAATTCAAAACCTGGACTCTGAATATTTTCTTGAAGTAAATCGAGTCAAGCCTACGCAAGTAATCCTCCAGAGTGGCAGGAGTGAGTCCCATGTTCTCGAATCGTAACCACTGATGCCTCTGCGCGACTTCTGGTAATGCCATCTGAAACAAATATTCACAGTCAGTAAACATTCTGTAAGTAAGGTAGATACGGCGCATCTGATTTAATCAGTGCGGCGTATCTGTATAAAGTATAAGAGATGCGGTGCAAGACAATAGATACGGCGTATGGAGATGCGTCGTATCTAGATTAATCAATACGGCGTATCTAGAATTTTATCAATTTTGAAATAGGTCGTTACGCCGCATTAATCAACCTAGATGCGCCGCATCTAAAAGCATATCAGTATAAAATAAAGGGTCAGGAACGTTTTTCAAGAATCCGTATCCGTGACGTAAACTACCACTAAATATCACAGTATCATATTCTCCTTATATCAGTTCTAATATCTCATTCCACCACTACTAATTCGCCTTCCCGCTAAATATTCAAAATCGAACCCAAAACCTAAATTTTCGGTTAGATCAAATTAGGTTACAAGTTCAATTATTTATGCAAATTAGATACGGGGGAAACCATCTAGAGCAAGTCCTAATCATATATCTATATTATTTAAGCACGAATCGATTCAATCATATAAACCCTAATTTTCGTATTAATCAAGATTAAATCGAAAATGAGTAATTACCTTAATTTGATGATTAGGAGGAAGATTCTAGATCGGATTAAAGGTGGATTAAAGAAGAATGATCGGGATTCGAGTATAATTTTAGTGCGTGTTCTTAACTGTGTGAGTGAGGATTATGCGGTAAAGAGTTTAGATCCGGCGCATTCCCGTCGTATTTATAGGCGAAAAGGATGCGCCGTATTGAAAATTGGGATGCGCCGTATCTATTTAATCTCGTTGACTAGTCAATAAGTTCTAGTTGGTCAGAGATACGGCGCTTTGGATATTTAGATCCGCCGTATCGCTATGTTAGTAAACGAAATTTAAATGAAGAACGTACCTTGGCCTCCGCAACACAGTTCCTTATACATCAAATTTGGGTTAAACGACATACCATATAGATGAATTCAAAATAAGAGCAATAGGCATAAATGTTTTATTAATAATTGTAATCTTATTGTTTAGTGGATAAGGATTTATTCCGAGGTTAGGAACAAATATCGTTTTTAAGCATACAAAATTAAGATTACGATTTTAATCAGATGTATAATATGGATAATAAAATTAAGATTATATAGTAGAGAACTTCCCTTAGGGATGGTTGAATAATCGAAGAGGTTTCGTTAGATCACTACAGCTTCCTTCTCTCGGTTTGGTTTAGAATGTAATCTTTCATGGTGATGCTTGAGTCATCCTTTATCCTGAAAATAAGCAGCTTGCAAACGAGAGTAGCGGACCGATCAAAGTAAATATCAAAAATCAACTATATTTATCAAATTATAATCGTCGTATTAACAAAAGTTAATGCTCCGAATTTTCGTTACGCTTCAAAATACAAGATTTTTGATTCAGAAATTGCGCCGTATCGACAGAGATCGATACGCCGTATCTGTTTAATAATTCGCAAACTGTTTTTAATTAAAATAATAGATGCGCCGTATCTGCAAAAGCAGATGCGTCGTATGGCGTTAACGTTTAGAAAAAAAAAATTCTTATTAAAAACAGATACGCCGTATCTTGGGGAAAAGATGCGTCGTATCGAATTAATTAAACGCGTTGTATTTTATAAAAATTAAACGCAATACGCCGTATCTGATAAATCAGATGCGCCGTATCGTTTGATTTAGCACAGTACAACGATAGCAGAACAGAAAAAATACGAAAAATAAAAACAAAAATTAAACACACAAACAAAAATAAACACACAAAAATAAAAGAAAACAATTAACACACAATACAACAAATATGAAAAATAATACAATGATGCAATTAATCTAATAAAAAGAAAAACCTAATTAAAATACTAATCAAATTAACAGATAATAACAATTCACTCCCCGACAGCGGCGCCAAAAACTTGATGCGCGTGATGTGTCGTTGCGGTTTAGCAGTTTTAATGCCTACTCAAGTTTTAAATTTATATTTAGCCGACTTATCAATAACACACACACTTAACGAGCAGTGTACCCGGTCAGTATGAATATAATGGTAAGTAGAGTGTCGATCACTAAGAGTGGAACGTATTATCTCGTTATTCTAATCAGTATTTTAATATCCTAACGCAAGGGGGTTTCAGCCTGAGAGACTGGCACGATTTTGTTTGCAATTAAATAATAAACTAAACTAATAGGCACGAATCAGCAAGTAGCACACACGTACACAGATAAATACTCGAGACAATAAGAGGGCTGTCCTTATAATTAAGTAGTTTGTCACTTGTTTTATTGATAGCTTTATATGAAGTGTATGTAGTTAATCCTTTCTCGTTGGTCCTAAGCTTATCGGCGAGTAAACCCTTAATGATGACTTATGTCTAAAAGTTATTCCTAAGTGATCAATTTAGTAATAACCGTGGGAGTGCAACCTTTCCGTTGCCACATTACACAAGCCACTAATAAACACAGAGGTGATCAATATACTAATAAGTAGTAACCAAAGACATCAACATATAAACTTTAATCGATGGGAAAGCAATTTTAAGGGGAGTTGAAGTGAATGATAACATAACACAAGCCCATCAATCCTGATGAATTAAAGTTTGCTAACACAATAAAACAAAACTACTTAATGAATTAAACACATGCAGCACCTCCTTACAGCTCTTGTATCTTCGTTTGGTGTGTCTTGTGCTGCCTTCTTGACAGAATTCGTCCTAGGGTTCTGCTGCTTCGGTCTCTGTTTTAAAACTTTCGAAACTTGTAATTCGTCTGGTCTACGGGGTATTTATAGTTTCTGTCTGAGGTGAGATGCGGCGCATCTAGTAAGTAGATGCGGCGCATTGACTTAACTTCGCGTGGGGTCCAAGATTATAATATTCAGGAATATTCGTACACCGCCAGAAGATGCGGCGTAACTCCATGATTAGATGCGGCGCATGTCCTCTTGTATCTTGGATCGTATCTGGTGATATCTTGATAGAGATGCGGCGCATGTCATGAGTGAGATGCGGCGCATCTGGAGCAGATTTAACTTGATCTTGTCCATTTCAGTAGACTCTTCACTTTATGCATGTTTTGCTCCATAATCAGTCCAAAATCGCCAAGTTTCACCAAATGCTTGTTTTTACCTGAGAATTACAAAAGTAATCGATTAATTATCAATCCTCATACATAATATAGTAAAACAAGTCAAATTAATAGGATAAATGATAGTAATAAAATGTACTTATTTGAGTTCATCAAATATCCCCCCACTTGAACTTTACTTGTCCCCAAGTAAACCTTAGAATTTCTCTTTTGAAAATGTATCCTAAAAGATGTTAGGATTTATTTTTATATCAAGCATGTATTCGTTTAATTCATAATCACACAACTAAACACTTTAACGAATTAGAAGTATAATAAAATAATTTGATAAAAGCAAATCTAATCGTTTAACTGTCCAGTCGCGACGAATATTCTATCATAAGCTTGGCATGTATACACATCTCCCCCACTAAAGCCAAGGAATAACAAGTCTAAAGCGGTAAAAAGGGTTTTTAGGCTTAAGGGTTAATTATTCTCTTTTCACCATCGATCTCAAATTCCAGAAAAGGCGACAAAATCACAAATACATGATCGAATCCACGAACACGATACTTGCAATTGCTCAAATCCTTAACTCGAATAGGCTAAAGATAGGTCCAAACTTCACCAATAATAATATATCAAAAAGGGCGACAAAATCATAAATACATAGCCGAATCCACGACTACGATACTTAAGATTGATCAAATCCCTAATCTCAATAAATCAAAGGTTTGGTTGGATAAAGAATAATAAAGGGCATGGTAACATTTGGGATATAAATTGGTGTAAAAATAAAAATAAACAAAACAAATAAATTAAAATCCTAAGTGTGGTTAATCACTATCCCAACCATCCCATGAATAAGACTCATATCATCGAATAACTCACGCTTTAACACTTGAAACACACGCTTTAGGTAGACACGAATTATACTCAACAAGATCTTAATCAAAGAATAAACCTTAATTGGCGTTCCCATAACTGCCAATTCCCATTTAATCCATAGATATAGTACAACAAATAGTGGCCATATGAACCACTTACATAACTTTACATCGTTGGTTTAAAAACAAACATCCAACTCTTTTTCTTTTTCTTTTTTCATTTTTTCGATTTTTTTTTTTTTTTTTTTTTTTTTTTTAAACTTTAGATGTGTAAAATTTCACCACATCACTATAATGATAATTCTGGATAATTTTTCCATTCTTTTCATACTTCAGAAATAACGGTAATAGTGAAAGTAGTAAACACACGAAAAATAAACTCAAAAATATACAATATTTACTTTCACTCCAATTGCATTGTGCAATTTCCCGACCTAACCAAAGATAATGAATTACGCACGCGAACACAGGTAATGTAAGGAAACACACTTTGCCTATAGCAATTAACCAACCACGGATTCTAATCTACAGGGTAGGCTAAGGTGTAAGGGTGTAACGAAACATTTTAAACATAGGTGTAAGAAACGAAAGGAATGGCTCTGAGTGTTTTTCTAGGGGTATTTTACTCTAAAAATGAGAGTAACAAAAGGGTTTATACGGGGGTTAACTAACCAGTGTAGTTAGCTAATAACACATAACATATAAAGGCTATTTGGGTGTAATCCTAGAATTTTACTAATTTAGACAAGTCATTCCAATTATATAAATAATACTCATTATGGTGGTCTCGAATAGTATACAAGCCAAGTTCTAAAGTTTACAAGTCACCGGCACACTCATAGATTTGTGAATTTTGAAAAATCACAATTTTTGAAAATAACGTCATGTGTGCAGCTATGCAACTTAGATCTTAAACAAAAACATGCTAAAAAAAAATTTAAGTTTGATATATTAAGCACATTTTAAGCATAGTTTTTGAGAAAGTTTAGGACAAGTAATTGTTAAGTGTTCTAATTCTCCAATCCCCCCACTTAAGTTAAACAACGTCCTCGTTGTTTGTATAAAAGGTTAAAAACTGGAAAATAAAAGAATTAGAACAGAAAAACTCCCTTGAGATTTGCTCGGTATGATCCTCCATTTGTATTAGAGCAAAAATCAACTTCTTGTGGATTAGAACGTTAAAGCTTCATACTTGATGTATCCACAGGAAATCCAGGAAACTATAATACCACCAACACTTTAAAACACACCTAAGATAAGAAAGGTTCAAACTTGCATAATACATTAGTAGTTAGATAAAAATAAAACTTAAAAATTAAAACTGAAAATCATCAGGTCAGTCGATGCGCCGTATCTTATGGAAGAAGATACGCCGTATCGAGCCTGGAATAAATACGGATCAGAATAAAGATGCGCCGCATCCTTAACCAGGGATGCGCCGTATTGAAAATAAACTAAAACGAAATAAAGGATAGGATGCGTCGCATCTGTTTCCCAGATGCGGCGCATGTGGTTACCAAACAGACTGTTAACAGTCTGTTGTAAAATGACTCGTTCCACGGTTCATCTCTCACGTTCTCTCGTACTCTCATGCTGAACTTAATGCCAGTCTTCATCAAATATAACAAGAAACATAAACTGAAACATTAAATATATACACGAGAATGGTGATTAGTACAATCCAAAATAATAATAATATGTGGAACAATGTCTGTAAAATCAAGAGAGTAAGATCATGGGTGAGTGTGGTCGTCTGGATGGGTCCCGGAAGTGCTGGCTCCATCAGTCCTCTGGCGGACTCTGCGCTCGTATGCACGTGCCACTCCCGTAACATGAGTACCATCTGGACGATCGTGTGTAATACCCTGGTGCTCTAGAAGTCTGCTCACACTCATAACCAACCACTCTGAGTCCCTCCTCAGGGCTCTCAACTCTCCCTCGACTGCGTCAAGTCTCTGACCCATGGTGCGTACAGGGACTGGTGGGGGTACTGGTGCCTGCGCCTCCTCCTGATGGGCTGGAGCAGCAGCCGGAGGTCCCTGAGGGCCTCCCTGCTCCGCCTCTGGTCCTGCTGCTCTGGCGGGCCCTAATGCTACCCAAAAGTGGCCTCCCACAACCACCTGGCAAATCCCGAGTCTAACCAAATAGTCCCTGTCGATAACCGGGAGATGGGTCACCACAACCTCCAGCCCCGCTGGAATCTCTGCTCCAATGACTCCAAAATGGCGGGCTAGCCGAGAAACAAAATGCCCGCCAGTCATCTGGCTCCTCCGATCTCTCCCTGCAGCTGATCGGTGGAGGTAGTGTGCCAAAAAATAGGGGATGTTTACCGACAACCCCTCATCCATGCTCCTAAGGAGGAAGAGGTCAAGAGTGGTCACCTTCTCAGGTGACTGACCCCTCCCAGCAATGGTAAGTGCAATCAGCCTGTGGCACAGCCTCCCTATCGGCTCCCTGATCAAAGTATATGAGGGGGTGGAAGTAGTGATATCACCCCCGCGGAAATCCTGTCCCAATAATCACTAAATAATCCTCTGTCAGGGACAACCCGTAAACTCTCAGCCCAGTACCTGGCAAACCCAGCAGATCCAAGCTCCTCCTCAGTGTGTAGCCCCATGGCCAAAATAAACTGCCTCATCGACATCTGCCTATGCACACCTCCTAACCTGAACACCAGAGTGTCAGCTGTATCAATCTCCAAGTCCGTCTCCCTGTAATGAATCGGCTAAAGAACTCCAGCATGAGCTCCCTAATCAGAGGCTCGTCAATCCTAAACAGTCTCTCCCAAGCACTAGACCTGAACACCACCTCCTCATTGTCTCCAGCAACTACCATCTCCATCCGATGCTGTAAACTCTCAGCTGCATGTCCACCACCAATCAATCCTATATCATCAAAATTCAAAACCTGGACTCTGAATATTTTCTTGAAGTAAATCGAGTCAAGCCTACGCAAGTAATCCTCCAGAGTGGCAGGAGTGAGTCCCATGTTCTCGAATCGTAACCACTGATGCCTCTGCGCGACTTCTGGTAATGCCATCTGAAACAAATATTCACAGTCAGTAAACATTCTGTAAGTAAGGTAGATACGGCGCATCTGATTTAATCAGTGCGGCGTATCTGTATAAAGTATAAGAGATGCGGTGCAAGACAATAGATACGGCGTATGGAGATGCGTCGTATCTAGATTAATCAATACGGCGTATCTAGAATTTTATCAATTTTGAAATAGGTCGTTACGCCGCATTAATCAACCTAGATGCGCCGCATCTAAAAGCATATCAGTATAAAATAAAGGGTCAGGAACGTTTTTCAAGAATCCGTATCCGTGACGTAAACTACCACTAAATATCACAGTATCATATTCTCCTTATATCAGTTCTAATATCTCATTCCACCACTACTAATTCGCCTTCCCGCTAAATATTCAAAATCGAACCCAAAACCTAAATTTTCGGTTAGATCAAATTAGGTTACAAGTTCAATTATTTATGCAAATTAGATACGGGGGAAACCATCTAGAGCAAGTCCTAATCATATATCTATATTATTTAAGCACGAATCGATTCAATCATATAAACCCTAATTTTCGTATTAATCAAGATTAAATCGAAAATGAGTAATTACCTTAATTTGATGATTAGGAGGAAGATTCTAGATCGGATTAAAGGTGGATTAAAGAAGAATGATCGGGATTCGAGTATAATTTTAGTGCGTGTTCTTAACTGTGTGAGTGAGGATTATGCGGTAAAGAGTTTAGATCCGGCGCATTCCCGTCGTATTTATAGGCGAAAAGGATGCGCCGTATTGAAAATTGGGATGCGCCGTATCTATTTAATCTCGTTGACTAGTCAATAAGTTCTAGTTGGTCAGAGATACGGCGCTTTGGATATTTAGATCCGCCGTATCGCTATGTTAGTAAACGAAATTTAAATGGAGAACGTACCTTGGCCTCCGCAACACAGTTCCTTATACATCAAATTTGGGTTAAACGACATACCATATAGATGAATTCAAAATAAGAGCAATAGGCATAAATGTTTTATTAATAATTGTAATCTTATTGTTTAGTGGATAAGGATTTATTCCGAGGTTAGGAACAAATATCGTTTTTAAGCATACAAAATTAAGATTACGATTTTAATCAGATGTATAATATGGATAATAAAATTAAGATTATATAGTAGAGAACTTCCCTTAGGGATGGTTGAATAATCGAAGAGGTTTCGTTAGATCACTACAGCTTCCTTCTCTCGGTTTGGTTTAGAATGTAATCTTTCATGGTGATGCTTGAGTCATCCTTTATCCTGAAAATAAGCAGCTTGCAAACGAGAGTAGCGGACCGATCAAAGTAAATATCAAAAATCAACTATATTTATCAAATTATAATCGTCGTATTAACAAAAGTTAATGCGCCGTATTTTCGTTACGCTTCAAAATACAAGATTTTTGATTCAGAAAATGCGCCGTATCGACAGAGATCGATACGCCGTATCTGTTTAATAATTCGCAAACTATTTTTAATTAAAATAATAGATGCGCCGTATCTGCAAAAGCAGATGCGTCGTATGGCGTTAACGTTTAGAAAAAAAAAATTCTTATTAAAAACAGATACGCCGTATCTTGGGAAAAGATGCGTCGTATCGAATTAATTAAACGCGTTGTATTTTATAAAAATTAAACGCAATACGCTGTATCTGATAAATCAGATGCGCCGTATCGTTTGATTTAGCACAGTACAACGATAGCAGAACAGAAAAAATACGAAAATTAAAAACAAAAATTAAACACACAAACAAAAATAAACACACAAAAATAAAAGAAAACAATTAACACACAATACAACAAATATAAAAAATAATACAATGATGCAATTAATCTAATAAAAAGAAAAACCTAATTAAAATACTAATCAAATTAACAGATAATAACAATTCACTCCCCGGCAGCGGCGCCAAAAACTTGATGCGCGTGATGTGTCGTTGCGGTTTAGCAGTTTTAATGCCTACTCAAGTTTTAAATTTATATTTAGCCGACTTATCAATAACACACACACTTAACGAGCAGTGTACCCGGTCAGTATGAATATAATGGTAAGTAGAGTGTCGATCACTAAGAGTGGAACGTATTATCTCGTTATTCTAATCAGTATTTTAATATCCTAACGCAAGGGGGTTTCAGCCTGAGAGACTGGCACGATTTTGTTTGCAATTAAATAATAAACTAAACTAATAGGCACGAATCAGCAAGTAGCACACACGTACACAGATAAATACTCGAGACAATAAGAGGGCTGTCCTTATAATTAAGTAGTTTGTCACTTGTTTTATTGATAGCTTTATATGAAGTGTATGTAGTTAATCCTTTCTCGTTGGTCCTAAGCTTATCGGCGAGTAAACCCTTAATGATGACTTATGTCTAAAAGTTATTCCTAAGTGATCAATTTAGTAATAACCGTGGGAGTGCAACCTTTCCGTTGCCACATTACACAAGCCACTAATAAACACAGAGGTGATCAATGCACTAATAAGTAGTAACCAAAGACATCAACATATAAACTTTAATCGATGGGAAAGCAATTTTAAGGGGAGTTGAAGTGAATGATAACATAACACAAGCCCATCAATCCTGATGAATTAAAGTTTGCTAACACAATAAAACAAAACTACTTAATGAATTAAACACATGCAGCACCTCCTTACAGCTCTTGTATCTTCGTTTGGTGTGTCTTGTGCTGCCTTCTTGACTGAATTCGTCCTAGGGTTCTGCTGCTTCGGTCTCTGTTTTAAAACTTTCGAAACTTGTAATTCGTCTGGTCTACGGGGTATTTATAGTTTCTGTCTGAGGTGAGATGCGGCGCATCTAGTAAGTAGATGCGGCGCATTGACTTAACTTCGCGTGGGGTCCAAGATTATAATATTCAGGAATATTCGTACACCGCCAGAAGATGCGGCGTAACTCCATGATTAGATGCGGCGCATGTCCTCTTGTATCTTGGATCGTATCTGGTGATATCTTGATAGAGATGCGGCGCATGTCATGAGTGAGATGCGGCGCATCTGGAGCAGATTTAACTTGATCTTGTCCATTTCAGTAGACTCTTCACTTTATGCATGTTTTGCTCCATAATCATTCCAAAATCGCCAAGTTTCACCAAATGCTTGTTTTTACCTGAGAATTACAAAAGTAAACGATTAAGTATCAATCCTCATACATAATATAGTAAAACAAGTCAAATTAATAGGATAAATGATAGTAATAAAATGTACTTATTTGAGTTCATCAACTATAATAATTTGGATCCTAGTTTTCAAGAAAATACTATGGTTATATGTATATTTCCTAGGGTATTTTATTTTCTTGAAAAATTGTATTATCGAGAATACTAATTTTGAACTTTCTTTATCTGTAGAAATGGCTCAAAACAATAACTCCACTATGAGTTCTGCGTTCAAATCATTTTTTGAACGGGAAAAATTAAGTGGCACACAGAATTCAATGATTGGTATCGTTCACTCAGGATTGTCCTGCGAGTGACAGATCAACTTGAATATCTGTTTAAGCCTTGTTCTGCTGAACCTACTGCTGACACTTCAACTGATGAAGAAAAAGCAGCATGGAAAACTTAGTATAAGACGCATAATGATATGGCCTGTTTAATGTTGGGGGCGATGACACCTACTCTTCAAAAGCACTTTGAGAATTACTTCCCAATGGACATGATAAACGAACTCAGGAAGATGTTTGAAAAACCACAAAATGTTGAGGTCTATGATTTGATGGAATCTCTACATGGTTGCAAACAGACAGAAGGTGAACCCGTAGGTGCTCATGTGTTGAAAATGAAAGGTTACATGGATCAACTACAAGCACTTGGCAAAGTCTATGAACAAGACATTGCCATAAACTTAATCAATAGATCCCTTACTAAGGAACTTAGTGGTTTTGTGCGTAATTTCAATATGCACTGCGAGGGGAAGAGAGTTTCTGATTTACACGCACTGCTTATTGATTACGAGAAAGGTTTACCACCAAGGACTTCTACTTCTACGCCCCAGGTACTTGCTACTCAAGGGGTTAGGATTAACAAGCCAAGTACGAACAAGAAGGGCAAGGGTAATGGTAAGGCTGATAAGGGTAAGCGAGTTATGGCTTCTCAACCTCCACCCAAGAAAAACCCTCCTAAGAAGAAGGATTATCCTAAGAAGGATCAGGCTTGCCACTATTGTCATGTAGTGGGTCATTGGAAGAGGAACTGTCCTCTTTATATCTAAGAGTTGCGGGAAAGTAAGAACAAGAAAACTGGGCACTTGGGCGCCAACACTTCAGGTAACTTACTTATGATTGAATTATTTACTCTAAATCATAAAATTAATTCCTGGGTATATGATACTGGATGTGGTATTTACATTTGTAATACGCTGCAGGGATTTAGAGTGGAAAGGAAGCTTGCCTATTGGGAGCAATATCTGCATGTGGGAAATGGAGCACCTGCAGCTGTTGAAGCCATAGGAGTGTTTAATTTAGTTTTGCCTTCGTGCTTAGTACTGTTATTAAACAATTGTCATTATGCACCTTCAATTGTTAGGGGTGTTGTTTTCTTTTCTTGTTTATTGGATCTTGGTTTTAATCACATTATCAGTAGCAATGGAATTTTTGTTTCTTTAAATAATGTTTTTTTATTTTAATGCTATTGTTGTTAATGGTGTGTTTGAAATTGATATGAATGATTGTATGTCCAATAATAATTCAATGTATAGCATTAGTAAGAGAATTAAGTCAGACTTGAATTCTTCTTACCTTTGGCACTGTAGACTTGCTCATATAGGCAAGACTCGCATGAAAAAGCTACAACATGATGGGCTTTTGAAAAGTATCAATGATGAATCATTTGATAAATGTGAGTCTTGTATATCTGGGAAGATGACTAAGAAACCTTTTCATAGTAATATGGAAAGGGCTTCTGATCTACTTGGTTTAATACATACTGATGTATGTGGACCACTTAGACATGTGTCAAGGAAAGGTGCTAGCTACTTCTTAACCTTTACTAATGATTTCAGCCGTTATGGATATGTTTATTTACTTAAACATAAACATGAGGTTTTTGAAACATTTAAGGTTTTCAAAGCAGAAGTAGAATTGCAACTAGGAAAGAAGATTAAAGCTCTTCGATCTGATAGAGGCGGTGAATATTTAAGCCAAGAGTTTAAAGATTATTTAGCTGAGAATGGAATTGTCCAGAATCTCACATCTCCATATACTCCACAACAAAATGGTGTATCTGAGAGAAGAAATCGTACATTGTTAGATATGGTATAATCAATGTTTAATCTTTCAACTCTTCCTTTATCCTTTTGGGATTATGCCTTAGAATATGCGGTTCGTATTTTGAATATGGTTCCCACTAAGAAGGTTGATAAGACACCATATGAAATATGGAATGGAAAAGTTCCTAATTTGTCTTATTTAAAGGTCTGGGGTTGCGAGGCGTATATAAGACGTGACTCAGCAGATAAACTCCAACAGAGATCTGTAAAGTGTATCTTTGTAGGATACCCAAAGGAAACGATGGGTTACTACTTTTACTATCCTCCTGAAAACAAAGTAATTGTTGCAAGATATGGAGACTTTTTAGAAAAGGAACTCATATCTCAAGAATTCAGTGGGAGAATATATGATCTGGAAGATGATCATGTAGATACATTACCTTCTGAAAAACACTATCGTACTTCCTGTGGAACCTGAAAGTCTGGGTCCCCCACCTGAAGTTGAAATTGTTCCCATTCGCAAGTCTTCAAGACATGTGAAAGCTCCTGAACGTCTATGTCTTAACATAGAAGTTGAGGAAACTATATTAGGGAATCTTAATGAACCTGCTAATTATAGAGCTACCATTGAGAGTCCTGAAAAGGATAAATGGGTAGTTGCAATGAATGGGGAAATGCAATCCATGAAAGATAACAATGTCTGGATTGAAGTAGACCTTCCTCCCAATGCCAAGGTAGTTGGGAGTAAGTGGCTATTCAAGAAGAAAACTGACATGGATGGCAAGGTACACACCTATAAGGCCCGTTTGGTAGCTAAAGGCTTTACTCAAACATTTGGTGTTGACTACGAGGAGACATTTCTCCTGTAGCTGACATTAGGGCTATTAGGATTCTCATAGCCATAGCAGCATACTATGACTATGAGATTTGGCAAATGGATGTCAAAACCGTCTTCTTAAATGGTCGCCTAGATGAAGACATCTATATGGCGCAGCCTGAGGGGTTTGTGAATCCAAAATTTCCAAACCGTGTATGCAAACTTCAGAGATCCATTTATGGATTGAAGCAAGCATCAAGGAAATGGAATAAAAGATTTGGTGAAGAAATCAAAAGGTTTGGATTTACTCAGAATCTTGATGAGCCATGTGTATATCACAAAGCTAGTGGGAGTAATGCAATTTTTCTTATCCTATATGTTGATGACATATTGATCATGGGAAAAGACACTCCAAGTTTGAAAAAAGTTAAGGCATATCTTGGAAAGTGCTTCTCTATGAAGGATTTAGGAGAAGCTGCATATTTTCTGAGAATCAAGATCTATAGAGATAGATCAAGGCGGTTAATCAGATTAAGTCAAAGTGCTTACATTGACAAAATATTGAAGAGATTCAATATGCAAAATTCCAAGAAAGGATTTTTGCCGATGGAAGTGAAACATGGCTTGAGCAGTGAGTTATGTACTTCAACACCTGCAGAGGTGGCATGCTTGAGCAAAGTTCCTTATGCTTCAGCTGTAGGATCTATTATGTATGCGGTGAGATGCACAACGCCACTCAAAATATCACCAGTCAATTTCAACAGAATCCAGGTGATAAACATTGGATTGCTGTTAAACATATTCTAAAGTATCTTAGGCATACGAGAGATGTGTTTCTTGTGTATGGTGGAAATCCAGCTATAGAACTTGATGTAACAGGTTTCTGTGATGTGTCCTGGCAATGTGACAAAGTTGATGCGAAGTCTCAGACTGGTTATATCTTTGTTATCAATGGAGAAGCAATAGACTGGAAGAGCAAGAAGCAGAGTACAATTGCGATGTCTGCGATAGAGGCCGAGTACATAGCTGCTTCGGAAGCTGCAATGGAGGCAGTCTGGATTAGGAAATTCATTTCAGAGCTTGGTGTTATGCCTTCAATTGAATCGCCTATTAATATGTATTGCAATAATTCTGCTGCAATCATATTTGCCCATGAACCTGGAGTCATGAAGGGCACCATACATTTTCTATGAAAGTATCACTATGTTCGGGAACAAGTCCGCGAAGGTGAAATAAATCTCTTGAAAGTTCACACAGATGATAACTTAGCTGATCCATTCACTAAGGCTTTAGCTAAAGAAAAGCTTACTGAACTTGCCAATGACATTGGACTTAGATTAGCTAGTAGTTTCATGCATGACTGTATTTAGTATTTGGATAAAGGATATTGTAAAATTTTATTATTTATTAATGAAATAAAGTATTGGTTATGTTTATATTCATTATTTAATACTGTTATCCTATTTTTTCATGTTTTAATCCATGAATAACTTAGTTATTCTAAATGTCCGTTGTCAGTTAATGATATGGGAATATCATTATGATAAGACAAATCTGAGCTTTGGTATAATATACTTGAAAGTATATTGATGCGTTGTCATACCAAATTCACATGATATTCAATGAATTGAATATATGACTTATCCCAACTACATGATGTTACTTATGGATACTTCTAAGTAAATCATGAATAGTTATCCCCAGACTTGAGATACCAGATAACTGTTATGAATGTAGTGCATTCTGTGAAATAATTTAACGCTATACGTAACTGGTAGTCATAAGGATTGTTTTCGGAATTGTTGCAAAGTTCATGAGTTATGCTTGTAGTCAAGATATAATTTGTTCCTCCAAATTTATTTTGGAGTTTAATACTGATGGGCCCCTCATAGGGTTGACAAGATATATGCGTGGTCATGCCCAAGATCTCCCCTGAATATGTTCAGAAGATTTGGTAATCTTGCTCATTCACAAACGACGAGAAACAAAATATTTGAATAAAGATAATATCCATATCTCTTATTCAATGTAGTATTAGTAACAAAAGGAAAATAATAATGATGAATCATTAAAGGTTTTTCCAGGAGACCTACTCGAGTTGTACTAGAGGCATCGGCGTGTTGCAAGACGCTAACCGATGTGATCAGAACTATTAAGATATGTCTAAGTGGGAGCTGTTAGTTTTATAGACATAAATTAATAGTTGTGTGTTAGGATCGAACTCGAGATCACGGGATTGCACACATTACGTATGAGAACTAAAGATTAATAATTTTATATAAAACGTTATATTTAATTATTAATTATCACAAAACATATAACGAACGTTAGTATTTAACGGAAGTGACTAACGATCGTTAAATATGAAAAGGAAAGGGACTAGAATGAAAGTAGTAGTCAAGAAGGTTCCGGATTCCCCTAAAACAATAGGGCCGATTGGTTGAGCTTAGGTTTCCTAATCCAAGTCCAACTTGGACTCTAAGTTTCATTCACTATATAAGCAAACCTAAGGTTCTAGTTTTTCTCACATCTTGTGCACTAAACTAAACCTGAAGTTTTCTCTCTTTCTTTTCTTGTAAAACCGATCGACATAATCCCTTCTATAGGGTCGATCGGATTTTTCCATTAAACAAGACGTTTGGTTTAATTTTGTGATTATTAACTTGCATTACTTTAGTTTGGTTTAGTACGTGTGTACAAGAACGTGATTCTTACACACTATTGTAAGAATCTTGGTTTGATTCTTGTTCTTGCTAGAATCATCAAGGTACGTTCACTTTAATATTCGGTTAATTATTTATGTGTTATATATCCTACGCTTCCGCAATATGTGTTCTTTGATGTTATTGGTTATATATATGATAGTCATGGTATTATAATTACAACAGACAAGTGGGTGGATATTTGATAAGATAAAACATGTACATATTTTGTGTATCATTTATCCTGTTTATATTGCCTCATTTTCTATATTTTTACTCGAGAATTGTTACTTAATCATTATTGTTTCTTATCTTTAGTAAATCTGGAGCAAATGCAGAAAAGACACGAAAAGTGGCAAGAATTGGAGTTAAAACGAAGAAAACACCATATCAGAAGATAGATACGGTGTATCCATGCTAATGGGGATACGCCGTATGCCACATTTAGAAGAAATCAGAGTTGCATGTATTCAGAAAAATATGGCGTATCCTGACAATATGTGTATATGGAGGAATATGGCGTATCTAGTTATGGGGATACGCCGTATCAAGCTTGGGTCAAACGTTGACCATTGATTATTTTAATGGTTTAGAGAATACTTTACTAAGTGAATACGGCGTATCCAAGAAATGAATACATCGTATTGGTGTCGATCTCATCAAACTTATAAATACAAGCCCTAAATGACTAAGGGCTTACACATTATCATTCCTAGACAACCTAAAGATGATTTCCAGAGCATGAGACACCAATGAAGGCCATTCCACCATTAAATAACATCTCCATTCATCATAATTAGTTTAATCTTTAAAAGTTTGAAGGTTGTTTTCATCATGAACTCAATTTCATCATTGTTTTTTATTTCTCATACGATGTTTACTTAGATTATGGGCTAACACCCTTTGGTGTTAGCGGAGTTATGATGACTATGTCTTTATGCTGTCATTTACTTTGATTTATTGAAACTTTCATTTGATATTTTATATGTTTATCGCATGATCCGTTCGTTCACTTATTTTTATACGTAGTCTATTGCTAGATCATAGATTATTAGATGACCATTAGGTGATTTATGATCCGTATCATAGTGGTTAGGGTTAGTGAAATTGTTAGACCCGTATCCAGGTTACGAGTAGGTCCCACCCTAGATGGAATATGCTAAGGACTTTATGTGATTGGTTGGTCAACAAAGTTATGTAGAAGTCAAACTAATAGTCAAAGTATGACTAATATAGTAATATAAAATATGATGCATAAACTAAAAGGACCTAGGTTGCCAAGTGTTAATTATGTGTTATAAGTTAGTTGTGACCAAAGTAGAAGGAAGGAGACTTGAGGGACTAATTATGTCAAAAGGCCAAATTTGCCACCTAACTAAATAAATCCAGGGAATTCTAGAGAATTCCCTCATTATTTTGGATAAGATGTGTGAGGCCGGTTATGGAGAAGGAGAAATGGAGGGAAAAACTAGTTGTTGGCTTAGGAGGAAGAAGATGAAGATCAATGTCTATAGTCCTTCCTAGCAATGATTCCCTCCAAGTAAGTATCACTATCTTAATGATTTATGAGGCTAAGTTTTATGGGTTAAGTGGGTTTTGATCACATGATCATGTGATAACATAGAAAAGATGATGGGTAAGTTAAATGGGTTTTATAACCCTTGATTATGATATGTTGTGATAATAAGTTTTGATGATGGTTATGGTTAGGAAGAAATGATGATGATGATGATGATAATGATGACTAGTAAGGATGATGATGATGGTGGTGAAATCATGAATGGTAGATTAGCTTGGATATGAGGTAAGTAACTCTCCCTAAAACATGTGTTATGTATATATTTATCATGTATGTATTATGAAGGTGTAAGAATAGATGACTTGGATTGGAATGGTTATAAGTTGGGAGTAGGTGGCTAGTGGCTTTGGCTAAGAGTAAGTTAGATTATTAGCTTAGACTAATTAAGGTATGTAGTTGGTTATGGTTGTTGTGTATTGGTATTGGTTTATGTTATGGAATTATGTGTGATAGGGATTGAATATTGTAGCTTGGAAGCCTTTAAGTGATTTGATGCTTATGTGGAAATATGTGTATGAGATATGTTTTATGTCGGGTTACTTACTAAGCGTAAGCTTAACCTTTTAGTTGTTAATGTTTTGTAGGTAAATTGCGATGAAGATGACTTGACTTGGATTATGGCTTAAGGACTTGATAAGCGGTTTGGAAGATAATACACGTTAGGAGCTAGGTAGAATACCGAGCTCGAGTCAAGGTTGTACCCCCGAGAGTCTTTCTTATGATTTGTATAGTGTGTGTCAAGGTCGTCATAAAGTTTGGGTGGTCAGCGGTGTGTCCAAGTGTGTTAAATGGTTTACGGTTAATGTTTAAGGGGGCGCTTGGGTTAAGGGTGTTTTTACCCATTTTGGATTGTAAACGGGTCAAGTGTCATTGGAATATGTTTGTTATGTTAATTTAATGCTTTTGGTTAAGTTTGGTAAGAAATTGAAGTGGTATAAGTGGTTTTGTTGTGTAATGGGTCAAACGGGTTTTAATGCATAACCCGTCAATTTTGGGAGTACTATTCCGGGTAGTCAAACGGTAATTGTTTTTGTATGAAAATGAGCCCAATAATATAGTAATGAAATCTGGAAAGTTTGGTTAAGTTTCGAGTTCCAGAGGTCGTACTTTCAAGACGGGATTTTGAAATGCAAAATCTGGACAGAAAGATCCATCCAATCGGATGGCTGGCGATCCGATCGGATGGAGGTGTCTGACAAATTTTTGGTAAACTTTGAAAAATCATATCTTTTAATCCGTAAGTCGTCACGGGTCGTGCCACCCGTCGTTTTGAAGGTAATTGAGTCTAGTTTCATTTAAAAATAGTCTCAAGTCCTGAAAGTTTATAGATTTTTGACAGTGGTCAAAAGAGTAACAGGATATCCGTAAAAGTCAAGCGTTTCTGCGTAAAAAGTTTTAATTTTTGGTCTAAGCGGGCACGCGGTGTAACAGAAATTATGCTGACCTTCAGTAGCGTTGCCATTAGGACTAGAGGTGGACCAAAACCTAGAGTTAGATGAAATATAACTAAAACATGTAAGTTAGCGTTAAATCTCTTATAGATGACTATTCACGAGGGATTAGGTAAGCACTATGACCATTAGGTTTACCGCGACAAAATCATATAGAGTACGTGAAATGCTTTATGCGTGATTGAGACTTATTAACACTGTGACTGTAACCACTGTAAAAATCTCACATTTTAATAAACTATCTTACAGAATACTTATCCATTTTTCTGCGTATAAATTTTTATTTATTTTATTTATTTATCTGATCATAACTACTATCTAATGTGACGTAACTCACATCCTCGATAAACGTTCTCTCACGCGGACCAATATCAACTTACTTAATGTTTATTTTATATAAATATTTCCATATAAAACATTACGATATACCATTTGCTACTTTACGATAATTCGTTAACGTACGAATAATAAACGTACAAAATAAACATTTCTTATCTATTAGAGTTTCTACGAAACCCTAAACCATTATAACAATGAATATGAATAACTAAACCCTAAAACACTAAAGTACAACTCATCCAAGCTAATGTACAAGTTCCTAAAGCACAAAAACCCTAAATTCACTATAACTCCCGATACAAACCCTAAACTCACAAAACTATGATTTTATGTAATAAAATCACAAACCCTAATTAATGTATATATAATTTTTACAAATTATAAAGGTTCAAGTCTTTCAAGGCAATGTACAAGTTATTTATGCATAAAAACTAAATATTAATAAAAGTCTCATTATAACCCTAAATGTATTCATTTTAAAGCACATTATCCATGTCTTTTATGCATAAGCCTTAAAAAAAAAAAAAAAAAAAAAAAAAAAAAAAAAAAAAAAAAAAAAAAAAAAATTCTTAAACTTACTAAATATAAGTACAAGTCTCTAAACCTAAAGTACAACCATCCAATGCACAAAAGTCTAAAAATACATTTATATACTTTTAAACTTAATAAAATTAACATATAATTAATACAACTTAACCAAACATTAAATATATATTTATTCTATATTACATAAACCCTAGTACAACCCTATTAAGCCCATAGTACAACCATTTTAAGCACAAACCATTTCCTCTTCTTTTTCTATACAAATCGATACATATATTAAGTATATAAGCCTTAGATTTTTATCTACCCAACAAATACATAAGCTTAACCTTAAACCAACTTAGTTATTTCCCTAAACTTTAATGTACAACATTTCATAGCCTATGTACCACCATTAGAAGCCATTCGACCCACATTCCATCGATCCTAACTATTATCACACTAAGACATTTCCTCACATACTACAAAGCAAACCTTACACAATAAGATTACTTCTATGATCCAAAATACCCCCACATATCCATGTCTCCTAGGTATTCACCATTAGTCAAAATTTGTAGGAAACTTATATGGTTAGGAAATAACCACACGACCTCCACCCTCCCCCTCTATACAACTGTCCTTCATTACCTCACCTTGTCCCCTAATCACACTAACAAGGTGACTTAGCCACTTTGGAAACCCTAATTCACCTTCTCTATATATATCGACCCTCATTCTTTCTTTTACCTCACCACAATTCGAACCACACTAAAAAACAGCCACACTCACTTAAACCCTGATCAAACAGTCCATATTGAAGCTAGGGAAAAGTCTTGAGAGGCCTAGGAAAGAAGAGAACCCTTAGTGATCAATTTCCAAATCTATTTGCCACATTTATCCCCTAATCGACTAAATACATAAGTAAGTATACTTAACCCTTTTTCATTCCTTTTATATACTTTAAATACTCTTAAAAACATTACTGAATAATCTCTAATAGAAAACTAGACCAAAAACCATGTTTCTCCTTTCTTTCTCTTTTTGTCGAGCAACCCCAAGAACACCCCATTTTATTTTCTTTACATATTACTAATCTAGGAATCATTAAAACATGTTAAAGACAGATTAGATATGATTATGATCATAATAACATACATTAAAAATTGTATCGTGAACTTAGTAATAAAAAACTCATTCGTTCTTCATTTTCTTTCTTATCGCAAAACTGTCCCAAACCCTTAACTTTGAACAATTGTTTCGACAACCAAACGAACCCCATAAAATCTGGAACTTTGCCACTTTAACGACCTCCCAGCATAGTTATAAAAGAAATAAGAACGTTGTAAAACATCACAAGATCTCGCCTATAATAATTCTCCTTTTTGGGCGGTTTGAACTAAAAACAAACGCACCCTTTTAAATCTTTAGTTTTTATTTCGAAAAGCTATAAGCTATAATACAATCAAATAAGCCCTTATTAACTTATTTACAATCTTATTATAACTTGTATAAATGAGTCGTAGAAAGTCGTGTCTTTTTCCTAAGCGTAACACGCGTTAAAATGAAATAAGGACTTCGAATGATATAACAAAAATGCTTTGAGGGTAGAAACTGTCAAAACTCTAACTAACTTTATAACTAGGATCTAAAATGAAGTCGACCAAAAAGTTTAAGGGGAAAACTTGCCAAATTCGAAAGATAGAGTTTTATTGGGCCAAAAATGTAAGTATTTCAAAGATATTAAAACAAGGACTAGTTTTGCCAACGACTTAAAGTTGAGGGTATAAATTGTCATTTTTGAAACTATAGGGGTAAAAAATGTCATTTCACCAAAGTTCAGGGGTAAAAATTGTCATTTTACGGAAGTTCAGGGGTAAAAATTGTCATTTTATGAAAGTTCAGGAGTATAAACTGTCAATATATGAAACTATAAGGGTAAAAAACGTAACTTTATATAATTATTATTAGAAATATATTTTGAATATATATTTATAATAAAAACTAATAAACTAAATACATTTATCTCGATAACAAGCAAACGGAAACATAAAAATGAGAAATAAGATAAAATCTTATCCAACTTTTGAAGAGACTTCATGTTGTCTCAATTAACCATTTAACTATCAACCAAAAACGTTACGAAACGAATATTAAAACTTATATATATATTGGAATACGATTATTGAAACTTGACATAACAAACCAGGTTGTGTGCCGGAGACGTTTGTCAACTCTATTTAACTTTGTTTTCCATCCAGACTGCTAAGGTGAGTTCATAGTCCCACTTTTATACGTTTTTCAAACTTGTAGGGAGATACATGCTACAAAACCGAACACAAGTATTTTGCTGTATGCTATCCTGATTGATATTGCCTAAGTTTAGCTGTTACCTCTAAAAGACCCTCTATCATGAACCATTAATCACTTGCGGTTGAACGCGAATATAGTGAATAGATCTATTGGCAGTTGACGTCCCATTTGTGTTGCTGGACAAGTAGCCAAATGCACTTTATTTGAGAGTCCGGCAAACTCCTACTCGAGGGCAGTATTACTACATTTAATTATGTAGTAATTACATCCATAGTTAATTGTTATGATGTCCATCCTGTTAACGTTTGCGTGTCATGAGACTTAGGGCAATATATACTGAACTGCAATATTACTGATTTACTTTCTACTTAGCTTGTGTTCAACTGATTATAACTTTAAATGCTATGGATTCACTCAAACTTAGTGTTGACTTTTTAGCATGTTTTATCTCAGGTAACTAGAAGTACGATTTGGCACGGAGTGGCAATGGACTTTCTTCTTTTAAAAAGGGTGTCCATTTTGTTATCATTCAATAAATAATGTAACTTTTATAACGTACTTCGAAACTTCCCGCTGGGACCTGTATAATGTAACTCTGATTTAAATAAATGAATGATAACAATTTTATTTAAAACGTCTCTTTTCGAGTCGTTTTCTATTTTCATGACTGTGATGCTTGAACTAATACCCCAACTTATATTCCGCTGCGATTATCGAAAACGGGGGTGTTACAGTGACCATCGGGTTAAAGGTTGATACTCATAGGACTAGGTAACCACGACCATCTGGCGTAGTTTGCATTAGAATCACCAACGCAAGTATTAGTTAGTCATTGCACTTGTAGACAAATCATGTAGACATATGAGGAGTAGCTCGGCTAGCATGTTCTTCCTTATTGATCATTACTCGCGTTTAGTTTATTGTTTAGTATTTTATAGCTTTAAGCAAATTTAAGCGTGTAAATCTCTCAGATTAAAACCCCATTTTCTAAGTGTTTAGATTAGTTTAGTTTAACCACTTAAGGGTGGCTTAGTGGTAAAAGGGCTTGTGGCTATCACTCTAAAATGTGTGAGGTCTCAAGATCAATTCCTGCTACATGCAAACAATCTTAAGTGGCCACACTAACCTCCTGAAAAGGGAGGGGTTTACCTGGTTTGTGTCTGTGTGGCGGTGGGTTCAAACCCCGTGGATTAGTCGGCCAAAAGGTCAAAAATCATGGTTACCAAAAAAAGAAAAAGAAAAAAGTGTTTAGATTAGCTGTCATTTCAACTAGGTTTACCATTAGAAACCTCGTTCCTCACAAACGAACCCGTGCTTACCATTTCCTGGCTATAACTGATCAGGCACATTGCGCATTAGTGTTAGTCTATTTGGTTGAGTCAGTTATATATAAACTTAAGACTAGATTATAACACATTATTGCATATAACACGGATGACGCCATGTTTATGTATAGTACGTAATCGTTGGTTTCGGGTGATGGAGATAATCGTATGTTTGGTTTCCCACGTTTGGTAGACCCCAAGGTTAGATCGATGATCTAGAGTTGGTGTAACACTCACATGTGACTATTAGTGTGTGTTGTGGTGTGTGCAATGGAGAAGATGGATTAGCTTCACCTTTGTCCATTTCATGAAAATGAACTAGTATTTATAGAGGTGCATTTATGGTTTTGTGCCACCTATGAATGTGATCTAACAGTTTAGAATGGTTAACGTGGTGGACATCCGAGAGAAGAAATAAGAATGACACGTGGCGTGACATCCTTGGTTATGTCAAATTCATGGAATGTTCCATGCATGATTGATCGTATCATCGTGATATTCGCAATCATTACCTTTACACAAATGAGGTGGTGACATGTGTTGTTTGTTATAACAACTTTGGGGATAAAATCTCAATCTAGCTTTTGCCTGGATATGCTTGTCTAGGCTTGATTTGCTTGTGTCTTGCTTGGGAACTTGCTTCTCAAGAGAAGCGTTATGGGATTAGCCCTTGTGGGCCTGTCTTGGGCCTGTTGTGGGTGTATGGGCTTTAGCTATTTGAGCTAAAACTCCCATAAGCTGTCAAGAAAACTCTGAGATAGGCACACCTTTCCCATCGACCTTGATGAACTTTGCACGGTTAATCACTAATCTCTCGTCCCTTACCGGAATTTCCTTCCACATCCTTTCAAAACTATCAAAGTCTCCAACGTTAATAAATCTTACAAACCTGAACCTTGAATCTCTCTTTGTCTTCTTGAAGGCTATTTATGCATCCATAACTTTGCTATCCCGGACATCTTCCAAACGACGTTAGAATACCAACAATCTGGGAAGTTGGTCAAAAAGAATGAGGTAGCTTTGTTCCTCATAACCGTATCGAAATCCAAGATACGTTTCCTGCCATCCTGGTTAACGTTTGCTTGGAAGGCTCTATTAACGTTAGATCTTCTCTTCTTCCTGTTTACCGTCTCCCAACCACCCTCACGCTTGTTGGTGGTGTTTGTCTCTTCATGTACCCTTGTTTCTCTCTCCATTTTCTTATTATACTTTATTATTTCAAAATTAGTTATATTAAAAAACACCAAACTCAATTAATATATTTCAAACTTTTGTGTGTTCATCAATGCTATTTTGAAGGGTACTTGTATAATTTGACTAAGAGTAAAATGCAGAAATGGTCCCTGTGGTTTGCCCAGATTGCAGGTTTAGTCCCTGAGTTTTCGAAAGTGCAGGCGGCCTCCTTGTGGGGAAATCTTGGTTCCGTTTTGGTCCCTGGCCAGGGACTAAACGTGCAATTATGAGCAAACCACAGGGACCATTTCTGCAACGGCCAGGGACCAAAACGGAACCAAGATTTCCCCACAGGGAAGCCGCATGCACTTTCGAAAAGTCAGGGACTAAACCTGCAATCTGGGTAAACCACAGGGACCATTTCTGCATTTTACTCTTTGACTAAATACAAACTTATTATTTTTCTCTTTCTAAAAGTTAATTTTTATTAGCTTAACTTTATTGCTTATACCTCTCATGTTCAAATGGAACATGAGAGGATCTCAATCCTATCTTATAAGTCAACTTATTTCTAAAAATCAGAAGCCTTTCGTGGTGAATTAATAGAAATAATCATCACCGTCGTTAGATACCGTGATATACTCACGCAAGGTATCGACTTCAAGCCTCATGAAATATACATCCTAGGGTGGCTAGGAAAGATACCGGAAATGACAATGAAATATTCTAACATTAGGCAACACACATCTGAGTCAAAAACTCATATTTGCCGAAAAAAAATCCCATCCATTAAACGAATCAATAGGAATAAATCTTAAGATATTAAGCACATATTTTATAGAGAACGAGAAGTGCGTCGAACCGTCGCGTTGCGGCGGGGCGACTATTTTGTAGTACAAAATAAATGAAACATAAAGCTTGGTGTGTGTGTTATCTATAAAGTTACATTTAATGTACAAAGTTAATCAATGAACTGTTACATCTTGAGATTTGTTAAATACAGCTTGCTTTGATCAAGATTCCATTTTTTTTCCGTCCGTGTAGCGCATGAATTTCCTGAGAATTAAAACATATCACATATTATGAAAAGTAATTGCATGTGTCAGCTATATAGCATGATTATTTTGGGAATAAAAATGGCTTATTTCTGCTTGGCTATGTTATTACTTGTAGGCTGGTTCGATGTGTAAGGCTGCGAGCAGCCATTAAATCATGATTTTGAAAAGCGATTGTCATATAAAAGAAACAGTGTCTATTCTATTATTGGTAACAGCTTTTCATGGTTGTATTTATGGCTGAAGATAACATAGATGACGTACAGCGCCTGTCAATATTAGCAAATGAAGAATATTTGATTTTGTCTACTTGTCCATATTAAAAATTGACGTATTGTATCTACGATGGTAAGTTTATTTATGCATACTTGTATATGGAATTTCACAAAAAGTTCTGATCAACAACATGGTTCGATTAAAAAAGGTACATGGGAAACAGAAGAGGATGGTGCGAAGAAGTGGTTTGGCCCAAAGCACTTATCACAGCACTCTCTTGTGATTGCCATCTATCTTTTACAATCGCATCATATTCGTGATTAGAACATTTTGTGCAGGCACAGCCATAAATATGCCGGAAAAAACTTAGCATTATAGAGACAGTATATCAAATGTTAGTATCAAGAACGAAACAATACCAAATAGTCTTCAATTGCTATTATTGACAGGCGCTGTATAACATGAATGGGTATTGTAGCATCTGAATGCAATTGCCATAATTGAATGCTTTGCTTACCAACAGTTGACAGTTGTATAAGATCATCCGTAGCCCCACTGGCAACGTCTAGGACTAAAGTTTAGATCGTTTAGATCAGTTGTAGTATACATAGCACACCTCAGTTTTTCCTTGTAAAAGTCTGCATATTAACATGTAATCAATATGTGCTGCACCAGATGTACATATCAGAAGCTGACAAGTGAAATTAGTGAGTATGGTAAGGGTTAAGTACCTCAATTGCAGTGATACAATACTTTTAAGGTGCAACTGCAGTTGAACAGCCTGTGAACTGGTTTCCATCATCACAATATAAGCGTTGTCCAACTATGGCTCTTGCAATTAAACGTTCACATACCGGTTATTGTTGCTTTAGTCGTGAAGTTTAGCTGGTGCAAATGTTTGTGCAAATAATCAGTTATGTGGGTAGAAATTCTAACGTTTAAACAACATCGTAATCAGTGTTGTTGTTCACCTGACACACATTATGTTGAACATAGGCGAAAGTTGTCACCTTCGTCTGTCCAGTTATCTGTGTATCATTCACTGGTATTAAAAAAAGGAAAATAAGTTAAGCCTCACAGCAGTAATGGTTACAATGTTTAAGGAGATTATCCATGTGAATAGCAATTGCACTTAAAATTTAGGATAGTGATCTAAGTAATACTTATCTTCTGGTCGTAGGCAATAAAATATACTGAGAATGTGAGTGTGAATACTCTGACAGCACAAAAATACTAACAAAATATCAATGATGGATGCAGACACCATGCAAAATTGGCAGCAGTTGTGTTCGGCGTCGGTACATCCATCACTGATATTCTGTCTATTTTTGATATTTAACTTCTTTTTATCTGCCTGTAACTTGAATAGAACTAAAAACGGAATGTAGGTAACTGGTTTGAGACCATCTACAGGTCCTTTTGTTGTTTGAAATTTCTTTGCGCAACTGCCTGTACCATAGGATCTTAGAATAATTATCTATGCTGAAACGAATGCACAGTTTTTACAATAGAAGCTTATAATTACTAAATATACATTGTATCATGAAATCCTACAAATGCAACATACCTTGGATCAGCAGCCGTAGTTGAGCGAGGGGCTATATGTTCTGATCTCAGTAAGGCTCAGATATGTACATATATAATCAGCATTAAATGCACGTTGTGGCTGCAACTCAAAGTGTGGTTGCCCTGCCAACGAACATGCAGCTGGGAAAATGGAGATGTACAAAGTTATCATCATCGCCTAAACAATGTGGCTGCAAACCATTGAGAAAAAGGGCTTTTAGAAAACCCAAAGTGTGGTAAATAGACAAATGTAATAATGAGAGTGGCTATGCGAACCTGAAGAACAGGAATTGAATGCGATCATCATGGGAATATGGGGATGGTTATATATATATATATATATATATATATATATATATATATATATATATATATATATATATGTATATATATATATATATATTCTCCTATATATAATGGAGCGTCGAGTTTTGCTACAGTTGTTGTAGCAGTGTTGGGCTCGCTTTTGGGTTGTGGGCTCCCGCTTTTTCCCTTTCGTTTGTTCCCTCGCTTCTTTTAGCCTTTTTCCGACCGCTAATAATGCGGTACCTACCTCATTTATTTACCCTTTTTCCGATCGCTAATAATGTGGTACCTACCTCATTTATTCTTGTTCAAAAAGTTTATCGTAGAATAATATTTGCTGATTCTTGAAGAACATGTAAGCATGAAATAAATATAGTTAAACTTTCTAAATCCCCTTACAGTTCCATTTGTTGTTTCAACTTCCTTTGTGCAACCGCTTGCACCAAGCGAGCTGCTAGGTTGTTGAAAGAACGAAAGGAACTGTATGGGAATTTAGAATGAGTAACTATGTTTAAGTTCCACAGATATCCAACAGACAGGCTGCTACTTAAATTTTTTTTTGAACGGTTTGATAGAATCTGCAAGTATAATTTACAATAAACGTTTGGTATTGGAAGTTACAGTCTCTGAAGATTAACAACTATGCTAATGTGAAATAAGGTAGATGATATACCTGCATATGCATGACCATGGCATTTGATAAAAAAAAAAAGAATTTTACCATAAGAAACAAAGGGCATCTATTACTTTTTTTTTGGCGATACTAAAAGTTGATGTCATGTGCATCCGAAAGTTAAGTTGTTGTCGTATATCCACAACTGGAGGTGGAGAAAAGATGCTGATCAGCAGTATGGTTCAATTATCGAAGAAAGATGGGAAACAAAAGAGGATAGTGCAAAGAAGTAATTTGTGCCAAACTACATGGGACACCATCCTCTCCGGTTTCCCAGCTTTCTTCAAGAATTGTAAACATATGACATGAATTGTTAGTATCAGCAAAAAAAAAAGAGCACCAAATAGTCTTTTTTTTTTTTTTTTTTTTTTTTTTTTTTTTTTTTTTTTTTTTTTTTTTTTTTTATCGACATATAGGTGGAAAATCTGATCTCCACCTCAAACCCCTTTTGTTATTCAAATGGTCTTTAAACAATAGTCTGCACCAGACATATTGATAGACTATTAAAATACCAAAAGGAATTCGAGGTGAATGTCAGATTAATGATCATGGCTGTATTCATGTGCTGCACATAGCGGTGCTGTTGAATGAATAACCTGTTACAGATATTGATACATGAAAAAATCTGGGTAAAATGACTATAAACTTACGATTGATGGACAGAAAATGGTTACCCTTAGATAAATCAATCCAATATACCTCAGATCAGGAGTCGCAGTTGAGTGAGGGGCCACACGTTTTGATGTCAGTAAGGCTTAGATATGTACGTTTGTAATCAGCTTGTAATGTATGCTGTGGCTGCAACCGATAGCGTGGTTGCCCTGCCAACGAACGCACAGGTGGAAAAATGGGAATGCACAAAGTTATCATCATCGCCTAAACACTGTGGCTGCAAACCATTCAGAAAAAGGCATTTTAGAAAGGCACAAAAAGCAATAACTTGTATTCAGGAAAAATTAGTGTTCGAAGCAAGAGATAGGAGGAAACATTTTCTTTACCTGGTAAAGGGTGGATACAAAAGGTTGATGTTATGTGCCAGTAAAAGGTAATTTTTTTTTTTTTTTTTTTTTTTTTTTTGCATAGACGCAATTGTAGTGACACAATTGGTTCTGGTCAAGAACATGGTTCAAGTCCGAAGGAAAGATGGGAAACGGAAGAGGATGCTGCGAAGAAGAAATTTGGATCAAATTACTTGTCACAACATTCTCTTCGGCTTCTCATCCCTCTTTCCGAATTGAACTATATTTTTGACCAGAACCATTTGTGCCACTACAGTTATGAATATGCAAAAAAAAATTATCTATGATTGCCGCGTAAGTTCAAATGTTAATATCTGCGAATAGAAAAAGATCACATATTAGTAGTTGGTACTATTCCTGGGGCGAAAAACGATGATAAATCATGATGAATATTAACTGTTATTTTTCTTTTAACTTAATAAAGGATATTAGTAAACGATTGATGGACAGTAAATGGTTGAAGAAACAACAAGTAAATACACGTGCATTCGTTTCAAACACGCATGTTCATGACATAAACACATGTGCATTCTTTGTCAATTCATCGTTTTTATTACGTAAATACATGTGCATTTGTTTCAAATTCTCATGTTCATGACGTAAACACATGTGCATTATTTGACTAACACATATTCAAGAGCAAATGCAACAAAACTGAATCTATATCAAGTGATGTACACGAATTTTTAATCATAGAAATTAGCATAACACATATTCACAATATTTACGTACATCGAAATATATAAATACACTGCACATGTACATTCTTAGCCAAAACACATATGCACAATAGACATCAAATTCACCAGAAACTTCAAAAACACATGCATTTCAAAAACTATACTTTTTTGTAAATTATAAACAACAACTACTGTATTAAGGACCAATAGCGTTTGAATATGTGTTCATATTGTTTCTTTTTTTAACAGCCTCATTAATTTAATCTTTCTACAAAATTCAACAAAAAAAAATTATCATCTATTATCGAATGTATAATCAACTCAGATCCCTTGATTTCTCACCTTTTAAAAAAATAACTAAATACGTAAATAGCCAATTATATACACAATTTACATCATAGCCAATTAACATTCTACTAAAAGATGGAATTATTCATTTTACCTGGGTTCATCAGTTGCAAATCAGAATAAACGTGATAGGAGCCACTTTCTCTCGCACCGAATCTGAAACAATTCTGATACCTTTTTTAAACAAAATCAAACGCGAGATCATAGGGTCTTACACAGCACCGACTATCTTCCCTACCGGTGAGTGGCGATACATAAACATGTACCACGGATCATGGACCACATACCGGACCTTGGCCTAGTCTGGTAAACGTTTATCCAACCAAGATGAAGATATGTAGGTTGTGAGAATAAGAGAGAAAATAAATTATGATGACAAGGGAGCGTTTTCCGACGGTGGGTAGCCAAACAATATTAAAATTAAATAAATAATAACCATACCAGGAGTGGGATCGTATATGAGGGGATACGGATATAGGATTTTTAGAAAATGAGAGGCACGGAGTTAAGATCTTGATATGTCGGCTGTGAGAATAAGAGAGAAAATAAATTAGGGTTGCAGAGAAAAATGGTTTGATGATTCTAACTTCCCCGAGAATCGTGCTCAAATGATGCAAGTGATATCAGTTACCAAAATACTTGAATGTTAAAATGACAATTTTGCCCTCCACTTTCAAATAAAAGCAGGAAAATTAACACATTTATTTACAAAAATGCCATGTGCAATAACAACCATTGATGATATAATCCAAAGGCTAAGATCGGTTCTCGCAGTTCTCGCAATTTATTTGGTTCTGAAAAGAACCTCACACTATATATATATATATATATATATATATATTATATATATATATATATACGACATTAGAACAGGTTTCCTTAAACATGTACAATAGATCAAACATATAGAGTGTTCCAGACAACTTTGATACGAGATGGATATAAGAAAACACGTAGTGCTCGTTGCGTATTTGTTTGTGTTAATTTTTGTTCAGTATCTAACATCCGAGTTGGTGTGTGCTTCGATAACAAAAAAAGAAACCAATGGGACATATTACGATGTTCACAATAAAAGATGGATCCAGGAGCAAATCGATGGAAGCGTTGACATATGCTCAGGTATGCGATCAACAGTTATGTACTCCGATACTACTTAACTAACTGTGTTTCATTCTACAATCAACGTCTACCGAATCAAAGGATGATACCCTTTTTCTCTAAGAAATATTTAATACAACATTTATACTTATATAGTGTAAGAGAACTTTAGAAAATTGAAACAGGAAACAAAAATAACTTATACTCTATAAGATGTTAAGTCAACAGGTAATATAAGTTGTATACTCTCATTCAATGATATAAGTCTTCACTTCTATTAAAAAGTAATTAGAATCAAGCTATTTTGTTGTTGAAATAGATGATATAATATAAGGCAAATTATTAAAAAAAAATTATCATACTTGCTATCGTTTACTCTTTAGGGTAGCGAACAAAAAAAATTATTTTTTAGCACATTTTATTTGTAAATTTTGTCTTTTGTGGGTAATATCTCACCCTCCCAACCGGTTGTGTCCAGGTGTACAAGTTGACTGCCCAATCATCATGCCACATAAGCTTGTTCACTTTTAATAAATTGAAAAGCGTTTTTTTTTCTCTTGCCTCTTTTATACTTCCATAGTTGACAAACCCAATCCACATAAACTATAATCCATCAATTAAATAAAAAAACCTACATCCTTGTTCAATTCATCCTAAAAAAATTCGTGTTCATTATGCGTTCATCAAGTTCTTCAATCCGTACAAACAAAGATTTTATATCAAGAAATCCTCTTAAAGCATTGTAATTGTAAGTTCAATTATATATCAAGTTCTAACTCCCTAACCAAGTCGAAGATTCAATTCCCTAAGAAGTTAAATAACATTGTTTTAATTCAAAGTTTTTTTGATCTTCTAATCTATGTGTTAATAGGTCTTAGAAATGTCAAGGGTTTGCTTTTGTGATAGAATTATTCCAAGTAACAGAATCCTATTTATACAATCTATACATGGGGAGCTGATGAACCCCAAACAATTACAATTATGGGAGAACAAACAATTGGAGTTGCAGCTATCCAACCAATATAGTGCTATGACAGTTAATAAGGCTACTGAAGATGTTTCAATGGAAGTAATTTACCAAGAATTGAATGCTTTCAAGTCCAAGGCAAAAGTGTATGACAGTTTGTTGTTGGTTGTATTTGGTTTGATAATTGTGTTGATTGTATGTCTCATTGTTGTATCCTTAAAAAAGTAAGAGTAGAAGGTTTCAAATAGGTGAATTTGTTGTATTTTGTGTTCATCTGGATGTTATGTGGTTTATGTAGTGTAATCAACAATGTAGTGTAGTTTTAACTTTCTTTTGATAATGAAAGCATGATATTTGGTTGTATTTTGTGGTACCATTTAACAAGTAATATGGGTTCAGTCATATATGTGTTCAGTCAATACTAACACTACAGTTACAAAGTATAACAATGATAAAAGAAGAAAGCTTCATTGAACTACATGTGTTCTTTCATAACAACCATTGTTAGTGCATCAGCACTTTACATTGTTACAACCAGAACACTAAAACCTGTTCCATTATATGCCTTTCCATGGACAAAATAGGCTAGCATATATAGTGGCATCAAGTGCAGTACTATATAAGGTTCCTACCATCATGTAAAATTAACTAAACTAGGCCCTTTAGTGGACAAAATAGGGCACAATAGTGGCATAAAGAGCAACACTATATCAGTTTCTTACAACTTACACACCTTAGGGCTGAGCAAAACCGATCGAATCCTAAAAACCGAGTAAAACCGACCGATACTGACTGTCCCGAAACCGAACCGAACATACTCGGTTCAGTACTCAGTTTGGGTTTTCCAGGATTTCGGTTTCGTGATGGATCGGTTCGGGCCAAAAACTGAGAAAACAAAATCAAAACCGAGAAAACCGACCGAAACCGACTCGTCCCGAACCGAACCGAGTAAAACCGAGTAATTTCGGTTCGAGATTCGGTTTGGTTTTCTAGGATTTCGGTTTTGGGATGGATCGGTTTCGGGTCGGGACGGTTCGGTTTCGGCCCGATGCTCACCCCTAACACACCTAATTCAGATCATAGAAGTTATAAGTTTTAGCACAAAATACAGATTTCCCAAAATATATGCTAACAAAGTCTTGAAGGAATTTAATCCAAGACAATTTCCTTCTCCAAACTTGATCCTGGACCTGTAACTGGAACAGAAAGTTTATTATGGAGAATTCTTTGACTCTTCATTCTTAGTGGAAGAGGTTGTGGTTGTGGTCTTGCTCTTTCTTGCCTGGGTTGTGGCTCAGCAAATGCAGCTTTTCTTGTTTCTTCTCTTGCTTGTGGTTCAGCAAATCTTGACTGTGTCAAGCTTCTTCTTGTCATTCTACCTCTTGTGACTGATGTTCCACCTCTTCCAGACCTTGTTGCAGCTTCATGTGATGTCCCAAGTACACCCACTCCAAAAACTTGTGATTGCTGTGTTCCTGGTATATTTTCACCATGTTCATTTCCCTTGTTTGACCCTACAAAACAAGAATGTAAGTTTTTTGCAGCATGTACAGGTTAAGAATTCTAGAGATGTTATAGTACCTGCTATGTTTGCTGTATGAAGAGGTTCACAAGCCTCAATTATGTCAGAAGTTTCAGCATCCATTCCTAACCATGCTCCCATCCTTCTTATTCTCTGTGTCGGTATTAGTCCACCAGACTTCCTATTTCCACCTCTCATCTTCACATATCCAAAACTACCTTTCTTCCTAGTTTCAAAGTTCCTGCCTGTGTGAACTCTCCTCCCATCATTAAATGTCACCACAGTATTTCTCATCATAAGCAGCTGGTTCAGAATCCTCATGACCTTCACCCCTATTTTGTTTAGACTCAATCTTTCTTTTTCTATGCTCAATGACTTCATCCTCAACATCACTCAGATAATCAAGAGACTTTTCAGACTCATCACTCTCATTGTCAGAAGAATAATGGCCATAATCAAAAGACTTTTCAGACTCATCACTCTCACTATCTGAAGATAAAGGACCATCATTTTCTCTAATTGGGATACCATTACCCCTAGGTGCACTATTTTTTTTCCTATTCTTAACAATGTCTTCTTTTTTCAGTACACCTTTACTTTTGTCTAGGGTCTTTGTCTCGCAAGAACTTCAACATCAATACTAGGTTCTTCAACCACATTGTCAACAATGTTATCAGCAACAACCGTATCAACTACAATATCCACATTGTCACAATTACTAGACCTATTAGCAACCTTATCAACTACTACATTGTCCTTAGGCAAAGAGTGACCGTCATTCTCCAAATAATTGGACTTAGCTACAAGATCTTCCTGACCTACCTCACTGTCATCTAACATTGGAGCATAGTCAAATCCTGTATCATACTCATCATAGGTACTAGTAAACAAAACCTTGCCCTTACCAACATTTCTTAGTGGTCTACACTTAACTGGGGGAGATCTTAAATAAGGAGATTTTGCATCTTCCTCAGCCCATGCAATGAGCTCCTCAACATACATATTACCGGCATCTTTCATTCTTATTTTATGTTCTTTCCTAGCAGAAGTAACTTCTTCATCTGAACCTTCTAAACATAAGTTGTGATAGTAGTAGTCAGCTAAGTTTTGTGGTTCATGGGCTACATACAACTCTACTTTTTCAGGCATTTTAGCAAGGTCATACACAGCTTGAAGATCTGAATCCCTTTCTATTATTTTCAAACCTCCACTGTCTATGTCTAACTCAGGAATGCAACAAAACAAAGCCCAAATTTTATGATTAAACATGGCAACTAAAATGTTACACAATTCTTTAAACATCACCCTGTCTGTTGAGCAAGCATTCATCACAGTTATTTGGCCTTGTTCATACCTGAGAGGATCAAACAAAAATACCCCACCATGGTGTATTTTGAAGACAACATCTTCCTGTCTGTCCATCAGACCTGTACAAACAAAAAAAAATTAAAATAATGAAAACCCTAATTTTTTGAAACCCTAAAAAATTAAAAATTCAATATTTCAATAAATTAATACAATTGGGGTAATAAAACATTAACTATATCACATAAACTACCTTTTCACATGAACAAATATGGAAAACAACAATCATGTAGGACAGTATATTAATCAACCTTATCAATATATATTAAGCTTGTATGGTATGGTGACAACAAAATATGTATGTTAACTTAGAGAGAGAAAGTAGAGAGATGGAAGAGAGAAATCTTATTAAGAAAAACACACACTTACACCTTGAAGCACCACCTTACAAATGAAGAGTAAGGTGTCTTTTATAGTTAAGAAAAGAGAGATGGGCCGGGCTTGGGCTTTTGTAATGGACTAGACATAACCTTATACAATATTAGATTAAGCCAAGCCCGTTTACCAGACTATTACAACATTATTACAAGACTCGATGACACAATAATGATCGTCACTTCTATTTCTAACAATCCCCCCTTAAGGGGCGATCATTGAGATCACTCTTTAATTCCATTGATGATCAACACTTCTATTGCTAACAAATCAATTCCAAGTATTTAATGCGGGGGACAAATCAGGGTTCCACAACTTATTTTTGGATCTTGAAATGGATGTAACACTTACTGTACATGTGGGGTTATATAATCAAAAAGTAGTGTACTTGAATAATATTAAAAGGTACAGATTTTTGGTAAAGTAAGAGCATGTGTGTGGGGTAAGCGTGTGTTTTGGGTACGAGGAAGAAAGCGGGAATCTTATGTGGCAACCCTTATCCTAAGTGTAACCGGGTACCGGTTGGGAGGGTGAGATATTACCCACAAAAGACAAAATTTACAAATAAAATGTGCTCAAAAACAAATTTTTTTGTCCGCTACCCTAAAAAGCAAACGATGGAAAGTATGATATTTTTTTTAATCATTTAGCCTATACAGTAATATACTACTCATTTTGACCTAAAATAATAGTCTTTTTTTTTTTTTTTTTTTTTTTTTTTTTTGGGCCAGTTTTAACCTTAAGTATTTTTTTTTGGTTATATAATACAAACGAAAATACATTTAAAGCTCAATCAATTCATATATTTTGCATCAAGTATTATATAACACAAACAAAAATACCTACGATTAAAGTTGAAAAAGTAAAATTTTAAAAGTCAAAATGACACAATTATTTTAAGACGAATGGAGTAATATATTTCCTGCACCTATAGAGATTAGAGAAATAGCTATACGGTTAAAAAAACACATGGTGATTAATTTATAAACTACTATAGAAAATATTGATGTTGTTGCATGCTATGATTATATTCAAGTAAATGTTGATTTGTAGCTATGTTCTATTGTTGTGGACGTATAGCCTGGACTGGGCCAGGCCCGGCATACAGCGGCCCACTCTACGCCTAAACCCTAATTCATGCCCTATAAATATATGGCTGGGATCCCCTTCTTCAGGGGGAGAATAACAAAACAGAACAAGTTATTCTAAACCTAACACTTGTAGGCTATATCGCATCGATACTAACTTGACCGTCGGAGGTGGATCCCGGGGCTACGGCCTCGGGTCCACTCCTAACGGGTTCTCTTTGTTGAACAGGTCTACTCAGGGCTCGAGAAGACGACGAACGACCCAGGGAGAGTCGTCGAATCCAGCCCGCGCCAGATTATGTATCAACAAGATGGCGCCATCCGTGGGACCCGACAAGTTTCGTGCTCTCACATCACCGGAAAGCAACCATCGAGTTCAAAAGCCGGTATTTTAATTTTTTTAAATTGGTAATAAGATACTACCAATGTTTTCTAAAATTTAAAAAGATATCCCAATATTTTTTGTGCATGTCTTTTAAATCGGTAAGATATGTTATCTTTTAAATATTCAGAAGATTTTATGTAAATCTTTTAACTTGGTAAACACGATTTTATCTATAGTCGCACTAAGTCCGCACGATCGGACCTACTTTATCTTTTAGCCGCGAATTAATTCGCGCACATAATGTTTTTACGGTTGGTATGCTTGTTCGCGCTTGTTTGCACGTTCGAACGCAGTCACGATAAATCTACCCGCGTTAGGCTGTGCGTTCGGACATCTTCGCAGATTAGCTAGTCATTCGCCATGAGCGCACTGGACAAAAGCAGGAACAGTACAGGCACCACGATGCTTGTCAATCGCCATGAGCGCACTGGACAAAAGCCGTGGTCATGTTATGTTCATCTGCGATCATCCACAAACGTTCGAGTCTACGCGGTCACGATACATCCATCGGCGTCTGTGCGTGCGATTGCAACTATTAGTCGCGGTCACGGTGTGTCCATCCAGGTTATTGTTTTTTTTATATATATAATAAAAAAAAAAAACAATTAATTATTTATGTGGTTTGTAAAACCTCACGATAGGTGTAATTCACACTGCTACTTCTCTTATGTGTTAATTTCACATGCTATGTTTTATATATTGCTTCACGCTAATCTTTTACTTCATTAGGTTTTATATGTTGCGATTCGCGGCATATAATTTTAAAATTTGCATTAAGTGTTTTTCAGGATTTGAATAACTAAGTTTAATGCTCCTACATGAGTAGCACCATCAAACTTGGGGGGCTACCAGGGTATATAATACCACTGTTTCCGTACGCATCACGCAGGTTTATTTGGAAGCAGATCGTATGAAAGAGGTATTGCAAGCCCGGTACAAAGACGGATTTGGATATTCGCACCATCTTGCCGCAAGGGAGACGTCCTCTGTCGGTTGTAAAGACGGATGTAATGTTCGCACCTCCTTGTCTCGCACAGCGCACACCTCTGCCACAGAAGCACGTCTTCTGTCGCATCATGCTGCATCGCTACTGGTACAAAAGGTACGCCCTTACCCAGGATGCGGCATACATGATCCACCTTCACCATTGTGGGACTCTCACAATCGCAATGTCAGTGTTACCCCAACTATAGAACTACGTGTTCTTCTTACGGGGTCTTTACTGTCACACTGTGGCGGGAAACCTAGCATATACGCATCCCTCCCCGTCATGTAAGAACGGGTGTTACTCAGGATGGAACATGGTCACCACGGACGCGCCTACAAGGTCGCGGATTCGGATATAGTCTAATGGGCTAAACAGGACTGTGCCATGGACCCAGTGCGCACTGTCGCATTTGGGCTGCGCGGTATGATCTGTCCCATGTGCACACCTGAGTTGCGCACACATGGACCTACGAGGCCATGAACAAGAACTTAAGTCTAACATAACATAGCCATGCACTATGTCACACTAGACTTGGGGGGCTTGTGGACGTATAGCCTGGACTGGGCCAGGAATGGGCCAGGCCCGGCAGACAGCGGCCCACTCTACGCCTAAACCCTAATCCATGCCCTATAAATATATGGCTGGGATCCCCTTCTTCAAGGGGAGAATAACAAAACAGAACAAGTTATTCTAAACCTAACTCTTGTAGGCTATATCGCCTCGATACTAACTTGACCGTCGGAGGTGGATCCCGGGGCTACGGCCTCGGGTCCACTCCTAACGGGTTCTCTTTGTTGAACACAGGGTTAAGCAGCAGAGACATCGTAATTGGTAACAACCACATTCTTGAAGTCGATAAAAATGTAAATTTTGTGTTTGTATATATGCACGAATAATTTTTTTGATAACTTAAAAACCTAAAAAATAGTAATGTGTTATACGCAAATTACTTTTTAATTTTCAAATTCTGTTTTACATACCTTTAATTAAAAATAATAATAACATGTATCACTAATTTAATATTATTTGTTTTTAAATATTATTTAATCCTCAAATTTTTATATTTTTTGTTTTTAATCATAAACTTCATTTCTCACAATGACTACAAGTTGAACCCGCAAAAGTCATACCAAAATCACAAGTTTGCAATTATAATTATCTGTCGCTATACAACTTCGTTTTACGCGAGTATTCGTCTATTATCTAATACTATCTAATGTTATGTACATCTCTCATCTATTTCATAAAACAAAAAACTGTATGTTTTCTAAATGAAACTGCATACGTGTTTGACTATGACGGAAAGCGATTAACCGATTGTTTTATTGGTAAACTATTTTGAGAAAGGTATCGATGATCATTAACAAAAAGATTGGGGTTCCCCGTATTTTATAATCGAACACTGTAAATTTACAAGACTCGTGCAACTTTTTATTGTCGGAAGAAAACTGTTAAATAATCAAAGGACCAAATAAAGAGTAGAGTTATTTTAGATACTAAAAATTACTCACATACTAAGGGATCAATCCCCACTTTTCATCTTTTTTGATCTAATGGCTGAAATTTTAACAGGTATTTACACTACAAGGGTATTTTTGACAAATATAATAAGTAACTTTTAATTCCCCTTCTATTTTTACACACACAAAAAGTGTGTGTTTTCTCTCCACTTTTCTCTTTACTGTCACCTAACCTCCTCCGATCAATCGATCTTTCATATGCAATTAATCAACCAATCTTCTAATTCATCTTAATTTTTCATCTTCTAACCCTAATTTTTTTATGTTTAATTGATCAATCGATCTTCTAATTCATCTCATGTTAATTTTTCATCTTCTAACCCTAATTTTTTTAGTGTCATCATCAGCTGGTGGTGATGGTGACGTCAGCGGCGGTGTGATGCATCATTCGCCTACTCAAGTTTTGAAGAATTTTAATGAGATTAAGTTTTTGAAAATTCAGTTGCCTAGTGGTGAATTAGGTATTGATGATGACGTGTTGTTGCGTTGGCGAGCCGATTTCGGTTCGACTTTAGATAACTGTGTTATGCTTGGTGCCAGCTCTGTTATTTATCCCAATAGTAATAATTATGATAAAATGATGTTAGATAATAATGTTGTTAATACTGGTAATGGTAATGGGAGTGGGAATGATGATAATGGGAGTATACCGGAGTCGTTTTATACCAACGGTGGGTTGAAGGTGAGGCTAGTGTGGACTATTAGTTCGTTAATTGCGGCATCTGCTAGGCATTATTTGTTACAGTCGATTATATGTGAGCATAAGAAGTTGGACTCGTTGGTTTTGACTGATGCGGATGGTCAAGGAGTGTTGTGTATGAATAGGGAGCAGTTGTAGGAGTTGAGAGTGAAGCCGTTATCGGCTTCGTCTGCATCTAAGAGGACGCTTGTCCCTGCCGTTAATCATATTCTTGGATATTTTTCCCTTGTTGTGTATCAATTTCAGGCTATCAGTGCCTTTTCAGCTGTCATTGATCGACTAGGTACATCTTACCTTTCGGATTTCACTTCCGTTGGTTTTCTAGTTATCTATTTATTTGTTAATGAATGTATATAATTAGTCAAGACACCTTAATAAGATTTGTCTTTGGAATATTGTCTGAATATAGCACTTCATGTATGGAATATTGTATCAATTTCAGGCTATCAGTGCCTTTTCAGCTGTCATTGATCAACGGATAGTGCAGTCGATTGGTGGATGATGCGTAGTTTTGCAACCTTACAACAGGTTTTACCTCTCAAGGGATCTCAAGAGGCTTGCAATCCCCACCAGGCAGTGTACCTGACCGTTGTAGTATAGTAAAGTGGCAAGTACCGGGGGATTGATCGTTCAACTCAAAGAATAGTGTTCGTTATGATTGAAATTATTCTACTAGGTCTAGAGGTGATGGATGATTCTTTTTGTATTTTTATATTTTATAGAAAGCAAGTAAAAATCTCGGGTTTTGGAAGGAGAGGCGGAATTAGTTGCTAATCAACTAACCCAAAAACTACTACTTAAACTAATGTGAAGGAAAGTAAACTAGGGTTCTACAAAGGAAGTGAAGCATATCTACCTATGATGTATTACTCCTTACTAGCTATCCAATTCTACCTATTGAATTGTCACACCTTGTTTTAATTGACGGGTTGTATTCCTTAATACCATTCGTGGGGTGGCGTACGTACTTCCCCAACTCTATAAGCTCCTACTTCACTCCTATGTCGAGCCGGCTAAGAAGCTCCTAACATGGGATCACTAGAATTCGCTCATGCATTAAATACAACCAAATAAACCTAGTACGCATTGGTTCATGTTTCTTAAGACGTTCAAGCAAGTTACCGTATAGGAGGTTAGCCAGTTTTCTTAAGCCTAACATCGATATCACCCAATCAAACAAGAGACAATAGGAAATAAGAATTATAAGCTAAACCAATTAGATCTATTGAAGTGTCACACCTTTATTGATGATGATAGACACATACATCAACAAGGAATCAATAAGATCTAATTAATTATATACAAGTTTCACACAATCATAAGTAGACACAAGGTGAATTAGCAAAGCATGATTAATGAAGGGCAAACAACCACAATAATGAAAGACATAATTAAGTTAGAATCAACAAACCAATATTTGATATTTATGAAGTGATTGAAACCCTCTAAGTTGCTGGAAAAACACCTACCTAAACCCTAGAAATCGGGATTAGGGTTTAGGGCTTACAAAAAATGTAGTTGTGATGTTGTATTTATAGCTGATTTTCTGTCCGCATCGATCTGACGGCTTCAGCCTTTACAAGTGACGGCGTCAGATCCCCTTTTTCACCAAATTGTAGATCTTTTCGTCCCGATTCCGTGGCCTCTTGAATCACCTAAATCCGAGTTCATATGAAGATTTTATGGCCAAAACAGTGACAGCTACTCCGCGCGCGAGTTGTGATTGTCTTGATTAACTTGTGGCGGTTTCACTAAGGTTCCTTCTCGTGTAAGAATACTTTGAAGCCGTCACTCTATATCATCTGACGTCGTTAGGTCTATGATCCTGACACCGTCACCTTCAAAAATCCTCTGGCCCATCTCTCTTTAACTTAACACTTAACGGCCTACATCCATTAACACGTGACGCCGTCAGACTTCCTATGTAAAACTTTCTGGCGCGTCACGTGTAAATTCATATTCATCCTTTTGCCAGTACCTGACGCCGTCACCTACAAAGCGTGACGCCGTCAAGCTCTGTTTCCAGCTTGATTTTGGAGACTTTGCCGTTTTCTTCACTTTTCGCTCCAAAAACGTCCAAAATGCTTCCTTTTCCAGATTTCTTCTCCAAAGTACCTAAAATGACAAAAGGAACGATTTTGGGCAATATTTGATCAAATAATCATGAATTAGGGCTTAAATGACCCCCTAAAAGCGGTACACTTTTCGTCTCATCAAATATCCCTAAACTTGGGATTTGCTTGTCCTCAAGCAAATGAGCTTTTCCACCAATCAAAATACAAGTTAGGGGTCATTTAACATTAATATAAAAGTAATTACAACAAATGATCGTTCCACCTTAGTCAAAACAAGCACGGAAATTATACACTAGCACCTCACATTAAGTGTTTAGATACTCTCATCTCTCGGGTGTTGTAAATTTATATATGAAAATGGAGAAATATCACTCATTACCTGTCATAGCAAATAGATTACTATAGGCTTGGGAAAGGATCAAAACCTCCAACACATTTGGCGTAAGCACCTAGGATAAACTATCAAAGAGTTCTTTACAAAAGGGTTATAACGTTAGGTGTAGGGATAAGGAAAACACGGTTTGTTGGATAAGGATATTTTTACTGGTGGCAAGTCAATCATCTTGGTCAATTACATGTAGAATGAGGCGTTGCTAAGCCAAGACTCGACTCAACTTAAACTAATCACGAACTAATAAACATAGAACAAAACAAAACATAAATAAAAGATAGAGGCGGATGGTAGTCCGTATGCTTTTTCTTCACTTTTTTTTTTTTTTTTTTTTTTTTTTTTTTTTTTTTTTTTTTTTGCATACACTCTTGCCCTACCATCCAAAACAATACATCACTAGGGATTCTTTGTACCATCCCTACACTTGAACTTTTACATACTTTACATAAAATTATCCTAATGACTCGAATCAAGATAATCGAAACATTTGGAGTACTTTTTTTAAAAAATATTTAACACATATGGGGGTAATTATGTTCTTCTTCCCCATTACTCCATTACACTAGTACTTTACCCATGAGTCCCAATCGTCCCAAAACAATATGTACAAGGATATGACTCGACTCAGCAACCATGTAATCAATTAGATAATTAACTTGGGGTTTAAACAAATGTTGTCACAATAATGCACTAAAAATGAGTGCATACAAGGTAGGCTAAGGCGATTTGGGTGTACATTTAAGTGGGGTGTAAACAAATTCTTCCTTTAAGTAAAATGCTTAAAGGTCGAAACGAAAAGATAGGCTCTGAGGGGTGTACTAGGGGTATCGTGTACTAAAAATGAGTACAACGCAAAGGGTGTGGGAGAATTACTTGACCAATGTAGCCAATGTAATTATAACAAAAACACAGGTGTAAAACAATGGGTTAATCCTAATGCCTCTTATCTTGTAGTCAATCCTAACTACACGAATGTAGTCTCACTAGCGGTCTCGGTATGCATCACAAACGCAAGTTCTAGAATCTATAAACTACCGGTACACTCATAAGCACCAACAATGAATGCTTTTTCCTAAAGATCTAAAGGCGAACCTCACATATTTGGGGTGGAAATTTTTGAGTGGTATGGTTTTTGTGCTAGTCATACAATTCCCTATCCATGAGACGCTTATTAAAATCAAAGTTTCACTCCTATATGTTGTAAAAAATTTTAAATTTGGTGCTAAAATTGCCCTAACCAATATTTCTCTTGGCTTTATTACACATTCACTATTAAACAAAACAAAAATAAAGCGAAGTTGTAGTTTCTAAGGCATCCTAATTTACCCTCCCTACACTTAAACCGAACATTGTCCCCAATGTTCTAAGTAAAAGATGTAAAAGTAAAAATAAATGAAAATGGAAGAAACTAATACTCCCCTGATTCGCTCGGTATGTATGATGTGATAATATGGTTAAATCTCCCTCCAAGAGAATGAACATGACAAGCTTCACTCCAGAAATATAATCATCCTCTTGATGTGTTGCACGTACATCTTCTTTTCCAATATAACCTGTAATCATCAAACACAAAAACCAAAGCATCAAACCGAACAAAGAAAAACCACAACTAGATGTAATTCCAGACTTAGAAATAAAAACAAAACAAAACAATAAAAGGATAGGATACTTGCGGGATGAATTACAAATAAGAACTCATAAATCATGTCCACAAGTATTGACACACAAACAAGATTGAATATATGCTAATCATGAATTGTGAATTTTCCATGTTTGAATTTTGTTCTTTTTAACAAAATATAAACTTCCCTACACTTATCTTTCTGTAAAATACCTTTATATGCAATTAAGACGAAGTTAAGAACAAAATAAAGCATTTTCACAAATTATTCGAAACATGAAAATTTAACAATTATGATTAAGCATATATGACACAAACAAACAAATAAAATAAAAACATCAAACAATTAAAAACATGGGTTGCCTCCCAAGAAGCGCTTGTTTTTGTTCGAGTCACGAGCCTGACTCTACCCTTATTTAACAGAAATAGGGGAGGTTTTCCCTACACTTAGGATTAAGTGCGGGTGAAAGTAGCGATACACACCCTTAGGGTGGAAATATGCCACGTGAGGTGAAGGGGGTGAGTGAATGGCTTCCTTCATCCTAAAACTACCCGGATAATATTGGTTGATGGGTGGGTCGGTTCCTCTTTTGTCTCCTAGAAATATATCTAAGGATGGAAAGGTGTGTAAAGATTGAGGTTCCGGCTCATCAACACTAGGAAATTCCCTAGAACTAAGGGTAAGGTTATCATTACAAGTATTCAAACCTATATCCTCTAGTGGTGCTTGTTCCAAGGGTTCTACCTCCATTGGGGTTCCTAAAGTCTCTTCTACTTCCTCCGGGTAAGTCACGGGCGGTGTGTGTGCCTCAAATGATGGTAGGACTTGTGGGGTATTTAGCGGGCTTATGTTACTTACCTCATCATTCCTTGTGTCAAGATCACCTATGTGTTCATCCTGTATTATGGTAGTGCCTAACCATGACATGCAACTAGGTGGCTCAACTCTACCCTCATCCCCAAACAAACTTGTTTCATGATCCTTGAAATTTGTGGTCAATTGACTTGTACTAACGTTTGTTGGGTTGTCTACTCTATAATAATACTGGGCACAATCTTCTATGGTATCCCATGCTTCTTCAGCATTTAATTCCCTAAAGTCCCTATTGGAAAAATCGTTAATGCACATTTGGTCATATCGGTCGACACGATTGAAAAAGATTTGGGTTAGGGATGCTAAATCGAAGCTATGATGAGGGATTATTCGGAGTAAGTTTTTAAAACGAGTCCATGCATCATATATGGGTTCATCTCGATATTGGTTGAACATCAAGATGTCATTAGGGGCAAATGGATTTCGTGGTCGGTAGTATGGTGGGTTCAAGTACTCCATATTGGTGAATGAAAGAGTCAATGGAAAGGTTTTTACGAACAAAGACACAAAGAAAAGATAGACTACTAGAAAGCTAATAAAAAAAAGAAAATAAAAATCTCACTAGATATGAATCTAACGAGTAGACCTAATAAAAATAAATTTCAACCTAAGCAATAACTACTCCCCGGCAACGGCGCCAAAAACTTGATGCGTAGTTTTGCAACCTTACAACAGGTTTTACCTCTCAAGGGATCTCAAGAGGCTTGCAATCCCCACCAGGCAGTGTACCTGACCGTTGTAGTATAGTAAAGTGGCAAGTACTGGGGGATTGATCGTTCAACTCAAAGAATAGTGTTCGTTAGGATTGAAATTATTCTACTAGGTCTAGAGGTGATGGATGATTCTTTTTGTATTTTTATATTTTATAGAAAGCAAGTAAAAATCTCGGGTTTTGGAAGGAGAGGCGGAATTAGTTGCTAATCAACTAACCCAAAAACTACTACTTAAACTAATGTGAAGGAAAGTAAACTAGGGTTCTACAAAGGAAGTGAAGCATATCTACCTATGATGTATTACTCCTTGCTAGCTATCCAATTCTACCTATTGAATTGTCACACCTTGTTTTAATTGACGGGTTGTATTCCTTAATACCATTCGTGGGGTGGCGTACGTACTTCCCCAACTCTATAAGCTCCTACTTCACTCCTATGTCGAGCCGGCTAAGAAGCTCCTAACATGGGATCACTAGAATTCGCTCATGCATTAAATACAACCAAATAAACCTAGTACGCATTGGTTCATGTTTCTTAAGACGTTCAAGCAAGTTACCGTATAGGAGGTTAGCCAGTTTTCTTAAGCCTAACATCGATATCACCCAATCAAACAAGAGACAATAGGAAATAAGAATTATAAGCTAAACCAATTAGATCTATTGAAGTGTCACACCTTTATTGATGATGATAGACACATACATCAACAAGGAATCAATAAGATCTAATTAATTATATACAAGTTTCACACAATCATAAGTAGACACAAGGTGAATTAGCAAAGCATGATTAATGAAGGGCAAACAACCACAATAATGAAAGACATAATTAAGTTAGAATCAACAAACCAATATTTGATGTTTATGAAGTGATTGAAACCCTCTAAGTTGCTGGAAAAACACCTACCTAAACCCTAGAATCGGACTTAGGGTTTAGGGCTTACAAAAAATGAAGTTGTGATGTTGTATTTATAGCTGATTTTCTGTCCGCATCGATCTGACGGCGTCAGCCTTTACAAGTGACGGCGTCAGATCCCCTTTTTCACCAAATTGTAGATCTTTTCGTCCCGATTCCGTGGCCTCTTGAATCACCTAAATCCGAGTTCGTATGAAGATTTTATGGGCAAAACAGTGACAGCTACTCCGCGCGCGAGTTGTGATTGTCTTGATTAACTTGTGGCGGTTTCACTAAGGTTCCTTCTCGTGTAAGAATACTTTGACGCCGTCACTCTATATCATCTGACGTCGTCAGGTCTATGATCCTGACGCCGTCACCTTCAAAAATCCTCTGGCCCGTCTCTCTTTAACTTAACACTTGACGGCCTACATCCATTAACACGTGACGCCGTCAGACTTCCTATGTAAAACTTTCTGGCGCGTCACGTGTAAATTCATATTCATCCTTTTGCCAGTACCTGACGCCATCACGTACAAAGCGTGACGCCGTCAAGCTCTGTTTCCAGCTTGATTTTGGAGACTTTGCCGTTTTCTTCACTTTTCGCTCCAAAAATGTCCAAAATGCTTCCTTTTCCAGATTTCTTCTCCAAAGTACCTAAAATGACAAAAGAAACGATTTAGGGCAATATTTGATCAAATAATCATGAATTAGGGCTTAAATGACCCCCTAAAAGCGGTACACTTTTCTTCTCATCAGTGGACTTTTGGGCTTGCCAATTATAGCTCCCATTACTTCATATTTTCTCTATTATCAAGGAGTGTAGTATAGAACTAGACCTTAAAATTAATTGTATTGCAACAGGAGCTTTTAAAAACAAATATTCCATGAATTATAGCTTTTGGTAATGGTCAGCTTTAAGCTGGGAGCTTAAACAATATTACTGCTGTAAAGACATACTCAATATCACATGTGATATCACATGTGATATCGTGATATCACCGATGATATCACATGTCATATGTGTTAGAAAAGAAGTAGGCTGGTACCTGTTTATTTTCCAAAGCTGATAAGCACATTATAAGCAATTCCAAACTGAGTCCATTTCTGAGGCAATTGTTTCGTTTGTGAAGTTGTGCCAAAATATGGTTTATGATTGTGTTGTTTTTTTGTTGTATTTTGAAGAGTTGGGAGAAAACTGTGGATTGTTATAGTCCGGGACAGGGGCTAATGCCTACAAGTTTTAAAGTAAGAACGGTTCCACTTGATGGTACGAAAGTTGAAGAAGTACTAGACCCAGATTTTGGGGAATCAGCTATAGGTCGTGTTGCACCGGTTGATTCTGGTAAAAGTTTAATCTTTTACATACTTTAATTATGTTTATAATGTGTTGGTATTATGGTTGTTGAAACTATTGTCGACTTATTGTAGGATTGTGGTGGATTATCTTATTGAGAGCATACAGCAAGATCACTGGTGATTTTGCAATGCAGGAAAGGGTAGATGTTCAAACGGGTATCAAACTGATTTTGAACTTGTGTTTGTCTGATGGGTTCGATATGTTTCCTTCTCTTTTAGTCACTGATGGTTCGTGTATGATTGATAGAAGAATGGGCATCCATGGCCACCCTTTAGAGATCCAAGTGAGTTCTTTTTTGACTAATCTTTTGACTTTCGACTTTTCCGTTCTGACTATATAATTTTCCCATTTGCAGTCGTTATTTTACTCAGCTCTAAGGTGTGCTCGCGAGATGCTTGCATCAGATGAAGGATCCAAGAATTTAGTAAGGACTGTCAACAATAGGCTAAGTGCGTTATCTTTTCATATCAGAGAGTATTATTGGTTAGATATGAAGAAAATTAATGAAATCTACCGATATAAAACCGAAGAGTATTCTACAGAAGCAACAAACAAATTTAACATTTACCCTGAACAAATTCCCCATTGGTTAATGGATTGGATCCCGGAAGAGGGAGGTTATATGATCGGCAATCTACAGCCAGCACATATGGATTTCAGATTTTTTACACTTGGGAATATTTGGTCAATAGTTTCATCTTTAAGCACCCCGAAACAAAACAATTCTATATTGAATCTGGTAGAATCTAAGTGGGATGATCTTGTCGGCAGTATGCCTCTGAAGCTCATCTACCCTGCCTTGGAACATGAAGAGTGGCGCATTATCACTGGTAGTGATCCAAAGAACACGTGAGTTTCATTTTTTTTCTTTCTGATTTTTGAACTATCATGGATATTTATTGGGACTGTGGAGGTAGCAAAACGTGGGGCGGATCTGATGGGATGAATAACGGGTCAAATGGGACTGAGAGGACGCTTGTTCCTGCCTTTAATCATATTCTTGGAGATTTTTCCCTTGTTGTGTATCAATTTCAGGCTATCAGTGCCTTTTCAGCTGTCATTGATCAACGGATAGTGCAGTCGATTGGTGGACTTTTGGGCTTGCCAATTATAGCTCCCATTACCTCATATTTTCTCTATTATCAAGGAGTGTAGTATAGATCTAGACCTTAAAATTAATTGTATTGCAACAGGAGCTTTTAAAAACAAATATTCCATGAATTATAGCTTTTGGTAATGGTAAGCTTTAAGCTGGGAGCTTAAACAATATTACTGCTGTAAAGACATACTTAAATAGCTATATACACTTTTTTAAAGTTGTTTTGCTCCGAAAAATGAAGGAAGTTGTCCGCCAGTCTATAATAATAGAGTGCTCTCGTTTCTGTAACATGCTCTGCAGATCACGATTAGATGAATTATCAGCAGAACTATTCTAACCTTGTGTGGGCTTAATAACTATGTGTCTATTATCCAACCTAAGCTTAATGCTATACTATTTCCAATTTTGAACCTATGCTCTCCATGTAATTTTTGACTTTATTTGTATCACTGAAACATACCTAACAATGCATAAATGGATATTGAATGGATGATTACAAAATGTTTGTTTCTTTTTGTCTCTATGTGTCCAACATGTGGTAAAATAAAAACCTCTCTCTATATCATGGGTACCTCTTTATCGGCATTTTACCAAACATACTATATACCTTGATGTAATATAAACACTAACAACTACAAAAAGTTGAAACAGGTTTTCCCACTTTTCTTATGTAAGATAGAAGTTTCAGTCTATTACTTACTGAATCTGCTTTCTTAATTGTTGAGGTGACACTGACAGTTAATTCTTCACCTGTGATATCACATGTCACTTGTGATATCACAGGTGTTTGAGCTTCTTCACATGGAATATCACCGGTGATATCACATGTATTACAGTTATGGAGTGTATATGTGTGATATCACATGTGATATCACCTGTGATATCGTGATATCACCGGTGATATCACATGTGTTTGAGCTTCTTCACATGGGATATCACCGGTGATATCACACATATACACTCCAGACTGTGTTGATGAAATTTGAATAACAGACTTATACATGATTGTTTGATTATTACTGAGTTTGCGTAGACTGTAGTTACCTACTTACATTATGAGGTATCACCTGTGATACAAAATAATTTATTAGGTATCACATGTGATACAAAATAACTTATTAGGTATCACATGTGATACATAAAAAAATCACACCTTGGTTAGTACTGGTAGTTGGTTTTAATGCTGTTCAATGTTAGTGCTTGTCGAAAAGAGTTTGTACTCCTGTTGATCAGTTTGTGATACCGGACGACAAACACAAGAAAACCATTTTTTTTTCTTTTCATAAAAGGTTAAAGGCTTGTATTATTTTTTTTACTGATTCAAATTATGAGTTTTACTGATTGGTGTATTTTTTATTTTTGTAATTTTATGGAATACTTTGACATTTATCACTTGTGATAAAGCATTAAACTGTTTTGGCTAAGTTATTAGGTATCACCTGTGATACAAAATAACATATTAGATATCACCTGTGATACAAAATAACATATTAGGTATCACCTGTGATACATACAAAATCACACATTGGTTAGTACTGGTAGTTGGCTTTAATGTTGTTCAATGTTAGTGCTTGTTGAAAAGAGTTTGTACTTTTTTTTATCAGTTTGTGATATTGGACGACACATAGAAGATTTTTTTTTTTTTTTTTTTTTTTTTTTTTTTTTTTTGTAATTTTATGGAATAGTTTGACATTTATCACTTGTGATAAAACATTAAATTGTTTTGGCTAAGTTATTAGGTATCACCTGTGATACAAAATAACATATTAGGTATCACTTGTGATACAAAATAACATATTAGTTAAATATCACACGTGATTTCTTCCTTTAATGGCATTTTATTTTTCATTTCTTTTAAATCACAAGTTATTTAATATTAATGAAATTACATATCTATGTACTTTCTCTTATTACAAAAACTAGTAAAAATCACATGTGATTTTTCTGAAAATTACATGTGTCTCGCAATAATTTTTATATCACATGTGATCATGCATTGATTATTTATTATAACAAAAACTAGTAATAAATGACTATGTGATTTTTCTGAAAATGACATATGATATAACATGTGTCTCATAGTAATTTTTAAATCACATGTGGTAGCTTCTTACTACCTTCTCAAATCAAATGTGATATATCATGTGTCCGGTAATAATTTTTATATCACATGTGATTATGCATTGATTATTTATTATAACAAAAACTAGTAAAAAATCACATGTGAACGGGGAAGAATTGACTTACAGGGTGGAAAGGAATGTTGGACTCGTGACCACTACAACGGGTGAGAAGTCTGATATTCTGATTGAAGTTCCTCCTAGTGGAAATGTTGTTCTCAATGATGCTGCAAAAGCTGTGAAGAGGATGAAGATCGAGGAGGTTGAAGATGATGATGAAATGGATGAATAAAAGAAAATTGGAATAAACGACTTGTATAGAAGAGTCTTGTTACTTCTGTCAAGTGTTATGTTGTTTTTTTAAATGTGAGCTTAAACACGATCAGCTTGTTTGTTTAGTATAGGTCTGTGTCTATGTTGTTAAAGTTTCACGGTGTACTAACTTTTGAATCAATGAAGTGAATTTGCTTATATAATATGATCAATTTTAAGTTCCGGATTCGTAATTTTTATTCACTCATATTTGGTTATCTTGAATGCACGGGCTAATAGGCAGTTTAACAAGACGCCATAGCTGGTGTCACAAATGTAGCTCAAAACACATGGTAGATCTATTTGCCTAATATCTTATTTTGTATCACAGGTGATACATAATATCTTATTTTGTATCACATGTGATACCTAATATTTGGTATGTATCACAGGTGATACTTAATATCTTATTTTGTGTCATTGATACCTAATAAGTTATTGAGGATGAAAATTTTCAATATCACATTAAATCGACTAGATAAGGTTATATTATGTATCCACGCATGACACAACTCTCATCGCACGACTTATGTTGGATTGCAGGGAATTATTGTTTTTGCATCAGTAATGGGAACTCTCGGGTTCCAGATATTCCTAGAGTCTGCAAGACAACTTATAGCCCAGGTCCGTGGTCTTTAACTTTTAAATTCCGTGATACTAGTTTTGAGGATTTGCCGAACATTAAAATTGTGTTTGTCTGTTATCTGATCTACGTACGTATTCTCAGCTTGAAACCAACAACAAATCGAACCAATAGATGGAGTCTTTTTGCTCAACAAACTAATAATGGCAGTGATTCATCATGTCATCAACATCATATCTATTTTTATATAGATTTATCAGCAAAACAACATTCACCCCGCATCCATAAGGAATGTTTTTAAGAAAACTGTATTCATAATCTTCGAGATTTTATACAACCGAAAATAGAGCATATCAAGTTTCTGACGACTTACGCCAAAAACTATGACTTCTTGCATACTCCATTTCGTGTAGAATTAAGGATATTCTAATGCGTCTGGTCATTTGCAATAGTTTCTTTCTTTGAACGAGTTGCCTAATTGTACAAATGTGCTCCTAACATCTTTTTAAAAGCTTATGCATGCTAAACGCTTTGAAAACTTAATTCGCTGACTCAAGCAAGATTTTGATGCTATTGTCAAACACTTAAACATACCAATAAGAATCCATGTAACAAGAATTTCACACATTCAATCAGCGACAATAACTAACTAAGAAGATTCCGCCAACTTCGAATACATTCATCTCCGCAAATCTACTTTACAAAACGTGAAAGCTATCAGACTTTAGAGCATGAGATGCAAGCCAAGCACACAACCTCTCAACTCCTTGATCTTCGCACTGGAGAGCGGCTGTAAAAAAAATACAAAACCATGTCAAGCGAAGCAAGTAACAGTTTTGCAGATGTAATTAGGCGATGAATAGTTATGCTTGATACAAGAATGACCATATTACCTTCTTAAGAACACTCATATTTTTGATTTCCCTTCTCATCCCATTCCATTATTTAAAAAAAACTCGAGAACAGAGCATAACAGATCGACTTGAGATCGAGGAAACGTACTACCTCATAAACCGTTAATGTATGCCATGGACATTCATTCTCTTCCACATAACCATTAGTATTTCAACTATATATGTCGTCGCACTCATACACATGCATAATAATTAGCTTGAGATACATAGATTTGGTTGTTCAATTAAGGACGACCAATCAATGATAGTCCATGTCTAGCTAGGTACAAAACATGTATTAGGCCAACATTTTATCATGTACGTAATAGACGTCGTCATCAGTGTTCAGTGCTATACATATATGGAGCATCCTACATATTAGTAATTACAAGTATCTGCTTTCAAATACTAGCTAGTAGTTTCCTGAATGGGAGTCCCCGGTGGGCCTTGGTCATCATCATAGATAACACCTTCTTCTTCTTGGTCATCATTGTTGTCGTTGTTGTTTATATCGTCTTCTGTCGGTCCTCCTTCCACATGGGTAGGGCCACTTGTTGTTTTCTTATCTTTTTCCTCATCAAATGTTTTTGCAATTGCGCTGAGCTCCTCTTGAATTGAAGCCTCCGATAGTAATACCTCTCTATTCTCGTACAGGAATATGAAGATTGATATGATGAGAGCACAAGTTGATGATAAGCCGGCTATCAGAAAAAGGCCCTTGAAGCTATCAAGCGAGAGCCTACCAGACTTCATAGCTGCCTCAGTACTGCAATCTGCTTCTTGTTTGAACCACTTATCATAAATTTTGCTTAGTTTCTCCGGATCCTCCGTTACTTGTAACACTACTTTTGAAACAAGTGGTACCAGGGGAGACCCTTTTGGAAATGCCTGTCGATCATACGTACAATGGAATCATTCAACTCAGCTAGACTACTATCACTACAAGATAATAGCTCATAAAAAGAAGGAAAAACTTACAAAGCCAAAGCCTGCTGTTTTGTAAGTTGGACCGACCATGATGTACTTGTTACAGTGTTGGGCCAAGAATAGCTTCACATAAGGAAGCTCATCAAAGATAGCAGAAACACCTCCGTTTTTAGTCCCTTTGGAAAGGGCGTCATCATAATATTCCAAGCTGCTATAATTCTTCAATTTGGAATTATGGAAACCAATACCCAACAACATCTCCTTAACGAAAGAACCATCCTTGTATCCCACATTTTCTCCTCGTCTCATGAGATCATAGATGTCGGTAAAGTCTGGTTCAAGCTGTTGTAGTGTCAGCATGGATGTTAAGCTTGCTGTGTAGCTTGATTGTAATACTAGTACCACAAATATCCACACAATCACCACAAATCTAGATAAGTTGCTTATCATCTTCTCCTCTGCAGGCCACACATTCATTCACAATTAATTACTAGTTACTACAATCAAGCTACGACCATAGACAGGACTACGAGCACGACCATAATCAAGGCTTGGTCTGCTACGACCATAATCAGGTCTTGGTCTGCTATGAGCAAGACCATAGTCAGGGCTTGGTCTGCCTCTCCTATAAGGACTAAGTGACCTTCTAATAGGACTATCACCTCGTCTGCCATAATCTCTCCTAGGGCTCCTCGACCCGTCTCCTCTCTCACCATTATCCCTTAAAGCATATTCCAATTAAACCACCCGATCCAAGACCGTACTGCAAACAGAATGTCCAACAATCGTTATGCAGTGTCATAATACAGAACTATGAACAGTAAACACGAGAAAACAAAAAGAGGAGCTACTGCATCGGCACCGACCTCATGTGTGTACACTCCAAGGCTTTTGTGGCTTCTTCTTGTGTTTCAAACTGCACAAACGCAAAGTTGCGTCGGATACGAACATGAAGAATCTTCCAATAAGGCTCAAAGTGCTTCTCAATATCACGGACACTTGTGTGGACCGGGTCAAAGTTTATTACAAACAATGTCTTGGTTGGCCTCTGATTTGACACAGACTTGGATCCATCACGGTGTCGATTGCGTTCACCCTGACAAACACCATCTATTGTTACAACTTCTATTTATAATAGCTACGTCACATTGTGATAAAACTCATAAAAGTAGCTCGATAAGAAATTAAATACAGCAATTGCCAAAAATAAAAGCAATAAAAAAGATAGTTCACAAAGACCCGACATACCCAAACGCGGTATTGTCAAGTGCATTAATGGCATCTTCGGCATCACGCTCATCCTCAAAGTAAACAAAAGCAAATCCTGTAATGAAAAATACAGTTAGAAAGCCAGAAAAAAAGAAAGACAACGAAGTTTTCACTTAATTCACAGGCAGTACACATCAAAATGAGGTTACTTATTCCTCAAAGAGACTAGATAAAGATACAAAACCTGCAAATATGTGAAGGTCTGATGAACACAAGAATGAAGAAGCCTTGCAAGATCAACTAAAGCATGATGATGATGGTATAAAAATTACTATAATCCAAGTCTCAATTCTGAAAATGAAATTGCTAAGCATGCTTCACCATGTTCACAGCATGTGTTCAGAAACGGTAATGCTAGGCATGTCAGTATAATTCATCAACCCCTATTATCACTGTAGAAATTGCTAAGTTAAGGTCACAATCAAAAACTTCATTTATTTTTTATAAAGTTAAGGTTTGGAAAAGAAATCATTAAGCAGTTAGGAGGTGCATTTACTTCACATTAATGCTTATGAGGTAACAAAAAACACCTTATGTCAGCCAAACACTCCAAAACCACTACTTATCACACCTTCAAAATTAGGGAAAAATTATCACAACAAAATACATTCAAATTACACATCAATAATCACAAAATACATTAAGGTTTAATTGAAATAGAAGAGTTAAACCTTGATAAAAGTGAACGGCGAACGGTGGCGAAGTGGTCAACGGCGGACGAACGACGAACGGTGGCGAAGTGGTCAATGACGGACGAACAGTGAATGGTGGCGAAGTGATGGAACAATGAAAAGTCGTATTGTTTTCGAGGGAAACTGAAATTCAGTTTATAATTATCACTAATTAAAATTCAGATTTAGGGTTTGATAAGATGATTGGAAGGTGGAACTTGATGTTGAATGGGGAAGAGAGAAACACTGTTTTGTGTGTGTTTTTTATGAGAGAATACAAGATGAGTTTTTTAATTTTGTGTTTATATAGTTGACAATTATACCCCTGTAGTGAAAATAATGAATTTAATCTCAGCCTTTAGATCAAAATGAATGGAAGGTTGGGGTTGGTCCCTTTGTATGTAAGAAATGTTTTGTCCTCAAATGATCTTAGATCCCAAATAAATAGCATATTTGACAAGGAGAAAAGTTCGATTACAAATTACTACTCTATTATTTTCTTGCATAGACAAATTTAAACCACTTATCTTTTAAAGAAACAAAAAGAATAGCATTAATTAATAGAGAAAATTACCAAATTGGTATTAAAAAAAAACATGATCCATTTAAAAGTCTTTTTTAACTCCTCTTTCCCATTTTGGTCACGCTCGACTGCTCAACCGCTTGACTCCACCAGTTTCTTGCCACGTGTCATTCCTTGTACTTTCAAATGGTACCACCAAATCTTTAGAGAATCTCTTTTACTATTTATTTTATTAAAAGTCAATGCTCAACTGACGGTGCTCAACTTGAAAATGCTCGACCGACGGCGTACTTTTTGCTAAAATATCTTTTCAAAAGATTTTGTGTGTAATTTTTTCTTACCTTTTTTTTTTTTTTGCTGCAAAAAGACACACACGCACTACACTATTTTGATCCAAAAACACACACTAAGTAACTGTTTGGGTAAATTAAATTCAAAAATTTTACCACTTTCAATTAAAATCAAAAAACACACACATAACACATGTTTGGGTAAATTAAATTCAAAAATTTTACCACTTTCAATTAAAATCTAAAAACAACACACACAACACACACTAAAACACTGTGCATGCACCAAGAGCAAAGACAACTACCAGGAAATACACAGACAAGCATCAAACCCTATAATATTTCGATCAAAGATATGGCTTCTAGAGAAGTAAGTAAAATGTGTGATTTGCACAGTAACCCATACGTTTTTTTTTCTTTTTTATTATTATTATTTTTTTTAATTTATCGTTTGCTATTATTGTTTTGAATCATTGTTTGTATAAGCCTTTTCGTTTGCTATCTTTGGTTTGATTCATAGATCGTTAGGGTTTTTCAAGTTTTTATAGTATTTGAGCTTCATTGTGGCATTTGTGAAGAGAAATAATGTCATGTCTGATTATTTTAAGTGCTTATTTTAGGCATTTGTGGTTAGGGTTTGCTCTAGTGTGCCCTTTTAACTGCTTATTTTAAGTGCTTATTTTAGGCAATTTGTATTGCATATAAGGAGCGTTTTAGCAAAATCCAAAAGCAAAATACTCTTTCTGAAACAGGCATTGTCTGCATTGTATTCTTAATAGCATAACGAGATAGGTAGTTGCCTTGAATAATGTTGTTGCTTATCTGATACTCATTAGTTTATCCGTCGTGTGTAACACCCCAACCCGGAAAGGGTAGAAGTATCACATTAATGGTTTCATATCAGATCAAAACACAGCATACATTCAATAGTAATACAAGGATTCTCAAAGGTTACAAATGAAATACTGAATACACAAGGCTACAAAGGAACAAAAGCTAAATACTAAGTCTGCAATTGCAAATCCTTCTAATAACTTCTACTCCAGAATAACTATCAAGGTCTTCTAAGTCCAAAAGTCTCTTCACTCATACCCAGCTTCCAACTAAAACCTGCCGCGGGAAAAGAAACGCGACTGAGCTTAAAAAGCCCAGTGAACAGATATATACAAACGAAAACGAAAACAAATGAAACGAACATGTACGGTTTAGTGTATGGAATGTATATAAGTTATAGGCAAAGAATATAAGTAAGGAAGAAATGAAAAGAAAAGGGAATAAGAGGGTCAGTAATCCTCCACGAGCCCGAACAAATCAAATATAGTAACCATGTCTTTATAATCATATAGAGGGGAGACCTCTTATATAACCAGATACTATGAGGGGTGTCCTCATTCTTCCAATTGGAGTAGCTAACTCCCGAACTTGTGAAAGACGTGGATTGCACCCAACATCAGTCACCGAACAATATATAATATCAAATCATGTTAAGTCCACGAACACGGACACGAACCTAGGATGCATCCATACGCCCCCCCCCCCCCCCGGACAATAATATAGGTCATAATAAATATAATGTGCATGCAACGAACAATATGGGGACGGTGTGGAACATCACTCAACCACACAAAAGTTATGCCATTGGTGCATCAATGACACAGCCACGTTACCTTCATGGCTAGGAAACGAACTTGGCTCGGGTATCAACTGAAAGGTCAAAATTCTAAATCAAAGCAAAGGTCCAAATAGTCAAAGTCACCGAATCATGGTCAAGTCCAAATATTAAAGGTTCATGGAAAAGGGTTCATCATCGAAGGTTCATAATCAAATGGTTCATTTAAAGTAATCTTTATCAATTGATTTTATAAAAATGACCTTTAATAACGGTTTTCACAAAAGTAGTCTTGAAAAGTAGTTTTCACAAAAAATTAGTCAAATTATAAATAAAAGTGGTATCGCATATTTCATAAACATCATCTTTAAAAATAATTTTTCCTCAAAACGTTTCAATAATATAATTGAAAAGGTTTTCACATTTAATTACCAAAATCAAATGAACCCTCGAAGCATCAAGTGATTCGAATACTAATATCACAAGGTAACGAATGAATATCAAATGGATCATTATAAAGGCTCAAAGCAAAAGGGTCATATCGAACATCAAACTCTAAATGAATCAAACAAACGAACCAAATTGTAGGGGAATATAGCAATGGCTTGGGAAATCCTAATGAGTCAAAATCAGAAGTCAAGAGAACGAAGGCACCTTACTGAGAAGGGCAGAATATCTGTACCGTATTACGAATGCAAAACAAAACGAGAATAGAAAGCACTGAACGGATCAAGACGTCTCCTTCTTCACACCTAAGGAGTAGAAGAGAATTACTATTGATTCTTAATTACTCATTTTAGCTTGCCTTTTCATTTTAAGTAACTTTCTATTTTTAGTAACTTTCCAGATTTAGTAACTTTCCATAATTAACAGATTTCTATATTTAGCAAGATTATAATATCACAATTTAGGTTAAGTCATTAATTAAGCCTTATTATGGAATCTAGGTATATTTTAACAAGTTACAAAAGTTCAGGGTTAAATATGACAAGTTTCCATAAATTAGGGTTTTAATCGTAAATATTCCAAAGTTAAGGGTTTTAAATGAAACCATTACAATTTACTACTATTAAACACATAATTGATTCAGAATCACACTTTAGTCCTTTAAGTTTCAATATTTACAATTTACACCCTTTAGTTATTAAAATTACAAAATAAACCTTATAGTTACATAATTTACACTCCAGCCCTTACTATACTCATAATCACATCACAAGCCCTTATATTTACTAAATTACAGAATATACCCTCATAGTTATTCATGGTACGATTTAAACCTCCATGTTTCACATATTTACATAATTAGTCCATTTAGTTCTAAAAACCACAATTTACATCTTTACTTTATTATAATTACACATTAGACCCATAAATACCCAAAGTTACATATTATCTCCCTAATAATATTATTTACTCAAAATAATCATAAGTTTCCTGAATTTACACTTTTAGTCCCTCTAGTTAATTAAATTGCAATTCGAACCATATATTAACAATTAAATCATTATCTTGCAAATTTTACACATAAGGACCCCATGTTATATTTTTTATACATTTGTACGGACCTAATAAACATTATAAAAATAACCCTTAAGTTTCAGGAATGACAAAACACACCCTTCTCATTTTATTTCAAATCGTATACACTTTTTAATATACAAAACAAAACCCTAATTCATCCAATCATCAAATAATCATGAAATCATCATTAATGAGCATTAAATGTCCAGATTTAAGCTTAAAACCCTAACCCTAAAATCGTACCTAGGTTTCCATTTATTTTCTTTTATTTTCATATGAATCCGATTACAAAATAATTAGACTACGACAATTCTAGGCTTCTATAAATCATACAAGCATTTTTACCAGATCATATACTTCGTATAGGGTTCAAATAAAATAAGTACAACACCCAGAAAATTCATATAGCTTATTTTGGAATTTTTGTACGTTTTCTTCTCTAAAATTATTACGATCACATGAGCTTGCATGGTTTGATTTATATAATTTATAAGGAACCTATGTGATGTTAAGAACATAAGAAAAACATCATTTGATGATTCGAACAAGTGGAAGGGATCATGGAAATTATGTACCTCTCGGATGCAATATTCGACAAACCAAAAACCCTAACGATCAAAAGAACGAGTCCCACGACCTCAAACCAATTTTCCTAGCTCCTTTAGATGTTTTACAACTCCAGAAAAATACCCAAGAATTTTCTCCCAGTCGAATGAAGGCAATATCGAATTTTGTTAGGGTTTTTAAAGTTTCGGTATTATGTATATATAGAATAAATAAAAGAAACGTGTATATGAGGGGAGGGAACAAGGATTTCGGTCCAAGAAAAGATAGTTAGGATCAAATACTGATTTGGAAGATTTTTCATATTTTATTTTGTATTTATCTTGATTTTTTTTATTTGATTTAAATCGAATTTACAATAATAATATATATACGAAAATAATAAAACCGGCCTAAATAAATCATTTCGTATAATCTTAAATTTTTGTTCACCTCAAAATGTTTAATTGTAGACATAAAAATTACTTCGCTTCATATCTTGTTCATTCCCGAAGGTTTGGGATTTATTTGGTACTTTAAATGCTTATTAATCAAATTTTAAAATTATAGGGGCAAACTGGTCTTTTTGCATAATTTAGATGTTTGGGTATTACAACTTCTTCCCCTCTAAAAGAAAATTTCATCCTCGAAATTTGAAGTCGCAAAGTGAAACGAAGTCGTAGCGAGTCGCAAAAGATCATCACGAACATTCTAATGCCCGAGGAGGTTCTTTCAAAAAGATCTTCAGACCAAATAGTTTCTCATGACTCGAATCAAAACGAAGTGGGTACAAATTTCTCAGAAGGAGACAATTTAGGTTGTTTCCGATCAAAAGCCCATGCAACAAAATGGACGATAGGTGAATCTTCAGGATCTCATATGGAATACGAACAAGAGTTCAAATCAAATTGATTGTGTCAACAATAAGGAGTTTTACAAGCATTCAAGATTTATAACTGAGGTCAACAGAATGAAAACGAGAGTCCAAACTCATCCAGATATTTAACAAATGAAGGTAGAGTATACGCATAGGTAGAATGAACTTAAAGTCTCACTAATCACGAATAATCCAACGGAGATTCAAATTCTAAACTCCTTAGGTACTCCCCAAGATATCCTATGTCCACAAAAAGTGCACGTTATATGATGTAAGTATTATTACGTTGGCCAGACGTCATAATACTGACATCATATAAATATGCCCTTATGATGGTCATACTTTATCTCAAGTCGAAATCAAAACCACCTATCTTAATTCACCTAATACTTCTATAGTCTCAAAGGTCAACAAGATCAAATGTCATAGTCAGTAGGGAAAAGAAAACTATTCGCAAGAGTATCAAAATCCCAGATTTCCTAGCAGAAATGAGGTACGCCGTCACAAGCATCATATCTTCCACAATTCGCCAAAATCTCTCAAAACAAAGCCATCACTGAACATACGAAAAATGAACACGAACATAAATGCTTCTAGGAAACTTAAATCATTAAAGGATCTTATTACTATATAACGAAACTTAAGAGGGTCTACGGAAGTGAAAGTTAGTCGTCAAAATCTTCGGTCTTCCCAGAATCAATTCTTCCAAACATAAAGGGTCTGTTTCTAAACTCCGTCCATTCAACACCTCCAATCTCCTCAAGTCCGGTTAATCTGTCTTCGTTTGTCCATCAATCGGAAAGTGAAACCAAAATCAGGAACTTGTGTCTGGTTCGTCGAGCCTCCTGCAGTTCTTCTTGGAATGTGATGGAGTAATGTGGATTTATGGCACGATCTTTGAATCTCTCCATCATCCAGTCTGCTTCCGCTCTCAATTCATCTTAGTACAACCAAGATGAATAGGAAAATTAGACTGCATGTCTTCATCAGCTCCAGGTTCGCCATCTTGACTAAATTTCTTCTTCTGCATTGCCAACACTTCAACCTTGTAAGGAGTGTCTTCACTCTTCAGGGTAGCCGCCGTTGTTGTCAACTCCAGGTCAGGCAGGGAAATAATTATTCTGATATTTATCTAGTTGTCTTTGATGCATCCGAAAACTTCCTGTGCGGCAAGGGAGTATCACCGAGTCTCTTTCTGATTTATCCCAAAATTGTTCCGCCTGAAGGTATGGCAGCTAATTTCTAACTTAGCTTTTCCAAAACTCCATTCTCAACTAAGCTGTTTCTATCTGTTCACGAAATTTCTCAATGGTATCATAAGTTGCAAACATCTTCCAGAATTCTTCTGCAGAGTTTAAAGGGTTTCAGTTCTCCATTCTATTGTTGGTTTTGACCACATGGTGATAGTTTTCAAAGCTCGCAGAATTTAAAGAGGTATCCTCAATTAAAAACATCGTTGTCTCAACAAATATCAATCTCTCAGTATGCACAAATGACTAACAAAGTGCAAAGATGATTTTCATGCTCTTCCTTGTCTCCGAATGTACTATTAAGTCATACAATGACCATTTGCCCAAGTACTCACGAAAAAAACATTATTTATCAAATTCACAAAACAGTCTGAGCTTTAGCTAATACTATTAGCGTCCCTAATCGTCATAGCCGTCGTTTACGAATACAGAAGGCGATTCTAAGAATAAAATTAATTCATTAGAAGGAAACTTCGCGCTCTGAAATTAAACAAACACGTAGTCGTTTCAGGGAGGACGAATATTGGCTCCTAACACTAATATGGTTCAGCTATCTCCAGTCACCATCCTTCTTAATCGCGAACGAAACTGCAATACGCCTAGAAGATACGCTTAAGCAAACTTGCTTCCTGGTCTTCGGTTGCTGCTCTTCCCGGTTTGCTCAAATCAACTGGTATGATCCCGGACACATCTGAAAGATACCTTCGCTTAGTGACTAGATAATCTCTCGCTATCAAGTCAAATCTTTCTTCACGCTTCGATGGAAAATTTTTTGGTGGTTCGACCAGGGATCATATTTAAGATTCAGGGTGCCAAATAACGTTCAAGATAAGGTTCATGTTTAGATGACTCAAAGTGCCAAAGAGCTCTCAAGATGAGGTTCATTCATTGGTGTTCGAAATGGGTTATAGGAAAACTTCATAACCGCGAAAGTAACACACGAGTCTCCAGAGTAATAGTGATAGCAAAGGGTTTAACAATCGGTAATCACAGTAGGGAGTTGAAAATTGTTTCAAATGCTAAAGGTGAGACATAGAAAGGGAAATTTTCAATATTTGAATGCTCGATCAACCAATTCCTTGTTAGAATAAAATCGAAGTTAATTATCCAAAGAAAGACGGATCACAAATCAAATATTTATCATTCAAAAGTGAGGGGGAAGTTTTTTATACTTGTGGTTACACACCACAAGACCTCTCTTAGGAATAGAGATGGGTGAAACGAAATCAAATAGTGTCGGAAGATTTATAGATACTTATAAAAAGCAAGAGACAAAAAGAGAATACATCAAGTACGTCATCGCCATGGAGATTCTCAGAATGACCGAAGAGGCATCAAAATGATTGACGAAAGGATCAGAGGTCAAAGTCAAAATCCGAAGATAAGGATCGAATAGTGTCAGGCAATTATTGTGCAATTCTCAATGTCTTCTAGATTTAAATAGGTTTCAAAACATAGGTGGTGCAAAGCATAAGCTTTCGATTTTCAAAAATGATATCAATAGGATCTAACCAAAAGCAAGGCACGAATCAGAGTGATGCGGAAGCAAATGATACCTAAACAAACGCCTTATAGTCTACCCATTCCTCACTGGTCAAAACTTACGTTCCTATAGGGAAATCTTAAAGCAAATTTTCAAAGGTTGTTTTACGAGCGCCTACAGGGAAAACTTAGTGGTCCTAACTTAAATAGGCCAAGGGTAAATGTATTACGAATCGCAACCTGTCTCTGATACCATAATTGTAACACCCCAACCCGGCAAGGGTAGAAGTATCACATTAATGGTTTCATATTAGATCAAAACACAGCATACATTCAATAGTAATACAAGGATTCTCAAAGGTTACAAATGAAATACTGAATACACAAGGCTACAAAGGAACAAAAGCTAAATACTAAGTCTGCAATTGCAAATCCTTCTAATAACTTCTACTCATGAATAACTATCAAGGTCTTCTAAGTCCAAAAGTCTCTTCACTCATACCCAGCTTCCAACTAAAACCTGCCGCGGGAAAAGAAACGCGGCTGAGCTTAAAAAGCCCAGTGAACAGATATATACAAATGAAAACGAAAACAAATGAAACGAACATGTATGGTTTAGTGCATGTAATGTATATAAGTTATAGGCAAAGAATATAAGTAAGGAAGAAATGAAAAGAAAAGGGAATAAGAGGGTCAGTAATCCTCCACGAGCCCGAACAAATCAAATATAGTAACCATGTCTTCATAATCATATAGAGGGGAGACCTCTTATATAACCAGATACTATGAGGGGTGTCCTCATTCTTCCAATTGGAGTAGCTAACTCCCGAACTTGTGAAAGACGTGGATTGCACCCAGCATCAGTCACCGAACAATATATAATATCAAATCATGTTAAGTCCACGAACACGGACACGAACCTAGGATGCATCCATACGCCCCCCCCCGGACAATAATATAGGCCATAATAAATATAATGTGCATGCAACGAACAATATGGGGACGGTGTGGAACATCACTCAACCACACAAAAGTTATGCCATTGGTGCATCAATGACACAGCCACGTTACCTTCATGGCTAGGAAACGAACTTGGCTCGGGTATCAACTGAAAGGTCAAAAGTCTAAATCTAAGCAAAGGTTCAAATAGTCTAAGTCACCGAATCATGGTCATGTCCAAATATCAAAGGTTCATGGCAAAGGGTTCATCATCGAAGGTTCATAATCAAATGGTTCATTTAAAGTAATCTTTATCAATTGATTTTATAAAAATGACCTTTAATAACGGTTTTCACAAAAGTAGTCTTGAAAAGTAGTTTTCACAAAAGCTTAGTCAAATTATAAATAAAAGTGGTATCGCATATTTCATAAACATCATCTTTAAAAATAATTTTTCCTCAAAACATTTCAATAATATAATTGAAAAGGTTCTCACATCTAATTACCAAAATCAAATGAACCCTCGAAGCATCAAGTGATTTGAATACTAATATCACAAGGTAACGTACGAATATCATATGGATCATTATAAAGGCTCAAAGCAAAAGGGTCATATCGAACATCAAAGTATAAATGAATCAAACAAACGAACCAAAGTGTAGGGGAACATAGCAATGGCTTGGGAAATCCTAATGAATCAAAATCAGAAGTCAAGAGAACGAAGGCACCTTACTGAGAAGGGCAAAATATCTGTACCTTATTACGAATGCAAAACAAAACGAGAATAGAAAGCACTGAACGGATCAAGACCTCTCACCTTCTTCACACCTAAGGAGTAGAAGAGAATTACTATTGATTATTAATTACTCATTTTAGCTTGCCTTTTTATTTTAAGTAACTTTCTATTTTTAGTAACTTTCCAGATTTAGTAACTTTCCATAATTAACAAATTTCTATATTTAGCAAGATTATAATATCACAATTTAGGTTAAGTCATTAATTAAGCTTTATTATCACTAGTACAAAAATGGGATTTAGTCACACATGCTGTTTTTCGAACAGCCACACAGTCGCCTTTTTATGTGACTAAATGTACCAGAATAAAATAAACAGCCACACTTGATCCGACTTGTGTGACCATTTCGGAATTACATCCGAGGCTATAGCCACACATTTGAATATTTTCGTGACTATACGTATCTGGTAAATTTTTTTTTGATTTTTTAGTCACTTATAATTTGGGACGTGTGACGGATACAAATAAGGTTGAAACATTAGTCACACTATATATATACATATGTGACAAATATATGTCACGCAATTGAAAAGTGTGACCAAAATCCATATATGGTCACACGAAGTAATTGTGTATGTGGCTAAATCATATGCTCAAGTTTGTCACACATTATTTAAGCGTGACTGCTAGTTTTTGTTGAAAATTTAGCCACATATGAATTTGAAATGTGTGACAACTGAAAAGTAAGTTTGAAGCATAGTCACGATATGCATTTAAAAGTGACAAATATATGTCACACACTTGAGATGTGTGACCAAATGTCATATATGGTCACACTAAACCATAGGCATACATGATTAAGTGTGACCAAAATTCGATACAAATAGTCACGTAAGTTAATATGTGTGTCTAAAGTTAAGTGTGTGTTTGCCTGCCAATTCCTAATGTGTATGGTCACATTTAATTGTAGCACAATCATGTGACTATAGGCTATACAATAGTAACACCATACCACAAATGTGCATCTAAATTATGTTTATGGCCACATTATAAGGGTATTATATGTGACCAATACATTGAAAATAGTCACACTGAAATATTCATGTGACTAATATGTATAGCAAAATGTGAACTCAGTTATCATTAACCTTGATATTAGTCACATTGAGTGTTTGTGTGACTAAATTCAAGATGTTACATATGGTCACATGAAGTATTTATTTAGGTGTCTAAATCATAGAGTCATATTTTGAGTTCAGACTGTTAGTCATGACTCTTCATTTAATTTGCCCCATTACAATGCTGGGATTTTATAGTCTATCTAGTTTAATGCAGTAGTATGTAAGTATGTTACTTGCCCCTAGCTGGAACCAGATTACTTGACTTTCTAAAGTCAATTTTCAACTTTATAATGAAGTAACATGTTACTAAGTGCCTGCAAGTGCATATACATGATAAATGGAAACTGCAAATACAATAAAGCTTGACTGCAAGTGGACATATACATGATAAATGTCAGACTATACATTCTAGCAGTAATAACTATACATTCTAGCAGTAATAACTATACATACTAGCAGTAATAACTATACATGTTTAAGTCAAACTATACATTGTGGCAGTAATAACTATACATTCTATTTCTTGTCCTTGGGTCCTAGATACTCTTCCATCTTCCTGAGCAGTTCATATGCCATGTCATCATAATTAAGCTGAAGCTTGAGTGTTTTCTTCACACGCAACATCTGATGTAGAATGTCTTTGTGAAACTTTAAAGGGTAATCCTTTTCTACAAGCATGTAGATCACCAACTCATTCACAGTTAAAGCATGTACTCCACATCGTTGAAAAATTTTCCATTCTTTAACAGTATTGTGCGTTAGTCTTCTCCAACATTCATCTTCATGATTTGGTTCAAACATTACCTTTAAATAATTCCAGACTTCTCTATCATAATTAGCTTGTTCTGGTGTCTTATTACCAAATCTTTGTTTGAGTAATTTCCATAGAGCTATCATATCTTGTCTATCAAAATCATGAACCATGTGAAGAAAGCTTACATACCTTCTAGAAGAACCATCATGCCTCTTAATATCGTAATAAACTGTTTCCCCAAAAGATCCAGACTTATAATCAACAATGGGATGTTTGACAGTTAAAGGTTGTGCATCCATGGCTTCTCCTACAGAGGCAACTGCAAGTTCAGTGTGAGCTTGCATTTGTTCTTCAGCAACAGCTTGCTCAGTTTGTTCTTGTTTTCTCTTTTTACTGCTTTCTATTTCCAACTGTTCACCTGCTCTCTTTGAACTGTCATTCAAGAAGAGATCATTGTTTCTCTTGGCAATTGCATATAATTCTTCAATTCTTTTATCATCCAAGAATTTCAAATCCTTTAGTTTCCATCTGTCCACATTCTTCAAATACCTGCACATGAGTAGATGTTTATGATATGATGTACATATTGGGTATTGTTGATATTAATATAAATACCTTTGCAAAAAAAAAAAAAAAAAAAAAAAAAAAAAAACTACCTGCACATGAGATCTCTTCTTTGTTTTTGAGTGGGTGGCTTGTTCTTCTTAGCTGCATATCTTTGTTCTGCATACAACTTCTTTTTTTCATCAAAAAATTCTTTCAGCATCCTGGCTTTTTCATCTACTGAGTACTTATCTTGCTCTTGTTTATGTAGTTTCTTAGCAAGCTCAGAATCAGCTGCAACCTGAGCCCTTTGCTCATCCCATGAAGCTATTAACTCTGCATCTTTTTCTTCTTGTATTCTCCTTTGTTCCAAAATTGTCTGATGTTCTGCATCATACTTTTCTGAGAATTTCATAGCAAGTTCAGCATCAACTTTTAATTGCTCTTCTTTTGATAATGGTTTCTGCACAGGCTCTTCAGTAAGAATCCCTTTACCTTTGCCTTGTACCTGTGGAGTTGATTGTTTAGCTTTTGGAGAGGATGATGGCTCTTGTATCACAACACCTTTGGTTACTGGTTTTGCTGTCTTCAGCTCAGCAAGTACACTAACAGCATTTGCAAAAACCTCTGGTGTAGCAGTACTAGCTTTTGTAGTACCAACTGTAATTGGCTCAGTAGCACTATCAGCATTTGTAACCTTGCCCAGACGATGATCAATCACCACTTGATTCCCTTGGTTATCCTCCCCTGAAACTTTGCCTTCATTCCCTCCCTGTTTGGGAGCATCCTTAGAAGCTTCAGAAGATTTAACCTTTTGTTTGGGAATTCTTGATCCTTTGACTCCTTCTAAATACCTAACCCTTCTCTTCAAAGCCTTTATCTCCCCACCTTGAGCTTTGATGACTCCATCTTGGGAAGAAGCTATTGCTCGCAGATCACCAATTTGTGCAGACAGCTTGGCACAGGTATCCTTCAATTCATTCAAAAGTTGCATACTATCCTCACCACTTCGGCTTGTGTTACCTAGCCCGAGAGGTGGATCACTGGAAAAGTTAAGTTCAGTCTCACCCCTAGGATGAACATCCGAACCCCCCATTGTTTCCATGTGACTGGGACCTTCACCTGAATCAGTTCCAGAGGAACTTTCTTCATTAGAAGTTGTCATGGTTCGGGTCTTAATGATGTTACCACTGTCCTGTGCTGCTGCTAAGCTAGACACAGTAGTGGCAGCCCTTGCCAACATGTCACTCTCCCCCCCAGTGACATCCTCATCTGCAACAGTTGGTATAGAACCACTAGCCTGAGGTAGCTCAGTGTTCTTGGTGTTAGTCCTACGTTTATAGGTCTTTTGTTGTTGTTCTGTGGGTGTGTGATGGGTACCAGCTGGGATTGCTGAACCTTCACCCATTTGGGTTTGGGCTAGTGCCAACATTGTTGGAAACAAAGGTGTCACTCTCCCTGAAAAATCTTTTCCAACCCTACTCATATTAGCAAAAACCTTTTTGGTAAGGCAGGGAGTGGGATAAACATTTTTGTGACTTTTCTTTTTTTTTAAATTGGTTGTCCAAAAAGAGTTGCAAAAACCTTGGATATAGAAAATATTTAGCCAAAGAACCATCCAAGTTCTTAACCATATTATCAAAAATTAATTTTGAGAAATTAAATCTTTGAGTATTTTCAGCCAAACAAATTATAGCAGAAGCTAAATTACTGCTAAATTCATTCCATGCAGTGGTCTTTGGACTTAGACACACTAAGACAGTATGAATTAAGAATTTCCACTGAGGAGAAAAATTACCTTTTTGGAACTTTAAAGCATCTGTATATCTCTCATAGCCCATCAGTGCAAGTTTTTCAAAGATTGTAGTATTTGGAAGATTCTCAACTCCGTTAGCATCATCTAGGAGAAGATCTCTTCGAATAGACGCCTCTGTAATGATAATCATCTGCCCATCTACAAGGGCATGGATTTGTGCTTCCCCATTAATAGTTTTGACCTTAGCAGACGACCAAAACTGGATAATGTTGGAAGTATATATAGTAGGTTTTACTGTTAATGCAAACTTAATATAGCTTGCATTAAGGAAATCAATGATCTCAGTAAAATCTACAGACTTATTGGATTTTTCTAAAAAGGCAACATTATTATGAGGTTCGGTAAAAGTTAGGTTCGACATTATGATTTGATTTGGGGGTTTTGCAATTTGACAATTAAAATTCGATTAGGGAGTGGAAGAGAGAGAGTAATGTGTGCGTGAATGTGATTGTGTGCAGCAATTGGGGGTTTATACACTTTAAGTAAAAAGTGATACAAACTACCCTGCACTCCCAACCACTGCTAAAAGGATACCCAGCAGTACAACGTTTCGATAGCAGTACAATTGTTTACCTAGCAGTACAATAATAATAGCTGTATTCAAATATCATAAACTTGTACATAATAACTGCATTCATATATTAAACCAAGTCAAAATAAGTTTACATTTACATAGGCAAAATATACATAGGCAAAATATATAAAGAAAAGATACATTAAGACACATATTTACTAGCTTCAATACTTCTGTAAACATCAACTATTTTCTCTCTTTCTTCTTCTATTTTTTTGTTCCTCTCCTCAATTTTCTTCTGATGCTCCTCAATGACCTCTAAATCTTTCTTGTTCCTTTCTTCATACATCTTTATACGCTTGTTGTGAATTTCTAACAATGCGTTTTCAACACCATACGGGCCTTTACTACATTTCTCCCAAATATTTTGGGATATGCCCATTTTTTTATAATTTTCAGGCATTGGTGGAGGAGAATCATCCCTTGGGCGTTTGTTTTTGTTGGAAGAAGGAGTTGAAGAGGAGTCGGCCATTGAAATTTGAAATTTATTTTCTAATGAAAATATCAAAGGAGTTGTATATGGTACGGTTGATTAATTATGAACGGTTTTCCATGTCGAGTTGTACAAATAGGCTAGAGAGGTATACGAACGGTTCCCAATACTTTAGGCGGGAAGAGGGACCATCGAGAGGCGCCAAAAGTAAACAGATGGATAATATTGATCGGATTTGGTTTGTGTTTGGTTTGGATTTGACTAGTGTAGTTGATCTAGAAGTGTGTTTGGTGTTGGATTGACTAATTGACTTTTTCATTAGGGTAATTGATATTTTCTATATTATATTAATGATGTTTAATGTAATTTGTGTGCTAACTTTAATGACTAATTGACTTTTTCATTAGGGTAATTGATATTTTCTAGTACATGTTTAATGTAAATACATGCTTTAATATCTATCGCAGTCTGAATGTGTTTGAGAAGTATGGGTATATTTAGGCCACTTCCAACAATAACTCAGCCTTAACAAATTAAAATTCAAATTCAAATTCAAACGTAAGATAAAGTACAACATATTAACGCTGCGTTAACGCAGGTTAGCCCCAACAATTAAAATTCAAAGTCACGTTAATAAAACGTGTGCATTTGTACCCTATAAATACCAATGCTTCTGAAGCACAAGTCACACAGAAACACATTCCAAACTTCTCAAATACTCAAGATCCAAGCATCTCAAATTCAAGATGTCTTCCAGAAAAGATTTCGGGCAACAATTTCCAAGCCCACCTCGCCAAAAGGATTTTGGCCAGCAATTTCCAAGCCCACCTCGCCAAAAGGATTTTGGCCAACAGTTTCCAAGCCCACCTAGCGAAAATGAAAAATTCCATACTCCACCCGAGCATATCTTTCCGGTTTTCCAACCGGAAAATTTTCCGGTGAATAATCAACCTGAAAATGAACCAGTTCATAACCAAGACCCAAATCCGTTTGGGTTAACTGAGGAACAACTTAGGCAAGAGGAAGCAGATATGCAAGTCCTCCTGGAAATGGAAGCACTTGAAAGAGAAGAGGAAGCTGATCGTTTGGAGCGGCAAGCCAGGGAGGATGAAGAACGTAGGCAAAGGTGGGAGTCTGGTTTTTTCACACCTTCCGAATCCTCTGAAGATGGTTACCCAGATTCAGATGATAGTTTTTATTAATCGTCCGTTGTTTATGTTAATCGTATGTTGTTTATGTTAATCAATCATTGTTTATGTTAACGTAGTTTTTATTTGACATTTAATGTATTTCTATTTCATGTTTAATGTATTTCTATTTCATGTTTAATGTATTTGTATTTGATACTTTATTTTCAATTTATAAATTGAATTGAATTTGAATTGAATTGATAAATTTTAAATATATCCCGCCTTTTTGTTTAATTTGAATTTGAAATTTTAAAATTTAAATATCCCGCTCGTTATTAATATGTTGTACTGTTACTTTACGTTTGAATTTGAATAATACTCGTACGGTTACTTTTACTTTCAATCTGATTTTTAAAATAGCCTCCAACGGCTAGTTTAACGGCTTTCCACTATCAAAGCCACTTTCACAACACTTCGTTTTCTCACACAACTTCTTATAAAACTCTCTCGCAAGTATCACTAATTTTAACACAAACACTACTGTGGCTAACAAATTAACTAGCAGAGGTGCAAAAGGCTATCCTCACCCGATTACACAATGAACAAGAAAAAGAACTCAAATTGATTAACAATTTGCTAGGTGAGATAACTCGTATTATGCTACAGATGCATAATCGTGCTGATCCAGAGGTCGAAAGGTTGCGTGAGTTGCCTCAAGACCATCCAGCTATCAGGGTTGGTCTAGAAATTAAACTCTTTTAAGAAATGATGAAACAGGGTCGAAAGGTTGCGTGAGTTATTGTTGGGTGTGTTGCTCATGTACAAACATATAATCTCGGCTCATTCGTTAAACATCTCGTATACAACCATATCATCTCGGCTCATTCAATTCGTTAAACATCTCGTGTATAACCATATCATCTCGGCTCATTCGTTAAATATCTCGTATACAACCATATCATCTCGGCTCATTCGTTAAACATCTCGTGTACAACCATATATATCATCTCGGCTCATTCGTTAAACATCTCGTGTATAATCATATCATCTCGGCTCATTCGTTAAACATCTCGTATACAACCATATTATCTCGGCTCATTCGTTAAACATCTCGTATATATACAACCATATCATCTCGGCTCATTCGTTAAACATCTCGTATACAACCATATCATCTCGGCTCATTCGTTAAACATCTTGTGTATAACTAAAGCTCAGTTAATTAAGGGTGAGTGTGTTAAAGCTGACGTGGCATTGTGTTAAAGTTTAAAGCTGAGTTATTGTTGGGAGTGGTTAGAGTATTTTCTTTTGTTTTTTCGGTGGATTTTAGCGTGACTTAATCTTAATACCGCCAATTTTGTCCATATAATATTCAACTACGTACGGATAACTAATACCCGCGGGGAAACCCGAAAAAACCGATGGATAATATTAATCGGGTATCCGGTGGGATATGGGGCGGGTACGGGTATATTATAAACGGGTTCGGTTATGGGTATACTAAAACCCGCCCCGAACCCGAACCGTTGCCATCCCTATTTACCGGCTATAGCCGGATTTCACCGCCACCTCATCACCATTAGTTTTTTTTTTTTTTTTTTTTTTTTTTTTTTAAACAAATCTTGCCACGTCAGCTATAGTTAAACCAAACCACAAATTCAATATTCAACCAGCAATTAATCCCTTTACCCGGTCATTTGTAAACACACACAAAAATCAATAAACCCTAATCAACACACACATTCTTATGGCAAACACAAGCACGCAAACAATGAAACCAAATAACAAAAAGGTAATTAGTAATTTGTGTTTTGTAAATGTAATTGGTAAGGGTACAATATGTAGTAATTACGTTTGTACTGTTGATGTGATGGTTGCACAGTATGATACATTATTTGCGATTATTAAGATAGTAAATAAAAAACAAAAATCAAGTTTATGCTTTAATTAACAGGTTCAAAGGGAAAATTTTCAAATAATTCAATTGTTAATTTCAAATTACAACTTGGAGGCAAATTTTTGGATCGAAATTTTTTGAATCACAAACGATTCATATTCTTGGTGTATAGCCTCTTTTCTCTCCTAAAAAAAAGACTGCAAATAAAAAACAAAAATCAAATCTTCTCTCACCATTACTCTCCAAGCTAAGCCATAATCATTTTCTTTTACCCTTTGTTGCTCAAGAGTCATGGAAACTGAACCCATTGTTGATAACCATACTTTGCTTCCTCTTGATCATATTGTACATGATGATAACGCCTTAGAATATGAATCCGAAAAGTCTTCTGATGAAGAAGATATAGATGAGCCTTTAACCAACCAAACACCTGAGATAGTAGCTAAGAGGGGCTCAACCAGGCTAGTAAAGTTTCGCGCGAAGCATGACAAACCTGGTGCAACAAAGCTCAAGGTAACCTTCGATGCACTCGGTAGGGTAACAGGGGAAAACAGAGCAGTGTTTGTGAGTTTCTTAGGAGATGTGGCTCGTGAGCAGATAGGTGTGAAGATTCTACACTGGAAGAAGGTGAATAAAGAAGCAAGAGATAAACTATGGGATGAAATCTTGGTACATATATACTATTTTGTAACCCAATACTACATAAGTTTATGTATGCAGTTACATTATGTGCAACTAATTAACAACATTGTGTTAATCTTTTCAGAAATTTTTTGTTGTTGACGTCCAATACAGAAAATTGATAATGATTAGTCTTGGTAAAATGCTAAGGAATTACAGAAGGAAGCTCAAAGTCAACTACATTTTGCCCAACCTAAATACACCTTCCAAACTGAATGAAGTCCCGGACTTGTATAATACAATAATGAAATCAGAAGACTGGGTCGAGTATGTTAAATACACGACCACCGAAGCATACAAGGTTTTAATTAGTCATCTTTAATTAAGTGTATATGTCATTTTGTTATTTTCAGTTTGCAGCATTACCGCATCTAAACGCCTTATGATTTTGTGTTTTTAGGAGAAATCTGAGAAAGCTAAAATGGCGCGTTCCCAAAATATTTATCAGCATAAAATGGGACGAGGTGGATATGCTTATGTCAAAGAGAAAATGGTAAGATTACACAATGTTTGTTTTACCAATTAAGAGACGATCAGTATGAGAAATGAATCCGTTTACATTGCCCAATTTGCACATTTGCATTAATACCCTCATATTTTCGATTATCTTGGTTTAACTGTACATGTGTAAGCATCCACATATTTTCGTTTATCTTGGTTTAACTTTACATGGGTATGCATTTGATGTTTATTAGATCGAAAATAAAGAGATTGAAGCGGATGAAGAACCCCCCCGTGATGTAATGTGGGTGAAAGGAAGGGTAAACAAAGACGGCGAATACCCAAATGATGATATTAAATCAAAGGGAGATGAACTTGTAAGTTTGACTGCTAATTCTATTATTATGCTTATATAGCAGCAACATTTAACTGTGTACTAGCAGTAGTAGCTTGTGTACTAGCAGTAGTAACAGCATCAAGAAGACTTTTAATCCCAACATTTCCTATATTTTTTGTGCAGAAAGAAGCTGATGACAAGATCAAGGAAGGAACATCGGGTTTTGATGATGGCACTGATGCCATGACATTTGTATTTGGTAAGGAAAAGGGCGGTTATGCCAGGGGAGTGGGAGGTGCAGTAACATACAAAGAGTATTTTGGCCTTCCTCGAAGAAAAAAAGAAGCCAATGAAAAAATTGCCTTACTTCAAACTCAACTGGATAATGAGAGACGCGAGCGTGAAGAAAAAGATAAATTGATCAAAAAATTGTCCGCCGAGATGACCGAAAAAGATGTGCAGGTCAATAAATTATCCGGTGAGGTGGAAAACACAAATGTAATGCTTTCTCAAATTCTGCAACAGTTGAATGATAAAGGGATGAATATAACTCTGCCAACTCAACCATCGCCAATAGCCTCAGTTGTAAGCCATTTTTTATGTTGTTAACAATTTCATTTTCTAATGCTAACACCACTGATGCTAATGATACTAGGCATTGAACATAAACTGATGAGTGACTGTATTTCTTAATTTATATTGCAGGTGACTCCAATGGCCATTGACAATATTGCAGGTGACTCCAATGGCACTCAGACAAGTGGTGTTGTAAGTCCTAAAGATGCGGGAATTGAGGAGAAATCCAATGGCCTTGAAACTTCTAAAAAGGTAACGGAAACAATGGTAAGTATAGTAATAAAAGATCGCCCTTTGATTTTTGAATTTTACATACATGATCGACTAATGTACCGTGTTTTATATATACGTATAGGAACCTGCTGCTAAAACTGTCAGGCCTAAGCATAACCTTAAGTCACGACGAAACGGGTCTCCAGATTCCCAATCGCTACAAAATGTGTCGTCTCCAACACAACCACTGCCAACAGTATGTATTTCAACATGTTTCTTGTTACTCTTTTGTTTAAATAATGTAACGTGTTTTATATATACATATAGGAACTTGCTAAAACTGTCGGACCCAATAAGCCAAAGCAAAAGAAGCGACGAAACGGGTCTCCAGATTCCCAATCGCAACAAGATGTGTCTCTAACACAAGCACTGCCAACAGTATGTATTTCAACATGTTTCTTGTTATTCTTTTGTTTAAATAATTTCTGATATATACATGCAATTTTTTTTTTTTTTGTAGACACTTAAGTGCAAATTCTGGCACACAAAGAAATCAAATATCGTTGCTTTTGGTACCGTATACCAGTCTCATGGAAAGCAAATGCTGCATAACCTACCACTCCCAAATGATTGCTACAGAGTGTCAATTGATTCATCGTTAGTTGATGCAGCATGCATACCGGACGTAGCAAATAATGGGTTCAAAACAGTTAAGGAAGTCGAAGGTAGTTTCGTTGCATGGCCAAAGGATCAAGTTATTTTTGAAGAGGTGGTACGTACATGTGTTTTTTCAACCTACATATATAATTATTCATATGTAATTCAATGTTTGATAGAAGCGTCTTTTGTTTACTACAGGTTACACCAACAAACCATGTGACTAAATGTGTACCACAGGCACCAACGAAGAAACAATATATATCTGCTAACGACTTAAGGCAAACTGCTAAGGGGGTGAAGGTTCAAAAGTCTTTAGATATTTGATTAATTAAGTACGACATTACAATTGTATATTTTGTCCAGTTATATACATTAGAGTTTAATTCAATTTGAAATTTCTTGTGTTTTTTAATATTGTTTTATATATAATATATATACACATTCCAGCAGCACTAGCATAGTACTAGCAGCAGTAACTCTGCTTCAGCAGGACTACCTTGGACTACCTTAGTACTGCTAGCAGTAGCAACTCTGCTCCAACATTATTGGTCACTCTTTGTTTAATTCGATGTGTGACTAAATAGTACCAAAGGCCACACAAAATAAAAATTCATGTGACCATTGGAAGAACAATGGTCACGCAAAATACACATTTCTTCACTTTAAACAGCATATGGTCACACTTATTAACAACTTTGGCCACTTTATGCTTAATTGTATGTGACTAAATACCCAAAACAAGCATGCTTTGTGTGACTAAATATTATAAAAGGCCACACAAACATAAAATTCAAGTGGCCATTGGATGATCAATAGTCACACAAAATACAAATTTCTTCACTTTAAACAGCATATGGTCACACTTATCAACACTTTTGGCCACTTAATGCTTAATTGTATGTGACTAAATAACCAAAACAAACATGCTTTGTGTGACTAAATATTACAAAAGGCCACACAAACATAAAATTCATGTGGCCATTGGATGATCAATAGTCACACAAAATACACATTTCTTCACTTAAAACAACATATGGTCACACTTATTAACACTTTTGGCCACTTTATGCTTAATTGTATGTGACTAAATACCCAAAACAAACATGCTTTGTGTGACTAAATATTACAAAAGGCCACACAAACTAAGAATTCATGTGACCATTGGATGATCAATAGTCACACAAAATACACATTTCTTCACTTAAAACAGCATATGGTCACACTTATTAACACTTTTGGCCACTTTATGCTTAATTGTATGTGACTAAATACCCAAAACAAACATGCTTTGTGTGACTAAATATTACAAAAGGCCACACAAACTAAGAATTCATGTGACCATTGGATGATCAATAGTCACACAAAATACACATTTCTTCACTTAAAACAGCATATGGTCACACTTATTAACACTTTTGGCCACTTTATGCTTAATTGTATGTGACTAAATACCCAAAACAAACATGCTTTGTGTGACTAAATATTACAAAAGGCCACACAAACTAAGAATTCATGTGACCATTGGATGATCAATAGTCACACAAAATACACATTTCTTCACTTAAAACAGCATATGGTCACACTTATTAACACTTTTGGCCACTTTATGCTTAATTGTATGTGACTAAATACCCAAAGCAAACATGCTTTGTGTGACTAAATATTACAAAAGGCCACACAAACTAAGAATTCATGTGACCATTGGATGATCAATAGTACACATTTCTTCACTTTAAACAGCATATGGTCACACTTATTAACACTTTTGGCCACTGTTTTTTAAATTGTATGTGACTAACTCGAAAAAAATAACACACGATGTGTGACTAAATCATCACAAACGTCACATTTATTATATTTTCGTGTGGCCATAGGATGGGAAATAGTCACACATACTGATGAATCCAACAAAACTTGTGCCTAATTAGTCACACATATTCGGGTTTTGGTCACTCTTTTTCGATGAAAACGGCCACAAAATAAACAATGTGACCATATGATACCTACGGTGGCGCGACTTTTTGTCACACACACCCAAAAAAACGTGTGTGACTATATGCATATAGTCACGCATTTCCAGTGTGACGATAGGCAGAATCGGTACCAGTGTATGGAACCTAGGTATATTTTAACAAGTTACAAAAGTTCAGGGTTAAATATAACAAGTTTCCATAAATTAGGGTTTTAATCGTAAATATTCCAAAGTTAAGGGTTTTAAATGAAACCATTACAATTTACTACTATTAAACAAATAATTGATTCAGAATCACACTTTAGTCCTTTAAGTTTCAATATTTACAATTTACACCCTTTAGTTATTAAAATTACAAAACAAACCTTATAGTTACATAATTTACACTCCAGCCCTTACTATACTCATAATCACATCACAAGCCCTTATATTTACTAAATTACAGAATATACCCTCATAGTTATGCATGGTACGATTTAAACCTCCATGTTTCACATATTTACATAATTAGTCCATTTAGTTCTAAAAACCACAATTTACATCTTTACTTTATTATAATTACACATTAGACCCATAAATACCCAAAGTTACATATTATCTCCCTAATAATATTATTTACTCAAAATAATCATAAGTTTCCTGAATTTACACTTTTAGTCCCTCTAGTTAATTAAATTGCAATTCGAACCATATATTAACAATTAAATCATTATCTTGCAAATTTTACAAATAAGGACCCCATGTTATATTTTTTATACATTTGTACGGACCTAATAAACATTATAAAAATAACCCTTAAGTTTCAGGAATGACAAAACACACCCTTCTCATTTTATTTCAAATCGTATACACTTTTTAATATACAAAACAAAACCCTAATTCATCCAATCATCAAATAATCATGACATCATCATTAATGAGCATTAAATGTCCATATTTAAGCTTAAAACCCTAACCCTAAAATCGTACCTAGGTTCCCTTTTATTTTCTTATGAATCCGATTACAAAATAATTAGACCACGACAATTCTAGGCTTCTATAAATCGTACAAGCATTTTTACCAGATCATATACTCCGTATAGGGTTCAAATAAAATAAGTACAACACCCAGAAAATTCATATAGCATATTTTGGAATTTATGTACATTTTCCTTCTCTAAAATTATTACGATCACATGAGCTTGCATGGTTTGATTTATACAATTTATAAGGAACCTATGTGATGTTAAGAACATAAGAAAAACATCATTTGATGATTCGAACAAGTGGAAGGGATCATGGAAATTATGTACCTCTCGGATGCAATATTCGACAAACCAAAAACCCTAACAATCAAAAGAACGAGTCCCACGACCTCAAACCAATTTTCCTAGCTCCTTTAGATGTTGTACAACTCCAGAAAAATACCCAAGAATTTTCTCCCAGTCGAATGAAGGCAATATCGAATTTTCTTAGGGTTTTTAAAGTTTTGGTATTATGTATATATAGAATAAATAAAAGAAACGTGTATATGAGGGGAGGGAACAAGGATTTCGGTCCAAGAAAAGATAGTTAGGATCAAATACTGATTTGGAAGATTTTTCATATTTTATTTTGTATTTATCTTGATTTTTTTATTTGATTTAAATCGAATTTACAATAATAATATATATACGAAAATAATAAAACCGGCCTAAATAAATTATTTCGTATAATCTTAAATTTTTGTGCACTTCAAAATGTTTAATTGTAGACATAAAAATTACTTCGCTTCATATTTTGCTCATTCCCGAAGGTTTGGGATTTATTTGGTACTTTAAATGCTTATTAATCAAAATTTAAATTTATAGGGGCAAACTGGTCTTTTTGCATGTTTTAGATTTTTGGGTATTACATCGTGACTGTAATAAGTTTCTTCATGTGGTTATAAACGGTCCAAAAGGTAGGATTTGTGGGGATGCTTTATTATATTTGATCAACTGTAACTGTACTTGCTGCTGGTTCTTCCTATTAAATGAATATTTGGAAGTTGTATAGACTCTAATCTGTTTGAGTAGCGAACAAAGTGTATTTCCGGAAAAGGTCACTATATGCTTATTGGGACATTTGCTCCATTTTGGGAGCCTGATGTTGGTTTACTTTGACATCATGGAAATTAAGCCATACATGAGCAACGAAATAAATGAGTAAACACTGTAATCTAGTAGCCATCCTAACTATTTTCAAAACTTGCTTTGAACTTGGCAGTGCTTCAGATTATAAGTTAAGTCAATAAAATTTGACTATAACATTGAATGTGTTAATCTTAGCGGGTTAATATATCTTTGGTTTTACCAAACGCTGACCAAATCGCCTGGTTTGTTGTTGATACTATAATTATGATTTGCTTGGGAAATTGAAGATGATGAATTGAAATACTACTGTGTGTCTAAATAATGTAAGTATACATGTCTTACCTAAATGATGCAATTAGTCTGTGAAACATCACGCATTATAGAAAGAATGTTTTGAAACTGATTATTTTGTTAAATGGTATGTTTGGGATTGGTAGAAATCTTTATTTAGTTTTATAGTCTATATTTGTAAACTGTTTATTTTAACATATGCAATTGTAACATATGCTAATATCTGTTTGGTTTTGTTTGTTTTTCTGTATAGTCGTATGCTGCCAAGGTGAGTACCAGAACAAAGTTGCACAACATAAAAAAGATAAGTCAAAAATTGAGCTTCAATCCCGAGCGGCTTAACTTTTTTAAAAGCACTATTTTCGGGCAATGGTTGAATATCAAAACATACGAGCATGACAACCATTTGCTTCATTATTTACTTCAACATCAACGCAATGTTGAAAACCCTGATATAAATACTCCCATGTATTTTGATATCTCGGGACACACTCTTGAATTTGGTCGGGAAGATATGTGCTTGGTGTTAGGTTATCGATTTGGTGATGTTTCTTTAGACCATTTAAAGAAACGCCAATCTGGTTTCGGTAAGCGTACGTTAAGTTTTCTTAAAGAGAGTCGTACCGAGAAAATTAGTGCCATAAAGGCTGAACACCTTTTTCGGATTCTTAGTGATCAAGTTGAGTTTGATGAGCTTTCAAATGATGATGTTGTACGCCTTTGCCTGTTTCTATTCTTAGATAACATTTTTATGGGCAAACAGGAAAGAAATGTAATCCCCAATGAGATCCTGGTTTTGGTAGATGACTTTTATGCATGGAATGCATTTCCATGGGGCGAGTATATTTTGGTTGAGTTTCACAAGAAGGTTTGTAATGCGGTTTCAAAGGTTAGAGACCGTCACTTGACAGAAATTGCTTCCAAGGGCGATCGTTACACTGCAACATATACGTTGTGTGGATTTTCTTTCGCTTTGAAGGTTGGTACATTTCATAACTATTAATTCATTAATAATAATTTAATTCAGTATTGTAACTTGTCATTTTTATGCTAACGTTAATAATAAATTTTTTATATTTGGCTTTTGGAAACCTACCACAATTCAACAAATTGGTGGAATAAAGAAGACAATGTGATCCCTCGGGGTGTAGCTTGGGATGATGGGCAGAGGTTTGAGAAGACTGATTATGATCTTCTTTTTCATACTACTCAATGTTTTCACCTCGTACCGACAGGTTATAATATTCTCTTTTAGACACATTGTTTATGATTTTTAATGTTATTAAGAGCATATGGTCAGTTTATAAATACATTTTTTTATTTCAGAGACTGAGATGAATGAAATTTGTTAGAGATCAAGTGTAGACTATTTCCGGAGGTATAATACGAGGTTGCACATTGATACTACACCTAGTCCAGCCATTGCTACACGAGCAGTGAATAGATCAGGTCGGCGGCTAAAGATGACACCACGTAGAAGAAGTGGTTCGGTTGTTGGGGCAGATGTTCATAGGAAGGTGGATCAAGACATGCCGTTTATGGGGGAAGACATGCCACCTACAGGAACAATTACATCTCAAATGGCTAATATGCAAATGCAAATTAATCAATTACGTAATTATCTAAAGCATTTGAATCCTGATGAGGTTAGCCCCATTCCGACTACGGGTGGCCTAAGAACATGTTCAAACCTCATCTTCTTTGTTACGCATTACTCTAGAGACCTTTTCATGGGAGGTGAATTTAGTTTCTCAATAAGTTTCCTTCTATTTTCGACTTCAACACTCATTTTCAGACTCTTTTCCCTCTGCTCTTCCTCATCTTCTTACTTTTCAGCTTTCTCAAGATTTAAATTTGAGACATTGTGCACATCAACAGCCGGCGAATCAAACAACTTGAAAAAATCATTGTCTTCACTGCAATACTCATCAGCAAGATCTATAACCTGTGAATGAGATGAAAAAAAAAGTTACCAAACTTTTATTAGCGCAAGTTATTAATTATGTCAGAACCGAAATAAGAACAAAACACAACATCATCAAATTACCTTTTCTCCAGCAGTTGTGTTAACTTTCTCTTGCTGTCTGTTTACTTTGGCTCTGTCACTGATTAGAACCTGCAGAATAAAGTATTTCGAAACAAAATTCGCATATTCGAATACCACATGGTAAATTTTTCATAACAAAGTAACTTGGTCAACAATTGCAAAAGGTAAAATACTAACTTGAATAATAGTCTCAAGTGTAACCACTCGTAAAATTTCCCATTTAAACCAATTACTTTACAGAATTATTATCCTTTTTCCACTTATAATTTTTTTTATTTGATTGTATCTCCTATCTTATGTAACGTAACTCACATCCATGATAAACGTGCTCCCACACAGACCAACCTAACAAACCTAATGTTTATTTCATAAACATCACTATATGGAAACATTACAAAATACCATTTACCATTTTACGATAATTCCTTAACAAACATATGAACTGTTAGAAATATAAATATTCAGATGAAGGTTCGGTCACCCCGAGCATCTATTTAGCATTCACATAGCTCGTAGGCTTATTTATATTAGTTTAGTATTATTAGTAATATTAGTTTTATTAGTCTAGTCGTATTTATATTTGTGGAGTGGGTCGGGGCTTTCCCCACTGTCAGCTCACTCCACAGCCCACTAGGGGCACAATATTAGGACTATATATATAACCCTTCCCACACAAGGGAAGGGACGAACTCTTCACACATTGAATCTAATATTTCCTGATTTTCTTTCAAGAGTTTCCCTCTCTCTAGTTCTTCATCTCACTAACTCAAACATGGGATTCTTGATCTTTCAAGATCCAAGGCCACCCGAATAGATCCACACAATCAAAAGGTTAGATCTTACAATTGGTATCTAGAGCCATGGTTAGGTTCGATTGATTGTGCTTGGATTTGAGGTCTCTATTGTCTCTTTTTGGTTGTCTTGATTCGAACAGAAACGTGTGGCCTTGAGTGTATATTGTTTTTGTTCGTGTAATCATTTATCATGGTGTGCTTTGTTTACAATTTGTGGTGTCGATTTTTCTTCTACTTTGGATTCGAACTGTTATGGGCTTGAGTTGGGTTTCAACACCTCACGTTGAAGTTCATGCATCAAGTGTATACATCACGTTGAGTTGGGATCTAACAATACACATTTGATTCTTTTGGCTTTAACTTCTCTTGGGCATCAACTGATTTATTTCACAATATTTCTTGGGTCAAGCAAACTAAGGAGCTGTCATGGCTTTATTCCTTTTTTTTTTTTGTTTTGTTCGAACCTCTATTTCAAGAAAACTGTTTTTTTTTGTTCGAATCTTTAAGAAAGTAATGCACTTTGGGCTTTAAAGTGGTGTTGGGCTTTTACTATTTCAAGATGTTAGACGTTAACACGTTGTGGTGATTTGCAATTCGAAGTCTAACTTATTTCTCATAGGGCTTAACTGAATACATCACTTGTTGGAGCTCATGTTTTTCCTTTCTTGTTCTGTACGTGACTTATTTTGAGATCTTTAAAAGGTCTTTCTTGTGGAAAGTGCCTGAATGTGTTGGTTGAAAGTGGCTGTTCTTAGCAGCGGTTTGACCATTGTTTGACCATTCTATGTAGCGGTTTTGTGAATCTTGGATGTGTGGTTTGGCTGGTATCCGAAAAGGTAAAAAGACAAATTGACTGAAAGTGACTATTTTGTCGGTTACCTGTAGCGGGTTGTTGACTGCAGCGGGTTGTTGACTGCAGCGGTTTATTGACTGTGGCGGTTTATTGACTGGCGGTTTATTGACTGTGGCGGTTTATTGACTTTCGGCGGTTTAACTTTTTGGCGGTTTAACCTTCAGCGGTTTAACGACTGTGGCAGTTTAGCGACTGTGGCGGTATAGACTTTTTGCCGGTTTGACCTTTTAGCTGTATGGCTATGTAGCTTTGACCATTCCCGTTGACTGTTGACCAAATACCACTGACTCACGGTAACCTCAGTCTTAATCAACCATCAGTTAATTACTTACAAACAAACAGAATGAAGATGAAGAAGAGACCTTGACTACAAACATAATCATATACTACGACTCATTGACTTCAGTTTTGTTTAAAACATCATCAGTCCATGACTCCATATACGACCCATGAAATGAAAAGAAACAGTAACATTACTGCAGCCATCCAAAACCAAACCTATCCTAACATCCTATACTTCACACATCAAACAACTTCATCAACTACTCTAACCCCATCTCCAATACCCTACTTGAATCCAAAAGAAGAAGACTAATTACATGATCTCAGTTTCTTGTTTTTCGTGTAACTCAATGAAACATCAAACCATTAAAGGTCAAACACACGAAAACAAACATCATTGATTCTGTTTGAAGCCTAGCTTCATTAGTTGTTTATCCGAAACAAAAGAAAAGAAAGATAACAATTATGTTATTCTCTTTTCTTCGATTCGTTCAATGATAACATTTAATAACAACAACCTACCCGAGACCCAATGAAGGATCTTGAAGCCATCGTTATTCTTGTTTGATAATCGGTTAGCTTCAATTGAGTGTAGACAGAATCGGTGTTGGGTTGTCGGTGCTACATAACAACGATCGAAGGTGTGGTTGTCTGGTATTCGGTTTATATCAAGCATAATGGGAACTGGGATTCGAAAGTTTTTGATGATGATGATTGGATCTTGATTTGTTTTGGGATAAAGGAGAGAAGTGTGGCTGCTTATTTCTTAAAGGTGGATTAAGGTTATGATGAAAGATGTGATTGATGATATTGTGTTGTGTGGCTGAGTGAAGTTAGTGATGAGAGGGGAGGATTAATATTAGATTAGAGTTAGGTATATGAGTTTAAAGTGTCTTATATATACCGTATAATTAGGATAACACTTTAATGTCATAACCAGGGTGATTATTGGATGGATGGATCGAGTTGAATTTTATTGGGCCCTTATTACTCGATTAAGTGGGCTTCTTTGTTAACTCAATGGACTGGGCTGATATAGGATGTTACTTGGGCCGTGTGACATTGGACTTATTGTGTGTAATCTGAATTTCGCTACTGGCTTGTTTCGTTTGGACAGTTAAAGCAAGGTCGATTTTTTTTTATTGTTGGTATTGTTCACAAGGATGGAGTAGTATGTTGGTCGGACTGATCGGGTTTTTGTTTTTCGTTTGGACTGGACCGGACCCTAGGAGCTTATGTTATACACTAATGGTTCACTCAAATTGATGGGTCTCTAAATTAAAATTGTTATCCTAAAATTTTGTACAAAAATTAATTGATACAATCTTTAATGTTTGGATTATGTGTGGTAATGTTTGGTAGTCCAAATTTTCACGAGGATACACATGTCACGGCTGGTATTTGGGTATATGAATGTCAATGTGAGTACAGAGTTGTGGATTTAGCAGCATAGTCCTATTGGTGCCTGAGATTTGAGTGAGTCTGCAACTTGATCTTTGCGATTTGAGTTACAGTTGACAAATTGCGATTTGATTAATTGCTATTTGTCAAGTTGCGTTTTGACTTGTTGCGACTTGACTGATTGTGATTTGACCAGTTGCGGTATGACGTTGCGAGTTAACACTTGCGATTTGTCTAATTGTGATTTGGTTGATTGCAATCTGACTTGTTGCAAATTGACAATCTGTGACTTGACTTGTTGCGATTTAATCAAGTTATGATTTGACTTATGTGACTTGAATCTCGAAGATTGGTATTGCAGTTCACTCTTGGGTATTCTGATTGATTTCACGGTTTCTCTTGTAGGTTTTAGAAAATCCCGCGAAAGATTTGATTTCTCGGTTTAAATCTCAAGAGCTGTAAAATCCCGTGAAATTAATTTTGGACAAGTAGGCTGGACTTGGATTTAGGCATAATAAAACTTACGGGGTGTGACTAATTTTTCGGGATAAGTTTGTGCTTCAAGATCGGCAGGATTTAGGAAATTATGATAGCTTGGTTGGTTTGGTAATTCACGGGTTGGTTTACTTAATGTCTCAAACATCTCGGGGTTGGATGGATGCACGATGTTTGATGACCCTTGCTCGAGCGTACTTAGGGTGATTAGACTTGGATGCTCAAGAAGTGGATATATACAATAAAGGATGGAAGGTTGGGTATATATCACTACCTATATTTAAAGGAGTTACGTTGTTGTGCTCAATATAGGTTCTAGATCACAAATTTAGTGCAAGTATAAGTCGCAGACTTGTCCTTTATCAAGCTTCATCAAGTGATTGTTGTTTCTCAAGCTTCTAATGGGATTGTAGTACAAGATCTTCTCAAGAGGTGGTCAGACTTTAAGTCAGGAGGTGGTTGTTCAGAGACGTGGTTTAACCTTTTACATTATAAAGTTAAACATATTTCATCAAGAGGGTTTGGCATATTATGAGCTTCAGGGAATTTTTTTAATCTGCTAAACTATTGATGAGGAGACAAGCAAGGGGTTACTTCAAGAGAGTCTTAATCACCATCTTCATTGCTGTAGTTTTATTTGTCTCTTTCCATGTATTGTGCCTGACAAATTCACAAACATCGCGGACTATCAGCTTTGGCAAAAAGGTCATTTCATGCCCTTTTTGAGGGGGAGAATTAGCGCGTGTTTCCTAGCAGTTCCGTCTCCAGCGATGTGAATTTTAGCGGCTCCGGTTACAGCGGGTCAGATCGTATCGGTTCAGTCTCCAGCGGTTTGAATCTTAGCAGTTCCAGTTTCAGCTGGTCAGATCGTAGCGATTCAGGATTCAGTGGTTCAGTCTCCAGCAGTTTGAATATTAGCGGTTCTAGTTTCAGTGGTTTAGCTTTCAGTGGTTTGGGTCTTATTGCCTAAGATTTCAGCAGTCTGTTACTTACTGTTGTGCAGTTTGTTCTTGAATTTATTTCTCGGATAAATCTCAAGAACTGTAAAATCCTGTACACAGTATGACAACTATTCCATACACTGCACCTGATAACATCTAAGTAGCTGGGTCAGACAGCTGTGTTTGATAGGACTGACAATGAGTCATGGGCACTGCTAAGAATTAGCGCGTGTTTCTTCTCCCTTTGACTATTCAACCGCACAAAATGATCATGAAGTTAATTTGGTATTCTTTATTTGAGATTGAAGTTGAATTTCACGAAGGCGTCTACTTATTTTATCTTGAAGTCGGGGTTGGTTGGATGCATGATTTCAATGATAACTTGCTCGTGCTTAAGATATAAGTTGAGGACTTGGGTTATCTTGTTACCAGCAGTTGGGGTAACTATCACTTAAGAGTTATTGGAGTACTCAGTGTCACACGTCATTGACGTTGTCGATAATCGCAAGAGGTGTTAATGTCTCATACGTTGGTTGGGTATTGAGCACTTATAGATTTGCATGAAGCATTAATTCTCTACACCGTTCTTCCAACATTAGTGCAAGCTTAAGTAACAAATTTGAGAACTTCTACTTCAGTTTTCAGTATTGGTATATCGGGCTTCCTTCATCAAGTGGTCACCAATCTGTGTACAAGGTTGGTTAGTTGGCCAAAGGTTTTAAAAGTTGTGATGTGATCTGTAATTCTCATGGGATACTCTTAACCCAAACTGATGTTCTCCTAAATCAAATCAGTCATGCCACATTCAATCTGTTACTATCTCACGGTTTCTTCTTGGTTTTGTAAAATCTCGTGAAAGAACTTATTTCTCGGTTTAAATCATAGATTTATAAAATCCCGTGATGATGGACTATGCGCTCTTGACCATGATCGGGTTAAAACCATTATCAAAGTTCAGCTAAAACATCACAAATGGCTGGATCGAGGCATTTAATCAACAAGATGTGACTACGGCGTTAGTTCAATATTATTTATTTGAGGCTGAAGTGAAATTTCATGGGTGCGTGTACTTAGTATCTGAAGATATCGGGGAGGTTGGATGAAGATTCTTCGAGATCCTTGTTCGAGCTTTTAACCTTTACAATGATGAGGACTTGGATATCTAGTTATTTTTTTTCTTTCTCTCTATTACAAAATAACTATCACTTTAAGGAGTTACGTTGTAGTGCTCAGTGTCACGCGAAGTTGTGGATATCCAAGAGGTGATGTACGTCTTATACTTGATGGTTGGTTGGTTGAAGAGTATAGAGTACTTAGGTATTCGATGTTGCACGAAGTCTCTGCACCGCTCTTTGTCTCGCATTAGTACAAGTTTAAGTCACAAGTTTGGGTTATGTTACTTCAGTCTCAAGTTCATCATATTGGGTTTTTCTCCATCAGTGGTCACGACATCAAGCCGACAAAATGATAATGGGGTTGTTAACGAGTTAGATGAGAGAAGTAGTAAAGAGAGAGATATGACGTCTGTACACATCAGTGCAGGCCTCGTTCTTCATCATATGACGTCTGTACACATCAGTGCAGGCCTTATTCTTCGTCATATGACGTCTGTACACATCAGTGCAGGCCTCGCTCTTCATCATAATGACGTCTGTACACATCAGGGCAGGCCTCGCTCTTCATCATAATGACGTCTGTACACATCAGTTCAGGCCTCGTTCTTCAAAGAAAAGAAAAGTGTACGCTTGAGTGCACTTTATCTTCAAAAGAAGAGGAATCTTCTTATTTATGGCCATTCTCATCAACAAGTTTTATGCTCTTTCCGTGCTTATTCAGTCTTCAAGTGGATCATCGCATATTGGAGTATATTTTTATTCACGTATTCAACCAAAAATTGCAGTTGACAGGCATATGCAATTTTTGAGGGGGGGGGGGGAAAGGGTGAATAAACAACTTGTCAGTCTTCAAGAACCGTCAAGCGGAGCTACTTACCGTTGATGGTATTCATATTCACTAGTTCAATCATCAAAAATTGCAGTTGGAAGGCATATGCAATTTTTGAGGGGGGGGGGGAAGGGTGAATATTAATCTACATGTTAGTTGATGATTGAGAAATGGTCATACGACTCCTGAATACGTCAGTTCAGGAGTCGTGCAAACCATGTTTCTCCAACACTGCTTCTTCCGTCTATCAAGGTGTTGAAGAACATGGTCATGGAATGCTAATCAACATCTTCTCACAGACTGATTCAATCAGCAACAAAGGGTTTCTAGTCAATGCTTCATGTATACGTCATTAGGCTACATGTACACATCATGATGATGATTCCGATTAATCGTAACCATCATGGGGGAGAGAAATGTGTACACCAAGGACACACAACAGGTTCACGTGATCGGGCTTTATACTGCTTCCGAGTTGAAGTTATTCCGGTGTTGATAACCGCAGAGATGATCAGTGGTTCAACTTGTTACCTTGGTATTATCGTTTCGCTTTTACGTCATGGGCTGATTAATCGTAACCATCAGGGGAGAGAGAGTGTGTACATCAAGGACGCACAATAGGTTCACGTGATCAGGGCTTAATATCCAAGGATGGATACATACTATAGATGATCAGTGGTTCAACTTGTTACTTTGGTGTTATACTTAAGACTGAAGAAGGTCGAGTCGTCAGTCTACTCTTCATTCTCTGTTGGGTGTTATCATCTCATGTGTATGCTGCGGGCTGATGGGTTATATGTAAGGTTACTGGAAGGCATTTGGTGAGATGAAGATGATTGGTATTCTGTTCCTCCACATTGGGCAATCTTGAAGAAGGTCGAGTCTACAGTCTTCTCCACATTCAAAAATGTTGAGTTCTTTTCTTACAACTTGATATTTAACTTAATCCCACGACAGTTCTTGTTTGATGAGTTGTGGAGTTAAGTTAGGTTCAAGTTGTTCTGTAGTTTAAGGTTAGGTCCAACTTGATTTTAACCTAATCTCATGACAGTTCTTGTTTGATGAGTTGTGAGGTTAAGCTGAAATCAAGTTGTTACTGGGCTTAAATTTGTGGTTTAGCTTAACCTCATGACAGTTCTTGTTTGATGAGTTGTGGGGTTAAGCTAGATTTCTGTTGAGGCTCAACTTAAACTAACGAAAAGATGCCTAAGGTTTTTGACGACGTTACTCAAGGACGGGAGTGTTAGAAGACTAAAGACGACATGCATTTGGTTACCAAAAGACTTCTTCTTATTATGGGTGTTCATCCAAAGTCTTCTTCTTCTTCCTATTATGGGTGTTCATCAGGAAAGGTTGTCAGATTGGGGGAGAGCACTAATTAGGGGAGAGTGAAATGCCATAATTAATCCCTAATTAATGTGCTCACATTACTCTTCAGCAAGTAAAGTGATGGCAGCGGAGATATTCTGGAAGCTGAGGAGTAAAGGTTTTTGGTTCGTATCCTTGTATATATTTTGCTTCATTTATTTTTTGTTCATATCTTATACCATCTTGTAAATAGTCATAGAGAAAACCTGCTAATTGTATATAGACAACCGTAAAACCAGAAAAACCATAAAAATTAAAAAAATTAGAAAATACCAAAAATAGCTTCACCTAGGCATGTCTTCTGTTTATCGATAACATTTACGGACTTAGAAATGTCATTCAATAATGGCACGGGTCTTTAAATGAAGCTCGAGCAGAAGTTAAAATGGAGGATTAAAACATGTCTAAATGGCTTGCTATTACTTTAGATAGCAACCCGTGCTTCAAATTGGGGAAAACACGTCGCCAAAAGGACGGCTGTTCCTCCAACTGGGTGATGTTCACCTGGGCATGGATTACTTTATATCCATGTTTCTTCGATCTGATGTACGTTTCAGTGCATCATTTCTTGAAAAAGAAGAGAAATCTTCTTGGCATACAAATAGTTTTCATTCTATGATTCTTCTGAAAATTATTTGTGAGACACTTGGTGAATATGGGTTGTATGAAATTTGTTTAAACTTGGATTATGCATAAAATGTGTCACTCAATCAACGACTACAAATCTTTAATACGGGTCATTGATTGAGGGGGAGAGTGAATTCAAATTTTATATCATCAAATGGATTTCTTGGTTAACTCATACTTGTTAGAAATGGTTTTGTAGGTAATGGGGTATTAGTTGAAGAGGATCTTGCAAACACTTTATATCAAATGGCCAAACGTGTTAGTTGCTAAAAAGTTTAGGACATTATGTGCAACTTGCTTATAGTTTCCTAGCTTTATGTATCTAGAAGGCTCATTTGTGTTACTTTGGAATCCTCGTTTAATCCCCTAAGTACTTTAAGACTCAAAACCTAAAAGAAGTTAGAAAACCAGTTGTGTTTGATGTTTTTGAATACTCCAACGACATTTGTATGATCTGAATGAATGAGTTTCAAATGTTGTCTGACTTCTGTTGGTCGATTGCGGCATAATTGTTGTTGAAATAGTGCATATGTTCTCAGGATATCCTTAGGTATATATCTATCGCGTTAGAATCTTGTTCCTAAGATCCTGAATTGAATGATGAAATATGAGTGAATTGCCATGTCCATGATTGCTGATTGCTCTTCATGCTAGATAGTAGTTTGACGTATTTCCTGACTGTGGTTTGATTAAATGAATTTGGTATTATAATGTGGCAAGCTGCTGAAGGGTAGCTATTAAGGAATAGTGTATCTGTATGTATGTATATCTGTGTTGATATTCTTATGCAGATTCCATAGCCAAAATGAATGTGCCAGTTCCCATTCTAACCATTTGATCAGACGTTTAAACTCTATTGATTGGCTCGGAATTCACCACAACAACAACGTCAGCAGCAACAACAACAACAACACTGTCATCACCACCACCACCTTCACTTCAACAAAGTAGTTCGTATTCTGATCTCGCCAAGTGGAGATCTTCAACGTATGGGAATGTTTTGTTGGTGGATGGAAAATCGATGTTGACCACTGACTCACTCAGAAAAGCGGATGATCACATCATCTGCGTAAAAAGGTCAATATCATTTGTGTCATTAAAGTTATCTTGTGCAAAATGAGTAGTGAATCTCCCTCTTAGATTAAGGGGGAGCAAAGTATGTTTCATCATCAGAACATGTTAAACCTGACCACATTTTCTCCCATGTTTTCTAAATTATTTAAATCAATTGGGATCACAAATCTCAAAAGGTTTGAAATTTTTGATCGGGGGAGAGAATGTGATTTAAATATGAAACCTGATGAAAATGTGATGTTTTGGACTTAAACGTTAGGCTCTCCCATATGTGCTAAACTCTTTCGTATATCGATGCACATATTGAGGGGGAGCAAATGGACAAAATGGATTTGGCCTCACATGAGATCGTGACTCAGACTTAACAAATGAATTGATGATAGCTAAAGTCAGTAGTCGAAAGGACATGTCCTAGACGGGTAATAATTTCAAGCCAGTTTATCTGGTGATGTAAGCGTGTCTCGCAAAGGATGTGTCTGAGTAGAATGTATCGATTTCGAGCCATTTTCCTTGAATGTGATCTGGATGGGTAATAATTTCAAGCTAGTTTACTAGTGATGTAAGCGTGTCTCGCGATGATCATGTTCTTGAAAAATCAATCAATTCAAAAGTGCGAGCTTCACCCGACATGTGCAAATTTATAATTAAAACACTTGAGCACGTGTTAAGGGGGAGCGTTTGAAAAATTCAAAACTCTCAAGGTGTTACTAAAATGTGTTTCTTAATCATGAACACTTTGAGAGATTTTTCAAAGATTTGGTTTGGCAATTGTGGTAGAACACCAAAGACCGACCATTTTATTTAATGCATGGAGTTATAAGGATGGTAAGGTTAGGTTCAAGTTCCCACGATCCCGCCAGAGCCGGAGGGATCTACCCAGGGACAATCCACTAGATAGTGTAGAAGTCCTTAGGTATGATTAAAAAAAGGAGAAAAGTGAATTAGGGAAGAGTGCCGACTGAGATGGAGCTAGTACTGGAACAAACCCAACAAGGCTCTAGTAATGAAGTCTCGGTTAGCACTGAAGGGGTTGAAGAATTAAAAAGAAACGAAGTGAGAAAGGGAGAAAAGAAATAGCCCTCCTTACAACTTAGGCAGAAACCGGGTCAATACATATGCTGTCATAATCACATAGTTGATTGCTGGCATTGAAGACAAAGTATCATGGACCCAGTGATACGCTGCACAACCCTCCCTAGCCACTCAAGGTCCCTCAAAGGATCCTTGTTTCAATTGTCACGGAGTTCAATACATTCCTATTGTCTCTCTCACTCCGAGTTAGATGATATTGAAAAGGTGGCAGTCCTCTCCAGCCTCCGCTCACTAAATCAAAACGCACTATAGAGTCTAGAGCCACGAGATTCATAAAAAGATCTCATAGGAACATGGATTATTTCTACACTGGTTGTTCAACATTAAGGACACCAGTTGTAAACTTATGAGTCCTACGCAGATCTTAGCAATCTGCCAGAACATTTATGAGAGAATTTACAAATGTAATTCTCAATGATTGAATGGAAATTCCTGCCAGGGTCAACATCAAACAGCCCTGAAAGCAGGTCACTTCGGTAATTCCCTGTGGATTACGCTTAGTGATCGCGGCGGTTTCAAACGGTCTACAGTCGTGGAGTGATCTCCAGCGACTCACCTAATCGTTGATATACTACGGTACGATCTTAAAAAGCCCTCTGTGGGTTTTCGATTAGGAACGGTCTGGGTAAGGATTAGAGAAAGTTTTCACACTATGCTGTTAACAATCTCGAAGTCCGAACCTGTAAGTACCGGATGTTTTATTGCTAACTGTCGTATGCAGGAACTTCTGGCGATTGTAGCTGATTGCTGTTGCAGCTGTTTGCAGTTGTAGCTGATTGAAGTTGCAGCTGATTGCGGTTGTAGCAGATTACAGAAAAGATGCCAATCCTCTACCACATGTTCACATAACACCATCATTGTAATTCAACAAAGTCATGATCAACCTAAAAGACCTTTAACACGGCTTCTGCAAACTCTGATGCTAAAGATCATGACACCAAATAGTGTGAGCATGTCGGCTCAAAGATTTACACATCACGTGGAGACATACTACTGAAAGATGGCTTGAAGATACATGTTGGATGATATTTTCGAAGAATACTCAAAATCATCCAAGACAAAGGAAAGGTCATCAAAAGTTCACTGCTGAAAGCACAATGATCAAAGACGTTGAAGAATCAAAGACTACGAGCTATGAAGACAACTTCAGAAGTCAAAATGCTAGAATTCAAGTTATTATTTCCGGGGTGACCTCCCTTAGGGGGAGATTGTTAAAAATATAAATATTCAGATGAAGGTTCGGTCACCCCGAGCATCTATTTAGCATTCACATAGCTCGTAGGCTTATTTATATTAGTTTAGTATTATTAGTAATATTAGTAATATTAGATTTATTAGTCTAGTCGTATTTATACTTGTGGAGTGGGTCGGGGCTTTCCCCACTGTCAGCTCACTCCACAACCCACTAGGGGCACAATATTAGGACTATATATATAACCCTTCCCACACAAGGGAAGGGTGGAACTAATCACACATTGAATATAATATTTCCTGATTTTCTTTCAAGAGTTTCCCTCTCTCTAGTTCTTCGTCTCACTAACTCAAACATGGGATTCTTGATCTTTCAAGATCCAAGGCCACTCGAATAGATCCACACAATCAAAAGGTTAGATCTTACATGAACAAAACATTCATTATCTACATAAGAGTTTCTAGGAAACCCTAAAATTCATCACAACACCAAATATTTAAAGAGACTTCATGTTGTCTCACTATAATATTTAATCAACAACCAAACAACGAAACAAAACGAACAAATGAACATATAATCATCAGAAATTGATTACTGAATATTGACATAACAACACAGGTTTCTTTTCCGGAGACGTTTATCAACTTTCTTTCATTTTGTTTTCCATCCAGATTACTAAGGTGAGTTTCATAGCCCCTTGATCCGTGCTAAAGTATATATAAATAATATCAGACGGATACACGTGATACACGAGAATTGACAAACCAACCCTTTAGGAAAAAGGTCAACTTGCAAAAACTCACGCTTGTGATGTGTGTGATACTGGACAAGTGTTACCCGGGTCGTGTCCCAGCGAGGTTGGAATCGAAGATATCGTGTGAGGTTTGGAATTAAAATGCTTGATGATTGGAATTTAGAATTTTGTATTTTTTTAATCTATTTAATAAATGAGAAACAAATTCTAAAAGGAAAATTAAGATCTGAACAATTTATATTAAAAACGTGATACGGGAATTATAAAAACGGGCTTACAACTAAGATATTTGGAAATCTAATCTTACAAGTGCCAAATTATTTTTCCTAGGATCTATATGACAAAAGAAAATTTTGGGAAAAAGATTCGTATTTTTCTGATTTTTATATTTTTTATTATGAATTAAAAACTGAATTTGAAAGAAAAATTAATTAAAAATACTAAAACTATTTTTAAAATTCTGAAAATTTTTGTGAAATTACTTAATGCTAAAACAATCCTAGGAAAAATACTACAAAGGATCCAGCTTATAGGGATAAGCTGGGAATAAGCTAAAAAGCTCGGATAGCTTTAAATGGAAAAGGAGGTTAAGTATTAATGTGTACAAACCTTAACCAGAGAAGTCCCAAGGGCACAATGGTAAGGTGTGTTGTGTGTGAGTCCAGAGACCAGGGTTCGAATCCCTTGGCTCTCTTTATGCTTTTATTTTATTTTTGGATTTTTCTTTTTGAAACCAATTAAGCACAGGAAGATAAGCAATTTATATAACTACAACTTATTTTGAAAACCACAAATAAGCCCAGAAATAAGCCAAGGAATGACTGATCAGTGGGCAACAAAGGGATAAGCCAAGCTTTTGATCAAAATAATTGATAAGCTATTTTTAAGCTAATGTGAAAATGAAAATAAGTTAAACAACCAACAATAAGCTAAAATGCCAACTGAATAAGCTACAAGAAGAACAAATAAGCACTGAACAAAGCTTAAATAAGCACAAAGTCTGCTGATACACTATGGTGCAGGGCAAAAATGGGACTTTTCAAGCTGATAAAAAGCTATTAAAAGCTAATCTAAAAAGACCATAAAAAATTCTAACAACTAGACTAGCAAGCTAAGTTCTACTAAGCCAAATTTCAGCTTATAAGTGCCTGAAATAAAGCCATGAAAAATCAAGGAAAAAGCTGCAATATGGCAAAATTTGAGCCAATGCCGTCTGCTTATGGACTGTGAGATCAGTCAATGGTGAAAAATGGCACAAACCAAAGTGAGCCTAATCCAACTCTTATGTGTCCACTTAATGGACTCTATGGATCTCAGAAATGCAAAGAAAAAAAGTCTAAAAGAGCTTATTGCTGAATTAAGCTAATTTGATCAGTTAAGAAGCCTTAGATTGGAACATTGGATCTAGAACTATGTAATCTACCAAATTGGCTCAAAACAACTTGGAAACAGCTTATTCTAACCAAGTTAAGCTAGATTGAAGTTAGCAAAATGGCATATGAACAGTGCTAAGCTAATTTGACCCATTTTGGGTTTTAACCCAAATAGTCCTTTTTGAGGGACTGATTTGAATTTTAAACTAGAAATGCCAATTTTAAGCCTAGGTTTCTGAACATAACTGATTCAATAACTTATTTTAACTATAATGAGCAACTTTCAAAATGTAAATAAGCACTAAATTAAGCTAAACTAGATATGGCTATTTTTGGCTTTTTTGAAGATTTTTAAGAAAAATAAAACATAGGCTAAGTTAAACTGATAAAATAGATAAAAGGCACTCTTAAACTATCAATAAGCAGATAATTTATAAAATAAGCTATAAATAAGCTATGTAACAGTAACTAGGAAAATAGTGCAAGAAAATGGAAAATGCTTACAACTGTTTGAGGATATGAAACCAAGGCAATTGATCAGAACTACACTAGGCTTGACAAGAATAAGCTAGAACACCAAATTACTCTTATAGAACAGCTTATTCCATCTGAAGTGCTTATTGTGAGCTTCTTTGACTTTCATTGACTAAATTGATCTTTTCAAATTTAGAACAGCTAGTAACTAATATAAGCTTACAAAAAGCTATGATTAGCTTATATAAGCTTATAGCAAGGGTACTGTGGCTTGTGATAGGTTTCTAGCAACTAAATAGCTTAATATGAATTAACAATAACACTTAAACTTTTATTAAACTTAAAACTGAGTACAATGCTAGATTAAATTAGAAAAAATAACTTAAAAAGGACTTGAATTGATCACTGAAAGCTTGAAATTACAACTTCTGATAACTAAACTAACATTACAATTTAAGCTAAAAAAAATACATGCCATTAAAGGCTACAATGAGGACCTATTTATACTATTTCTGAGGTGGGATATCTCTTATCTTCTTCTCTGATCACTGCTGAACCCTTGGATTGGCTTGAAATCATCTCAGCCGTTATAACCAATTTTGGCGCCAAAAAGATATGAGTGGGAAAAACCCACTTGGTTCTGATAACTTGATGGGAACGAAGCATTCAATGCTTCTTGGATTGTTAGGTGAAGTGTTGAAGAAGCTTGGAGTGGGTGGGTTTGTCAGGGATAAGGGTGGTGATGGTGGTATGGTTTTGGCGGGTATTAGTTTAGAAGAAGGGTGGGTTTGACTGGGGGTCAAACTGGTATTAGTTAAAGGGAAACCGGGTTTGGGTTATTTGGTTGGGCTTGGGTTTATAGTTTGTGTGTTGGCTGGGTTGGGTTTGTAGCTGGGTTTTATTTTAGATTAAAGGGTTAGGATTAGAATTGGAATTAGTTATAACTATAGGGACCAAAACTGCCAATTCTGAAAATCCAAGGACCAAAGCTGCCAAAGATAGAAATTATTTCCAAGGACCATTTGTGTCATTTTGGTATTTTTTTTGGGGTTGACTTTGACTTTTGTCTTCACTTGATCAAATGCACAATTGTTGTCGAGTCGATCCAAAAATACTCGTTTTCGTTCCGTTTTCAATCCTTTGGTACCTGAAACACATAAAACACAAACCAAAGATATCTGCAGTATAAATTGGTATATTTGGCCATTTTTGTGTCTTTTATGGGTATAAAATGATGAGTATTTACACATTCATCACCCCTCTTTTGATATTTTGAACTCTTTTTGGGGGAGATACATGCTCATAATATTTACAAACACTGTTTGCTTTATATGATTTATGAATCACTATTGAACTTTTCCCATATTAAACACAAGTAATTTCATCTAACGTTACTCTTATTTTTATTGCCTATGCTAAGTTACCTTAAGCCAAAAAGACCTCCCATCATGGACCTCTAATCACCTACGGGTGAGCACGAATATTGTGGATAGATCTATTGGGCTGACAATCCTTTTGCGTTACCGTAACGTAACCCAAAGCATTATATTTGAAGTGAATAAAGAGATGTAGCTATCTCCTACCCAGGGGCAAGGTTACATACATTTAATTATGGGGTAATTATTACATCATTAGCTCATGACTGTTGATGTTCTGTTAATGTTTTGCGTGCCATGAGACTTAGTGCAATAAAAATACATCTTTCCCTTAATAATTGTATGTGTGGCAATTATTACACTTAATCTTGTGTTTAAATGATTTCCAACTGAACTTAACGAACATATTTTTGAGCAACTGAACGAACGTAATTTTGAACAACTGAAACGAACGTATTTCTGAACAACTGGAACGAACATATATCTGAACAACTGAAATGGACTATTTTCATTTACAAACTCTATGAACTCACCAACTTTATGTTGATATTTTAGCATGTATTCTCAGGTAATTGGAGGCATGGCTTGGCACGGGATTGGCTATGGACTGTCTAATTTGTTATCATTCAATAAATAACATATTTTTATTAAAGTATTTTGGAACCTCCTGCTGGGACCTGCATATTGTAACTCTGATAAAAATGAATGATAACAATTTCATCTAAAAACGTCTCTTTTCGAGTCGTTTTCTATTATCATGACTGTGAACTGTGAAGTAGCACCCCAACTTATATTTCCGCTGCGAATATCGAAAACGGGGGTGTTACATCAAGTTTGAAAGTGCGGGCTTCCAAATCCTTAACCCGTTCCTCAAGAGGAACAACATCCACCTCTATACCCCTTGTATCCACTGAACAACCCTCTCCAATGCTTTTATGCCGAGCCCTTTTTGTAGACAATTTCTGAAAATATTCATCCCATGGTCCCCCTTTTGGAAGAGGCGGTGCTCTAGGGGTATACCACTTAAAAAAATCCCAGCTTTGTGTATACCATTCAGCTTCAGCCTCAAAATTTGTTGGGGTCAAAATCAAGTTTGGTTTAGAGTCCTAGGAAAAATATAGAAGTTATGTGGTATATCAAATTGTTTATATGTCATGTTGACCAATCAATTTAAAAACATATATACTTACCTTGGCAAAAAGCTGGTCGAAATAATCAATTCTTCTAAATGATGTGTGTTTCGACCATGCAAGTGCTCTTGGGATCACCCCTGGAGCCTTGTTCCACCAATGTTCACCTTTATTGGTACTCTCTATGATCCATATCTAAAGGTTAAAATTTAGTCTCTAAAGGTTAAAATTTAGTCATGGAATATTGTCAAAGGCCCATTCTGTTAATTTCATCATATTCTTTTTAACGGGGAAGGATTTTCTTAAGTTTTAGGTTTGTTTGATTCATTTTAGGTCACACAGAACTTTAATCTTTCTGTGAATAACAAAAAAACCGTCTTTTTCCAAGCAAGGACTTTTAAAATACTCGTAAGTTATCAGATATGCAACATAAAGCAACCAACAGGTAAGAATTTGAACACCATAACTACGCAACGCTGAAAGACACTGCACTGCACCAAATGGAGTCGCCAATAGAACTGATTTAGTACTATCTTAAGACTGTTATACCTACCTTTATGCAAAAACAACAAGAAGCATCTACAGCATAGGAGTACACAAGACAACATATAGGTGGGCAATATCTAGCATCGGCATCATAAACAAGAAGCATCTACAGCATAGGGACATGAATGTTCATAAAGTTGCATTCATGTTCATTATTTTAAGTTTGAATATTCAATTTCTAAAATTGTGTACAGTTTGTTGCTTATGTTTTAATGTTTATCAACATGTTCCTTTGTTTGTGTTTGTTTAGCATCTTAAAAAACGAACATGACGAACACAAACAAGTTCTTGGTAATTTATTTGTTCAATTAAACTTATGCCAACAAAAGACTAACAAACTAATACTATTCAGTTCTTTTACATCCCTATCTCTTGCAATACCAATACAAGCAATCAATATATGATTTAGCCCCATGTTGCTCTAGAACCAACAATACCAATAAAACAATGAAGCAAATTTTCATAAATAAGCACTTGTAACCTTAATAAGTACTAACCATTAAGCAGACTTCAAAATTATAAAATTTTTTAAAATGAACAAAAAGTAAAATAATGTTAACCAAGTTTGTTAGTATTAACCTTGAAAGCAGCAACAAATCCATTCAAACTATAGACAGGAAGATTGTTGGATTCTTTATGACCCTTTCTTCGATGGTAATCCGGTATATGCTTTGAAGAGACATTTCTAATTGAATCATAAAGCTGCCTCCATATATAATCCCCCCATGGCATTCCATTCCATTCATCAATATCCTCCACCATCCTCAGAAAAATATCATCAATGATATACCTAAATTCTTTACCCATGAATATCACCTCAAGTGTTAGCAAGAGGCAAATACGGATAGCATCCTCATCAGACAGTTTCATAAACACCTCTTCATCTTCAATAATTGATAATAGATCAATTAATTTAACATGCTGACCAAACTTGTGCGGGAAAACACGGTCACGAAAAGGAATATGACCACTCTGCCATTTCCTAAAACTGACAAGACCAAATTTATACCCAGTAATTAGGTAGAATTCCTGTCGACCAAAATGAGGACTGTTTCCATTCAAATAGTGTACAAGCGGAAGATCATAGTTATCATCTATTTGGTGGCATTGTTTCTGAAGCATGTAATGAACAAGCCCTTCTTGATTATCCACATAGGTCAGATCAAGCCATGGTCCAAAACATGTGGCATTAAACATGGTACGGCGTGGCTGGTCTAATCGATCCTTCATATGTACAAAGTAATGCAATTTTCTTTTCACGATAACTCTAGCATCATACGCCTACAAGAAATAACAATTCCATTATATAACACTAAGATAAGGCATAAAAGAAATAACAAACAACTCGCAGCCTATTCAAATTTATGTGTTGTAGTTTGACGGAGATGAGTACCAATATACTAAGTTCATTATGCTCACTCAGCCTTATCTATGTATTAAGAAAAGTACTAAAACCTAGCATTAAACGCGTTAATAAGCTCCTTATACTTAACAATTTCACATTCAATTCAGCGAGTTACAGTCAACTAAACTCATTAAGCTCAAGAGCCTTATCAATGTATTAAGCAATGTACTAAAACCTATTTTAAACTAAAAATTTACAATAAAACCTAAGATTTGTACCAAAACCTAATTAGCTTGAAGCAATCCCAACAAAGCACTTTAACATAAGTTGCATACAAAAAATATGTTTTGACTAAGAGTATCAACAATCATTTTTTACGACTGTGTTCTGGATCAGTATGGAACAAAAATAATAGTATGGAATAAAAATAAAAATAACAGTGAAAACTCTAAAAAAAAGTATGGAACAAAAATAAATCAAAGCCCTAATAAGCACTTGAAAAAAATTGCCATCTCGTTTTTTGCGACTGTGTTCTGGATCAAAGGTTTAAAATGTGTGATGGATCATACACATTCATGTACTTGTCAAAAATGTAGGTATCTGTGTGTTATAAATGGATGATAGGATGATAGTAAATGGTAAATGGATGAAACCAAGAAGAAGAAACAAAATATTTTAGATCTTAAGTTTCTGGTGTGTACTGGTAAATGGATGAAACCAAGAAGAAGAAGAAGAAATAAAATTTGGAGGATTTTAATTTCCAAAACAGTGATTTAGTGTGTGTAAAATGGATTTAGAGTGTAGTGTGTGTGTGTTTTTTTGCAGCCAAAAGGAAAAAAAAAGTACAAGCAAAAAGAATAAAGAAAAAAAAGTACAACAAAAATCTTTCCAAAAGATTTTTTACTTTTCCAATGCAAAAAGTACGCCGTCAGTCGAGCATTTTCAAGTCGAGCACCGTTAGTTGAGAATTGACTTTTAATAAAGTAAATAGTAAAAGAGATTCTCTAAAGATTTGGTGGTACCATTTGAAAGTACAAGGAATGACACGTGGCAAGAAACTGGTGAAGTCGAGCGGTTGAGCAGTCGAGCGTGACCAAAATGGGAAAGAGGAGTTAAAAAGGACTATTAAATGGATCATGCTTTTTTTTAATACCAATTTGGTAATTTTATCTTATTAATATTATTAATTAAAACACATTTACACCCTTTTAAAAAAAACTACATTCTAAAAAACCATAAACCGTTAACCTACATAAATTACACTATCGTGACAAGCATTTAATTATCAATATAAAAACACGTTCATATACTTTCAAAAACTTTTTTGTTAGTTTTATTTTATTTATTTATTTATTTTTCTCGGTCAATATTTTACTTGATATATCATATGTGCTATAACATTAATCTGTAAGTTCGAACACTCAACATGCTTTCTTAAACGGATATAAATATTTGTGTAGAACTCCAAATGATTCATCGTTTTTGACATTGAAAAATACACATACTTAACTTTTGAACAATTTATCACACATAATTTTTGAATCTCCAAATCAATACACTTTGTTAATGGAAGTTGGAGAAAATAGAAGAATCTTTTTTGATTGTCAAAACCGCTTGATGTATCACATGTGCTTTAAGATTAATTTGTAAGTTCGAACACTCAGTTTTCTTTGAAGAACAACATCACAATGATTATCTGTTAAATCACGTTGTTCATCAGTTTTCTTTTGAAGAACTTTTTCTTTTTTTGTTATCACAATGGTCATTAGTTTTCTTTGGTTGTTCATCAGTTATATCGCGTTGTTCATCAGTTTTCTTTTTAAATAACTTTTTCTTTTTTTGTTATCACAATGTTTATCAGTTTTCTTTGATGAACAACATCACAATATTCATCAGTTAGATCATGTTGTTCATTAGTTTTCTTTTTGAAGAACTTTTTTTTTTTTTTAATCACAATGTTCATCAGTTAGATCACAATATTCACCAGTTAAATCACAATGTTCATAAGTTAAGAGTGTAAATAACAAAAAAGAGGTTGACAAAAGAAAATGAGACACTTGTCACCATGTGACAACTTTTTATACTTTTTAAATTTTCTCCCATTTCTATTTGATCAACCCACTATTACTAATAAAATTAAAAAACTTTACTTAAATCACCAAACAAATTCAAACAATACAAAATATCTAAAATAACAAAATTCTAATTCACAGGTACAAAGTTTTCTAATGTCATTAATCCTTCTTTATAAAAAATAATGACCTAAAAATATTGGAAGACTCAAATTAAGAAACAAACCAAAAACCAAATTTACTGAACACCCGTTATAGTTTAAGTCACTTTTAGTAAAAGTAGTAGTGATGTTAATATTATGATATTATTTCAATCCTTGCTCAACTTGTTATAATTTATAAAATTTGCATACATATCATAATATTTTATTGTAAGTGTATATGATATTATCAACGCTTTTTGAGAAATTTACATCAAGAGATAAAATTTCTAGGACTTTGCATGTTTCAGACCTATTCTTCAGGCCTTTCGAGTTTGGACTTTTAGTCCATGTAAAAGCATGCAAGGAGGTCGCAGATCCGATAAATCCACGCATGAGTTGCATGTTCTACGAGGACCGAAAGTCTTAGTTTGATAATGTCCAAAAATTGGTCCAAAATTAACAAAGTAGCATGAATTTTGTCTATATCTGTAAATTTCTCATCCTTTTTCATCTTCAGCTTTACTGAAATTCCTATGGTTACATGCTTATTGCTGACAAATACATTTTAGGGAAGAACTGGAATAATAAGACCAACCAAATTTCAAACCAATGCCAGATATCGACTGTGAGGGTGCCACAAAAAACATGCTTCAATGAGTTCGCAGATGTCAATAAAGACGGTAAACTGAAAGGAGGATTCTCCATAGCTATATTCTGCTTAGTGTTACGAGAATTACCTTACAAGATTCAACCTATTTTTGTACCCTTCATAAATGAACATAATGAAACTTTGGGTTACTACGATCAACTTGTTCAACAAATTGATGGCAAGGTACGCTAATATTAGTAGAGTTGATTGCTTATATATTTGAATAATTAATCAGATTAACACCAACTATTAAATGAACTTACAATTTCTAGGAATAACTGCTCCCTCAATTACTTGTTTATATGAATGCTTCTATTCATCGAATATTAATAGTTATTGGGTTTACAATGTGATTAATAACATATTATGAGTAATCATCTTCAATTCATCATTGATAATAGTAATTGTAACCTGAGTATCTTTGATCGTGAAGGAGTGTGAAGCCGTTGTAGAAGACATAACTATTTCAGCAAATAGAACACATTATGTTGATTTCACAATTCCATATATGAGATCTGAAGTTTACATGCTTGTGCCCACTGCACAAAAATGGAGCCAAACCGTGCTGACTTTAATAAAACCTTTCTCGAATAGTATTTGGCTTACAATAGTTGTTGCTTTTATACTTATTAACATTGCTATTATGTAACACCCCCATTTTCGGTGCGCAGCGAAATACTACTTGGGATGTTATTCGATAGTCTCATAGTACAAGCAATAGGAAACATAAAAAATAAATAAATATGTTTTTAAACAAGTTTCACATTTGATATTATGAGAGTTTAACGAAACAAGGTCCCAAAAGTTTTGAACCAAAACAAGAGTCCAAAAGATACATAATTTAAACACATCATAAAGTTTTTTTTTTTTTTTTTTTTTTTTTTTTTTTTTTTTTTTTTTTTTTTTTTTTAAAGTTCCATCAAATGTGAAATAACAAGAGTCCATCCATCCATGTCTTTGCACGCCCATCCATGCTATCAACACTTGCGGACCTGAGATATAACATGCTAAAAGTCAACAATAATGTTGAGTGAATTCATAGAGTTTAATAAGTAATAAGTTGAATACAAGCATTATTCATCAATTGACATGTAATGCATATACAAGTCGGGAAATCAGATTTATAGCATTGAGCACATGACACCGAACCTTAACACAGTAATAATTTTTCCCATAAAAAGGTAATCTTTGCCATTTACCTTAATTCTCAATATTATGTGCCCGTTTGACCAACAGTTATCAAATGAGCGCTACTCACCCGGACATGCTCGTCAAGCCCGATATGCATATTCATAATACTAGCGTTTACTCACATAATTAACGGTTCATAAAATTAGGGACTTTTAGGGCAAGAAGTACTCAATGTCTGATGTCTATAAATCATGTAATCGGGTTAAGCATACCAAAAATCACTTGTATTCAGTTTGTAAAAGTAGCATGTATCTCACTCACGGGGTTTATAAAACATTTAAGTAAGTAAAGGCGAGGCTATAAACTCACCTTAAGTAATGGAGTGAAAGAGCACGAATAAAAACAACCGAAGGACCGAAGCGAAACTAGAAAAAGACCTAAAACAAGAAACGTGTTTAAGTAAATGCTAATTGAATAAGAGAACGGATGCACGTTATTATACTTGATTCATACAGCCAAGGCATTATACTAAGGGTTTTCACAAGTCATATGGTCATGGTTTCCAAAAATGGTAAGTTCCCTAGTTGTTCTTTATATCCCTTATTTCACAAGCGAAACTATAAAAGACCTAAAAACTTCCCCGACTTCCAAAAATCACTACTTGCAAACCGTAAGTCCAATTTTTAAGTTCTTTATATCCCTTATTTCGTTTAAGTCCCTAGTATACTGGAAAAATAAGTTTACCCAAAAATTTGTAGGTCTAACAACTTTTTATAAATTTTCATTACAGACCTGTCCTAAAGAAAAGTGTGACTGAATTTTATGGCTTACTGTATCGGCCGCCATTTGAAATCTACAGGTCCTATAAAGGTGAGGCAAATTGGAAGTGATAGCTCTATTTTTCTAGTACATGTATCATATTTGCTTTTCAAAAAGTTATAGAGTGAAACTTGACTTAACCCCCGTCTACCAACAGTATACAAAATCTGACCATTTTTACCATAAAATCACATTTTAATCATCCTAACACTTCTAATGGTGAGCCTTTTTGACACATGAACCTGAGACAGGTACCTAGGTCTGTATATTTTTACCAAATTTTATATCCCGCTGTATCAAGGTCATTTCATTCCAACAATGCAGCTCTAAAATTTTCTGCATAACAAATCAACTCTAACCTAATCATAACTTATCCCAAACACAATCACCCTTAACCTATGCTCCTAATGAATCAAGTGTAACATGAAAATGGGTTTCTGTTATTCATTTATTTATTGTTTTACTTTATTAAGTAAGCCTCTTGATGTTAACAGGCGAAGCGTGTCGTTCATAACGGAAAGAAAGAGACCACTACTTCGCTTTTTTGTTGGATCTCCAGCGCGAACACAGTGATCTCTGACAAGGGGTTTCTGTTATTCATTTATTTATTTTTTTACTTTAGTAAGTAAGCCTCTTGATGTTAAACATGTTATACTTGATTCATTAGGAGCATAGGTTAAGGGTGATTGTGTTTAGGATAAGTTATGACTAGGTTAGAGTTGATTTGTTATGCAGAAAATTTTAGAGCTGCATTGTTGGAATGAAACGACCTTGATAAATTAGGTTATAAAATTTGGAAAAAATATACAGACCTAGGTATATGTCTCAGTTTCATGTTTCAAAAAGGCTCACCAATAGAAGTGTTAGGATGATTAAAATATAATTTTTATGGTAAAAATGGTCCGATTTTGTATATTGTTGGTAGACGGGGGTTAAGTCAAGTTTTACTCCATAAATTTTTGAAAACCAACTACGCTACCTGTAGTAGACAAATAGAGCTATCACCTCCAATTGGCCTCACCTTTATAGGACCTGTAGATTTCAAATGGCGGCCGATATGGTAAGTCGTAAAATTCAGTCACACTTTTCTTTATGACATGTCTGTAATGAAAATTTATAAAAAGTGGTCAGACCTGAAAATTGTTTGGTAAACTTATTTTTCCAGTACGCTAGGGACTTAAAGGAAACTAGGGATATACATAACTTAAAAATTGGACTTACGGTTTGCAAGTAGTGATTTTTGGAAGTCAGGGAAGTTTTCAGCCACTAGTAAAGCTAAGGAAATGTGATGGGTAAACAACTCAGGAACTTACCATTTTTGGAAACCATGACCATATGACTTGTAGAAACCCTTAGTATAATGCCTTGGCTATATGAATCAAGTATAATAATGTGTATCTATTCTCTTATTCAATTAGCATTCACTTAAACGCGTTTCTTGTTATAGGTCTTTTCTAGTTTCGCTTCGGTCCTTCGCCTGTTTTTATTCGTGCTCTTTCTCTCCATTAATTAAAGTGAGTTTATAGCCTCGCCTTTACTTACTTAAATGTTTTATAAACCCCGTGAGTAGATACATGCTAGTTTTACAAACTGAATACAAGTGATTTTTGGTATGCTTAACCCGATTACGTGATTTGTAGACATCAGACATTGAGTACTTCTTGCCTTAAAAGTCCCTAATCTCATGAACCCTTAATTACGCGAGTAAACGCTAGTATTATGAATATGCATATTAGGCTTGACGAGCATGTCCGGGTGAGTAGCACTCATTTGATAACTGTTGGTCAAACGGGCACATAATATTGAGAATTAAGGTAAATGACAAAGATTACCTTTTTATGGGCAAAATTATTACTGTGTTAAGGTCCGGTGTCATGTGCTCAATGCTATAAATCTGATTTCCCGACTTGTATATGCATTACATGTCAATTGATGAATAATGCTTGTATTCAACTTATTACTTATTAAACTCTATGAATTCACTCAACATTATTGTTGACTTTTAGCATGTTTTATCTCAGGTCCGTAAGTGTTGATAGCATGGATGGGCGTGAAAGGACATGGATGGATGGACTCTTGTTATTTCACATTTGATGGAACTGTTAAAAAAAAAAAACACTTATATTGTGTTTAAATTATGTGTCTTTTGGACTCTTGTTTTGGTTCAAAACTTTTGGGACCTTGTTTCGTTAAACACTGATATTATCAAATGTGAAACTTGTTTAAAACATCTTTATTTATTTTTGATGTTTCCTATGACTTGTACTATGAGACTATTGAATAACACCCCAAGTAGTATTTTGCTGCGTACCGAAAATGGGGGTGTTATAGATTGGTACCAGAGCACATGTTATAATGAACTAGGTTGTTTTCTTTTAAAAACCCAGACTATAAATGTTTATTTTTCAAAAAAAATATGAGTTTTCCATCATATTGTCCGATATCCATGCACGCCTACTTCCTGAATTTCATGTTATTTCCTCGAGTATATCTTTACTATATTATACTAAAGATAATTATAGGATCACTATAATTATTTCTTAACTTGTCTGATAATCCGCGAAAGTATCACTTCTTATATATGTAAGCTTTTGTACACTAAACCTCCTTGTTGTATTTTATGCTATTCATGAGCATTATGAATTTCTATTCAGAAATTTATACACATCTTCCAGTGCACCGTTGCTATACGTATATGTATAGTTAATATTACTATATGTATTTAAGATATTGTTCGACTATCTTGCTTGTTCCTGAAGCATTGCTATATTTTTTTATGAAGTTTCTCCATGTGAATACTAAACTCTTCTAAACATTGTGAGTTACACGATGCTCTCTCTTAGCCATTGTATGTGATTACAATGGTCTCTAAACTCTTTCATAACCGTATGTAATATCATTTCATATGATAGCGAAACCTGTTATAGTTTATCAATTTCTATTGGTTGTCTTACTCCCCGTGCACTTATATTTCCCGAGCATTTCTGCTTATTGAACGAAGCACCACTATTGATACTATGTATATAAAGATTATTTATATACACTTAGTTTACTCTCGACTAATTATTGTTATAAATGTTTTACCGGTTCTTACCCTTTATATGCTCAGTTTCTAGGGCATCATGTCAAACCCTACTTCTCCCAATTATGTATATATTTCTCCAAAATTACTAAACTGTTGTACATACTCATTTATTTTTATGATCCCTTAAAACTTTCTCAGTCATTTTGGGTGGCACAACGGACTCATTTATTTTCAAAACATCGTGAGTGATACTATGATCTTTACAAAGTTTTCATGACCTTACACAACATTGTTCTACATAAAACCCGTCTCAGTCTATTATCCACCTCCGAAAATGAATTTGAACATTGTCCTAAAATTTTGGAACACTACATCGCCTCGTAACCCATCACCTTGAAACACGTCAGTTAAATTGAACCAGACTTACTATCAACTGATAAATTGTTTTGTTAATCACATATAAACTATTTTTTAAATACCTTACAAACAGTTTTGCCATTACCTTGTGAAACTATTTTACTATCACTTTATAAACCATTTCGCTAAAATTTTATACAATATTTGTCACTATCCTATCAAACATTTCGTCACTCTTTTACAAACTACTTTACAACCATCTTATAAACTAAATCACTTATATACTACTACATCATAAACTGTTTGGTTATCATTTTTTTAAAAGTCGGTTGCCATTCTCTTATGAATCTTATAAACTGCGTCGCTACTATATAAACTACTTTGACAACTATCTTACAACAATGTGGTTAACTCGATATAACACTAAAAACCATAAAACATCAGAGCTAGAGGTTGTAGAAAATACTAGTTTTCCCAAAATAAAAATCGAAATATAACTAAAAGAAAGTTTTCTTAAAACACCGAACATCATACGAGTTGACTAGTCCAAGCATTGCATCGTTACTCATCGATTATACATAGCCTGATCACCTATGTCTAATTCAGGAAGCATCATGCAATGATGGGAGTAGTAGTCTCGGATTATGTATGGTCGGGTCTTAAAAAGGCAGCCACCTGAAATTGCATCCGTAATTTGTGCATTGAACCTTGTGGCCAAACACCTATCTTTAGCGTTGAGCATACTTCGTTCTTGTCCTTCTTGTATTGTCTTGTTACGCTACGTTTTCGACTATGCTTGCTAGTCACTGAGTACTTTTGTCATGTCATGTTTTGATCAATTTTGATACGATGAGTCTTTTCAGTTCCGATTACGTCAGTTACAATTTAATGTTGATCTGACTTATATAAACTCATGCAACATCCTCTTGTAAATCTTCCACTATAACCCTCGAATTGAAAAAAAAAACACATGAACCTAACTCAATTGTCCTGCTAAATCTTCGGGTGTTGTAAATTTTGTGTGAATACATAAGCATTTCATATCACCAACTTTCGTATCTTTGCACAGTACAGTTTCGTCTCGGCTGTAACACGTCACAATCGCCTTTACCCCACACCTTTCACTCAATTGATAAATTGGGACTCATCACTAATCGTTCGAGGAACGACCTTCCATTGCTCACTAGACAAAACCTTCAAGGTGAATTAAGCACCTCTATCCGAGGCTATAGATAACAACATCACCATCAATTTTCACCATCAATCTCCATCAAGATTCAAGCTAGAGTCCTTCGTAACCTCGGGTTTAATTTTAATCGAATCAAGAGTGTGTTATTGAACGAATTTCGTGGGTCAAATTACAACTCCAAGTAGGGTTTTGGCTAATTTTTAATCTTATCGTTTTAGTTTTTCAATTGGATGGTTAGTTTGTATGTTATAAAATTTTGAAGTTTTTAAATCGAATCGAATGACCATTTGGGGCTATAGAAATCGAGTTAAACTATGGGTTCTTTTGTAAAAATTAATAGTTAAATCATGGTGGTTAATTTGGTCAAATAAAAATATATTTGTTAAAGTGCCTATTTTTGGTTTATTGCCTTTTTCAAGTGCTTATTAAAGTTTTCTGCATTTTCTTGTGCTTATTTGTTCGTGGCTGTAACACCACAGAATTTTGGGTGTTTGATTTTAGTTTATTTTCATTTTTGGTTCATGTAACTTGCTGTCATAATTTAAACCTGAGGATTTGTGTGGCTTAAAAATGTTTTGACAAGCTAAAAGATTGATTTTTGGATAGCTCGTTGTGGCTTAACGAACATGACTAATATTTTTGAACTTGTAATTATAATTGGAATAAATTGTGACTTTCGGTTATGATGAGCTGAGCCGTAGGCTAACGGATTTGAACTTATTGTTTAGCAAATGTAATCGTTTAATTATTTCGTAACCAGTGGAATTAATATGCCGGAGTTATGACGAGTCGCGCTCTTTGTTGCCAATGGCTCTTAACTAGATAAACGGTTTATTTTTCTAGAATTTTTTTAAAGTTGTTTATTTTTCGGAAAAGGTTCAAAGTTGCTTATTTTATGAAAAATAGTATATATCGTTTAAGTGTCATTTTCCCGAAAAATTCGATTATTGCTTGTTAATGAGCATGCATTGTTTTATAAATCATATTATTTGTCATCCTTAGATTTCGGATTAACCGTATTTGATTTTAGTGCACTTTTGAATGTGATGATCCAAACGGGATGACTCAGGTCCGTAAGTGTTGACAGCATGGATGGGCGTGCAAGGACATGGATGGATGGACTCTTGTTATTTCACATTTGATGGAACTTCAAAACAAAAAAAAAAAAAAAAAAAAAAAAAAAAAAAAAAAAAAAAAAAAAAAACCTCAAAACTTAGGTTGTGTTTAAATTATGTATATTTTAGACTCTTGTTTTGGTTCAAAACTTTTGGGACCTTGTTTCGTTAAACTCTGATAATATCAAATGTGAAACTTGTTTAAAAACATCTTTATTTATTTTTGATGTTTCCTATGACTTGTACTATGAGACTATCTGTAACATCCCTAACTCGCAGCGGCTTCAACCGTTCCTTACGGCTCAAGGCATCAGCCACGACGTTCGCCTTTCTCGGGTGGTATCTGATTTCACAGTCATAGTCGCTTAAAATTTCCAACCATCTTCGTTGCCTCATATTCAGCTCCTTCTGATCTAAGATATGTTGAAGACTCTTGTGATCGGTGAAGACAACACACTTTGTTCCGTATAGGTAGTGCCTCCATATCTTGAGTGCAAAAACCACTGCTCCTAACTCCAAATCATGCGTGGTATACTTCTATTCATGAGTCTTAAGTTTTCGGGAAGCATAAGCCATGACCTTCCCTCGTTGCATCAAAACTGCTCCTAGCCCGTGATATGATGCATCACAATAAACCACAAAATCTTCCACTCCATCTGGCAATGCTAAAATTAGTGCACTGCACAGTTTTTGCTTCAGGGTTTGAAATGCTTCTTCTTTATCCTTTCCCCATTCATACTTCTTATCCTTCTGAGTCAATGTAGTTAACGGTTTAGCTATTTTGGAAAATCCCTCGATGAATCTCCTGTAATACCCGGCCAATCCCTGAAATTGTCGGATTTCTGTAGCATCAGAAGGCGTTGGCCAATTCTCAATAGCTTCAATCTTCGCGGGATTCACATGCAACCCTTTGTTGTCAATCACATGACCAAAAAATTGTACCTTGCGAATCCAAAATTCACACTTAGAGAACTTTGCGTACAATTGTTCTTCCTTGAGCAACTTAAGAATCATTGTCAGGTGTTGCTTGTGCTCTTCTTCACTCTTGGAGTAGATCAAGATGTCGTCGATGAAAACTATGACAAACTTGTCCAAATATGGTTTACACACTCGGTTCATGAGGTCCATGAATACAGCCGGTGCATTTGTCAAACCAAAAAGCATCACTTGAAACTCATAGTGGCCATATCGAGTCCTGAACGCCGTTTTGGGAATATCCTCTTCCCGGACTCTAAGTTGATGATAACCTGACCGCAAATCTATTTTAGAGTAGTAATCTGATCCTTGCTGCTGGTCGAACAAATCGTCAATCCTAGGTAACGGGCAGCGATTCTTCACTGTTAACTTGTTCAATTCACAGTAGTCAATGCACATTCTAAACAATCCGTCCTTCTTCTTCACGAATAACACCGGTGCTCCCCAAGGTGATGAACTAGGTTGAATAAACCCTTTATCCAACAATTCCTATAACTGTTTAGACTATTCTTGCATTTCTGTCGGAGCAAGTCAATACGGTGCATGTGCCACAGGTGCAGCTCCCGGAACAAGGTCAATCAGAAATTCCACTTGTCGAACCGGTGGAAGCCCTGGTAGATCTTCAGGAAATACCTCAGGAAAATCATGCACAATTGGGACGTCCTTGAGTCGCTTCTCTCTAGGCTCTTTCTTAGACACATGTGTTAGGAATGCATGACAACCTTTCTCGATATACTTCAGGGTCTTAATGCAGGAGATGATACTTAAACGGGTTCCGCTACGGTCTCCGCGGACAACCAAGATTTCGTCATCGAGAGGGATATGAACAACTCGTTCACCGCAAATAATACTGGCTTGATGTTTGGACAGCCAATCCATACCCACTACTATGTCTAAGCTTCCGAGTTCAATAGGCATAAGGTCGATGTTAAACGGGTGATCTAGAAGGTTTAGGGTACAGTCTCGGATTACGGTGCAGGTGTTAACCAAGTTGCCATTAGCTAGTTCAATACTATAGCTGGTGTCTAGGGAGGTAGGGGTGAGGTTAAGTAGTGGTGAAATCGTAGAAGATACAAAACTCATATCGGCACCAAAATCGAATAAGACTTTAACACGAAGATTGTTGAGTAGAAACGTACCGGTGACTACGTTCGGATCCTGCTGCTGCTCCCCATTGCCCATCACATATGCTCTGCCACGAGCGCCTTCAGTTCTTTGTCCAGTTTTCTTTGGGCAATTACTCTTGTAGTTACCACGCTCCCCACATTCAAAACAAGTTACAACTGGCTGTGCGTTACTCCCAGCAGGCACAACTTTTCCCTTAAAATTGTTAGCAACATGTACAACCTTATAGCATTTCTGACACTTAACAGTGCATGGTCCAGGGTGATGTTGGTTACACTTATCACAGAACGGGTGATTCCCAGCATATCCTCCAACTTGTGCTGGTGCAGTCACGTAAGCCCTGACAGCCTCTTGTCATCTGTTCTGCTGGTGGTGATGATTGTTGTTACGGTACTGGTTGTTTTTGTTGTTGTGGTGATGGTTATGGTGAGGGTGATTGTTGTTGTTGCGGTTGTTGTAGTTGTTTTTTCTTCTGTTGTCCTCCCACTTCCTTTTGTGATCATAGTTGTTACCCTTCTGAATAGTGCCATTCTTAACCACCTGATCCATCAGTCATTCAGATATACGAATAGCATCATCCAAATTCTGAGAGTTGTAAGATGTCACGTGCCCTTCAATATTGGCTGGTAGACCAATAATGAACTTTTCCAGCAACTTCTCATTATCTGGCACCATGTGAGCACAAAAGACCTTCAGTTCTTGAAATCGTCGAACATAAGTGGTAAGGTCAACACCTTTCACAGCCAAATAGTAGAACTCAGTATCCAACTTCCTCATGTCACTACGGGAGCAATACTTCTTCACCATTTCCTTTTTAAATTCTTCCCATGGAACATTATAAGCTCTCTCTAACCCAACATCCTTAGTATATGCAATCCACCAGGATAATGCATGCTCCATCAAGGTTCCCGTTGCATACTTCACTTTGCAGTCTTCAGAGCAGTTACTTCTTAGAAATACTGATTCCATCTTCTCAAACCACTGGGTCAGACCGACGGCTCCTTCAGTTCCTTTGAAGGTAGTAGGTTGCAGTTCATGAACTCCTTGTAAGTGCAGAAACGGTTTTCATAGACAGGTTGCACTCCGGCCTGTCAAACATTCTGGTTGCCAGCACCTGTTTGCCCGGCAAGCGCCGCAGCTATGCCTTCCTCGATCAACTTCTGGATCACGGCTGGGGTCATCTTCTTAGGTGGCATAATTCTTTCAATCATTACAAATGTAAAACACTGTAAGTATTTGATTAACGTAACAGAATCATAACACAAAGTAAACAACAAAATGATACATCATAATATAGCGTCCATTCAACATCATAAATAATACATCACCAAAATACATCATAGATTCGATACTCGTCATAAGTCTTACAAGATATACAAAACAACTACAAGTTTCTTATCAAAATCTACTAACTGAAACTAGTCAGTTTAGTACATACAAGGTAAACTACTACTATAATACTAAACTACTATAATAAAGATGATCACTAATCTCTACAGACGGTCTCCTCCGTATGCAGCCAAAACATCAATACTATCATCAAAACGGAAACGCGCCATCCTGTCATAATACGCCTGCCACTGCATGGCATGGATCTCATCCCACAACTCCTGAATACTCTCCTGGTAGTGACGACTATCGATATCAGTGAACAAAACTCCAAGATCCTACCTCTCCACAATCCTCTCGACCTCTGTCATCCTCTGCTTTAACGACACCAAACGCTCCCTAATCTCTGCATCAGCTATCTTTGTAGAACTCAACCTCGCCGCCTGCTCGTACAACTCCACATATAAATCGCATGTGGCTCTCCTGTCACCCTTAATCTCCTTCTTCAACTCTAAGACCTCAAACTATCGCGTACACAATCGTCTGGACATCGACATGTAACGACCCTGGCACCAGGAGATGTCCTGCCTCAAGCGACTCAGCTCGGCTCTGAACTCGGCAGGGGCAACTCGTTATGCAGCTAAAGACTCACCCATCTCAAATGTAGATGTCACCTCTGTAGCTAAAGCGTGACCTAAGGCATCTAAAGTATCGGACTCGTAGGTAATGTTCGACACTGCTGGTGAGGGCGGTATGGGGAAAGCCTCCTGCTCCTCTTCCATTGGCTCCTCGTCATCATCATCATCATCGTCATCATCATGATCATCATCCATCTCATCCTCGTCATCATCATCCATCTCCTCATCATCATCCATCTCCTCATCATCCTTGTGAGGTACATCAATAGGGTGTGGGTCCACCTCTGGACTCGGTGGTGCAAGGGGGTGATCAACAGGTGCATCTGGTAATTGATCGGTAGGGACTGATGTAGCCATAATACTCTACATGGAGTATCGGGACAAGTATAAAAATTCTAGCCAAATTTTTATAAAATAGTTTTATATGAAATGAAATAGTCGTGGAAAAATCCAAACATATGATAGTGCAAGGCATGCATACATAAAAGTTTAAGTAAAGCACTTAAGAGCGAAGTGGCACGGAGGGCTGATGGCTATCGATTTTGAAAAATGTTTTGACTCACCCGAAAACGTTTATAGTCGAGTATGATCTCGTTCTCTATAAAGCCGGCTCTGATACCATTCTGTAACACCCCCAACTCGAAATATGGCAGCGGGACTGAGCTTTGGGTGCTACGTAAGGGGTAAGACACTCACAATCACAGAAAACGATCTCATAATGAGACGTTTTTAACAAAATATATTATTTGAATACAAAATTTAATGTTTAGAGTCTAAAAGACTCATATCACAAGTTGCAGCGGAAAATAAAGATAGTTTGCAGTGGAATAAAGACACAGTTTTAAAAGATTATTCAAATGATAAAGATAGTAAGGGTAAAAAGTATAGCCCAATGATAGCCATCCTCAACCTTCAGCCACTCCTGGTGCTCACAACATGCATCAATTACCTGAGATAAAACATGCTAAAAAGTCAACACAAAGGTTGAGTGTAATCCATAGGTTTAGTAAATAATAGTTGAGCACATGATTTTTAGTCTGGTAGATATAAGTAACAAATACAAATATCAGGTAAGCGTCACATAATCATTCGTTTTCTTTTGATTGTTAAGCTCATGACACACAAAGCGTTAACCAGCACCAGTAACCCTGGCGTAAGTCGACAGTAACCGCGGAATTTCGTAACATAATAGTTGCCCCCAAAGCTAGGTATTTTGCCAGATACCTAGTAAACTCAATTATAGTACATCACATGCTGACCGACCTTAGTCAACATGGCGGGATGGTCAAATCCTATAGGCATATAAACTACAATCGCGCTCACTCACAAGTGATAATGGTTCATGATCGAGGGACTTGCTTTTGGCAAGGAAGGTACTTAGCATTATCGCATCAGTCAGGAATAGCATACCAATAAATAATTGTGCTCATAAAAATAAGTAAGTAGCATGTATCTCCCCCACGGGTTTATAAACAATTTAAAAATAAAAGTGGGGTTATGAATCACACCATTGTAGCAGAGAAATGAGATATCACAATATGATCAAATGGGATAGCACGACAAATGAACCTCAGCACAACCTAATATATGAATAATATGTCTCAGCAATAACCTTAAAGTGATTTATAAAACAATACTCGTATTTGAAATGAAAATGTTTTATTTCAATGGAATTTGAGTTAAATAAAGTTTAAGACTCGTGTGGATACGAGATGTTAAAATAATAAATTCGGCAAACACAAACGGATACGAAGAAAGAATAACGAAGAGAAACGAGGAATTAAAATTAAGAAAAGAATAATAAAGAAAGACAAACAGAAAACATCAATAGATTGTTTCGGTGTTTTACCCTTTTCCCTAAATAATTGATGAAATATCAAAATTTTGGAAGAAGTCATATAAGTATCGAAAAGGTTTTTAACATATTTGAATAATCATAAATGATTAAATTATAAAAGGTTTTATCGAGTTTTGGGCATGATGCGCCCATTTATAAAACATTTCCAAGTCGTTACGACTCTTGAATACAAGTTTTATTGCCTCATTTTACAAGTTAAATATATAAATAATTGGACACTATCATTCGCGTATATATTAGTTATTAAGTTTATCGACTATTTTGTTTATGTTCGGGTCCAAATATGTTAAGCTCTTATGAGTCTAACATACTCTTCCGTCTCACTTACCAAAATCGTCCATAAGCTCATTGGCTAATACCGTAAATCCAATAACGTCTAATTTCATCCAAGCATAGGAAATAATAAGTAACCATGTCCAACGTCCAAATTATATTTCATGTTTTCCAAATTAATTAACCGAAACACCATATTGAATAACGAATTATAAATAAATGATAAAACAAATAAATAAAAGATATAATGGCCCAAGTATATTTGGCTTTGGCCCAACACTCAACTCATACTCTATTGGGCTTTCGGGCCCAAAGTCTTTAAGACTTAACCATTTAAGACTCATCCGAGTCCAAACCGACTCGACACCAACCCGAGGTTTTCTAACCTCGAGTCTTACACGGTCGAGACTCACTTGAGCCTCGACTAGACTCATTCTAACTAGTCGTGGCCCTTTTGGGTCACGGCTCAAACCACTTGACCTAATCAAACTATAAACCTTGGCCGTGACTCATTGAGTCACGGCTCGAGTCTATTCGAGCCAAAGGCTCTCGGCTATAGCAACAAGCCAAACCAAATCCAAGCATCAACACATCACAACCATGCCATTCCGTGACTCATGGCTATACCGTGACTCATTTGAGTCACGGCTCGAGCCAACCCGAGCCAATAGGCTCTCGGATCAACATAACGCAATCCAAATCCAAATCAACTCCAAACCTCAACACGGTACAACCATTAGGTCATGTCGTGACTCATTTGAGTCACGGCTCGAACCCACTCGAGCCTAGGGCTCTCGGATCAATAACAACCAACCATATATTATCCAAACCAACACAACAACAATCGAATCAAATACAATAATCTACTCTAAACGCCACAATAATCCAACAAATCCAAACTCAATACAACAAATCAAATCAAATATAACAAAACCATCACTGCCTAAAATCTACTATAATCCTAACCCTAGAACTCGCCGTAACTCACTGAGTCACGGTTAAAGCTTCATACGAGCCATGGGGATCTCGGCTTCAACCACCAGGGGCCAAACATCGAGACATCAATGATTCCACATCCAAATCCAAGCTACAACAATAAAGTATAAATTAGAAATAAAAGAAATAAATAAAAATAAACAACTCACCCCACCCAACTCGGAACCGAGTTGAGGGTTTCACGGCGTAATACGTTAGATCCACACGATTTTCATTTAAATCAAAAGGTTTTGACACGTTTTATTAAATAAAAATGTTATATAAAACTAGGGTTTCAATTAAAATAAAAAAAGGGGAAGGAGGAAGGCGCGTGGGTTACCGAATCGAAGAGAGGAGGTGGCGGGGAAGGCACGGTGTGGTGGTGGTGGCTGATTTTCGCGGCGGTGGTGGTGACTGTGGTGCTAAATGAGCTCGGATCGAGCTCAAACTTTCCAGAATAGATAAGGGGCTCGAGATCTATCGAATGGTGTATTATGGGGTTTCGCCAGAAAATTTTCCGGTGACTGTGGTTACCAAAGAAGATGGCCGGAAGGGGTGAGAGAGTGAGAGAGAGAATTATGTGAGGTGGTGTGTGTGTGAATGAATTAAATAATAAAAAATTGGCCTTTTATACCCAGGTAGGGACTAAACCTGGATAAATCAAAGTATAGGGGGCGCGGTGTAATATTTTGGGCGGGGATATAATTTGCCAAGTTGGTAAAACTTTTGCCATAATCACTGTGGGACCCATTCGACGTACCAAACGGACTCGAAAAATTATGATACTTGTGCCATTGTTCTCGAAATAATTTTTCTGATAAAAATGAGTATAAATATGCATAACTTTCCCGAAATCAATTTATTTAGCAAATTCAATTCGTTTCGTGTTTTCTATGTTGTGCTGACATAATAAGGGATTAAGGTTCACGTTTCTCAAGATATCTCGCGTTTCTCAAGTTCAAATAAGTTCAGAAAAGGTTCAACTTCTAAGGTGATGCAAAAATAAATATTTTGCTAGTAAAAATAGTTTGGAAAATTACCGGATGTTACACTATCGAATAACACCCCAAGTAGTATTCCGCTGCGTACCAAAAATGGGGGTGTTATATATTGCCCGTTTGGAATATAGCGCAGGAAACCCTAAACTTGAAGTTCCTGTATATCAACAAGTACTTATGGTCATATGGTTTCAGTACTCTTCTTGTATGAAGGTACATAGCTACATATTTAATTCTTTCCGATACATATGCGCTTACTTGTTTTTATACTAATTATGAAGAATCAACAGACCTAACTATTAAAAAAAGACTAAACTAAGGAAACAAAATATCTCTTGATTTTATAGGAAGGATACACAACAGGTGCACTAAGTTTGTTCTTGTTTTATGGCTATGTATGATCTTGATAATAATACAGGTATTCATAACATCATTATCCTCATGGTTGATAGTAAATCAACTACAACCAAAACTGCCAAATCATTATCATGTAGTTGGATATCAAGTTGGTTCTGTTCACTACAACATTCACCACATTCGGTGGTGACATTTTTTCCCTTTGGCGGGGACATGTCACCGCCAATACCCTTTTCGCAGGGACATGTCACCGCCGAAACGTCACCGCCCAAAGCTGGTTACTGATACTTTCGGCGGGGACTTTTACCAACTTTGGGCGGCGACTTGTGGGTCCCACCACCTTCTAGCCGGTCAAATATTGTCCAGCGTGGCATGGGTTTTCAGCGGGGACATGTCCCCGCCAAAAACTGCGAAAATTAATTAAAAATTTAATTAATCAAGTGTTTTCGGCGGGGACATGTCCCCGCAGAAAATGTATTTAACTAATTTAAAAATTAATTAATCAAGTGTTTTCGGCGGCGACGTGTCCCCGCCAATAAGGTTTTAAATATAAATATGCTTTTTTCTTTTAGCGGGGACATGTCCCCGCCAAAAGCCTCTGACCCATTTTGCAGCATATTGCTGCAAAATGGGTAATTCCATGTGTTTTCCGCAATTGGTGCAGAAAAAACCTACCAAATGCAGGAACTAAAACCTGCTGTTTTCCCCATTGCAACAACTTCGCCAAAACAACAAATTCGCCAACAAAGATTCGCTAAACATATACAACAACACCAAATTAAACCCAAATTCGCTAAAAATAATATTAATCCAAATTCGCCAACTTCGCTAAACATAGAACCTGTTTTTACAATAACTATCCAAATTCGCTAAACATAATCATATGAATCCAAATTCGCCAAAAACGGTTCAAAAACCGTGATCCACATGATATTCTACAAAACTATACATAAGCTAGCCGGGAACAATTTAGTGGGAATCCTAACACATAATAATCCATCTGAATCTACACAACTATGTCCAATAACCCAAAACAAATATAAAGTGACCCATCCGACCCATACACTAATCCCCATTCTCCTCACCATCCCTATTACCCCCAGTACCCCCAGCTCCCCGACTACCCTCCCCTGTAGGTCTAGACTCACCCGCCGACGCATTCTGGGATCCTGATGTCCCCGACAATCCCGCTGCTAGGTCCTCAGGAAAGCCCGGCTGTCTCCTCGCCCAATCCAGAATCATCTGCAGCGTGTTCCCTTGCTGCGCCACGGTCTCGCGCAGTGAGGACGAGGAGGCTTCCTCACGAGCTCGTGAGGAGCTGAGAGTCGGCCTGTGACCACTGCCAGGTAAAACTGGATCTATGCCTGGAATATGTCCCCTCTGCTTGCCGCCGATCACCTGGCGCAAGATATCCATATCTGACATACGCGTCCCAGAGGAGGTACTCTCTGACCGCAGCCGGATCATCTCATTCTGTTTAGTTACAAAAAACAAGAAAAGTAATATATAAGTTGTGATTTATTATATTGCATTAATGTTGGTGAGTTTTTGGAAATAAATTATACTTACGTATCTGGATTCGGCCTCCTCAGACTCCCAGACGCCGTCTCTAGTATGGGTGTGTTTTTACATGTCGATATGGTCTCTAGTATCCTTGGGTGGGAAACATTCTTTGAGAAATTTAAGGGTTTCGTTAAATGTGGTGTCACTCATTTTACCTTTGACCTTGATGTTCGTAAACTTTGCCATAAACTCCAATGAAGACATCCAATTACAGCCCGGGTATAGTGGCTCGTTGGCAGTGGCGAGTAACTCTGCAAACTCGCTACGTTGAGGAGTTGGCTCGTTGCTTGTCTCGCCAATATTTCCTTCAGTTGGCTCATTTTGTTCGTTATTCAGACAAATATCATGAAGGAACTCAGCCATATCACTCCAATGATGATTCGTGTTGGGTATTACAGTCTGGTCATCCGGTTCACCGTGATTATACCATTTCGTATAACTTTGGTCCCAACCGTATGAGTGTATGTGACCAAACAAATCTTCGTACTTTATCCAACCAAAGTTATGACAATAATTACATGGACATTTTACATTCCCGTCAATATTCACAAAGGAATTGCAATACTCACAAAAAGCTCTAAGACCTTTTAGAAATTCGAGGCTAACACGAGGTTTAGAGACCCAACTCTTATCAATTGGCATAACCGCGTTTTAATGATGCAATAAATAATTATTTAGAATTAAACATGTTCAAAAAAATCTACACATAAATACATAAAGGTGGAATCACGAGTTGTGCGTTCTGTTCACCTAATCCAACTATGGAAGGCAATCCTAACCCACTCTTTGAATGTTTCGTCTCATATATGAATGCGTATAATTGAATTTACTATTTGAGAAAATTTCGGCAGCATTTCCCCTCAACTCCCCAAATATGTGCATTAAAGACATATTCGTAGGAGTAAAGGGAAAACACTGTCGAAATTTTCACAAATAGTAAATCAATTATACGCATTCATATCCTAAATGAGACAAAACATTCAAAAAGCAGTCCCAAACAGGGGACTTTCCGAAATTAATTTCTAATAAATTAATTTCGGACGGGTTTTCTATGGGATGATTAACTTCGGACGGGGACTTTCAGAAATTAATCACTAAATTCCTAAAATCATTAACAATAGTCTAACACAATCAAATTCCATATAATTATAAACGAACGACTAACATCTTAAAATCAAATTCAAAAACAAAATATTATAATTCTAGAAACGTACTGATGAGGGAAAGTGAATGAATCCCGGCTAGTGAATGAATCTCTAAATAACCTACAATTCAAAAATTTACAAATATAAGAATTTAATGTACAAAAAAAAAAGAAAAAAAAAAAACATGTGGATGATTGTCACTTGCAAGATTAGAAATTTGTACACGTTAGGTTGTTTAATTGTAGAGGCCCAAAATCTCACACTATTAGGCAAGTTGCTCGAGCAGTACTGTATATGTTTTATAAGGTACACTCAACAAATCATCAATATATACTAAACCTAAACGATTGAAATCAACTGATCTATCACACAATCTCAATCAAGCATCTCCCATATGTTACACAACTAAAACCGAAATCTAAAAGTAGTTCCAAACAGCCCTAGCTAGTCTCGACAGCAGGTAACTCAGCCACTTTCACTCGTCTCTAAGCATACACAATCACATTATCAGTTTATACTAACTGATAAACAGCCAAACAACCCCTATATATAAACAGCTAAAATAATCAGTATAAACTTTTGGCGGCGACATGTCCCCGATAACACATAAACAAAAAATAATAATAATAATAATAAAGAAAACCTCGGTTGTGGTCTCGACAGCAGGCACGTTCCGCTCCTTGCTTCGGTTCTCTGCCTCGATTCTCGGCAACAGACTGAACAAAAAAAATTAACACAAAAATTAAAAAAAACTAAAAAAAAAAATCAGAAAACACAATTACTAAAAAAAAAAGTTAACATACATTGCAAAAATTAATAAATAACCAAAAAATAAAGAAATTAAAAAAAAATCAATAATTAATAAAAATCTTAAAAATTAATACCTGGGTTTGTAAAAGAGATGGAGCAAGGAAGAAAGGAGATGCGAAAAAGAAAGAATTAAATGAGGAGGGGGGTTGAGGAAATAATTATATGACGAGAGGGCATCGATCGTGCACAGCGGTGCGAGTGTGGTGTTGTGGTGGAGATGATGGTGTTGTGGTGTTGGTGGTGGAGATGGTGGTGTTGTGGTGGTGGTGGAGATGGTGCTGTTGTGGTGGAGAAGCAGATCGAAGTAGAAGAAGATAAGAGAGATGAGTGTTTTTTTTTTTTTTTTTTTTTTTTTTTGGCTAAGTGTTTAGATCTGATAATATGGAGTAAGTTTTAGCTATTACTTTCGGCGGCGACATGTCCCCGCTGAAAGTAAATATTTATTTTAATCAGACTTTTTAGCGGGGACACGTCCCCGCTAAAAGTAGTAATTTTTCGCCAAAGCATTTGGCGGGATAAAGTAAATGCTAATGAGGGAATATTAAATTTTTGGGAAAATCTATATGCGGGGACATGTCCCCGCTGAAAGTATTTTAATTAAAAAAAAAAAAAACACTTTTTAAATATTTTGTAAATTATCCTTAATTAATTTAAAACTTTTAAAATAAATATTAATTCTTTTAAATTTAACTAAAAATTTTCTAAATCATATTTTATTAATTTAAAACTTTTTAAAATTATTTACATCACGTTTACCTAATAAAATTTAAATCATTTAAAATTATTTTTAAATATTTTGTAAATTATCTTTAATTAATTTAAAAATTTTAACGAATGAGCCGAGATGTTATGGTTATACACGGGATGTTTAACGAGTGAGCCGAGATGTTATGGTTGTACACGAGATGTTTCACGAGTGAGCCGAGATGTTATGGTTGTACACGAGATGTTTCACGAGTGAGCCGAGATGTTATGGTTGTACACGAGATGTTTAACGAGTGAGCCGAGATGTTACGGTTCTACACGAGATGTTTCACGAGTGAGCCGATATGTTATGGTTGTACACGAGATGTTTAACGAGTGAGCCGAGATGTTACGGTTGTACGCGAGATGTTTCACGAGTGAGCCAAGATGTTATGGTTGTACACGAGATGTTTCACGAGTGAGCCGAGATGTTATGGTTGTAAACGAGATGTTAAACGAGTGAGCCGAGATGTTACGGTTGTACACGAGATGTTTAACGAGTGAGCCGAGATGTTACGGTTGTACACGAGATGTTTAACGAGTGAGCCGAGATGTTATGGTTGTACACGAAATGTTTAACGAGTGATCCGAGATGTTATGGTTGTACACGAGATGTTTAACGAGTGAGCCGAGATGTTACGGTTGTACACGAGATGTTTCACGAGTGAGCCGAGATGTTATGGTTGTACACGAGATGTTTCACGAGTGAGCCGAGATGTTATGGTTGCACACGAGATGTTTAACGAACGAGCCTAGATGTTACGGTTATACACGAGATGTTTAACGAATGGGCCGAGATGTTATGGTTGTACACGAGATGTTTAACGAATGAGCCGAGATGTTATGGTTGTACACGAGATGTTTAACGAATGAGCCGAGATGTTATGGTTGCACACGAGATGTTTAACGAATGAGCCGAGATGTTACGGTTATACACGAGATGTTTAACAAATGAGCCGAGATGTTACGGTTATACACGAGATGTTTAACGAATGAGCCGAGATGTTATGGTTGTACACGAGATGTTTAACGAATGAGCCGAGATGTTATGGTTGTACACGAGATGTTTAACGAATGAGCCGAGATGTTATGGTTGCACACGAAATGTTTAACGAATGAGCCGAGATGTTATGGTTGTACACGAGATGTTTAACGAATGAGCCGAGATGTTATGGTTTGTAGGTCCACAAACGATTATGGATCTCTAAGTAGTCTTGACAATGAGGAACACAATTCAATAACTAATTTTGTATTACTAACTTTTTCAATTCGTACGTACAACTCTCACGTCCAAAACTAATGACTGAAGGTTCCTTTTATACACCAAGGAAACCCTAGATACAAAACGTGTAGAATGATAAACATATCTTTACTAAAGATAACTTCGTATCTTTTCCTAACTTATAGTTAACCGACTTCCTAAATATCATGACCTGACTTAACTTCTAAGTCAAACAGACTTAACATAAGTCAACTAGACTTAACTATTACATAGACACACCAAAACTTTCCCACCCTAGATAATATCACACCATCTGTCAACAAAACACTTCCCACCAAAATCTCCCACCAAAAATTTTCCACCAAAATCTCCCACCAAAAATTTCCCACCAAAACTTTCCCACCAAAATACTCCCACCAAAAATTTCCCACCAAGATCTGCTCTTATATACTAACATCTTATCCACACAACTTCACAACCTCTTATACTCAACACCACTTAACCTCACAACCACAAACACACACTGTTATCATGGTGAAGATGGAGGAATTTGAAGCTTTTGCTTGTCCTTGTAAACGAGGAGACGTAATTCTGCGAGAATCGCATAAACCTTACTCCTGTGGTAAACAATACTATGCGTGTCCTTTATCAAAGGTGAACAATTACATACTTTTTTGTGTGTTATATAAATAATTTGGTTAGTTGTTAAAAATAATAGTTTTTTACTCTTTAACAGGGTGGGACAAAGGAGTTTGGATGCGATTTTTTTTATGGAAGGAGGAACGACTCGCCAAAATGACCGGTTCTCTTGGAGCTTCAACGCCTCCAACTCATTCCGTAGGACCATCCATAACTCCAACTCGTTACACTGCAGGACCTTCAACATCGAGTCCTGGAAATACAGAGTGCTCAAACTGCATCAAACTGAATCACCAGATAATGGTACTCAATAAAATGCTAGAAGTATATATGCATCCAAACAAACACACAGTTGATTCAGCTGCCTTATTTCACGACCTTTATAATGACATGCTAGGTGATATGGGAAATCTTCGTATGTAGGTTGTTGTTGTTGCTGTTATTGTTGTTGTTGTTGCTGTTATTGTCGTTGTTGTTGTTTGTTGTGTTATTGTTGTTGTTTAATAAAATGTTGTTGTTGTTGTTGTGAAAACTGATGTTGAACGTGCTTTATATTTTTAATTCGTACGCTTTAATGTTGGAGTAATACATATGTTTTAAATTACATATGCACAAAGAATGGAACTGAAGGAACAATATCACAAAGAATGGAACTGAGGAGATGTTTAACGAAGGGCCGTTTGGTTTATGTTGTTTGGTTTATGTTGTTTGGTAAATTACTTCCAATGATGTTGTTGTTGCTGTGAAAACTTAAGTATCCATCAAGATTCAGCCATAAGGGGCCGTTTGGTTTATGCTGTCCATACAGGGCCGTTTGGTTTATGTTGTTTTGTTAACAACAGCCCACAAGGGCCGTTTGGTTTATGCTGTCCAAACAGGGGTGTTTGGGATTGCTTATTTCCTGCACCAAAAGGGTGTTTGGGTTTATGACCTTATTTGAAGAAACAATATCACAATTAACAAACACGAAGGCAAACATTTTATTTAAAACACGCAAGAGTTCTCAAACGAAAAACTCGACAACCAAACGAAACAACTCAAACTAAACAACTCGACAACCAAACGAAACAACTCAAACTAAACAACTCGACAACTAAACGAAACAACCCATTTATTTTTTTTGCGGCTACTTCCCGCTTTGCTGGAACTCGCACCATCTTTTCCCTTCCTTGCTCTCATTTCCTTGATACGTGCAAACGTAGCTTCGAGATTTGTTACTCTATTTTCCAGATTACCAAATTCGGTGTCGAGGTCCAACGTGCTTTCAGCTTCATCGTCACCTCCAACAGCAGCAGCTTGAGCTTCAGCAGTACGTTGAGCTTCAGCAACATCTAACTCTTCCAAATACTCTCTATAGTACGAATTTCTCCTCAACCATTCCAGAATCTTGTCTCTCTGCCACGGTGCACAGTTCTCATAAGAACCATATTCATCAAAAATTTCCCAGCCCCAATGAAGTATAATTTCATTATACAGGAGCTCGTGTGATAAAGCCTTTGACCATTCCTGTTCCGGCGTTAAACCATCCATTGTTATGTGTGTTTTTTGTGAGAATTTACGTGTTTTGTGATAATTTCATTATACGATATATATAAGTTAAAAATTGGCGGGGTAAAAGAAAAATTTGGCGGGAAATACTTTTGGCGGGGACATGTCCCCGCAAAAAAGCCGCTAAATTTTGGCGCGATAAACTTACCTTTTTGGAGCCAAAATGTTTGACATTTTCAGCGGGGACATGTCCCCGCCAAAAAAGAAAAATATGCATCTTTTCTTTCGGCGGGGACATGTCCCCGCCGAAAGGTAGAGAGGGAAAAAAAGGCGGGAACGATTAAGCCTCCAAAGTTTGGTCAAAGTTTGGCAAATATGTAAAACATTTTCGGCGGGGGCGTTGAAAATTTTGTAAATGGTCAGCGAGACTTTGTGCCAGCTCAGCACATTTTTTGTCGTTTAGCGACTTTCGGCGGGGACAGAAGCGTCCCCGCCAAAACTATGGTCGCCCGTCCTCTCTTTTGTTGTAGTGGTTGTCAGAGATTTGGCAGCTGATCGTGAAATAGTTCCAGCCGCTATAGATGATCTACAACCGTTATCAAGCATGGAAGAATATAAAACTGATTTAGATAAGGGTATTGTGAATGCCATTTTTGATGAGGGTCCTTACATTGACATTTTGCTTGCAACATATGGAGACAGTTACAAAAAGGTTGGACCACTGCTCGAGGAACCGGACTTGGTTTTGTAAGTCTTTACTCTCCCTCCAAAATTTTATGTCAAATATTTTGTTTGCCGATATGGCTTGAAGCGTACTATGTGCTTAATCCATGAATGACCATGAAGTTTGGTGCTTAATCAATTTTAAATGATAATATGTTCAATCATTTCAGGCTTTCTCTCATGGATCTAATTTAAAACCAGAGTTTTCGAGGGCTATTGTAAAGGTTATTGAAAGTCCAGATTTTGACCATATGAAGAAAAAATACCTTGATATTATAACTTCTCCTCAAACACAACCAGCTCAAACCCTTCCGCAAAGGCTTGATGCTTGTAGTCTCACTTTATTATTCATATTGGTGGCACTCACAACTATAATTGCTGTTATGTTCAGAAATCTCAATTAGACGTAAACCAACTCAAATATTTCCTGAAAATCTTGCATAAGAGACATCTCAAAATTTCTCCGGATACAGAAGAGTTTGTAGAATATAATGAATAGGTCAATAAGCAATATATTAGTACGTATGATGGACATGAGACGTGTTGTTATGTTTGAAGTTTGGACATTGGAAGAAGGTCAGAGAACTTATGCCTTTAGTTTATACTCCGTATTAAACTTGGGTGGAGTTCATTCTCCTGTCATCTTGAAATAGAAGTTGTTAATTTTCTAATTACTATGTTTCCGAGTGTGTTACTCTTGATGTATGTTAAGTAAAGAACCTACATAGTTAGTTGGGGAAATGATTAAAAAAAAATATTATACTTGCCATGTAAAACCCCAAAATTTAAAACATGCAAAAAGACCAAAATGCCCCTACAATCTTAAACTTTGATTAATAAGCTTATAAAGTACCAAGTAAATTCCAAACTTCGGGAGATGATCAAGATATGAAGTAAAATTAATTCTACTATCACATTTGACATTTTGAGAAGTACTAAAATTATTTGTACACACAATAAGTACCGAAAACTTTATTATACATATTATGTTATTTAAACTTTATAATTAATTTAAAAGTTAACATTTAAATGCAAATTAAAATTAAGGAAATTATGCTAATGGGATTGGGTCTTGTGAATTCCGTTTTTCCAGCCACTTTTCCCCCAAGTCACGCCCACATTCCCTTTTTATAATAACAAACTCATTTGACCATAAATTATAATACCGAAAAATACAAAAGCACACAAAAATCCCTTGTGCATTCATCCGATCCTCTAAAATTCGTGGAGTATTTTTCTGAGCTTGTTCACCATCCAAGGAGACTAGAAAAATTCGTTTGAAGGTCTGGGGTTCATTCGTTTGGTCGTGAGAATTGTTGGTAACTCGTTTTGCATCCGAGAGGTATAATTCGTGAACCTTGTTTCCATACATTCTAAAATTAATCTAATATTTTTCACAGGTTACTTACATCATATAAGACTTAGGAAAATTGTTTAATTCGAATCATGAAAAGTTTTTAAGTCGCTTTGAATTATATGGGTTAAACCACACGTAAATTCCAAAATATGTGTTACGAATTTTCTGGGTGCCATGTTTATTTTATTTAGACCTAATATGATGTGTATGATCTGGGAAAAATGATGGAATGATTTATTGAGGCCTAGATGAGTCGTTGTAATTATTGGGGTTTAAAACGTACCTAAAATCAAATATATGCTATGCAATTTTTCTGAGTTGGTTTTATAATTTTTATGAGTTCTTTATACATCTAATAACATGGGAAAAATATTGGTTTGATTTTTGGAGGCTTATACGAATTATGGTGGAATTAATTATAAACCGGGTTTTGAAAAAAAATTAAAGAGAGAAAAGAAAATAAAAAGTGATCGATCTGATTTTTCTGATTAGGGTTTGAATCTGGAAGTTTAATGATGATATAATAATGACATGATTATTGGGTAATGATTGGATTAAATTAGGGCTTGTAATTTTCATTTAAAAAGTATATCCGATTTGAAATTAATTAAGAAGGGGGTGTTTTGTAATTTTCCAAACTTGTGGGTTATTTTTGTAAGTCGTATTAAATCTAGGAGAATTTGAAAAAAATTATAATATGGGGTCCTTATGTGTAAATATTGCAAGAAAATGAATTTATGATAATTAAAGGGTATGTTTTGTAAATTATTAACAGAGAGGGACTAAAAGAGTGATTTCTGGAAAGTTGAATTCAATCTGAGTAAATGATGATATTAAGGGTGTTTTGTGTAAATTTGAGTATTTATGGGCTTAATGTGTAATTAATATGGAATTATGATTTAATTAATAAGTTTTGTAAACTTAAGGGACTAATTATGTAAATTCTGAAATCTGAGGTGCTGAATTCGTACAATAGATATTTCTGAGGTAACATTCTGTAATTTGGTAACTTATGAGGCTTGGTCGGTAAATATGGATACTGTTGGGGCGAAATCATGAATTAGGTAAGTATAAGGTTTGTTTTGTAAATATTATAACTAAGGGGTGTAAATTGTAAACATTAGAACATGAAGGATCAAATGTGTCATTCTGAATAAATTAAGTGTTTAAATCAGCAACATGTGATATTTTTCATATTAGACCCTTAAACTTGGTGAATTTGCATTTGAAACCCTAAATTCTGAAAACTTGTCATAAGTAACCCTGAACTTTCGTAACGTGTTAAAATGTACCCTATGTTCAGAATATGTGTAATGAAGACTCAACCTAATCTGTAATACTAGTGTCTAACTAAATATGGGAAGTTAATAATTCTGTAAACCTGCTAAAAGTAGAAAGTTTCTAAATCTGGAAAGTTACTAAATCTGGAAAGTACTTTAAAATGGAAGGTTAACCAAAATAGAAATCTGACTTAGAATCTTCTATGATTCCGTCTTCTATTCCTTTAGGTGTGAAGAAGGAGAGATCTTGATCTGTCTTGTGCTCTATTTTCTGTCTTTGCTTTCGTAATAAGGTACAGATATTCTGACCTTCTCTGTAAGGTTTCCTATGATCTCTTTCATGTTCTGATCTGTTTAGCCTCTGATTTGATACCTTTGCTATGACTCCCTTCAGTATGACCTATGATATGAACCTGGGCTATGGAAATCTTTTAATTCTGACCTGGAAATGATTTGAGGAAAAGCTATTTTAAAATGATGTTTGCAAATTATGATACAATACTCTTTTAATTGGGATTTTACTAAACTTTATAAAAACTAGTTTAAAAGACTATCTTTACGAAAAACCGTTTGAAAGATCATTTTATGAAAACTACTCTGAAGGATCATTTTTATGAAAACCGTCATTTAAAAGATAGTTTTAAATGGACTCTTAATTAGAAACTTTTTTTTTTTTTTTTTTTTTTTTTTTTTAAATGAACTGTTACTATGGAACTTTGATTTTGACCTTCTGATATTGACCTTCTGATGTTGACCTTCTGATATTGACCTTCTGATGTTGACCTTCTGATATTGACTTCTGATATTGAAACTTGTGATATGACACTCTGATTTGATATGATATCTGACTCTTAGTTTGATACCCGAGCCAAAATTTGTGACCCTAGCCGTGAAGGTAACATGGCCGTGTCTGTGATGCACCACTGGCATGACTAGTGTGTAGCCCTAGTGATTTGGTTACACCGTCCCTTTGTTTTGGTCTGCATATGATTGGGTAGGGGCGTATAGATGCATCCTAGATCTGTTCAGTTTAGTGGATTTAACTATATATGATATGATTTCTGTTCTGGTGACTGGTACTGTGTGCAATACATGCCTTTCACATATTTCTGGGAGCTAGCTACTCCATTTTGAAGAATGAGGACACCCCTCATATTATCTGATTATCTGAGAGGTCTCCCCTCTATATGATTATGAAGATTTATGGTTACGATATGATATGATCTGTTTCTGGGCTCGTGGTGGATTACTATCCCTTTCTCTTTCCCTTATACTTATTCATTGACTTATCCCTTGAACCATATTACATCTGTTTGACCTTTGTTTCTGTTATTCTGTAATATTCTCTATTTCTGTTTATTATCGTTATATCTGTTCACTGGGCTTTTTAAGCTCAGCCGCACGTTTTCTTTTCGTGTGCGGCAGGTTATAAGCAGGACGACGGGTTTGGGTATGAGTGAAGAGACTTTTGGACTTAGAAGACCTTGATAGTTATTCTGAAGTAGAAGTCATTAGAAGGATTGCATTTGCAGACGTAGTATTTAGTTTTGTTTCATTCTTAACCTTGAAATGTTAGTATTTCATTTGTAACCTTTGAAATTATTGTATTACTATTGAAGTATGCTTTGTTTGATCTGATATGAAACCATTAACGTGACATCTTTACCCTTGCCGGGTTGGGGTGTTACAATTATGGTATCAGAGCGACAGGCTGCGATTTCGTAATACATTTACCCTTGACCTGTGTAAGTTAGGACCACTAAGCTTTCCCTGTAGGCGCTCGTAAGACAACCTTTGAAAATTTGCTTTAGGATTTCCCTATAGGAGCTTAAGTTCTGACCGGTGAGGAATGGGTAGACTATAAGGCATTTGTTTAGGTATCATTGCTTCCGCATCACTCTGATTCGTACCCTACTCTTGGTTTAAGCCTCTTGAGATCCCTATTGGAAATTGAAAGCTTATGCCTTGCACCACCTAAGTTTTGAAACCTAAATGAATCTTGAAAGCATTAAGAATTGCATAGTAATTTCCTGACACTATTTGATCCTTACCTTCAGATTCCGACTCTGACCTCTGATCTTTGTTAATCATTTCGATGCCTCTTGGGCATTTTGAGAATCTCCATGGCGAGTAGTTTGGCTTTCCCTCTTGATTATGACATTTGTTTTTGTTGACCTCTGAGACTGTAGAAGTACTAGGTGGATGAAGATAGATTGTTTTGCTTACGACTCGAGATAAAGTATGATCATCATGAAGGCATATTTATGTGGCGCTGGTATTATTAACGTGATAATACTTACACCATATAATGTGCCCTCATTGTGGCCATAGGATATCTTGGGAAGTACCTAAGAAGTTTAGAACTTGATTCCCGATGGATTATCTGTGATTAGTGAGACCTTAGGTTCATCCCATCTATGCGCATACTCTGTCTTCGTTCATTAAATATCTGAATAAGTTTGAACTCTCGTTTTGCATTCTGTTGACCCCGGCTATAATCTAGAACCCTTGAAGAACTCTCTGCTATAGATAAAATTAGTTCGATCTAAAATTTTCTTCGTATATGAGCCTTTCTGAAGATTCACCTATCATTATGTTTCATGGTCTTTTGATTGGAAACGACCTAATTTGTCTCTGTCTGAGGAAAATTGAACCCACTTCGCTTTGTTTCGATTCATGAGTAATTATTTGATCCGAAGATCCTTTCTGAAAGAACCTCCCCGGCATGAAAACGTTTGTGACGATCTTTTTCGATTTGCTACGACTTCGTTTAGCTTTGCGACTTCAATTTTCGAGGACGAAAATTTTTTTTTTAGGGGGGAAGAGTTGTAAAACCCCAAAATTTAAAACATGCAAAAAGACCAAAATGCCCCTACAATCTTAAACTTTGATTAATAAGCTTATAAAGTACCAAGTAAATTCCAAACTTCGGGAGATGATCAAGATATGAAGTAAAATTAATTCTACTATCACATTTGACATTTTGGGAAGTACTAAAATTATTTGTACACACAATAAGTACCGAAAACTTTATTATACATATTAGGTTATTTAAACTTTATAATTAATTTAAAAGTTAACATTTAAATGCAAATTAAAATTAAGGAAATTATGCTAATGGGATTGGGTCTTGTGAATTCCGTTTTTCCAGCCACTTTTCCCCCAAGTCACGCCCACATTCCCTTTTTATAATAACAAACTCATTTGACCATAAATTATAATACCGAAAAATACAAAAGCACACAAAAATCCCTTGTGCATTCATCCGATCCTCTAAAATTCGTGGAGTATTTTTCTGAGCTTGTTCACCATCCAAGGAGACTAGAAAAATTCGTTTGAAGGTCTGGGGTTCATTCGTTTGGTCGTGAGAATTGTTGGTAACTCGTTTTGCATCCGAGAGGTATAATTCGTGAACCTTGTTTCCATACGTTCTAAAATTAATCTAATATTTTTCACAGGTTACTTACATCATATAAGACTTAGGAAAATTGTTTAATTCGAATCATGCAAAGTTTTTAAGTCGCTTTGAATTATATGGGTTAAAACACACGTAAATTCCAAAATATGTGTTACGAATTTTCTGGGTGCCATGTTTATTTTATTTAGACCTAATATGATGTGTATGATCTGGGAAAAATGATGGAATGATTTATTGAGGCCTAGATGAGTCGTTGTAATTATTGGGGTTTAAAACGTACCTAAAATCAAATATATGCTATGCAATTTTTCTGAGTTGGTTTTATAATTTTTATGAGTTCTTTATACATCTAATAACATGGGAAAAATATTGGTTTGATTTTTGGAGGCTTATACGAATTATGGTGGAATTAATTATAAACCGGGTTTTGAAAAAAATTAAAGAGAGAAAAGAAAATAAAAAGTGATCGATCTGATTTTTCTGATTAAGGTTTGAATCTGGAAGTTTAATGATGATATAATAATGACATGATTATTGGGTAATGATTGGATTAAATTAGGGCTTGTAATTTTCATTTAAAAAGTATACCCGATTTGAAATTAATTAAGAAGGGGGTGTTTTGTAATTTTCCAAACTTGTGGGTTATTTTTGTAAGTTGTATTAAATCTAGGAGAATTTGAAAAAAATTATAATATGGGGTCCTTATGTGTAAATATTGCAAGAAAATGAATTTATGATAATTAAAGGGTATGTTTTGTAAATTATTAACAGAGAGGGACTAAAAGAGTGATTTCTGGAAAGTTGAATTCAATCTGAGTAAATGATGATATTAAGGGTGTTTTGTGTAAATTTGAGTATTTATGGGCTTAATGTGTAATTAATATGGAATTATGATTTAATTAATAAGTTTTGTAAACTTAAGGGACTAATTATGTAAATTCTGAAATCTGAGGTGCTGAATTCGTACAATAGATATTTCTGAGGTAACATTCTGTAATTTGGTAACTTATGAGGCTTGGTCGGTAAATATGGATACTGTGGGGGTGAAATCATGAATTAGGTAAGTATAAGGTTTGTTTTGTAAATATTATAACTAAGGGGTGTAAATTGTAAACATTGGAACATGAAGGATCAAATGTGTCATTCTGAATAAATTAAGTGTTTAAATCAGCAACATGTGATATTTTTCATATTAGACCCTTAAACTTGGTGAATTTGCATTTGAAACCCTAAATTCTGAAAACTTGTCATAAGTAACCCTGAACTTTCGTAACGTGTTAAAATGTACCCTATGTTCAGAATATGTGTAATGAAGACTCAACCTAATCTGTAATACTAGTGTCTAACTAAATATGGGAAGTTAATAATTCTGGAAACCTGCTAAAAGTAGAAAGTTTCTAAATCTGGAAAGTTACTAAATCTGGAAAGTACTTTAAAATGGAAGGTTAACCAAAATAGAAATCTGACTTAGAATCTTCTATGATTCCGTCTTCTATTCCTTTAGGTGTGAAGAAGGAGAGATCTTGATATGTCTTGTGCTCTATTTTCTGTCTTTGCTTTCGTAATAAGGTACAGATATTCTGACCTTCTCTGTAAGGTTTCCTATGATCTCTTTCATGTTCTGATCTGTTTAGCCTCTGATTTGATACCTTTGCTATGACTCCCTTCAGTATGACCTATGATATGAACCTGGGCTATGGAAATCTTTTAATTCTGACCTGGAAATGATTTGAGGAAAAGCTATTTTAAAATGATGTTTGCAAATTATGATACAATACTCTTTTAATTGGGATTTTACTAAACTTTATAAAAACTAGTTTAAAAGACTATCTTTACGAAAAACCGTTTGAAAGATCATTTTATGAAAACTACTCTGAAGGATCATTTTTATGAAAACCGTCATTTAAAAGATAGTTTTAAATGGACTCTTAATTAGAAACTTTTTTTTTTTTTTTTTTTTTTTTTTTTTAAATGAACTGTTACTATGGAACTTTGATTTTGACCTTCTGATATTGACCTTCTGATGTTGACCTTCTGATATTGACCTTCTGATGTTGACCTTCTGATATTGACTTCTGATATTGAAACTTGTGATATGACACTCTGATTTGATATGATATCTGACTCTTAGTTTGATACCCGAGCCAAAATTTGTGACCCTAGCCGTGAAGGTAACATGGCCGTGTCTGTGATGCACCACTGGCATGACTAGTGTGTAGCCCTAGTGATTTGGTTACACCGTCCCTTTGTTTTGGTCTGCATATGATTGGGTAGGGGCGTATAGATGCATCCTAGATCTGTTCAGTTTAGTGGATTTAACTATATATGATATGATTTCTGTTCTGGTGACTGGTACTGTGTGCAATACATGCCTTTCACATATTTCTGGGAGCTAGCTACTCCATTTTGAAGAATGAGGACACCCCTCATATTATCTGATTATCTGAGAGGTCTCCCCTCTATATGATTATGAAGATTTATGGTTACGATATGATATGATCTGTTTCTGGGCTCGTGGTGGATTACTATCCCTTTCTCTTTCCCTTATACTTATTCATTGACTTATCCCTTGAACCATATTACATCTGTTTGACCTTTGTTTCTGTTATTCTGTAATATTCTCTATTTCTGTTTATTATCGTTATATCTGTTCACTGGGCTTTTTAAGCTCAGCCGCACGTTTTCTTTTCGTGTGCGGCAGGTTATAAGCAGGACGACGGGTTTGGGTATGAGTGAAGAGACTTTTGGACTTAGAAGACCTTGATAGTTATTCTGAAGTAGAAGTCATTAGAAGGATTGCATTTGCAGACGTAGTATTTAGTTTTGTTTCATTCTTAACCTTGAAATGTTAGTATTTCATTTGTAACCTTTGAAATTATTGTATTACTATTGAAGTATGCTTTGTTTGATCTGATATGAAACCATTAACGTGACATCTTTACCCTTGCCGGGTTGGGGTGTTACAATTATGGTATCAGAGCGACAGGCTGCGATTTCGTAATACATTTACCCTTGACCTGTGTAAGTTAGGACCACTAAGCTTTCCCTGTAGGCGCTCGTAAGACAACCTTTGAAAATTTGCTTTAGGATTTCCCTATAGGAGCTTAAGTTCTGACCGGTGAGGAATGGGTAGACTATAAGGCATTTGTTTAGGTATCATTGCTTCCGCATCACTCTGATTCGTACCCTACTCTTGGTTTAAGCCTCTTGAGATCCCTATTGGAAATTGAAAGCTTATGCCTTGCACCACCTAAGTTTTGAAACCTAAATGAATCTTGAAAGCATTAAGAATTGCATAGTAATTTCCTGACACTATTTGATCCTTACCTTCAGATTCCGACTCTGACCTCTGATCTTTGTTAATCATTTCGATGCCTCTTGGGCATTTTGAGAATCTCCATGGCGAGTAGTTTGGCTTTCCCTCTTGATTATGACATTTGTTTTTGTTGACCTCTGAGACTGTAGAAGTACTAGGTGGATGAAGATAGATTGTTTTGCTTACGACTCGAGATAAAGTATGATCATCATGAAGGCATATTTATGTGGCGCTGGTATTATTAACGTGATAATACTTACACCATATAATGTGCCCTCATTGTGGCCATAGGATATCTTGGGAAGTACCTAAGAAGTTTAGAACTTGATTCCCGATGGATTATCTGTGATTAGTGAGACCTTAGGTTCATCCCATCTATGCGCATACTCTGTCTTCGTTCATTAAATATCTGAATAAGTTTGAACTCTCGTTTTGCATTCTGTTGACCCCGGCTATAATCTAGAACCCTTGAAGAACTCTCTGCTATAGATAAAATTAGTTCGATCTAAAATTTTGTTCGTATATGAGCCTTTCTGAAGATTCACCTATCATTATGTTTCATGGTCTTTTGATTGGAAACGACCTAATTTGTCTCTGTCTGAGGAAAATTGAACCCACTTCGCTTTGTTTCGATTCATGAGTAATTATTTGCTCCGAAGATCCTTTCTAAAAGAACCTCCCCGGCATGAAAACGTTTGTGACGATCTTTTTCGATTTGCTACGACTTCGTTTAGCTTTGCGACTTCAATTTTCGAGGACGAAAATTTTTTTTTTAGGGGGGAAGAGTTGTAAAACCCCAAAATTTAAAACATGCAAAAAGACCAAAATGCCCCTACAATCTTAAACTTTGATTAATAAGCTTATAAAGTACCAAGTAAATTCCAAACTTCGGGAGATGATCAAGATATGAAGTAAAATTAATTCTACTATCACATTTGACATTTTGGGAAGTACTAAAATTATTTGTACACACAATAAGTACCGAAAACTTTATTATACATATTATGTTATTTAAACTTTATAATTAATTTAAAAGTTAACATTTAAATGCAAATTAAAATTAAGGAAATTATGCTAATGGGATTGGGTCTTGTGAATTCCTTTTTTCCAGCCACTTTTCCCCCAAGTCACGCCCACATTCCCTTTTTATAATAACAAACTCATTTGACCATAAATTATAATACCGAAAAATACAAAAGCACACAAAAATCCCTTGTGCATTCATCCGATCCTCTAAAATTCGTGGAGTATTTTTCTGAGCTTGTTCACCATCCAAGGAGACTAGAAAAATTCGTTTGAAGGTCTGGGGTTCATTCGTTTGGTCGTGAGAATTGTTGGTAACTCGTTTTGCATCCGAGAGGTATAATTCGTGAACCTTGTTTCCATACGTTCTAAAATTAATCTAATATTTTTCACAGGTTACTTACATCATATAAGACTTAGGAAAATTGTTTAATTCGAATCATGCAAAGTTTTTAAGTCGCTTTGAATTATATGGGTTAAAACACACGTAAATTCCAAAATATGTGTTACGAATTTTCTGGGTGCCATGTTTATTTTATTTAGACCTAATATGATGTGTATGATCTGGGAAAAATGATGGAATGATTTATTGAGGCCTAGATGAGTCGTTGTAATTATTGGGGTTTAAAACGTACCTAAAATCAAATATATGCTATGCGATTTTTCTGAGTTGGTTTTATAATTTTTATGAGTTCTTTATACATCTAATAACATGGGAAAAATATTGGTTTGATTTTTGGAGGCTTATACGAATTATGGTGGAATTAATTATAAACCGGGTTTTGAAAAAAATTAAAGAGAGAAAAGAAAATAAAAAGTGATCGATCTGATTTTTCTGATTAGGGTTTGAATCTGGAAGTTTAATGATGTTATTATGATGATATAATAATGACATGATTATTGGGTAATGATTGGATTAAATTAGGGCTTGTAATTTTCATTTAAAAAGTATATCCGATTTGAAATTAATTAAGAAGGGGGTGTTTTGTAATTTTCCAAACTTGTGGGTTATTTTTGTAAGTCGTATTAAATCTGGGAGAATTTGAAAAAAATTATAATATGGGGTCCTTGTGTGTAAATATTGCAAGAAAATGAATTTATGATAATTAAAGGGTATGTTTTGTAAATTATTAACAGAGAGGGACTAAAAGAGTAATTTCTGGAAAGTTGAATTCAATCTGAGTAAATGATGATATTAAGGGTGTTTTGTGTAAATTTGAGTATTTATGGGCTTAATGTGTAATTAATATGGAATTATGATTTAATTAATAAGTTTTGTAAACTTAAGGGACTAATTATGTAAATTCTAAAATCTGAGGTGCTGAATTCGTACAATAGATATTTCTGAGGTAACATTCTGTAATTTGGTAACTTATGAGGCTTGGTCGGTAAATATGGATACTGTGGGGGTGAAATCATGAATTAGGTAAGTATAAGGTTTGTTTTGTAAATATTATAACTAAGGGGTGTAAATTGTAAACATTGGAACATGAAGGATCAAATGTGTCATTCTGAATAAATTAAGTGTTTAAATCAGCAACATGTGATATTTTTCATATTAGACCCTTAAACTTGGTGAATTTGCATTTGAAACCCTAAATTCTGAAAACTTGTCATAAGTAACCCTGAACTTTCGTAACGTGTTAAAATGTACCCTATGTTCAGAATATGTGTAATGAAGACTCAACCTAATCTGTAATACTAGTGTCTAACTAAATATGGGAAGTTAATAATTCTGGAAACCTGCTAAAAGTAGAAAGTTTCTAAATCTGGAAAGTTACTAAATCTGGAAAGTACTTTAAAATGGAAGGTTAACCAAAATAGAAATCTGACTTAGAATCTTCTATGATTCCGTCTTCTATTCCTTTAGGTGTGAAGAAGGAGAGATCTTGATCTGTCTTGTGCTCTATTTTCTGTCTTTGCTTTCGTAATAAGGTACAGATATTCTGACCTTCTCTGTAAGGTTTCCTATGATCTCTTTCATGTTCTGATCTGTTTAGCCTCTGATTTGATACCTTTGCTATGACTCCCTTCAGTATGACCTATGATATGAACCTGGGCTATGGAAATCTTTTAATTCTGACCTGGAAATGATTTGAGGAAAAGCTATTTTAAAATGATGTTTGCAAATTATGATACAATACTCTTTTAATTGGGATTTTACTAAACTTTATAAAAACTAGTTTAAAAGACTATCTTTACGAAAAACCGTTTGAAAGATCATTTTATGAAAACTACTCTGAAGGATCATTTTTATGAAAACCGTCATTTAAAAGATAGTTTTAAATGGACTCTTAATTAGAAACTTTTTTTTTTTTTTTTTTTTTTTTTTTTTAAATGAACTGTTACTATGGAACTTTGATTTTGACCTTCTGATATTGACCTTCTGATGTTGACCTTCTGATATTGACCTTCTGATGTTGACCTTCTGATATTGACTTCTGATATTGAAACTTGTGATATGACACTCTGATTTGATATGATATCTGACTCTTAGTTTGATACCCGAGCCAAAATTTGTGACCCTAGCCGTGAAGGTAACATGGCCGTGTCTGTGATGCACCACTGGCATGACTAGTGTGTAGCCCTAGTGATTTGGTTACACCGTCCCTTTGTTTTGGTCTGCATATGATTGGGTAGGGGCGTATGGATGCATCCTAGATCTGTTCAGTTTAGTGGATTTAACTATATATGATATGATTTCTGTTCTGGTGACTGGTACTGTGTGCAATACATGCCTTTCACATATTTCTGGGAGCTAGCTACTCCATTTTGAAGAATGAGGACACCCCTCATATTATCTGATTATCTGAGAGGTCTCCCCTCTATATGATTATGAAGATTTATGGTTACGATATGATATGATCTGTTTCTGGGCTCGTGGTGGATTACTATCCCTTTCTCTTTCCCTTATACTTATTCATTGACTTATCCCTTGAACCATATTACATCTGTTTGACCTTTGTTTCTGTTATTCTGTAATATTCTCTATTTCTGTTTATTATCGTTATATCTGTTCACTGGGCTTTTTAAGCTCAGCCGCACGTTTTCTTTTCGTGTGCGGCAGGTTATAAGCAGGACGACGGGTTTGGGTATGAGTGAAGAGACTTTTGGACTTAGAAGACCTTGATAGTTATTCTGAAGTAGAAGTCATTAGAAGGATTGCATTTGCAGACGTAGTATTTAGTTTTGTTTCATTCTTAACCTTGAAATGTTAGTATTTCATTTGTAACCTTTGAAATTATTGTATTACTATTGAAGTATGCTTTGTTTGATCTGATATGAAACCATTAACGTGACATCTTTACCCTTGCCGGGTTGGGGTGTTACAATTATGGTATCAGAGCGACAGGCTGCGATTTCGTAATACATTTACCCTTGACCTGTGTAAGTTAGGACCACTAAGCTTTCCCTGTAGGCGCTCATAAGACAACCTTTGAAAATTTGCTTTAGGATTTCCCTATAGGAGCTTAAGTTCTGACCGGTGAGGAATGGGTAGACTATAAGGCATTTGTTTAGGTATCATTGCTTCCGCATCACTCTGATTCGTACCCTACTCTTGGTTTAAGCCTCTTGAGATCCCTATTGGAAATTGAAAGCTTATGCCTTGCACCACCTAAGTTTTGAAACCTAAATGAATCTTGAAAGCATTAAGAATTGCATAGTAATTTCCTGACACTATTTGATCCGTACCTTCAGATTCCGACTCTGAACCCTGATCTTTGTTAATCATTTCGATGCCTCTTGGGCATTTTGAGAATCTCCATGGCGAGTAGTTTGGCTTTCCCTCTTGATTATGACATTTGTTTTTGTTGACCTCTGAGACTGTAGAAGTACTAGGTGGATGAAGATAGATTGTTTTGCTTACGACTCGAGATAAAGTATGATCATCATGAAGGCATATTTATGTGGCGCTGGTATTATTAACGTGATAATACTTACACCATATAACGTGCCCTCATTGTGGCCATAGGATATCTTGGGAAGTACCTAAGAAGTTTAGAACTTGATTCCCGATGGATTATCTGTGATTAGTGAGACCTTAGGTTCATCCCATCTATGCGCATACTCTGTCTTCGTTCATTAAATATCTGAATAAGTTTGAACTCTCGTTTTGCATTCTGTTGACCCCGGCTATAATCTGGAACCCTTGAAGAACTCTCTGCTATAGATAAAATTAGTTCGATCTAAAATTTTGTTCGTATATGAGCCTTTCTGAAGATTCACCTATCATTATGTTTCATGGTCTTTTGATTGGAAACGACCTAATTTGTCTCTGTCTGAGGAAAATTGAACCCACTTCGCTTTGTTTCGATTCATGAGTAATTATTTGATCCGAAGATCCTTTCTGAAAGAACCTCCCCGGCATGAAAACGTTTGTGACGATCTTTTTCGATTTGCTACGACTTCGTTTAGCTTTGCGACTTCAATTTTCGAGGACGAAAATTTTTTTTTTAGGGGGGAAGAGTTGTAAAACCCCAAAATTTAAAACATGCAAAAAGACCAAAATGCCCCTACAATCTTAAACTTTGATTAATAAGCTTATAAAGTACCAAGTAAATTCCAAACTTCGGGAGATGATCAAGATATGAAGTAAAATTAATTCTACTATCACATTTGACATTTTGGGAAGTACTAAAATTATTTGTACACACAATAAGTACCGAAAACTTTATTATACATATTATGTTATTTAAACTTTATAATTAATTTAAAAGTTAACATTTAAATGCAAATTAAAATTAAGGAAATTATGCTAATGGGATTGGGTCTTGTGAATTCCGTTTTTCCAGCCACTTTTCCCCCAAGTCACGCCCACATTCCCTTTTTATAATAACAAACTCATTTGACCATAAATTATAATACCGAAAAATACAAAAGCACACAAAAATCCCTTGTGCATTCATCCGATCCTCTAAAATTCGTGGAGTATTTTTCTGAGCTTGTTCACCATCCAAGGAGACTAGAAAAATTCGTTTGAAGGTCTGGGGTTCATTCGTTTGGTCGTGAGAATTGTTGGTAACTCGTTTTGCATCCGAGAGGTATAATTCGTGAACCTTGTTTCCATACGTTCTAAAATTAATCTAATATTTTTCACAGGTTACTTACATCATATAAGACTTAGGAAAATTGTTTAATTCGAATCATGCAAAGTTTTTAAGTCGCTTTGAATTATATGGGTTAAAACACACGTAAATTCCAAAATATGTGTTACGAATTTTCTGGGTGCCATGTTTATTTTATTTAGACCTAATATGATGTGTATGATCTGGGAAAAATGATGGAATGATTTATTGAGGCCTAGATGAGTCGTTGTAATTATTGGGGTTTAAAACGTACCTAAAATCAAATATATGCTATGCGATTTTTCTGAGTTGGTTTTATAATTTTTATGAGTTCTTTATACATCTAATAACATGGGAAAAATATTGGTTTGATTTTTGGAGGCTTATACGAATTATGGTGGAATTAATTATAAACCGGGTTTTGAAAAAAATTAAAGAGAGAAAAGAAAATAAAAAGTGATCGATCTGATTTTTCTGATTAGGGTTTGAATCTGGAAGTTTAATGATGATATAATAATGACATGATTATTGGGTAATGATTGGATTAAATTAGGGCTTGTAATTTTCATTTAAAAAGTATACCCGATTTGAAATTAATTAAGAAGGGGGTGTTTTGTAATTTTCCAAACTTGTGGGTTATTTTTGTAAGTCGTATTAAATCTAGGAGAATTTGAAAAAAATTATAATATGGGGTCCTTATGTGTAAATATTGCAAGAAAATGAATTTATGATAATTAAAGGGTATGTTTTGTAAATTATTAACAGAGAGGGACTAAAAGAGTGATTTCTGGAAAGTTGAATTCAATCTGAGTAAATGATGATATTAAGGGTGTTTTGTGTAAATTTGAGTATTTATGGGCTTAATGTGTAATTAATATGGAATTATGATTTAATTAATAAGTTTTGTAAACTTAAGGGACTAATTATGTAAATTCTGAAATCTGAGGTGCTGAATTCGTACAATAGATATTTCTGAGGTAACATTCTGTAATTTGGTAACTTATGAGGCTTGGTCGGTAAATATGGATACTGTGGGGGTGAAATCATGAATTAGGTAAGTATAAGGTTTGTTTTGTAAATATTATAACTAAGGGGTGTAAATTGTAAACATTGGAACATGAAGGATCAAATGTGTCATTCTGAATAAATTAAGTGTTTAAATCAGCAACATGTGATATTTTTCATATTAGACCCTTAAACTTGGTGAATTTGCATTTGAAACCCTAAATTCTGAAAACTTGTCATAAGTAACCCTGAACTTTCGTAACGTGTTAAAATGTACCCTATGTTCAGAATATGTGTAATGAAGACTCAACCTAATCTGTAATACTAGTGTCTAACTAAATATGGGAAGTTAATAATTCTGGAAACCTGCTAAAAGTAGAAAGTTTCTAAATCTGGAAAGTTACTAAATCTGGAAAGTACTTTAAAATGGAAGGTTAACCAAAATAGAAATCTGACTTAGAATCTTCTATGATTCCGTCTTCTATTCCTTTAGGTGTGAAGAAGGAGAGATCTTGATCTGTCTTGTGCTCTATTTTCTGTCTTTGCTTTCGTAATAAGGTACAGATATTCTGACCTTCTCTGTAAGGTTTCCTATGATCTCTTTCATGTTCTGATCTGTTTAGCCTCTGATTTGATACCTTTGCTATGACTCCCTTCAGTATGACCTATGATATGAACCTGGGCTATGGAAATCTTTTAATTCTGACCTGGAAATGATTTGAGGAAAAGCTATTTTAAAATGATGTTTGCAAATTATGATACAATACTCTTTTAATTGGGATTTTACTGAACTTTATAAAAACTAGTTTAAAAGACTATCTTTACGAAAAACAGTTTGAAAGATCATTTTATGAAAACTACTCTGAAGGATCATTTTTATGAAAACCGTCATTTAAAAGATAGTTTTAAATGGACTCTTAATTAGAATTTTTTTTTTTTTTTTTTTTTTTTTTTTTTAAATGAACTGTTACTATGGAACTTTGATTTTGACCTTCTGATATTGACCTTCTGATGTTGACCTTCTGATATTGACCTTCTGATGTTGACCTTCTGATATTGACTTCTGATATTGAAACTTGTGATATGACACTCTGATTTGATATGATATCTGACTCTTAGTTTGATACCCGAGCCAAAATTTGTGACCCTAGCCATGAAGGTAACATGGCCGTGTCTGTGATGCACCACTGGCATGACTAGTGTGTAGCCCTAGTGATTTGGTTACACCGTCCCTTTGTTTTGGTCTGCATATGATTGGGTAGGGGCGTATGGATGCATCCTAGATCTGTTCAGTTTAGTGGATTTAACTATATATGATATGATTTCTGTTCTGGTGACTGGTACTGTGTGCAATACATGCCTTTCACATATTTCTGGGAGCTAGCTACTCCATTTTGAAGAATGAGGACACCCCTCATATTATCTGATTATCTGAGAGGTCTCCCCTCTATATGATTATGAAGATTTATGGTTACGATATGATATGATCTGTTTCTGGGCTCGTGGTGGATTACTATCCCTTTCTCTTTCCCTTATACTTATTCATTGACTTATCCCTTGAACCATATTACATCTGTTTGACCTTTGTTTCTGTTATTCTGTACTATTCTCTATTTCTGTTTATTATCGTTATATCTGTTCACTGGGCTTTTTAAGCTCAGCCGCACGTTTTCTTTTCGTGTGCGGCAGGTTATAAGCAGGACGACGGGTTTGGGTATGAGTGAAGAGACTTTTGGACTTAGAAGACCTTGATAGTTATTCTGAAGTAGAAGTCATTAGAAGGATTGCATTTGCAGACGTAGTATTTAGTTTTGTTTCATTCTTAACCTTGAAATGTTAGTATTTCATTTGTAACCTTTGAAATTATTGTATTACTATTGAAGTATGCTTTGTTTGATCTGATATGAAACCATTAACGTGACATCTTTACCCTTGCCGGGTTGGGGTGTTACATGCCATGGTTTCCTTTTCAGGGTAGCGAACAAATTTTTTTGCTTTTGTGGGTAATTTACTTTCAAATTCATCCTCTTTAGGGTACTATGTGACATTTTTGCCCTTCGGGAAAAAAAATTCTATTAGCTAAGAGGGGCAAAAATGTCCAAAAATTTCGCAAAATACCCTAAAGAGGATGAATTTGAAAGAAAATTACCCACAAAAGCAAAAAATTTTGTTCGCTACTCTGAAGAGAAAATCAAGGCAAGTATTATACTTTTTTTAATCATTTGCCCTAGTTAGTTCGTTAGGTAATATTATGTATCTATCAACTTCGTTAGTTATCAACGTTTTTGCAACTTTTTTATGTAGGTGTGTATATGAATTCTTTCATATTGTAATGTGTCGGGACTCGAGTATCATATAGTTTCTGTATTGTAAGTTACAGAACCTAACGGAATACAAGCCTTGATGTTACCTAGTAGCTTGTTTCATTGTCAAAGTGAAAGTTAACATTACACTCAAATTAGATATGACAGTGACCAATTACTATTTATTTTGTTTTTTTATATGTTAAAGGAAAAAATAAACACACACTATCATGTGATGAAAATCCTAATTATATTCTTGATTTCCTAAAGCAATATTGCTATTAGTCTGAGATACCCTATGATAAGTACTCTACTTGGAGCAGGCTGGCCGGTTGAGTATGCAAATGGGCTCTAGAAAATTAAATTTAACAAACTTCCTTATAAGGACACCATGCATTTAAATCACATCAACTAGCCTAAATATAAGAGGAGGCAGAAAAATATATCCTTCTCAGCGACGACAATGTGCGTATCAAGCAAACAACAAATTGAATTAAGTTAACTGTTTTTAATTCCTTTGATTAAACTTTCTTAATGTATGTGTAAATTATTCAAAACTATAACTTTAGATGTGAAAGCAGCCCATTTTATGAATCAAAGAATGAATCAAGGTTCTTTTTAAGACTTAAAATGAAATAAAGTCATCCTTTGTCCCGTAGCAAACACTTGCATTTGCATTAAATTGGGTTATGTAATTTCAAATATATAGCTTCCACATGATGGTTGTGGTCCAACTACATGATGTAATCTTATTCATAGTATGAGCTACATTTTGGTGTCATTATTGGAGAAGTTACCATACACTAGCTCTCTGAGCAGTTCAAGAACTTCATATATAGATCTTGACAAGAAGACATAACTATTTAATTTCTTACTTTACGTTATAAGTTTTTGAACAATTCAAAAACTTCATGTACATGTCTTAACAAGAAGACATAACAAGTTAACGGTTTGCTTTATGCTATAAGTCTTCGAACAATTCAATGACTTCGTGTTTATGTCTTTACAAGAACACACATAAACTAAAGCAATTATGAACGCCGACTCTTGGCTTCAATAGTAATTTTAAGTTAATTGCATACTTTATATTTATATCTTTACAAGAAGACAAAATTATATTGGTTAAACCATTTAGTGAATGTGATGAAGTAACATTTTATTATTTTCCTTGACACTAGTTCTAAATAGGGCAACATACATCAATGTGTATAAGTCCTACTAGAATATTAGTTTTCTTACCTTGTAGTGAAGAAAAACCGTTATTCATATTATTATGTGTTGTACCTTGCACACAATTCAGATTTCTCCCACTTGTGCACGGCACAACATCATGTAAGTACACAAACAACATTATGCTTGTTTGTTTATATGAATAATATGACAGTGTCACAGATATGATTTAAGTCGAACTCAAATCATATTTGCATTACAAGTATACGTAGAACTTTTATCGTTTATTAAGGAATCATGGGTAACTATTTTATAGATAACCTTTCATGAAACGACATCAGAAAAGTGACAAGTTATCTTATAAAATGAAATGCAATGATTCTTACTAATGTAAGATGTTTCATATTTGGAAAGTAATTTATTATCTCAAGGCATACTAGAAATAAAATGGGTCACTTACAAGGTGATTAAGCTCTTAACTCCCACTGAATAAGACAACATTACATGTATGTCATTATCAGTAATGAAAATGCATAGCTCCTACTGGATTAGACAACATTGTAAGTGTTTCTTCACCAATGAAACGCAATTAGCTATTTATTTACTTTCCTACTCTCTTTGAATATCTACACATTATTACTAATGTGAGCCTCATGGACTAGTAACATGTACTTAGGTATTCAAGGGAGTGTATGAAGTTCTACTATATCGATGATGGACTAGCCATCTATGCTTATTTTTTACTTGAAATTGGCATGCAATTCCTCCTTAATTGGCCTACTTTACCACAAGGGTGTGCAGTGCCTTTATTGGGTTGAAGCAAATTACTAGACATGCTAGTTATTGCCTTCACAACTTTTGTGGTTTCATGATATTTCCATTTTCTAATTACTAAAACTCACACTATATCTTGACGTGTCCAAGACGTTATCGTTTTGGTAATTATTTATGAGCCAGGTTCAGATCCAGTTTTTGATCCCGGGACCTGTGAGTTTTATACCCACCACGCTTCCGCTATTGCGATATAGAAAATGTGTTATCTATTTATCCAAATATCTTATATGTTTAAAAAATTTCAAAACCGGATCTAGGGTTGTGAAAATGACTTGAAAGAATAAGATGTGCAACCATACTTAACATGTTTGACTTTTACAAGGCATTACGATTTCATGAGTAAGTTTTCTTTGAGTTTGATTAGAGTTGGGAAAAATCAAGTATTCCTATTCTAGCTTTCTCGAAAAAGGAAAAAGGATAGGAGTGAGTCTCTTTCTTACAAGGAAAGGAGACTTGCTTTGTCTTTTTTTAGAAAGGAACAAACTCTTGTTTACCATTTATATTGCATTAATACCATTGATAGAATCTACAAAGTTTATTTTACTGTTTTTGATAATTATCCTTTTATAAATTAACAACCCCATGTTTATAACATTATAACAATTAATTTACAAAAAGGCTAAGATCCACATTGAGCTTTTATTATGACATCAGTAGATTTGATAGCAATAGTAGATTCAATTGATAGGCGATGATCACGAATTGTATTACATGTGCAACTCTTAGTTCTTTATGGGACTCATGGCATCTAGTGAACGAGCAACTAGTGTCATGTAGGCATGTATCGTCCCATCTTTCCCTCGGGTTAAGGATCTTACATGATTAACTCGATTAAGTCATTCAATTTTAAAATGTGTGAAAATAGGTTTAGGTCTCACTGATGTGAGGATTGAGTCCATGTAAAAGGTTTAACTTCTCAAGGGATCATGAGAAGCTTGCAATCCTCAAGGCATTGTACCTGATCATTGTAGTGTAATATAGGTAGGTCCGGGGGATTGATTGTTCTTTAGGGGAATAGTGTCGTTAGGTCAAGATGTATGACGAGATAGGTCTAAAGGTGAGGGAGGATTCTTTTTGTATTTTTATATTTTTTAGAAAGCAATTAAAATCTCGGTTTTGAAGGAGTGGGCGGAATTAGTTGTTAATCAACTAACCCAAAAACTAATTATAAAACTAAAATTAAACAAAAAAAACAAGAAAAAGTAAATTGGTGAACTTCTTATGATAGGAAAATCCTGTTTACTTAGATTTAATTACTCCCTAGTTATCTCCTATTGATTCGTTGAATTGTCACGTCCTTGTTTTAGTTGAAGCGTCGTATTCCTTAGTATTGGTCGTGAGGAGGTGCCGAAGTCCCCAACTCTATGAATATTAGTCTCCCCTAAATCCCTTAACATCCATTAAGTTTTCTAGGATCTACAAGCCGCAATTCACGCAATAAATACAACGAACAAAACCAATAGTGCACTATACGGTTGCGTTTTTAAGACATTCAAGCTAGTTACATATAAGAGGTCAGCCAGTTTTCTTAACCTAACGCGATAACAATCAACTAAACAAGAGACAACAAATCAATATTCAATAACTAGGTTTCATTAGATCTAAGCAAACACAAACAAACTTAAGCTAGCATGATAGATAAACAATTAATTAAACAACACATAGACATATTGAATGATTAAACGAATAACTTATCTTCAATAAAGCATAAGGTTAAAGGGTTGAAAAACCCTTACAAAGCTGCTGAAATTCGACTAGGGTTTATTTTCCAAAAGATATCACCCTTAGCAATGAAAACTTTCGAAAATATATATAGGAATACAGTTCTGACGGCATCAGGTTATAGCCTCTGACGTCGTCAACTCGCCGTGGTTTAGGGTTTAGTTTGTGTAATCGCCGCTCTGACGGCGTCAGAAAGGGATCTGAGCCCGTCACTTGTAAAATCCTTCGGAGCCGTCTCTTGTCATCATAAAGCGTGACGCCCATCTCTACTTTACACTTGACGGCGTCAGGTTATAAAGCCTTCAAAATCTTCTGAGGTGTCACTTGTTAGCTCAACACTAGAAATCTTTCACGAGTTTACAAGGGACGGCGTCACGTTGTGTCTAGTGACGCCGTCAAATCTCCAAGTCTGACTTACTTTTCGCGATTTTGTCGTTTTCTTCACTTTATCGTCTAAATATGCTCCAAAAGTGCCGTTTTTCACAATTCTCGTCCCAAGTACCTAAAATACAAAAAAAAACGATTTGAGGCAATATTTGATCATATTTACTCAATTTTTGGTTTAAATGACCCCTTAAAAAGGTACCAAATAAATCCTTATCAAATATCCCTACACTTAGGATTTGCATGTCCTCAAGCAAATGAGCTTTTATTCTAATCAATTTACAAGCTAGGGGTCATTTAACATTAATGTAAAAGTAATTACAACATACAATCGTTCCACGTTAGTCAAAATAAGCACGGAAATTATATACTAGCACCTTACATAAAGTGTTTGGATTCTCACATCTCTCGGGTGTATAAAGTTTTATAACACATATGGAAAATTGAAATTGAAACACTCTCTACCTGTCATAGTACCTAGATTACCATAGGCTTGGGAATGGATCAAACCTCCACCACTTTGGCATAAGCACCTAGGATAAACTATCAAAGAGGGCTTTTCAAGGGTTGTAACGTTAAGTGTAAGGGTATGGAAAACACGGTTTGTTGGATATAGGGAATTTTACTTGTGGCAAGTCAATTACATGTAAAATGAAGCGTTGCTAAGCCAAGACTTGACTCGACTCGCTAACTACTAACTCTTTTTGTATTTTTCTTGACAATATCTTTGACTTAAACATAAAAGAAACGGGATGGTAGTCCGTATGTTTTTTTTTTCTTTTTTTACTTTTTTTTTTCTTTTATCATTTTTTTGATTTTATTATTATTATTTTTTTATACACTATTGCCCTACCATCCAAAATAATACATTAAAGGGATCTTGCAACCTCCCTACACTTGAATTTTACATACTTTACACATAACTAACTAATAACCCGATTTAAGAAAATTAAAACACTTGGAGTACTTTAAACATTAACACACATATGGGGGTAATGACATTACTTTCTTCCCCATTACTACATAACAACTAGTACTTTTACCCATGGGTCTCAATCATCCCAAAATTGTATTTACAAGATATGACTTGTCTTAGCAACCATGTAATCGATTAGAAAATTGACAAAGGGTTTAACAAATAACAATAATGCACTAAAAGTGTTGATCCCAGTTGAGCACTTGATCGATTTCCCTTAGCTTGTAAAGGTTAAGCTAATATTAAATAAATCCAATATAACTTATGTAGAAACTGTCTTTGATGTATTAAAGTTTATGCGGAATCTAAACTTTAATCTTAAGAAGAATTAAACAAAAAAATCTCAAACAAATCACTTCAATATTATTAATAATAATATGAATACTCTTGAGTAGGGTTAATACACAAATATGTTACTAAACTTTCCATAAAAGTTCGCCTAAGTTACTGAACTTTCATTTTGTTCACTTAGGTTACTGAACTTATAAACCATGACATTTGGGGTCACTGAACTTATAAAAAATATTCATAAAGAACACTGAACTTGTAAAAACATGACATTTATGTTACTTAACATATCAAAAAATATACGATTAAGTCACTCCTACCAACACTAATAAATTAGGCGAACTTTTTTGGTAAGTTCAGTAACCTAAGTGAACAAAATGAAAGTTTAGTAACTTAGGCGAACTTTTTTGGAAAGTTTAGTAACATATTTGTGTATTAACCCCTCTTGAGTATTAGGGTTTACAACCTTGAAGTTTTTCACGTACTTTCGTATTCTAGTATTCACGTATCTATCTCTATGCCCTAGATCCTCCTTTTATAGACTAAGGAGTCCTAGTCAGCTTACAATTTCTTGCTATACAAGATAAATCTTAACAAAATCTTTTCTATAATTATCTAACCCACTATACACGTTTATCTCATAAGCAGTACTAACTCTATATACTAGCAGTTGTAAATTAATACTAGCAGTATTAACTTTTCCTCTAGCAGCACTAAACACTTAAAGTGTTTTTCTTCAAGTTCTTTAGCAGTTGTAATGTTATTGAGAAAATTCCATTAGCAGTCTTAACTAAATAGACAGCAGCAGTTCTAAAACCCAGCAATCCTCCCCTAAACTTGATATTTTCTCCCAAAATCATCAAGTTTCTCTTTAAGCATGAACAAACACTGAGAGGATGATCCCAAACAATTAATCCTTTGACATATTCTTGGGTCCTAGATCCTTTTCCATTTTCTTGAGCAATTTATAAGCCATCTCATCATAAGTAAACTGAAGCTGGAGTCTTTTCTTCCCAAGCAACATCTGATGTAGAATGTCTTTGAAAAACTTTAAAGGATAATCCTTTTCTACAAGCATGTAGATCACCAACTCATGTACAGTTAAAGCATGTACTCCACATCCTTGAAAAAGCTTCCATTCTATAACAGTATTGTGCCTTAGCTTTCTCCAACTTTCATCCTCATGACTTGATTCAAACATTACCTTCAAGTAATTCCAGACAACTCTATCATAGACTTGTTCTGGTGTCTTATACCCAAATCTTTCTTTGTATAACCTCCATAGAGTCACCACATCTTCTCTATCAAAATTATGAACCATTTGATGAAATCTTACAAACCTTCTAGAAGAACCATCACGCCTCTTAATATCATAATAAATTGTTTTCCCATGAAATCCAGACTTGAAATCAACAATGGTTTGTTTAATACTTAAAGGTTCTACATCCATGGCTTCTCCTTCAGGTTTTTCTACAGAGACAACTGCAAGTTCAGTGTGAGCTTGCATTTGTTCTATATCAGCATCAGCATGCTCAGTTTTCTCTTGTTCTCTGCTCTGCTCTATCTTCTTCTTTTTACTGCTTTTTCTTTCCAACTGTTCACCTACTCTCTTTAAACTTGTTTTCTCTTCTTTCTTTTCTTCACTGCCCTTCACCACTTCATTATTCAAGAAGCTTTCAGTCTTTCTCTTGGCAATTGCATATAATTCTTCAATTCGTTTATCATTCAATAATTTCAAATCCTTTAGTTTCCAATTGTCCATATTCTTTAAATAAGCACACATAAAAGCTCTTCTTTGTGCTGGAGTGGGTGGCTTGTTCTTCTTAGCCGCATATCTTTGTGCTGCATATAACTTCTTTCTTGTATCAATGAGTTCTTTCAGCATCCTGGCTCTTTCATCTATTGAGTACTAATCTTGCTCTTCTTGTGGTAGTTTCCTACAAGTTCACAATCAGCATCAACTTAAGCCCTTTCCTCATCCCATGCAGCCATTAACTCTGCATTTTAGCATCTTCTTCTTCTTGTATTATTCTTTGTTCCAAAATTTTCTTCCAATGCTGCTACACCCTGATCTGGATAACTAGCAGCAGTTGTATCCTCTAGTGTAGCAGCATTATCTTTTGTACTAGCAGCTGTAACTGGCTCACTAGCAGCAATAACTTTTGGACCACTAGCAGCACTAATACCCTAATCTACAGCACTATCAGCAGTTGTAATCTTTGCCATATAGCTATCAATCACCACTTGATTCCCTTGGTTATAAGCAACTACAAAATCCATAGGTTACCTCTTTGCACCAACATTTTCACCCTCTTTAGCCTCCCCTGAAACTTTGCCTTCATTCCCCCCCCCCTATTTGGGAGCATCCTTTGAAGCTTCCAAAGATTTAACCTTGTGTTTGGGAATTCTTGATCCTTTGACTCCTTCTAAATACCTAACCCTTCTTTTCAAAGCCTTTATTTCCCCACTTTGAGCTTTGATTACTCCATTTTGAGAAGCAGCTAGTGTTTGCAGATCAAGAATTTGTGCAGACAGCTTGGTACATGTATCCATCAATTCATTTAAAATTTGCATACTATCCTCACCACTTCGACTTGTGTTACCTAGCCCGAGAGGTAGATCATTGGAAAAATTAAGTTCAGCCTCACCCCTAGGATGAACATCTGAACCCCCCATGGTTTCCAGGTGACTGGGTCCTTCACCTGAATCAGTTCTATGTGGACCTGACTCATTAGAAGTTGTCATGATTCGGGTCTTAATGAGGTTACCACTGTCCTATGCTGCATCTAAGCTAGACACAGTAGTGGCAGCCCTTGCCAACATGTCACTCTCCCCACTAGTGACAGCCTCATCTGCAACAGTTGGTATAGAGCCACTAGCCTGTGGTAGCTCAGTGTTCTTGGTGTGAGTCCTACATTTATAGGTCTTTTGTTGTTGTCGAGATGATGTAGCCAAAAGTGTAGGTGTGTGATGGGTACCAGCTGGGATTGCCCAACCTTCACCCATTTGAGTTTGAGCTAGTGCCACCATTGTTGGAAAGAAATGTGTCACTTTCCCAGAAAATTCTTTTCCATCCCTCCTCATGTTAGAAAACACCTTTTTGGTAAGGCAGGGAGTAGAATAAACTCTTTAGTGACTTTTTATATTTTTAAATTGGTTGTCCAAAAAGAGTTGCAAAAACCTTGGATATAGAAAATATTTACTTGAAGAACTATCCAAGTTCTTAACCATACTATAAAAAACTAATTTTGAAAAATTAAATCTTTGAGTATTTTCAGCCAAACAAATTATAGCAGAGGCTAAATTACTGCTAAATTTACTCTACGCAGTTGTCTTTGGACTTAGACACACTAAGACAGTATGGATTAAGAATTTCCACTGATGAGAAAAATTACCTTTATAAAACTTTAAAGCATTTGATTGTCTCTCATAGCCCATCAGTGAAAGTTTTTCAAAGATTGTAGTATTTGGAAGATTCTCAACTCCGTTAGTATCATCTAGGAGAAGATCTCTTCGAATAGACGCTTCTGTAATGAGAATCCTTTGCCCATCTACAATAGCATGAATTTGTACTTCCTCATTAGTTGTTTTGACCTTAGCAGACGACCAAAACTGGATAATATTAGAAGTATATATATTAGGTTTTACTGTTAATGCAAACCGAATATAACTTGCATTAAGGAAATTAATGATCTCAGTAAAATCTACAGACTCATTGGATTTTTCTAAAAAGGCAACATTATTATGAGGTTCGGTAAAAGTTAAATTCGACATTATGACTTGATTTAGGGGTTTTGCGATTTGGCAATTAAAATTTGATTAGAGTTTGTATTAGAGTCAATTGTGTGCGCGTAAGATAGATTGTGTTACACAATTGGAAATTTATAACCTTTAAAGAAAAAGTTACACAAACATACCCTACAGTTCCAACCCTAGCAACAGAAACCCAGCATCACTAAGTTAGACTTAGCAACACTAAGTTTATGCTTAACAACACTAACTTTTAACAAAGCAATATGCCTATCAGTATTTTCCCAATATTTTTAAAAATAATACTGCACCCAATAAGTTTGAAGGGATTAAGTGTAAAGGAAGACACTTAATCTTTTTAGGTTGCTTTTAACCCCTGGTTGTGAGAGAACCATTATTATCAGTATAAATACTGCCTGTGATCAGATAAACTCATCAAAAGAGCTTTCTTGACAGGGTTTTCAGCTCGTGGCAGGTGTTGCCTCTAATACAAATGCATTAGATTCACTTTTGCTCGTTGTTCTCAATACCAAATGTCCTTAGACTAACACATTATACGAATGAATAGTATATAATGGTAAAGAGTGAGTTAGTGCAGTTACTATCTGACTAACTATGCCATCAATTCATGTTCAAAGATAGATTGATTTCAAGAAAAGACTTTAAAGAACTTCCTAACTCAGGTGTAAACCTTTGTCAAGAGATTCTCAAATCCAGTCTATCATTAATCAGATGCACCACATCAAATAAAGTACCACATTACTTATCACAAACTATCAATATCACCAGATATTGCTTGCTTAACCTGCAAATGTTAGTCCAAACCAGAAAAACACAAGCAATAACATTTTACACCTTCTAATTATATGTTAGCAGTGGTTCAGAAAAACTAGCAGCATTAACTAGCAGTTCTAAATTTAAACTTTACAGTTCTAAGTATAATTAGTAGCAATAACACAACAGTTGTAAGTACAACATCAACACTTAAGTATACTTAGCAGCAGAAACAATTTATTGACCTAATAACAGTACTAATTCTTTTAAAAACCTTTACAAAAACACAAGAGATAAGAATATTTCAAAGATTTACCATTCCAATACTGACAACCAAGTATTGAAATGTACCCATATCAAAAGCTTTTGTGAGCAAATCTGCAACATTATTATCAGTATGGATTTTAACAATTTGAATCAATTTCTTTTCATAACAATCTCTTATAAAATGATGTCTTATCTCAATATGTTATATTTTTGAGTGATAAACAGGATTTTTATTGATGCACATAGTACTGTGTAAAGAACTAGAAATCATAACACAAACACAAGAATAATAATAGATCGAATTCTAGAGAGATAGTGAGAAGTTGGGAACTTTTATAGAGAGAGAAAATGAAGAGAAACTTGTGTTGAATGATTAAGAGGATGAAAAGCTCCAACCCTTCCCACACTTGGGAAGGGGTATTTATAGTTCTAGCTAAGTTGCCCTTAGTGGGCTGTGGGGTGAGCTGACAGTGGGTAAAGACCCGACCCAACTCCACAAATAATAATAATAATAATAATAATAATAATAATAATAATAATAATAATAATAATAATAATAATAATAATAATAATAATAATAAGCCTACGAGCTACATAAATGCTAAATAGCTACTCAGGGTGACCGAGTCTTCATATGAATATTTATATTCCTAACAATCTCCCCCTAAGGGAGGTCACCTCGGAAATTACATATTGAATTCTAGCATTCTATTACATGATTTTGACTTCCTAGCTCGTAGTATTTGATTCTTCAAATTCATTAGTCTTTGTACATTCAGCAGTAAACTTTTGATGACCGTTCTTCTGTCTTGGATGATCTTTGATGATTCTTTGATGTCATCATCCAACGTATGTCTCCAAGTCATCTTTTAGCAGTATGTCTCCATGTGATGTGGTACTCTTTGAACCGACATGCTCACACTATTCTGGGTCATGATTTTCAGCATCAGAGTTTGCAGAAGCAATGTTGAAGGTCTTTTAGTTTATCATGACTTCTTTGAATACGATGATGGTGTAGTGTGAGCATGTGGTAATGGATTGGCATCTTTTCGGCAATCAAATGCAACCGCCAGGCATTCCTGCATACGACAGTTAGCAATAAAATGTCTGGTACTTACAGGTTTGGACTTCGAGATTGTTAACAGCATAGTGCGAAAACTCTCTCTAATCCTTACCAAGGCCGTTCCTAAATTGGAAACCCCCAGAGGGCTTACAAGATCTACCGTAGTATATCAACGATTAGGTGAGTCGCTGGAGTTCACTCCACGCCTGTAGACCGTTTGAAACCACCGCGACCACTAAGCGTAATCCACAAGGAATTACCGAAGTGACCTGCTTTCAGGGCTGTTTGATGCTGACCCTAGCAGGAATTTCCATTCAATCACCGAGAATTACATTTGTAAATTCCCTCATAAATGTTCTGGCAGATTGCTAAGATCTGCGTAGGACTCATAAGTTTACAACTGGTGTCCTTAATGTTGAACAACCAGTGTAGAAGTAACACGTGTTCCTATGAGATCTTATGATGCATCTCGTGGCTCTAGACTCGATAAGTGCATTGTTGTTTTATACTTTTATGAATTAAGCTACCACTAATTACCTACTAATTACCTACTAGATTTAGAGAGAGAAAGCTAGAGAGAGAAAGAGATGGAAGGGAGATGATTACACATACTTAATAATAAAACTTCTTAATTCATCAACCAACAACCCTTTCCCTAAGAAGGGAAGGGGTATTTATAGTTTTACATGGTAGAGGGCATGTAGCCCTAATTCTCTTAACTAATACATCATTAAACATAATAAAATAAATAAAACGACATAGCCCATGGGCCTTCTACACGGGCTGGGCCTAATAACAAACCTAAAGGCCTAAGCAACCTTAATACAATATGATCAATACTTGAATAATACAAAACGTGTTTCCCAACAATCTCCCCCTAAGTATTGGTCATCAAGGTTGCTTGACGTCGTCTTTGCTTCTTTTGGCTTTGACGTCTTCAAAATCTTTGTTCTTTGTTCTTGATAGTGATGTGATACGATATGGTAGTAAACTGCCGTGTTCCAACGATCTTTGCTTCCGGTGTCTTCACGTCTTCTCCACCATGCTCATATTTCTTTTGACTTTGGTTCTTCAACTTGTTCTCAGTTCTTTAATCTTTATCTTTGAGAAAGGTTGTAGTGCTTGAACTTTAGACTTTTCTTTAACAATTCTGAACTTTTGATATTTCTGAGTCTTTGTGAGAACTTCTCTTTAGGATATGAGCATGATGGAGTCTTGATGGTGGCTGAACTCCAGGTCTCCAAGCTCCGCAGCAGCAACAACACGAACCAACCGGTACTTATAGGCTCAGACTTGAGATTATCAACAGAATAGTGTGAAGACTTTCTCAAATCCTAACCCAGACCGTTCTGAACCGGATTCCCCCGAAAGGGATAACACGGACACACCGAAGTTCACCCACGATTCAGTGAGTCGCTGGAGATCACCCCACGACTGTAGACCGTTTGGAGCAAACACTAAGCGTAACCCACAAGGAGTTACCGAAGTGACCTGCTGTCAGAGTTGTTTGATGTTGCTCTGGCAGGATTTCCATTCAATCATTGATAATCACAATTGTGACTTTTCTCATGAATGTTCTCGGCAGATTGCTAAGATCTGCGAAGGACACTTTCTTAATTTTACATCTGCTGCCCATGATGTAGAACAGCATAGTAATACTAAGTGTACCTAAGAGATCCTTTTATGAATCTCATGGCTCTAGACTCAATTAGTGCACATTTGTTTGGTCGTCGGAGGCGTGGAGCAGAATGCCTCCTTTTCAATATCAACACTCTCGTAATGAGAGGTCGATAGATTATGAAGGGTTCTCCGTGTGAATGAAACAAATGTCTTTTGAGAGACACTTGAGTGGCTTAGAAGGTTTAGCGCAGTGCGTCACTGGGTCCATGACGTCTTTAGTCTTCAATACCGGTGATGCTCATCGACCAGTAGATTATTAATTGAACCCGGTGTCTGCCCTAAGGTTGAACAAATGGAGGGCTATTTCTTTTCACCCTTTTCTTTGCTTTTCTTTTTAATTCTTCAACCCCTTCTTTCTCCTTTCATTCATTTTCTCCTTTTTTAATATCATACCTAGGACTTTCTAGTTCTAAACTATTGGTATTGTCCTTGGGTAGATCCCTCCGGCTCTGGTGGATCATAGGACGGTTTTCCCTAACCTTAGTCACCTTATAACTCCATGACTATCCTAATGATGCCATAAACCAAACCTTTTGAAAATCTCTCAAAGTGTTTTATGATTGTAAAACACATTTTGTTAACACTTTGAGAGTTTTGTTATTTTCAGAAGAACTCCCCCTTAACATGTGCGCATAAGTAATAAATTTGAAATTTGCACATGCCGGAAAGAGTTGGCACTTTTGAATTGATTGACTTTCAATGAACCTGATCGTTGCGAGACACGCTTACATCACCAGTTAAACTGGCTTGAAATTATTACCCGTCCAGATCAGATTCAAAGATTATCGCTCGAAATTGGTACATTCTACTCAGACATATCCATTGCGAGACACGTTTACATCACCAGATAAACTGGCTTGAAATTATTACCCGTCCAGGATATGTCCTTTCGACTACTGACTGTTGTTATCGTCAATTCGAGGGTCAATTCTTGAGTCTTATACTCATGAGATATCATCGTTGCTTCCACCATATTTTAATCACATTTTCATTCTCCCCCTAAAAAATAGCATAATAATGTTGTTTTTGAAAAACTTTTGATTAAAATATGCTCTTTTTGAGGTGTTTGTGGAAGAATGTCAAGAACGTTTGTATATTTGGAACAAAGATTTTTCAAATACTCCCCCTTAACAAGGGAGTATTTAGAATTGTTTAAAACTTTGAAAAATTTTCTGGTTTTAATTCTGCTCATAAGTAAGAAGCTTTCGCTCCTTTTTCAGGATTGAGGCACTGACGCGTACCTCAGGGTCCTTTCTTTACAAGAGCGGGTTGTACACTGTTATGTGTGCACAAGCCGTTGTCAATGATGAAATATAGATGAGATGATGATTAATTGAACAAACAGTGAATTAGTACCAGTGTTCATTACTCAGGACGGCGAAACGTGAGAATGTTAGGAATTTTCGCCCGACCTCCAACGTAACTTTCCAACCGACGCATCTGCTCCCGAAACTTAATCTTCTTCTCTATCCTTTTCACGAACTTCCTTGCTTGTCTTTTCTCATTCCCGCCCCACTTCAATTCTTTAGCCAACTTCTCATCCTTTAAGATCTTCTCAAGTTCAGATTTGACTTGTTGGATGGTTGGGTCACTGAACTTGCGAAGATCTTCGAAACCCATAAATCTTGTACCAGCTCTCCTTCTATGATAATATACTCCAAATGGTTTGTACCCGAAAGTGTATGGCTGCTGATCACGAAGACTTTCAGGTACGAAGTCTGGCTTGGTGAGATTTAGCTTGGTTTGATAACTTTCAACTCCTAGATGAACGTCTTCAACCCGTTGTCTAATCACGATGTTGCGAATGAAGATGAGAAGGGAGTTGATGATATCGTACTGAAGCCGTCCAGGGAGGTGTTCAAGTTTTCCCTGAATCTTCAATAGATACATGTCCTCGATATCATTGGGGTTAAGGAGAGGATATTCAGCTTCGGTGAATACATACTCCTTATCATTGCTTCGTCTTACAATGATCTTTGTTAGAAAGTTGTATCCATACATAAACTCCATTTCAGCACTGACGATAGACCTAATCCTATGACTGCTCCATACCTCGTCCCCTGTCCTTCTCTTGGCCATGATATATTTGTAGTACAACCTCCGCAGATTTGGCCAATGATGGATCCCAAACACAGCATCTTCATTATACTTCTGTATCTTTCTGCTCCAAAGATTATTGATTTGTTCTTCAAACCCCTCTAAGGCATACCTGGCTGCCGGGTATTTGGTAAGTGAGGTGGCATATCTCTTCTCAGGGTTCGTGTTACCGTACATGAGGTAATCTAAATCTTTGTTGAAGAAGTGTGCTATGGGTAACTTGAGGTTGTGAGGTGGTCCGACAAGAGGTAAGGGTTGCGTGTAGTTTCGAGGAGGTAACGGTTCTACAGATAATTTTTCTTGCGTCCAGTTGATGTTATCGTTTAGGGCTCTGGCTACTTGCTCAACGTTGTACTCGAATTCCAGCTCCGATGTTGAAACAGTTGAAAATTCCGTGAATCCACTTTTGCGAACTCTGATGATGTCTTTCAGACCTAGTTGCTGGACTTTCATCACCTTTTTCAATCGTTTGGCGAAGTCTACAACTGATCCTTCCACTGGTTCAGTATTTTCATCGTTAGAATAATCGTCAACCATTTGATCAAACCAATCATACTTGGGAGCTGATGAGTCGACCCACTCAGGTAATGGAACATCTTTAACAGTAGCAGAAGGAGCAACTACTTCTTGGATTAGAATAGGAGCAATTGGAGTTTCATGGTCAGAGCTTGGATCATCAAAGAATTCTGTAGCTTCAAATGCTCCGCCTCCACGAGAAGGAATAAATGTTGTTTGGCTGCCTTTCTTTGTTGTGCCAGAAGAGGGTGTGGTGGAAGTCCGACCTATTGATGATGATGGCTTTGTCCTTTTCTTTCCGTGAGCATCTAGATCATCTTCATGTCGTCTTTTGGTTGATTTGGTGGGTTTGCACGTTTCAGTTAGTACTACAACTTCCTCTTCTTCTGCTTTGATGGATTCCTTAAGTGCCTCTCGAAGCTTTGCTTCCTTGGGATCATCTTTTAGTTCTTGCAACATCATCCTTTTGCTTTCTAATCTGGATGTATGTTGTGGCACTGTTCTGAGTGTGATTGGAGTGGTTTTGACCATCTTTGAGACTATCTTCTCCAAGTCCTTCTGGACGTATTGTTTGATCAATCTGGGAATGGATTCTTCAAGAAGCTTTTCTACTTCAGCAGTTATCTGAGTATTGATTTCTTCAACGTTCTTGGCTGCTTTATCTTCAGCTTCACTGATCTTTTGATTTCTTCAAGTGCTTGAACCTTTTGTTTTATCTCATTGTACTCTACTGTGGACTGAGCCACAGATGAAGGTTGTGGTGAGGGAGGTATGTTAGTGTCAATTTGTTGTTCCTGCGAATCCTTTTCACTTTCTTCACCATCATCATTATCATCATTGTCTGTATCAACTTTTTCATCTTTATCATCATCATCATCTTCATCATCATCATCATCTTCATCATTATTATCATCTTCATCATTTTTCTCATCTTCCTCATCTTTACCATCTCTGTCAGAATCTTCATCTTCAGAACCAGAAGCCGATAGATCGTGTGCATCAGAACCATCACTTCCTTCCTCAGAACTTCTAAGAGTTGTCGATTTAAAGCCCTCTGATTCTTCTGGTTGTTCAATAATATGTGATGCAGATTCTCCTCTTCTAAGTTTTCCTTGTCTCTTTTCTTCCTCAGCCTGTTTCTTTAAACTTTCTTTTCTGGCCTTCTTTAATGCTCTTTTCTCTTCTTCTTCAGTGAGGGGTTCTCGGATTGGAGAAAATCGTGTTGATGTGAACTTGATAGATTTGCCCCTTCCCGGTTTTAGAGTCTTATCTGAAGTGGCTAAAGCAGACTTGAATTTCTCAGCACCTTTTCCTTTTTCTAGATTCAACCTTTCTTCTTCTTCTTCTTGTTCATCTTAACCCCGGTGGTTTAGAACTCTTTTCTAGGAATTTGATTCTTGATGATGTCTTGTCTGCTTTTTTTTCCCTTTGGTGATTGTGTATCTTTTGGTTTGCCACCCACCATTTTAGCCTTAACTGCTTCATCATACTTCTTGTACGCTTCTGTGTTCATAAGTTCTTCACTCAACAGGTATGGTGGAATTCTTGCCCCTTGGATTGAAGAATAGCTTAGAACTTTGGTGAGAATACGGTCTCGTTTCTCAGTATGCATCTTTTCAGTCGAAGGACGTTTGAGTTCAGGGTGTCTTTGTATAAAGCGTGAGATGAGAAGTTTCGTGAATCTTGGAAATGGAATGGGTGGTAGATTTGTACTCTGACGAAACTTAGTGCCAAGAAAGACCATATCCTTCCAGATAAGATTTGCAAAGTCTAGGTGTTTCAGATTGATTACCCCACAAAAGAATTGCAGGTATTCCATTCTCGGATGTTCTAACCCAGTTGCTTTTCCAGTGATGCAATTGATGAGAATTGAGTACAAAGTTAGCCAAGGTTGAGGGAAATATTTTCTCTCCACTTTGTAGCTTGAAGTTATCTCAACATCTTGTTCATCATAACCAATAAGCTTTAGTGTTCTGATCATTTCTTCAAGAGTGGGATCCTCCTGGAATTCTGAGAAATATCCTGTGACTGCTCTTGGAAGGTTTAGTTCAGCTCTAAGTGTTTCAACCTTGAAAGTGATTGTTGTGTTGTCGAGTGTAACTGTCATAGTCTCTTCGTCTTTGCTTATGATTAGTGATTCCCAAAACTGATACAAGTAGACTTCAGGAACACTGGCGGTTTTTGACAAAGTTTGACTAATGAAGTGTCTTTCCAAAATATCCTTGATGATGAGACACGTTTCATGGCACTTAAGCTTCTGAAACTCAATCCTTGAATTGTAGTGACCAATCTGTCTTTTCTTTCCTTCTGGTTGTCTGTTGATAGATGCTTGTGACATGGTGCGAGACATTGTTTATCTGTTCAATGCAAACACCAATAGCAATACCAAGAACACCATATATATGTGTTAGATAAGTGACCATGATACAATGACTCTATCCTATAGTACATTCAATACCAGATAGAACATATAGCATAAAACATATATCCAACAATATACGTGATAGATCATAGCATCTCGGTTACTGAACCAGTAATGACAACACATAAGTCACATACAACACAAGGTTATACTCATACAGTTACATAACACCTTTATTGGACAACAAGCAAGTCACAATCAATTGAAGCACAAGATAAGCAGCCACATACAGATTCAACTTTAACACAGCTATGGCTAAACACAGGAATAGCTACAATTGCACAATTAAACTCTAAGTCTGCACATTCAATCATTGGTTTAACTGTGAAGTCTGGTTCGATTGTTATGACCTGGTTCGACTAATCTGTCCTCGTTCGACTAATCATGATATGGTTCGACTAAGTGGTTCGATTAAGGATACTCGATCAAGTAATTCTGTCGTTCGATTAGTGTAGTCGTTCGACTAATTTGGTCGTTCGACTAGTTTGGTCGTTCGACTAGTTAGGTCGTTCGATTAAACTATTCGTTCGACTAAATTAGTCGTTCGACTAACCTTAGTCGTTCGACTAAACTTGTCGTTCGACTAGGTTTAGTCGTTCGACTAGTTTGAGTCGTTCAACTAAAAACGAATCGTTCGACGTAATTGGATGTTATCTCCTAACTCGGAGATAACATGATCTTCTTGAGTCCTTCAATCTCCTCAGAAAACATATACACATTAAGCAATAATCCACATAGTTAAAGCAGTCCAATTATCACTCGTTCGACTATTAAACCGAACCCTAAGTCAAGAACATGCTCACATAATGTGTATTACAATTGATAAACCCTTTTCACAACACATAATAACCTGTTAAGCATACTTTCTTTCACTCAATAGATTCTCAAATCAACAATTCAAGAAATGCTCAATTCGATTGAATCTTATCAAGATGCTAACAGTTATAATAAGCAAATAACACTCAAAAAAAACAATCAAACAATCAATATTGAGTCCTGATGAATGCTTACAATAGATCAAGATTAAAGAACTAGTGATTCTTGGTTCGTTCAATGAAATAGGCGGGCTATGGAGGTTTTATTAGAGAGAGAGGGAGACGAAAATGAGAGTGTTTTGTGTGTGTTTTGACTAAGTCAGAATTTGCCTTTTATAATCCAAAAACACTTTCAACATATGACGAAGAAAGGTGAACGGTGTGCAAAGATATCTCCCCCTCAAAATATGATCAATGTTTGAAATCTCGGAAAGAATTTGAAAGATTGAAATCATATTTTGAAGAAAATTTACTTTTGCACACCTTAATAGTTGTTTTTATTTTATTTTGTTGTTGTTGTTGTTGTTGGTGTTGTTGTTTTTTTTTTTTTTTTTTTTTTTTTTTTTTTTTTTTTTTTTTTTTTTAATATATATACAAGATAGTGAGAGAGCATGACTCGATTAGTTGTTCTTGAGAAAGTTCGCTAATTCTTGAGGAGTCAAGCATCTCATTCCAATTTGGTGAACCAGTTTCACAAAACGACCATGAGGTAAAGCCTTCGTGAAAAGATCCGCCAATTGGTGTTCCATTACCACAAAATACAACTCAACGGTACCCTGCTCCACATGCTCCTTGATGAAGTGATATCTGAGAGCGATGTGTTTGGACTTGGAATGTTGCACTGTGTTGCACGAGATAGCGATAGCACTTTTGGAGTCACAGTACATCGGGATTTTGTTGAATATGTAACCATAATCCATCAGTTGTGATCACATCCAAATGATTTGAGCACAACAGGCAGACATGGCTACATATTCTGATTCCGTGGATGATAGAGACGTACAATCTTGCTTCTTTGACTGCCAGGACACCAGCTTATCACCTAGGAATTGAACACCACCGGATGTGCTCTTTCTTGTATCAATACATCCCACATGATCCGCATCTGAAAAAATAGTTAGTGCAAAACCAGAATCCTTTGGATACCAGATCCCCAAATGAATGGTTCCCTTGATGTATCTAAGGATTCTTTTAACAGCAGATAAATGTCTTTCTGTTGGGTTAGACTGATAGCGTGAACATAGGTATGTGGCAAATACAACATCCGGTCTGCTAGCGGTGAGATACATGAGAGACCCAATTATACTACGATAATTTGTAGGATTAGTGGATTTCCCATGTATGTCAGCATCTAGCTTCGGGGATGAGGAGGACATAGGGGTGTTATAGGTGTCACTAGATGTCATGCCATGCTTTTTTAATATTTCTTGTGCATATTTAGACTGACTCAAGAATATACCACGAGGTGATTGGTGAACTTGTAATCCTAGGAAAAAGTTTAGTTCACCGATCATGGACATCTCAAAGTTTTGTTTCATAATTTTTGGAAAAGCATTTGAGTACTTTTTATGGGTAGACCCAAAAATGATGTCATCCACATAAATTTGTACGATGAGAATGTCCTCCCCGTGTTTTTGTATAAACAAAGTCGGGTCCACAGATCCTTTAGTAAAATGATTAGCAATAAGGAATGCTGAAAGTTTATCGTACCAGGCCCTCGGGGCTTGTTTAAGGCCGTAGAGTGCTTTCTTAAGCCTGTATACGTGATTAGGATGTTCTGGATCGACGAAGCCCTATGGTTGTGAAACATACACCTCTTCACGAAGTTGTCCATTCAGGAATGCTGTCTTCACGTCCATTTGGTAAACTGTGATGTTCTTATGAGCCGCGTACGCCAAGAACATTCTCACTGCCTCAAGCCTAGCCACTGGAGCAAAGGATTCCTCGAAGTCAATTCCTTCTTCTTGGCTATACCCTTTAGCAACCAACCGTGACTTGTTACGAATGACCGTGCCTTCTGCATCCAGCTTATTTTTCCAAATCCATTTTAAACCCACAACATAAACTCCATCAGGTTTTTCAACGAGTTCCCAGACTTCCAATCTTTTGAACTGATCCAACTCCTCTTGCATTGATTCAATCCAATTGTCATAAGTCATGGCCTCTTTAATATTTTTTGGTTCAGCTTGACAAACGGTGAGAGCGTATATGCAGGTTTCACCATCTGTGTGCAGTTTCTGTCGTGTCATAACTGGGTTATCTGGATTGCCAATCACATTAACTAACGGATGATCCCTTGTCCATTTATGAGTAGATGGGTAGTGTTGAATATTGTGATTCAGATTTGACGGTTCCATGTTGCTCGAGGAAGATTCTCCTGGTTCGGGAATGGTTGGGGGTGGAGCAAATGGATTGAAAAAGGCATTTCCGTCAAAATCTGGTGGTGTTGGAACTTGGTTAGAAATGGGAGAAGAATCTTCAACTGCTGGTTGAGGTGTTTTATCTATTGATGATGATGGTTCAGGTTGTGGTGCATCGTCAGTAACTACTATAGAGGTAGATGCTGATGGATCAGGTGCTTGATTTGGGAGTTGTTGAGCAGCGGAACTTGTGGAAGCCTCTGACGCGCTGTTAACCAAACTGTCATCAAACGTAGGAGCAAACAGATCTTCCAGATCCTTCCTGTTGAAAGGTAAAGGTTTAGCTGAAGATTCTGGGAAGTTCAAACGGTTGTGTGCGGGTTCCAAGCGGTCTTGCTCAGAAGCCATTTCTGTGAGTTCATCGAAATTAACGTGTATCGTCTCTTGAATGTCTCCGGTCCGACGATTCCAAATTCTGTATCCCTTGGAGTTCTCACAATAACCAACAAATATCCCTATATCTGCTTTTGCCTTCAATTTACCAAGATCATCTTTATCATTCTTTGGGTAACATAATGCTCCAAAGACATGAAAATAGTTGATATTGGGTTTTCTGCCTTGTATTAGCTCATATGGAGTTTTGTTATGTCTTTTGGTGATCATATGGAGTTTTGTTATGTCTTTTGGTGATCAACATAGTTCTAGCTGCTTCCACGAGTGTACGGTTTCGTCGTTCAACTACGCCATTCTGTTCAGGAGTGCGAGCTATAGAATATTGGTGAACAATCCCATGTTTCTCTGTAAATTCCCGAAGGATTTGGTTTTTGAATTCAGTGCCGTTGTCGGTACGAATGATTCTGACGGTGTTGCGAACTTGCACTTGAATCTTTGTGAGAAACGTGATAACTATAGACGGAACTTGATCTTTTGTGCGGAGAAAGTAAACCCATGTCCATCTTGAGTAGTCATCCACTATTACCAGAATATATCTTTTCCCATTTACAGACTGAACCCGCATTGGACCACACAAATCCATATGAAGCAGTTGTAGGACGTGGTCTGTGCTATGTTCTGTTTTTGGTGGAAAGTGAGCTCGGTGACTTTTTCCCTGTTCGCATGCAGAACACAGATGATCCTTGGCATATCGGAATTTTGGTAAACCATCTACCAGTTTATGCTTTGCCAGGTCGGTCATGGTTTTGAAATTGAGATGAGACAATCGTTTATGCCATAACCATGCTTTCGTGGGATGAGCCTTGGAGAGTAAACATATAGGAGTCGAAGCTGTCATTCCTTCAAAGGAGATGGTGTAAAGATTAGTTCCCCGTTTTCCTTTCATCAGATCATTTCCCTGAAGATCACGAATAAAGCAGGTTTTCTCCCTAAATGCTACTTCTAAGTCTCCATCGCAGAATTGACCAACCGAGAATAAATTGTGACCCAGACCTTCAACATAGTACACACGACTTATTTCGATGTTCCCGTTAACATAGTCGCCATAACCCATGATTGCGGCGAAGTGGTCATTCCCGAACCTGACCGTTCCTATAAACTTTGCAATGAAGTTTTTGAGAAGTTTGAAATTGCCGGTCATATGTCGGGAACAGCCGCTATCAACAATCCATAGAACGATTTGAACCACCTGCATCACAATTAGTAGAAACAGATTGAGTAACGGTTGGACCCGTTGGGTTAGAAGCACACGATTGAAGTATCTTAGGAACCCATTTAAAATTTGTTGTGTTCTCTAGCCAACGTTGCCATTTCCTACTACTTTCTGCTTTCTTCCTAAGGAATGTGCTAGGTGATTTGTTCTTTTTGTGATTTGCTATAGGTGCAACTATGGTCTGCTTTGAAACTGTTAGTGGTGGATTCCCTAAAATTGATTTGGCAATTGTGTTAGGCTTAGGGAGGCCACTAGTTCGTTTCGCTTTTCTCTTCAGCAAAGTTTTAACAACACATTTTTGATGATTACCAGATGAAATACTAGTATGACAACACACACAAGAAACATTAACATCATTCATAACTGTTAAAGATTCAGCATTCATTACATCTTTTGTAGAATTACACTTAACCAAACTAGATTCTATTTTGGACATAACATGCTTTTTATTCTCACTAGATGTATTAACTTCTACTTCTCCACTCTTAGATGTTCCACTCTTAGGTAGCCAGATACTAGTCTTCTGTGGTCTCTTTGTGGTCTTTGATCTTCTACCCTTAGATGTGTCAACTAATCCTGTGGAAGGTGAAGTAAGAGCATTAGTGGTTGTCTTTGATGATGCATTCTTCGGTGCGCTGTCTACTTTTTGCATTCTTGGTACAATCTTATGAACTTTGGTTTTGCCTGTTTCTAAAACTTTGAGTTTCTTACTCAAATCAACAATGATGTGTCGTAATTCTTGATTTTGTGAATCCAAACGTCTGTTGAGGTAAACTGTTTCATTTATGTTTTGAAGAATTTCATCTTGTTCCTTTTCATTTTCAAATAGTTTAAGTCTTAAGAAAGCCTTTGTTTCCTTGTGATTATCAGGAACATGACTATTTTGAAATGATAAAGATCCTATGAGATTTTGAAATTTTAGTTCAAATTCAGCACTTTGCTTTTGACACCAATCAAGCCTTTTTTGAAGATTGAAAACTTTGTTTTCCACATCATTGTTGATTTGTCGAAGATCCTCATTCTCTTTGACCAAGTTTTCTATCTCTATTTGCAACATCTTAACTTTTACATCATGATCTTTCACAAGTAATTCATTGCATGACTCATAAAGCGAATTCATAATCACAGAAACAATGTCATAACACATAACTTTTTCTAAGAGTCGATCATTTTCTTTTTCTAAAAATTTCTTTTGAAGTTTTTGACATTGAACCTTGTCATCTTTAGCTTTGAAAATGGATTTCATAGATGCTACTTCCGTGTATAACTCATCTTCCCATTTTGTTGCGCATTTCTTCAGATTTCTGACATGAGGAAGAATTTTCTTTTGAAGAATCTCTTTCTTTTCTTTTTGAACAGGAGAAAGAAAAGAAGAGACAGGAATTTGAGAACTAATCTCAATTTCATTCTCCAAACGAGAAATGTCGTCCATAAATGTCTGAAAATATCGAAGAACCCGACATTTTTGAGGCATTTGTGGATCAACAAGATCCTCTGTCAAACAATCTTTGAATTGTGCAGCAGTTGTGGGGACAGAAGTTATAGACGAAGGAGCATTTATGTTTGTGTATGTTAATGATCGACCCTCAATCTTGTGTGCAAGAAAATCAGTTTCTTCATCAATAGAATACATAACAACACGTTGAAAGGTATCATCTAACAAAAATGTTGCATTGTATAACTTAGGATTGTCTTTGAGTGCTATGTGTAAATTACGGGGTTTGTCACTTCCAAGTGCAAAACTTACTCCTTTAGGACTCGGTTTCACAGTTAGTTTTTGAATTTGTGTTACAGAATTACCCGTTTTATACACAACATTTTGAAATTCTTTGAGTTTGGTTTCCAAATCCAGAATTTCCTCAAGATATGAGTCAACACGTTTCCTAGTGGCTTGCTTTTCGTCAAGAAGATCCTGCTGAGATGTTGAAAGCTCTGATTGAGTTTTTAACAACTCAGAAGTTAAAGCATCAATTTGTTTTTTGAATTCAAATTGATCCTTTTCTTTTTGAGAGAGAAGCTCAGCTTTGTCAACGGTTAGCTCACGAACTTGACTTTCTAAATTTTGAACTTTTACGTACTCTTGTTGGAAAGCAATTTCAAAACCTTTTTCACGTTTATCTTGTTTTAGATATCCTGAAAGTTGTAGTTTATAGCACTCATTGTCCTTTGTTAACAACGCAATCTTTTCTTTCAGATTTTTATTGATTTCATTGCATTTTTCAATTTGTGATTGGGTGGTCATTAACAAGGCCTGAAGCTCTGAATCTTGATCAGTCAAAGGATCATTTTGTTCAAGAAAATCCAAATTTTCATCGTCAATCGAATCATCAAATGAAACGACGGTTTTATCATCATCAAATGATACAATAGTGTTTATTTGATCATCTGATGGAGATAAGAATGATGAATCATGTTGAACAGAATTGTCATTTGTAGATGAAGATGCAGATGGTGAAGCAATTTCATGTATAAGACATTGTGGATCAGGTACCTAAGATAGATGATAACGCTTAAATCTAACATGTTTTTAGGTGCGTTATTGCTAGTTTTGTGCATTATATTTGGTTATATTTGCATGTATTTGTTGCTAAATGATGAAAAAGTGTGTATGCAAGTAAATATAGCCAAGTACAGGAAAAATGGAGGAAAACACGAAGAAATGAAGAGATTATGCACATAAGGAGAATTACGAGAAAGAAACCACTTGATACTTCAAAGAATTGATTAGACCAAGACTTCTATGCTTAATGTATCAAGAAAAGATCAAGTTTTATGAAGGAAATCAATGGTACAGCGAAGGATCAAGCAAGTAACGAGAAATGAATAAAAGAAAACAAAAGTGCACGGCAGGAACATCCATCCGATCGGACGCCGCCCGCATCCGATTCGGATGGAGTGAAGTTAGAAACACCGAGAGCTCCAACCGATCGGATGGAGCCAAATACCGATCGGTTGGCCAAAACTGAAGTTACAAAGTTGCATTAAATGGTGAATTTAAGCCCCATAATCATTGAGGCTTATCATTTCTCAGCTGATTAATTCATATGGGACGTTTTTACTTGGATAAGAAGGGTTTCCTCACTTATTTAAGGAACCCTTGGTTAGTTTGCAAAGAGAGTTCTTTTGGGGAGTGACATAACCTAAGAAAGCTACACCACTATTATTATTATTGCCCAAAAGCTTGGAGTTGCTGTGAAAACGTCCAGGAGATCTTGAGTTCGAGTCTCAAGAGTTGCGTCCGTGTGTGGAGTTGTTTACTTGTGATAATAGGCGATTGGAGGAGTGTGGATTGCTATAGTTCCACAATTCTAGTTCTTATAATTCCTTGATAGGTATTTCTTGTTGAGTTATCATGAACTATTTTTACTTTTACTATATGATGAATGAAAGTTTGGTTAATTATGTGTGTTTGGTTATGATTGTTATGGAGTAATTTAGTTATACTTGTGTGTGGATGATGTGACAATTGTTGGAGTAATCTTATCATAGTGATGCATGAAAACATATCTTGTTTTATGAGTTTGTTGAGATAAAATCTAGTCTTGCTTAATTGGTTGGTAAAAACATTTTCAAAGATTCAAAAGGCCGAAAGGAGTTTTCTTTATGTTTTTATTCCAAAAAGTTAGTGCACGAATTAGTATGGATTGTGGTGTGTGACAAGCAACACCTTTACTCATTAAAATGGATTTGGAAACGATTTCATCACGAAAAAGGCCGAAAGGATTCGTAGGAATTCTTGAGATAAGACATGCTTTCAAACAACACAAAGGACTTAATAGAATTATCGTAATAGTTAATAATGGCCGAAAGGAGTTAACTAGGAGATTGAATTCTTAGATATGATTTCTCATGATAAAAACCATTGATTGTGAATCATTCATTTTAAGTTGTGCATCATTACAAGTAACACCCAACTTGATTGGTTACTCTAAACAATTGTCATGGAACCTACACACAAGTATATTTGTTTTTGATTGATTGAACCTTGCTTGTTTATTTTTTAATTTGCTTCAAATTGGATTGACACTCCATTTTGCTAAAACTTATTTACTAAACCTAAACCCCAATTCCCTTGGGACGATCTCGACTTACCCACCTTTACTACCACGGACGAGTATACTTGCTCGTATGTGTGATTAGAGAATTGGATAAATCGTGTTTATAAATTTTAAAACTTGAACACAACGACACGCACATCAAGTTTTTGGCGCCGCTGCCGGGGGATTGTTAAGATTTTCTTGGTAGTTGGGCTTAGTAGTCTTAAGTTTTTTTAGAAAGCTAAAACAGGTTAAAGAGTAAAAAAAAAAAAAGTTTGGTTCGGACCAACCGAATCGGATGGATTTCCATCCGATCGGTTGGTGGTCTCTTAATATTTTTTGTTTAGTAATTTTTGTTATTTTTCAGTTTTTATGAGTTATTAATGTTATGTTTAATTAGTATAGTAATTAGATTAATTAATTAGGGTATTAGAAAGTTTTTATATTTAATGTTAGTTAATTTATTTAATTTTAATGTTTGGTAGTTTTAAAGTTTTTATTGAATGAGTAATAAGTAGTTTTTATGGTCATTAGTTCATTAGTTAAAAGTTAATCACATAGTTTAATGCTTAATAAGTAATTGTAGGATTATGTTAATTAGTTTTAGTTTTTAGTTATTTCTTCTTTTTAGTTCTTCTTAATATATATAAAAAAAAAAAGCACAAAAACAAATTAGAAATAGGTTGTCATTAGTTAGTTTTATTATTATTTATAAAATTTTTTTTTTTTTTTTTTTCGATCTAACCGATCGGAGGCCGCCCGCATCCGATTCGGTTGGTGAGATTTCGTCTTTTGCAGTTTACCCATCCGATCGGATGGAAGGTGATACCGATCGGATGGTTGCCTCGGTAAAAGTTTTTATGATTTTTTATTTTTGGTTGTTTTCATGTTTTGATGATTTGAGGTTGTTTGTTAGCTTATGTTTGATTGATATTTTGATAAGGTTCGATTATAACTAACCCTCACGCTAATAGTTTGGAATTTTTGTTTTGTGGTTATGTTATGATAGTGTTTAAGTAGAATGGAGAGTTTGAGCAATGTTTCGGAGTACTTGAGAAATTTGGAAGAGATGTTGAGAGATTCAGGAAATTCGTTGGAGAAGTTGGAAAGCATTTTTGATGAAGCTAAGATTGGTTTAGAAAGGAAAGAAGAAGTTGGCGAAGGCAGTGTTTGTTTACCTAAGGAGAAGAGAGTAGTTGTGTTTACACAAGCACCACCTAAAGAGTTTGATGTACCATGTATGAGGTATGCTACACCATGTGGTGTGGAAGGAGTTAAAGCTTGGGATGCTCAACTTAATATGGAATATGGTGAAAATTACATTACGGAAGAAATGCTTGGTAAGCTTGGCTTTGTTAGGCTTGATTATGAAAGTTATGGTAGGAAGATAGTGAGAGATGTGAAAGTTAATATTCATGGTCATGTTTTCAAGATTGATTTTGTTGTGTTGGAATATGGAAATGTGGATGAACCGGAAGTTATGTTTGGTAGAAATTTCATGGTGAAAACTAAATGTAGGGTTGATTTTGCTATGGGAGAGATGAGAATTGATGTTGATGATGATATGGTAGAGAAGAAGGAAGGAAAAGGAGAGATTGTTAAAATGGGAAAGGCTAATCGCAAGAAAACACCACTTAACAAACTTACCCAACCCTCCACCCCTAAAAATGAGGCTAGTTCATCTAGTTCATCGCCCAAATCACCTCAAGAAGTTAAACCATTGACTCAAGAACAAAAGGAAGCTGTTTTGGAGAACTTGGAAATGAAATTTAAGGAGCTTATGGAAGAGAAGCCGGTTATAGAAGTGTTGAACAATTACATGGTTTATCGTAAGAAGTTAGATGCGGTTACGATGGCAACAGCTAGGCTAGAAGATAAGAATTTTGATGAGTTTGCAAGGGAAAGGATAGTTGAAAATGGATTGCCTAAGAAAGAGAGTGATTCGGGAAATTTTGTGTTACCAGTTAAGGTGAATGGAACCGATGCAATGTATGCATTGGCTGATACAGGAGCAAGTGTGAATGTGATGCCATACCCGTTGTACAAAAGATTAGGACTTGGTAATCCTCAACCAAATCAATATAATCTTACAATGGCGGACAATTCAAGAGCAAAAGCAATGGGAGAAGTGAAGAATGTTAGAGTGCAAGTAGGATATCAAGCTTTCTTAGCCGATTTTCTTGTACTTAATATCCCGGAAGATAAGGAGTTACCTTTGTTGTTAGGGAGAACGTTTTTGAGAACTTGCGGAGCTATTATAGATATGGGTAGAGGTACTATGACTATTAGTGATGGGATCTTGAAGCATACCTATTATCCAAAACCTAGAGGCAAGATTATTAAGGAAGTGCATGATGAAGAAGAAGAAGAAGACCATTTAGGTTGTTTTGAAGTTGGTAGAGATGAAGAGGGAAGACCTAAATATGGGCCGATTGTCCCTAGTTACTTTGGTATTGAAGATGAGTTGGAAAGAGCATTAGCTATGGAGGTTTTCTATAATCCATTCAAGAATATTTTTGTGTTCCATAAATTGACAGATTTTCTTGGATCTTTACCGGTTCAATTGAAGAATTTGGAATGGGTACCCGAAGGAGCTAGTGTTTACAAGAAAGAAGAAGGTGATGGAGAATGGCATGTGAAGTTTGATGTAGTTTGTCCGGATGGAAGAAATTTTGCAAGGAAGTTTAAAACTCAAGTGACTAATCGAAAGTTATCCGGTAAATTTCAAAGTGAAGACATCTTGAAGCATGAATATTTTGAAGGTTGAAGGTTGAAGAGCAAGAGTTGAAGAATAAAGCACAAGGCTTGTGCTAATGTTTGTTTTGTTTATTTTTAAGCATTTTTTTTAATGGTAGTTTAATGTTTTGCATTTAAGTTTGATTTAAGTTTAAGACCTTTTGGTTATCTTATGGTTTTATTAAGTTTTTAATCTATGGAGTTAAGTTTTGTTTTTAGAAGTTGTAGAGATAGTTTGGATAACAAGTTGGGAGAATAAGTGTGTTGGTGGTATTTTTACTTAAAGAGAAGTCTTAAAGGGAGTCAAATACTTTTTATTTGTTCTTACAAAAGTCAAGGTATTGAAGAGAGAAAGAAAAAGTGAAGCTTTGCAAAAATTCAATCCGAATCGGTTGGATGAAATACTGATCGGATGGATTGAAGTATATATACCCAAGATTTCAAAAATCATAAGAACACACACACACTCATTCCACCATACTTGGGGTTCATTAATTCGACCATTAGGAGAATTTTAAGAGTTGCAGAAGAGTTGAAGGATCATCAATGGCACCAAAACAAGTAAGTAACATCATTAATTTGTGTCAATTAGGTTTTAATTCGAGTTGATTGAATTAGGTCAAAATTTAGGCGTTTTTGATATAGTTCGAATTAAGGCATGATTTTTCTGGAATAGATGGGTAAATGATTGAGGAAATCAAAGTAAAAAGAATTAGATGGATTGATTAAGTTTTGAGGAAGAATGAATTAATTGATTTTTTGGATCAAAAGAGTCAAAACTTTGAATCGATTCTGGGTAGAAATTAGTGATTTCCAGATGTTGTTTGGATGTTGATTATTGTTCCTAGGATGATGCATTGTGGATTAGAACATCAATAAGGTTTGATTTTGAATATGTTCATAGTTCCTAAGATTGATTATGCGAGTATGTTATGGATATTATTCGGAGATAAGTGGGATGTGTAGAGACCATAATGATTGATGAAATGCAGGATAAGGAAGAGTGGAATTAGATAGGATTGAGTTTGGAGTCGGAAAATTTTTGTTTTGAATACAGTGAGTACAACCGTTCGGTTGCGAATTGCTACCGATCGGCTAGACAAGGTCACAACTCCATCCGATCGGATGGAGAGAGATACCGATCGGATGGAGCTCTCGGTAAAACTTTTTGAAGATTTTCAAATCGAATATTTTGGACTTCTTGATCATCTAACTTTGTTTCTTATACTCTTATACTAACAAATAATCATGATTTCTACAGAGATTTCTTGCAGGAGGATCGAGTTCATCACGTGAAGTTAGTAATCCAATTGTGCAAAAGTTTGTGAATAGGAATAACAAAGAGAAGGTTAAGTATACTTTGATTCCAAAAGCGTAACGAGAATTTGAAGTTCAGTGGTTTAAGCAGCGAGGAGAGGTACGCTTTTCGTGAGCGTCTATCGAAGTTACAAGGGAGAAAAATTCGCTAAACCAAGGTTAGTTGATTGGAGTTTATTTCATGATTATGGATGTGAGATGGAATTAAGGAATTTGATGAGAATGACGTATGTATATGAAGGAGATGGTGATAGTTTTGATGATTATTCGTGGGAGAATGCGTTTAGTATTCACGAGAATGTTAACCGTGAATGGTGTTTGGAGTTTTTCTCCACATTTTACTTTGAGAGGAAAATGGTGGATCTTATAAATGACAAATGCATTTGGTTTAGGCTCTGTGGTAGAGATCATGAGTTTACTTTGCCGGAGTTTGCCGTTGTTCTTGGCTTGTACGAGCCAAATGAGATCAAGGATCGTTTGTTTGCATCACATTTTGTGAGATTGGTAAGGAGGCATAATGATTATGCCGGGTTGGCTGAGTATTGGAACAGTGTTGGTGACCCAACTTGTACTAGAAGGAATTCATCAAAGCTAAGGAATCCGTTGTTGAGAATTTTACAAAAATTAATAGCTTGGAGTGTTTTGCATAGGACAGGGAGCCGTGATAAATGCAATCAGCCGGATCTTTGGGTTATGAAGCTGTTAGAGGAGAAGAATGGGAATGCGGCTTGGATAATAGCCGAATATCTTTCAAGGAGAGCACCGGGAATCAAGGATAATAGTGCAATTTGTGGAGGTCACTATGTGACCAAGTTGGCTAAAAGATTGGGCTATTATGTGGACTTAGAGTTAGCAAAGTGTTCAGAAATGTTGAATTGTGAGACGTGGGATGATAAAAGTTTTAACACAGCCTTGAATAGGAAGACAAGAGAGTTGGGAGCTTGGATTGAACCTCATGGAGCACCACAGCCGTCTTACCAACAACAACCATATCAACCACCACCTCCTGTTGGGAATATTCATACCCCGGGTAGTTTTGACTCGGGATGGGGAGATTGGAACCGTGAGCTAAATGAGATTGAGAAAAGGGACGTGTGGAGAGATTCAATGATGATGAGGCAAAATTACAACTATGATTATTCAATGCCGATGCTTCAACATGTGGCTCAACAAGCCGCTTATGAGGTACCTCCTTACAACCTACCAAATGTGCCACCCTACCCATTGGAGTATGACCCGTATCCTGGCCAATACCCTTACCCATATCCTGGGTACGCACCATTTCCTGAACCAGTGCCGGTGTATGGTAGAGTTCCTAATGTTGGGAGTTCGAGCTTTGATGTGGGAGGTTCTTCAAGAGGTGTTGGAGAGAAGAGACAAAGGTATACAATTTTTGAGGGTGATGAGAATTATGAAGACGAAGAAAGTGAAGATGAGAGGATTGATCCGGACATGGATTATGAGTGATCAATGATGGTTTATGATTATGGTTTCAAAACAATGATGGTTGAACTATTTCTATTTTCTATTTTCTACTATTTTAAACTTTAACTCTTGTAGGATTTATTTGTTTTGATTTTGGTTTGTTTGGATTATGTTTATTTTTTATGTTTGTTTGGTTTATTGTTTTTGGTATTTTGTTTGTTTGTTTCGAGCATAGTATGCAGTATTTGCAGGGGGAGAATTGACGGAAGCTTAGTGTTGATCAATTTTGGAAGTTGGAAGAATTCACGAGATTACTTGTGATCAACTAGGCTAATGCTAATTTTTTCGGGTAGTTTTTTTTTTCTATTTTTCTTTCCATTTCCTTTACTTTGAAGTTCGTTTTATTACATTGAGGACAATGCAAAACTTAAGTGTGGGGGAGGGAAGTAAATAGGAAAGTTTTTTTTTTTTTTAATTTTGTTAAAATTTTTTGTTTTTGGATTTCAAGGACTAGAATTTGTGAATTTATTCGCCTTTGATTTTTCTAGTTGATAGACAAAATTGATTCAATGGTAAATAATAAGGTTATTTTGAAAAAATTTTTTGGAATGTAGTCAAGTTTTGAGAGTTTTTGGTAGCTATTGCTAAGTACATTTTACCACCACTTTAAATTGTGAGGATTCATGCCTTATATTTCGTATGAGTGTGCCGGTGATTATGTCAATTCTAGAACTTGTACTTGTTATGCATTACGGTTAAAATTACTTTCAAGTAATAAAATATATTCAAATGATAAGAGGCAAATTAGGATTTTCACCAAATGGCCTTCCGTTTACAATACATTTTTGCTAACCACATCGGTTAGTTGTCCTTAGTAATTGGAACCCATTTGTTAGCATTATATGCTAGATACCCTTAGTTACACCCTTTTGAGCCTATCTTTTCTTTTGATTTAACCAGAAAATTATTACACCATACACCTTAGACTTTCCCGAATCAAGTCCAAATGAAGTTCGAAACGATTTATTTTTGATGATTGCATGATTGACCACACCTTGTATGTGTATATGTTGTTCCAATGAAGAAGGAGGTCGCTACTTTTATTTATATTTTTTGTAGCGTGTGCTCATCCAAAGTGTGGGGGTGTAAAAAAAAAAAAAAAAAAAAAAAAAAAAAAAAAAAAGAAAAGCCAATGAGCTATGTATGTGTGGAAATAAGATATTCAAAGAGTTATTATGGAAGATGAAGTTTATATGAAGTGCGGAATAATGATCGAAGAAGTTTGGTGAGTAATCATTTGTGATGTAAAGAGTTAGGATTGAATTTGGGCTTGATTTTTTGTTTTTTTTTTAGAACCAAATCAAATTCCCATGTCTTATCCCTTTCCCTTACCAATTACTTTATTCGAGCATTCGGATTTAGTGATGGCTTTGTTTAGATATGTAGCACATGTATGTTTTAGTGACCATCCGAGTTTTTGGATAGTTGAAAAGCGTTGTTAGCGATCTGGTGAGTAAATTGGTGACCATCCGTTATGCAAGTAACGTCGTTAGCGAACCAAGGCACGATCTGGTGACCATCCGTTGCTTGACTATACAAGGATTCGTTGTTAACGAATTATGATGTACTTGTATGAGATATCTATACATTAGCTAGGTAATCAAAACCCTTTTTGAAGCCTAAACCCAAAGAAAAGACCTCTTTGATGTTTTATTTTGTTGTTTTGATAACAAGTACAAGCTTATGGTAAGAGACATGAATCGCGCCTGGGCAATTGAGTGATATACAATCAAATCTACTATCGAGAGTTGTGTGAATTTAAAATTTCCTTTGTGAGGTACTTGGTGATGTTAACTAAACTCAATTTAATTTGCTTACATTTCAAGGATTTTTTATGAACATAATGAAAATGCCATTGAGTTCAGTTTTTCTAAAAATTAGACTTGCTCGAGGGCGAGCAAAACTCAAGTGTGGGGGATTTGATAACGCTTAAATCTAACATGTTTTTAGGTGCGTTATTGCTAGTTTTGTGCATTGTATTTGGTTATATTTGCATGTATTTGTTGCTAAATGATGAAAAAGTGTGTATGCAAGTAAATATAGCCAAGTACAGGAAAAATGGAGGAAAACACGAAGAAATGAAGAGATTATGCACATAAGGAGAATTACGAGAAAGAAACCACTTGATACTTCAAAGAATTGATTAGACCAAGACTTCTATGCTTAATGTATCAAGAAAAGATCAAGTTTTATGAAGGAAATCAATGGTACAGCGAAGGATCAAGCAAGTAACGAGAAATGAATAAAAGAAAACAAAAGTGCACGGCAGGAACATCCATCCGATCGGACGCCGCCCGCATCCGATTCGGATGGAGTGAAGTTAGAAACACCGAGAGCTCCAACCGATCGGATGGAGCCAAATACCGATCGGTTGGCCAAAACTAAAGTTACAAAGTTGCATTAAATGGTGAATTTAAGCCCCATAATCATTAAGGCTTATCATTTCTCAGCTGATTAATTCATATGGGACGTTTTTACTTGGATAAGAAGGGTTTCCTCACTTATTTAAGGAACCCTTGGTTAGTTTGCAAAGAGAGTTCTTTTGGGGAGTGACATAACCTAAGAAAGCTACACCACTATTATTATTATTGCCCAAAAGCTTGGAGTTGCTGTGAAAACGTCCAGGAGATCTTGAGTTCGAGTCTCAAGAGTTGCGTCCGTGTGTGGAGTTGTTTACTTGTGATAATAGGCGATTGGAGGAGTGTGGATTGCTATAGTTCCACAATTCTAGTTCTTATAATTCCTTGATAGGTATTTCTTGTTGAGTTATCATGAACTATTTTTACTTTTACTATATGATGAATGAAAGTTTGGTTAATTATGTGTGTTTGGTTATGATTGTTATGGAGTAATTTAGTTATACTTGTGTGTGGATGATGTGACAATTGTTGGAGTAATCTTATCATAGTGATGCATGAAAACATATCTTGTTTTATGAGTTTGTTGAGATAAAATCTAGTCTTGCTTAATTGGTTGGTAAAAACATTTTCAAAGATTCAAAAGGCCGAAAGGAGTTTTCTTTATGTTTTTATTCCAAAAAGTTAGTGCACGAATTAGTATGGATTGTGGTGTGTGACAAGCAACACCTTTACTCATTAAAATGGATTTGGAAACGATTTCATCACGAAAAAGGCCGAAAGGATTCGTAGGAATTCTTGAGATAAGACATGCTTTCAAACAACACAAAGGACTTAATAGAATTATCGTAATAGTTAATAATGGCCGAAAGGAGTTAACTAGGAGATTGAATTATTAGATATGATTTCTCATGATAAAAACCATTGATTGTGAATCATTCATTTTAAGTTGTGCATCATTACAAGTAACACCCAACTTGATTGGTTACTCTAAACAATTGTCATGGAACCTACACACAAGTATATTTGTTTTTGATTGATTGAACCTTGCTTGTTTATTTTTTAATTTGCTTCAAATTGGATTGACACTCCATTTTGCTAAAACTTATTTGCTAAACCTAAACCCCAATTCCCTTGGGACGATCTCGACTTACCCACCTTTACTACCACGGACGAGTATACTTGCTCGTATGTGTGATTAGAGAATTGGATAAATCGTGTTTATAAATTTTAGAACTTGAACACAACGACACGCACATCAATAGACCATCGGTGTCATAGACCGGGCCTGTCTTGGACATGTTCATCTCTTGCATGTTTGGCATGAGCATTACTGCAGCATTTGCCTCAAGATCTTCCACCTCATCATCAGATGCAGCATTTGCCATGAAGCTTTGCTCATTTTGTGTCACCATTCCTGCTGCCTTTTCATCTTTAAGAGCCATCAGAAGAGCTTCCTTGTGATATGCACTGCCCATAGTACGAGGCTTTGGACAAGCATTTGCCATGTGACCATTCCCACCACAATTGTAGCATGTGATTGAAGTATTTGCAATGCCTTTCTGTGCATTCCCAGTCATCTGATTTCTGCTCTGAGTATTACCCACACTGTTCCTGTTACCCCCTGCTGAACTGAACCTATTCCCTCCTGACTGAAACCTCTGAGACCCGTAGTTTCCACTGTTTCCTGAACCATATCTGCCCGAAGACCGATTCTGAATTTCGACTTTGCCATCATTAATAACAGCTTGATTCCTGGTGTTGGAAGATGAACGAAGACGGTTGTTGGATTTGCTGAACTTTCCAAATGCCTTAGCAATTAATCCAAATGCTTCATTAAGAGAGTTGAATGCATCCTCCTCTTCATCATAATCAGCGTTTGAGTACAACATGGAATCTAAGTTGTTATATGGAACCATTTGATTGTCAGAGTATTGTGATGGTGCTTCAAATGGGATGATTTGGTTAGAAGGTTGTGGTGAAAAACTTGGTTGGAAAGATGATTGACCAAATTCCTGGTTTGGTAGTGGAAAGTTGGATTGAGCAACGAGAGCTAGTGAGTTAGGTGTTGGTGCTGGGATGAAACCGCCTCGTGCTGCAACTTCCTTATCTACCTCAGATTGATGTTGTTTCAAAAAGTCATACATGAGTCCATACTTGACCTCACCAATCTTCTTAGTTTGCCTGACAAATGTTGCATATTTCTGCCATTCTGGTCCAAGGCAACCCAGAAATTTTGAATTGATAGCAATCTTAGGAAACTTGATGTCATGACGATCGAGGTCATTTACAACATTTGTGAAACGGTGGTAGTATGATTCAATTGTCTCCCCTGGTTCCATGATGAAATTGTTATATTCCATGTAAAACTTTGACTCAAGGTCTTCTTGATTTAACTCAGTCCCTTCCATGAGAAGATGCACATGTTCCCAAATGTCTTTGGCAGTCTTTTGAGCATCAATACTTCGGTAAATAGGATTTGGAATCCCCTGAAGTATGTAAGACATTGCCAATTGATTTGCCTCTTGTTGCAATGTTTGTTCATTTGTGTAGTTAGCGACAGCAATGGGAGTTGATGTTTCATCTCTTTCTGTGGTTCCTGGAACAACATTTACTGGAAGTGGAAAGGGTCCTTCTTCAATGGCTTGCTTAAGATATTTCCCATGGGGTTTGCGGAGTTCAATGAATCTGAGAAATCTACTAGCCCACTGCACATAGTTACCAGGTGTCAGCATAGGTGGAGTATCTTGATTTCCAGCTTCATGTCGGGATTGCTGACTGCTGATTGCCTCACACATCTTGTTAAACCAATGTGGTTCTCTGGAGTAGGATGGATTGTTCAGCATTTGATTCTGTTGCATGATTTGTTGTGGGGATACTTGTGGTGGAGGAATAAATTGATGTTGTTGCACATATGCATGATGTTGTGGATATTTTTGGGGAAATTGTTGTTGTTGTTGAGAGTATTGTTGTTGTTGAGGATATTACTGTAGCTGGTAGTAGTAATTAAAGTGTGGTGGTTGAGACATCTTGTAGTAGCATGAAACGGTTAAGGATCTTTAAAGGATAAAGACGGTTGTTGTTTGGAAGATTAGAAACTTGTAAGAAATCCAAGAAAAATTTTCTCGTTCGATCAGGTAATCACGTTCGACTAAGTTCGTTCGATTAGGTATTCTCGTTCGACTATCTCGTTCGATCAGGTAAACTTGTTCGACTAGTTCGTTCGATTAGGTATTCTCGTTCGATTAGAACTGCTCGTTCGATTAGGGTTACTTGTTCGATTAGGGTTGCTTGTTCGATTAAGGTTGCTTGTTCGATTAAGATTGCTCGTTCGATTAGGTTACTTTGTTCGATTAAGTATCTCGTTCGATCAAATTTGCTCGTTCGATCAAGTAAGTTCGTTCGATCAACAAGCTCGTTCGATCAATTGGAAGAGTAAGTCTAACTCGACTACCCTTTTGCTCGTTCGACTGAATGCTCCTTCGATGAAGTATCCTCCTTCGATCACCCTGCTCGTTCGACTAAAACACCTCGTTCGACTACCCTTTCTCGTTCGACTAAAACACTACGTTCGACTACCCAAGCTCGTTCGACTAAACCCCTCGTTCAACTGATGAACAGTATTAACTCGGATGAAGAGTAACTAGTCTAACAATTCAGATTTCTTAATTTTTTCTTAGATCTAACCTTCTAACAACCTAAATTACCCCTAGGCAAATGATACCACTTGTTGTTTTATACTTTTATGAATTAAGCTACCACTAATTACCTACTAATTACCTACTAGATTTAGAGAGAGAAAGAGATGGAAGGGAGATGATTACACACACTTAATAATAAAACTTCTTAATTCATCAAGCAACAACCCTTTCCCTAAGGAGGGAAGGGGTATTTATAGTTTTACATGGTAGAGGGCATGTAGCCCTAATTCTCTTAACTAATACATCATTAAACATAATAAAATAAATAAAACGACACAGCCCATGGGCCTTCTACATGGGCTGTGCCTAATAACAAACCTAAAGGCCTAAGAAACCTTAATACAATATGATCAATACTTGAATAATACAAAACGTGTTTCCCAACATGCATTTTTGGTAGTCGGAGACTGGAGCGGTGTCTCCTGTTTCAATATCAACATAACTCGCAATGAGCGGTCGATTGATTATGCAGGGTTCCCCGTGAGAATGAAACAAGTCCTTTTAAGAGAACTTGAGTGGCTTAGAAGGTTTAGTGCAGTGCGTCACTGGGTCCATGACGTCTTGTCTTCAATACCGGTGTTACCTTGGTAACAACCAGTAGCATATGACTTGAACCCGGTTTCTGCCCTAAGGTTGAATAATTGGAGGGCTATTTCTTTTCACCCTTTTTCATTTCATTTCTTTTTAATTCTTCAACCCATTCTTTCTCCTTTCTCATATTACTCCTTTTTTCGTAATCATACCTAAGGACTTTCTAATACTAACTATTCGGTATGGCACCTGGGTAGATCCCTCCGGCTCTGGCGGATGATAGGACGGTTTTCCTAACCTTAGCCACCTTATAACTTCATGACTATCCTATGTTGCCATTAACCAAATCCTTGAAAAATCTCTCAAAGTGTTTATGATTATGAAACACATTTTGCTAACACTTTGAGAGTTTTGAACTTTTCAAATGCTCCCCCTTAACATGTGCTTGGATGTTTTTATTATAAATTTGCACATGTTGGGTGGAGTTTGCACTTTTCAAATTGATTCACATACAGTGAACATGACCGATTTGTGACACGCTTACATCACTAGTTGGACTAGCTTGAAATTATTACCCGGCCTGGTCAAGTCCATAGAAAGTTTCTCGAAACGGTACACTCTACTCAGACACGTCCACTTCGAGACACGCTTACATCACTGGTTAGACCAGCTTGAAATTATTACCTGGCCAGGACATGTCCTTTCGATTAATGACAGTTTTTGTTTCGTCAATTCATTGGTAATGTCTGAGTCGCGCTCACATGAGATGCCACATCCTTTTTGCTGTCACAAGCCATTTGCTCCCCCTCAATATGTGCATCAATATACGAAAGAGTTTAGCACATATGAGAGAGCTTACATTAAGATCCAAAACATCACATTTTTATCAGATTGCGTATTTAAATCACATTCTCTCCCCCGATCAAAAATTTCAAACCTTTTGGAGATTTGTGATCCCAATTTATTTAAATGAGTTTAGAAAATGTGGGAGAAAATGTGGTCAGGTTTAATATATTCTGATGATGGAACATACTATGCTCCCCTTTAATCTAAGAGGGAGATTCACTGCTTATTATGCACAAAGTTACTGTTATGACACAAGTGATATTGACCTTTTTACGCAGACGATGTGATCATCTGCTTCTCTGAGGGAGTCAGTAGTCAACATCAATTATCCATCCACCAAGAAAAACTTCCCAAGTATTGTAGACCCCCACTAGGCGAGATCAGAATTAGTAAAGCTTTGTTGAAGTGAAGGTGGTGGTGGTGAAGGTGTTGTTGTTGTTGTTGCTGCTGCCGATGTTGTTTTTGTGGTGAATTCAGAGCCAGTCAATAGAGTTTGAACATCTGTTCAAATGGTTAGAGCGGGAACTGGTACATTCATATTGGCCATGGAATCGGCATAAGAATATCAACACAGATATACATACATACAGATTCACTTTTCATTAACAGCTACCACATAGCAGCTTGCTTATTCATAATACCATATTCATCTCATAGTCAAACCACAGTCAGGAAATACATCAAACCGCTATCTAGCATGAAGAGCAATCAGCAATCATGAACGTGGCAATTCACTCATATTTCAACATTCAACTCAGGATCTTAGGGACAAGATTCTAACATGATAGGTATATACCTAAGCATATCCTGAGTGCACATGCACTAAATCAACAACAATTAAGTAGCTATCGACTAACAAAAGTCAGTCAACATTTGAAACTCATTCATTCAGATCATACAAATGCCTGTGGAGTATTCAAGAACATCAATCACAATGGGTTTTCTAACTTCTTTTAGATTTTGAGTTTTAAAGTATTTAGGGGATTAACCGAGGATTCCAGAGTGACACAAATGGACCTTATAGTTACATAAAGCTAGGATACTATAAGCAAATTGCACATAATGCCCTAATCTTTCTAACATTTAACACATTTGGCCATTTGAGATAAAGCTTAGTAAGATCCTCTTCAACTAATACCCCATTAACTACAAAACCTTTTCTAACAATTATGAGATAACCATGAAACTCGTTTGATGATATAAAATTTGAAATCACTCTCCCCCTCAATCAATGAACCGTATTCTAATTAAAGAGCTGTAGTCATTGATTGAGTGACAAATTTTATGCACAATCCAAGTCTGAAAGAATTTTCAACCAACACGTTACCACCATGTGTCTCATAAATAATTTTCAGAAGAATCATATAATGAAAACTATTTGTATACAAAGAAGACTTCTCTTCTTAATCAGGAAATAATGCACTGAAGCATGCACTAAATCGGGGATGCACGGATATGAAGTAATCCATGCCCGGGTGAACTTCACCTGTTGTTAGGAACAACCGTCTTTTTGGCGACATGCTTTCCTCATATTGAAAAACGGGTTGCATATCTGAAGTAATAGCAAGCCATTTAGGCATGTTTTGAAAACTTTTTGAACTTCTGCTCGAACTTCATTTAAAGACCCGTGTCATTATTGAATGACATTTCTAGGACCGTAAATGTTATCGATACCAGAAGACATGCCTTGAAAAACTATTTTTGGTATTTTCTGTTTTTCTGATTTTTATGGTTTTTCTTGGTTTTGTATTTTTTTTTCTATTTACATTTTGGTTTTATATTTTTCTATTTACAGTTTGGTTAAAGATATGTACAAACTATATTATTCAATTTAAGACGATGTTGACATGAATACAAAAATAAGGATATCGTTCTGTACGTTGTAGAAGTCAGTAGTCAACATCTCTTAAACTTTCACCACCAAAGCTTTCAATGCTCCTGAATAATCGTCTGAACTTGAGCCTTCTCAATTGTGAAGCTTTTATAGCTTCCCCCCAAACCGACAATCTTCTTTTGAGCAGTTTCAAAGCCCTCTTTCAAGCTTACATAAGGTAAGTGTACAGCGGAAACCGTAGCAAACCACATCAAATATTGCTGCTCCTTTTAAGAATAATCATCATGATTCTCCGTTCGGGGGATCATCAAATAGATTAGCAATGTATCATCTCACACTTGAATAATTCTTCTCACATTTCTTCCCTCTAAAGTCTGAAGTAATGCATACCAAAAGTATCCAGACACCACTTCCCCCAAGTAGTTGAAGTGATGCAATCAGTCTCATTGTATGAAGCCCAAAAACCCGAAACACACACTCAATCCCATAAATGAAGATGAAAATGTAACATCATGATCAATTAAGACCCGAAAATCCCCTTTTCTCCCTTCAGGAAATTGCCATTGTGAACCTCTTTTATCATCGGAAACTGTTTCTTACATCTCTTCCCCCACGTAGTTGGAATAATACCCCAAAAGCCACGAGTTAAGACACTGATTTTCTCTGCGGTCATGACATTTGTCTTCCCGGAATAACTTCAACTAAGAAGAAGTATAAAGTTCTTCACGTATACTCGTTGTGCATTCCGATGTAAGTCTCCTTCCCCCTTGCTGGTTTTGATACCTCAGAATCAACAACACATTTTACGCACATATACTTGAAATCTTGTGAGAAGAAAAAACCTGGCTCAAATGTATCCTGTGAGAATCAACAGCTACCGAAACGCTCTCTGACTATCTTTATCAACCCTTATGTTCTGTCGGCTATTGCTGTGACCACTTGGTGAAGTAAACCTGATATACCAAACTTGAAACTGACGAGGAATTCCCCAAATTTGTTACTTAAGCTTGCACTGTTTTTGATTGAAGAACGATGCAGAAGAAAACCCCTAAGTACCCTTATACACTCAACAAAGAGCCAAAGAAAGTACAACACCTCTTGAGACTATCCACATCTGCATCTACGTGTGACACTGAGCACTACAATGTAACTCCTTGAAGTGATAGCTATAACCCTTGAGAACTACAATGTAACTCCTTACATCGGGTATAACTAGATAATCCAAGTCCCAACCATAAATTTTAAGCACGAGCAAGTTATCTTTGAAAGTCATGCATCCAACCAACCCCGACTTCAAGATAAAATAAGATCACGCCTTTGTGAAAGTCAACTTCAATCTCAAATAAGGGATGCCAAATAAACTCCGTGATCACTTGACATTCAATGTCCAAAATCTTATCCGTTTTGACGTTTTAGCCGACATTTTCCTTTATATTCTTGTGGTTGCTTTACAGAGTGTACATTGGAAGGAACAACCATCCGTGATGAAGAGGATTCTTCAGAACTTGGTTCTGGGAAAGGAATACCAAAGAATGGATCATTATTCATGTGTGCAACTTCAATATCTTGAGAGTCATTATCAACACCTTGAGGAATAGCTGGAGATAGGGTTTCTTGAGTAGTCTGAGTTGTACTTCTAGATGGTGCATCTTGATCAATGGAAATTGAAGAAGGTGAGCCAGTTGAGTCAGCAAGAACCGGAGCAAGAGCTTCAGGAACCGGATGATCAACATTCGCAAGGTGTTGGAGGAGACACTTGTGGCACGAGTCCTGTACTGATTGTACCAGGAGTCATATGATCATTCTTCAAACATCAATCAACATGAAGTTTTATTCACCCTTTTCCCCCTCAAAAATTGCATACGAGGATGCCATTTTTGATTGAACAAGTGAATATGAGGTTGATCCACTGTTCACACTTCTCCCCCTCAAAAATTGCATTTGAGGATGCCATTTTTGATCGAGTTAATAAAAAGTACAATCTAATATACGTCGATCCACTGGATGACTGAACGAGCATGGAACAAGTATGAAGCTTGTTGATGAGAATAGTCAGAGACAAGAAGATTTCTCTTCTTTCGAAGATAAAGCGCACTCAAGCGTACACTTCTCTTTTCTTTGATGAACGGGGCCTGAAGAGTTGTCAGCAGACGCCATTATATTGACATTGGGGCCCGAGGCTTGAATTACAGTGTTCAAACGTCATAGTCGATGAAGAACGAGGCCTGAACTGATGTGAACAGACGTCATTGTCGATGAAGAACAAGGCCTGAACTGATATAAACAGACTTCATTGTCGATGTTCATCAGGCTTGAGTTGCTTGAACCCCTAATTCATGAGATATCAGTCTTTTCGGCAACCAAACCCTGAGTCTTTCCTTAATGGGAGTGAATGATGTACCTGCATTTAAGTAAAGACTACCTGCACTGATATTAAGAGTTTGTTTGCATTTGTATGGGTTAGTGATATCAGCATTTGGACCATTTGGGGTTTCACTGTCAACCTTAGTGTTGCACTCAGTGAACATCTTTCTAATAGGTATCCATCTAAGACCAACAATCTTAAAAATTCTACCCGTTGGTATCCACCTAAGGCAAGATCTAGGAGTGTTTGGTTTCTCATGTACAGGGGAAGACTTGTTGAGAGAAGACCTTTGTCCTACAACAATCTGCCTACTAGGTTTCTGAGTATAACTCTTTGGTTCTACGGGCTTGTTGTTGTTTCTAGTCTTAGAGAATTGAACCTTAGTGCGAGCATTCACTTCCTTCAGGAACTTTGTTATACAATCATCATGGTTTGCATTAAAAACACATTTCTGACAAGTTGAGCAAATAGAGTGTTTGGATTCAGAAAAAAACCTAGAATTCTTAGAGTGATCTGCTATGGGAATCGCTTTAATCGATACGCAACTACTCTTAGAAACAGCATCCTCTAGGTTGTGATTCTAAACACTGTTTTTATGTCTAACATGTTCCTTTGGTGTTACAAATGACACACGCTTTGAACTAATCCTAGAAGAACTAGATGCACTCATATGATGAGGTTTTGCAAGAGCAGTGTTGTAAATATCGCTCGGCGGTCGACCACCGCCAAGCGCCAAGACCGATATAGCGGCGATATATCAGTGATATATCGGAGAGCATAAATTATAAAGAAAATTATGTATATTTTTGAAATGCAACACAAAAAAAAACATAAATTATATTTATAAGAGATATTTGTAGAACCTGGTAATGTGGTATACTACCAAAGTGCTCCAATTCAACTCCAATATGTGACAGAACCTGGACAAAAAATCATCATAAGACCATGGACAGAAAATCAACAGAATACATAACAGAAACTGGACATAACCTGGACAAAAAATCATCATAAGACCTGGACATAACCTGGACATAACCTGGACAGAACCATAATATATAACAGAATACATAGCAGAAACTGAGCTGAGACCATTACTACCACATCAGAAAATCAGCATACTACATTACTACATTACTATCCAGTATCCACATCAGAAAATCAGCATATGCATAAAGTTTAACATGCTTAAAACCATAAGTTCATAAAATTAGTTTAATGGACTTAAATAGAACATTAAAACCATAAGTCCAATAGTGATATCGTCTTCTATTCTTCATCTCCACAATTTTCTTTGATGTAATCTCCATCAGACTCGTATTCACCTTCTTCATATACCACCTCCTCCTCACTCCCGGATTCAAAATCATCGTCAAAAAGTTCTCTTTGAGTTGGTTTAGTTGCAGTTCTAGAACTTTGTCGTGGTTGTAGATATTCATCGGCTTCCATAGCATCACCAACCGCTTGCCAATGTGCTTCTGAATCGGGTTGAACCTCAACTTCTTCATCTCCATTTGGACCATTTGTGTCTCCATCACATTCAACAAACCATTCTTGAGCCATGTTACTCTCGTTTGACAATAGCAGTTCAACATTCCTATCTTTTCTCCTTTTGGTTTTTTCCGACATTTGAGAGTTGAATTGCACATAAACAAGATTGTTCATTTTACACGTCTCCAATCTGTTTCTTTTCTTTGTATGTATCTACAAAGTAAAAAGCAACAAAGTGTTAAAAAACATACAATAACAATATAATGATAATATGATATATAATTATAAATTTATAATTTAAATAAAGTCTACGAACCCCTTCAAACGTGTCCAATTCCTTTCACACCCCGATGAACTACTAGTTAACGAAGAATCCTCATTGCAATCTTTTTCAAATTAGGAGTTGCACCAACAAAAGTTCCCCACCAATGTGCTACAATTTTGAAGTTCATAAAAGAAATAAATAACTTTGAAAGTTCATAAACTGATAAAAGCAATAAATAACTTTTAGAAATTGCATTTTACCCGGATCATAGTTCTCATTATTCACTTCACATGACGTTAACGCAAGTTCCTTACCAAATCTGTCCATTCTTTTTTTGTACTTTGGCAGCTCAACTTGTGTCACTTGCATTTGCATATCTAAATCTCCAGCAAGTATTATTTCAAAAAACTCAAGAACCGCATCAGCTACATCGGGATCATGTTGGATTTCCACATCCTTATAGAAATAATAAGGATTTAAAAGATAAGCCACCAAATGCAAACAAGTATCTAGTCTACCTTTCATCTTCGTATCTATGATTTTTATGATATAATCGTAAGCTTTTGCGTGACCAGCCAAAGCCCCTTTGATTTCTTCCTTTGCTTTTACCAACTCTCCATAAACAAAACCCATTGAGGGCTTCCAATCCGCATCAACCATTCGAAGGACTTTGACCAAAGGGTTAAACACTTTCAAACATAGTGATACACCGGTCCAAAATCCATTACTTAGCACTGTTGCAAATGCGGCTTTCCCTTTAACGGTTTTGGAGAATCTACACTCTTCCCATTCGACGCTAGAGAACATTTGTCTTAGTTCATCCTTCTTATCCTTCAAACTTTGTAAAGTTAGAAACGCAGAAGCAAATCTCGTGACACCTGGTCGGACAATATCCCTTTTCTTGGTGAATTTTCTCATCATATCCAACGTTTTGTGGTGAGAATAAATGAAGATGGTTAGTTTCTTTGCTTGATCTAGGATTTTCTTATACCTTTGAAGTGCACCGATACCTTGAAAAACATAATAGAAATTAGTATTAACAGATTATATAAAGTCATTAAGTAATAAGTATTAACAGATTATAAAAGTCATTAAGTAATAAGTATTAACAGATTATAGAAGTACCTTCAAGCATAAGGTTAACGGTATGCGTCGCGCATGATGACCAAAAAATCCTTGGTCTCGTTTCTTTAAGCAACGCTGCCGCACCCATGTTATTGGAGGCATTATCTGTCACAACTTGAACAACATGTTCGGCACCAACTTCTTGAATGCAAGCATCCACATACTCGTATATCATTTGGCTTGTATGCGCTTCACCCGAACATTCTTTGGAAGATAAAAAAACGGTACCCATCCTTGAGTTTACACATAAATTCATAATGCTCCTCCTCTTTCGGTCGGACCAAGCATCCGTCATAATTGAGCATCCATCCTCTTTCCATTCTTTTTCATTTCTTTTCACCGAGTCTTTTGTTCTTTCAACCTCTTCCTTTAGAAGTGGGGTGCTCAACTCATATCTAGTAGGAGGTGGAAGCCCGGTTCCAAATTGGCCAACCACTTCCAACATCATTTTGAAGCTATCATCTTCAAAGGCGTGAAAAGGAATCGCGCACTTATAAGCCCACCTAGCAATGTATTTCTTTGCTGCCCATATTCTTTTTTGCAAATAGAATTGCTAAGTTCAACATTTTTATCCTTCCCCTTCTTTAAAGTCTTCTCGGGGTTTATTGTATTTGCAAAGTTATCCATGGGGCCAAAAACATTTGGTTCCTTCATCCTATGACCATATACTTCATCATCCTCAAGAATAATAGTACTTTGATTACTATCAATTCTAGCCTCTGATCTTATGGCTTCATCATGTTCTCTTTTACCCTGCTTTTTCAACTTCCCCTCGTTAATTGCATTCCGACATTTCAACTGATCCTCTTTGGTGGCCATTGGACATGCCGTAGTTTGTCCCACAATTTGTGCAATATGTTGTTTCAATCTTGTAACCCCCCCACTGACCAATTTTTTACACAACATGCATTTGATTTTATCCGGGGTTTTTGGGTCCGGGATAACACCATACTCCCAACCAACATCCTTTGATTTTCTTTTAATACCGGCAAACGTTGACTCAACACTAGCTGATCCTGATCCAGATGGTACACTAGCTGATGCTGATCCAGATGCCATCCTCAGGTGTCAATGAACTGAAATGAGAAATGTACACCTTTAAAAATTCGAATTATACATTATACTAATAACCTGCATTTTGTTTTCCTACTCAGAATTACTCACTAGTCAGTACTTAGTCACTACTCAGAATAAAAGATATGTAATCATGTATACTATCATGTATGATAAATGTAATCATGGCCCAATGTTAAAAATTAACAGAATAACATATATGAACCTGGTATATCATATATTGATATGTAATAGTGTACCCCCAATTTATAAATTATAACAATTAACAAACATAATTAATTTATTAACCCATATGGCATGGGTTAACAATTAACAGATATGATATATCATATATTGATATGTAATAGTGTACCCCCAATTTATAACAAATTAACAATTAACAAACATAATTAATTAATTAAATATTAAAATCATAAGTATCTTACCTGCTGCTTGTGGTGTCGCCGAAGGTGGGGTCGCCGGAGGTGGGGTCGCCGGAGGTGGAGAGGTGGAGAGGTGGAGAGGTGGAGGGGTGTCGAGATGAATGTGAGCCCAAAAAATAAGACCAGATCTGATATAACCCTAATTTTTTTTAATTTTTAGTTTGACCGATATTGACCGATATGACCGATATAACCGATATTGACCGATATTTGACCGATTTTGACCAAACCGATAAATTCGACCGATAAGTGAAATATCGTATCGGTGGACCACCGATAAGCGATATATCACTGATATATCGGCCGCCAAGACCGATATTTACAACACTGTGCAAGAGTATATTCCTTTTCCTTAGGTCTAGACTGTGAAGTGACTGGTTTTGACAAACCTTGTTTCGGATCAACTTGGGAGGCATACCGTGGTTTTGAGGATTTTGGTCGTTCAGATCTAAACGTAGTCGGTTGTCTAACAACTGATTGGTTTCTAAGTGGTGGTTTCCCCAAGATTGATGGTTTTGCAAACTTAGTGTTCACACTATTTCTTGTCGATTTTCTTAACTCGTTTTTCAACGCTGCAATTTCAAAACCCTTTTCCTGAAGTTGAGCTTTGAATTCATCATTTTTGGCAATCAAAGAGGTTGTTTGCTCTACAGTCTTAGTTTTCGCTTCTATGATTGAGTCACACAGTTCTTTGCAATGAATTTTCAAAGTCTCATTTTCATTAAGTAATTCAGCCACTTTATATTCTAATTCAGCATTTTTTGTTGCAAAAACATCATTATTATGTTTAGCCTTAACTTCATTACACATATCACACATCTCAGCAATACGTTTTTTCAGGTTGTTGATCATCAAGTTTTTGGCTTCTAGCTGAGATTTCAAATCGTTTATCATAAAAAATTTAGGGAATTCAGGAAATTCTAGATTCCTACATGGTTGGTTAGTTTGAATACTTTCTTCCTTTTGTTGCATTGAGATTTCAAGTGAAATACAATGTTTTTCAAGTTGTAAAAATCTGTTTGAAAGTTCATTATAAACTTCTTTTTCAACCATATCATTTGATTTGAGAAACTCAGCCGTAAGCAAAGAACTTGACACATCATCATGTTCAGCATTCTGATCAATTTCTCCCCCTTTATGACTCATATTTGTTGAATCAGAGGAGATATTGCTATCAGTCTTTTCCAACAGATATGTGTCATAAGTAGGTTTAATTTGATCAGTATGGTGTTGTTCATTAGAAAGAACATTATGTTGATCAGACAGATGTACCTCAGCAGATGATACTTGGTGATTTACTGGACTGAGATCTGCATCCACACCATGAGTGATATCAGTCCTTGAGCTGTTGCTATCATCATGCTTATTTGACTCTGTCCCTCTGCATTCTGTGACAACTGAACTAGCACCCAGTGCTTTACTCGAATCAACCTTAATCTCTCTTGATTGCATCCGACTTTCCTTCTTTAGTTGGTGTTGTGCTCTTTCCTCAATGTACTTCTCAACATTACCCATGTGTTGGAGTAATTTTTCTCTGAACATGTTAACTTCAATCCCAGTGTAATAAGTAAAACACTTTTTTGTCATTTGACTATCATAATCCCAAGTGTATTGTGAATTGATGAACAGTTGAAGTTGTTTGTTGATCACCCGAAGAGCAGCCATGGATCCAATTTCATGAAATTCTTCTTTGTCAAGTTGTCGTTCTAGTTGATCTAAGTTCAGGAACATAGTGCCTGTGAAAGTCTGAACATCTTCACCAAAGAGTGATGCAAAAGCTCATTCGAATCCTCCCATGGATCAAGGTCTTTCTGAGAGAACCTTGAGATGTGAATGAAGTAATCGAAAACATTCAATGCAACTTTCCTTTTCATTAGGAAACAGTTGTGGCTGAAGCAACTGTCTCTCTTGCGAATTTGAGCACAAAGATTCCATATTAGCAATATCTGATCCAAAAACATTTTTCTGTTCAAGAACGTTTATCGGTTGTACTTTGTTGGGAATCTTATGTTCATCGATCATGTCGTACAGTTTGAGCACCTCAGCAATGACTGAATCAGAAGTCTTTGACATGATATGAACGTTCACGGGATTTTACAAAATCAAGAAAAAACCATGAAACAATGATTAATTGAATATGTTATGATAAAAACTTGGATCGATAATATGGTTAGTGATTGTGTGTTGAGGGTGATGATTGATTGTTAGACTTTGTGAACTGGTGTTTGACTTTGGTTGAAATGGTATAAGTGAATCCAAATAACCACCGTAGTTATCCAATAAACTCAAAAATATCTCAACTCAAAATAATTTTCAATCTCGGATTCTTGAAGCTCAATCAAAGTCGTTGTCCAAAATTATACCCAAAAGTTCTTTATCAAACAAGAGATTCGTCCTTGTTATAAAAAAAACAATAATTTTCAGCCAAAAGAACTTAAACAATCGTTCATGTGTTATCACACCAAAACCTCAACACCAACTTTAATGGTTTTGGCCCAAGTCCATACAAAACATTTGTCAGCCCAACTTTTTGCAGCATCAAACTCTTGACTTGAACAAACACGACCCAAAACCAATCTTATACTTAAACCTAACCCAAATTACTGATTATAAAATACCACAAACTTCCCTAATCCTTTTCAACTCTAACCCTAATTATAAGAAACGCAGTCACCACTTTCTTCACACTTCTGTGAAGTTAACGCAGCCCCGAACAATCAATCATATCCCTTTTTCCTTTCTTTGTTTAACGAAGCCACACAAAGAAATAATCCGTCCTTTGATTTGTCTATGATTACCGAATACCGAACCCCTAAACAACTAGGCCACAACTCAGTTCTTTGAGAAGGTGTAAGGTAGGTTTGATTTATTTCATTTGTGTTTTTGTTAAAACCGATCAAAAGACAGAATGAAACACGTTTTGTTGTTGTTCTTTCTTTAAAAGGGTCGGATATGAAACGAAGAAGTCTATCTTCTTTATAGATCAATGATGGTTGTTATTTCGTGTTTGAGTGACATTCAATGATCTGATATGCTTGGGGTATCACACAAAAAATCTGAGATCGAATTGATTGTTTCTTATTCGATTTAAGTTTAGGTTGATTTTACCCTTTTGATTTTTCTTTCACGAATTTTGATTTAAAATTCTGAGTTGAGGTAGTATTTATAGGTGGGTGTTTTACTTTGTTTTTGTTGTTAAAATCTTGTTGAGGTAGTGATTAGAGATAAGTGTTTTACTTTCTTTTTGACAAAATGCATAAGTAAAATCGCAGGGTTAGATCAAACCGCAACAGCTTCAAATCGCAAACGGCCAAAAGCAATAGCTAAATTGTAACTTTAATAAATTGGATGCCAAATCGCAATGCACATGCCAAATCGCAACTGCAAGTCAAATCGCAACACCACAAATCGCGGGTCACTTTCAAGAAAGTACCAATGTTACTTTACCTAGTTTTGTCTCTATACCCTTTTTTGGCTACTGTCCAAATCGCCGTGAAGAACACCCATTTTTTGACTCAAATACAGCCAAGAAATTCATCAAATCGCAACAAAGAAACAAACTTACCACCAAACTGCAACTAAGAATGTTACTTCAATCTTTCAAGAAAAACCACCAAATAATGAGTAGAACACCAAGGAATGATGCTACAGATTATTATGCAGGTAGTAAAACAGGCTGTGAAGGAACTATTGAGCAAAAAATTAAGCAAGCAAACCACACCCTTAAACTGCTAATGCCCAAAACAGATCTATGACAGCAATAAGTGAACTGAGAAAAAGTGAACTAAGAAAAGTGGTTTTCATGGACTTTGGGTCAAAGATGAGCTAGAAAATTGACTTCAAAATGACCGACTCAAATGGATTAGTAAGCCCAAATTATGTTCGAACCAAAATTAAATAACCAGATTTCTTGAATTACAGTTCGAACAAAAATAATAAAAAACAAGAGAATAGAAACCACGAATCCAAGCACATACAATCAATCGAACCTAACCATGGCTCTTGATACAAATTGTAAAGAACTATAAATCATAACACAAACACAAGAATAATAATAGATCGAATTCTAGAGAGATAGTGAGAAGTTGGGAACTTTTCTAGCTAAGTTGCCCCTAGTGGGCTGTGGAGTGAGCTGACAGTGGGTAAAGGCCCGACCCAACTCCACAAATATTAATATAACTAAACTAATAATAATAAGCCTACGAGCTACATAAATGCTAAATAGCAACTCAGGGTGACCGAGTCTTCATATGAATATTTATATTCCTAACATACTGCTATTATCAATATATATTTTAGTATGCATAAAATTGTACCCATAATCCAGCAATTGATTCTGAATCCAGAGCACTTTTCCAGAGCAACTTGAAGCAGCTACATATTCAGTGGTGGAATTTGCAACCATAGTTTGTTTCCTGCACTGCCATGAAATCAACCTGCATCCCAAAAACTGACAACCTCCTAGTCACTATCCAAGCTAGCTCCAGCATAGTCACTATCAGTGTATGTAACCAAGTCAAAAGGTGAATCTTTTGGATACCAAAAGCCTAATTTGGGTTGACCTTTCAAGTATCTAAAAATTCTCTTCACAACATTAAGATGTGAAACTTTAGGTGTGACTTGATATCTTGCACAGGCACACACTGCAAACATGATGTCAGGTCTTGAAGCTATAAGATACATCAATGAGCCAATCATTGATCTATGCAAATGAACATCAACTTCTTCACGATCTTCATCTTTGAGCAAGGGCTTCACATCTGTAAATCCAAACTTGTTCAAAATTTCAGCCATATACTTATCTTGAGTGATAAATATGCCATCCTCCTTTTGTTTAACTTGTAGCCCTAAGAAGAATGTAAGTTCACCCATTGAACTCATCTGAAATAGTTCATGCATAAGCTTTTGAAATTCAACACATAAAACCTTGCTTGTTGATCCAAAGATAATATCTTCAACATAAACTTGAACTAACAAGATTTCATCTTTGACCCTTTGATAAACAAAGTTTTATCAATCTTCCCTCTACTAAAACCATTGGTCAACAAGTATGCTGACAATGTGTCATACCAAGCTCTAGGAGCTTGATATAGACCATATAGTGCTTTCTCCACCTTGTAAACCTTGTCAGGAAAATTAGGAACTTCAAAACCAGGTGGTTGTGAGACATAAACTACTTCTTCAATAGTCCCATACAAAAAGGCACTTTTAACATCCATTTGATATACCACAAAGTCTTTGTATGAAGCATAGGCCAAGAATAATCTGATAGCCTCAATTCTTGCAACTGGAGCAAATACTTCATCCTAATCAATATCTTCTTCTTGTGTATATCCCTGAGCCACTAACCTTGCCTTTTTTTCTAATCACAATGCCTCTTTCATCCTTTTTGCATCTAAAAACCCATTTAGTACCAAGTGCCCTATTCCCATTAGGTAAATCTACCAGTGTCCAAACTTCTTGAAGCTTAAATTGTAGAAGTTCTTGCATAGCTTCCACCCAGCTTGGATCTTGTAATGCTTTGTAAGCATTCTTGGGTTCTATTTGTGATAGAAAACATGCAAAAAAACAGTTTTGAAGGTCTTTATGACTGTTTCTTTGATGAAGGGATCTTGCAAAGAAACCTTGTTCCTTCAAATCTTTAACCATTTTCCTTGTTTTAACAACAGAATTTGGCTCTCCAATGATTTGTTCCTTAGGATGATTCTTGTGAACTCTTGTAGTTGGAATAGGACTGACAGGTATCTCAGGTTCCATATTGGTTAAGTCAGCCTCTGCACCAAGTACATCTTCATCAGTATCAGGATAGATTTCTTCCAATTCAGGCATGTCTTGATCATCTGGATAGTCATCCTCGTCAAAAGATATGCCTTCCTTGTCAACAATATTAACACTTGGCTCAGCAGTATTAACAGAACTGGTACTGCTAGTGTTAATTTCATCTGATACATCGTCCTTTTCATCATTCTGCTTTTCTTCGTTAACCTCTTTATCATCATTAGAAGATTTTGCACCATCTTCTTGATCATCTTGTGAACTCTTTGACTCTTGGGTAGAGAAGGGTGGATCAGTAGTTCAAATAGGAAGCAAAATTTAATCTTTGTCAGGCCTTGACTCCATATCAGCTTGACCTGCATCATTATTTGCTTTTGTACCTGCAAAATTGTTAGACTCTACACCTGCAACAACTGGCTCATAATTCATAGTTTTGGTTAGTGAATCAATATCAAACAGCCAGTTTGGTCCACTTCCAGCAACATTAGGTGTACTTTCACTAAACCTAACATGCAAGTTCTCTTCCACTTTCCTAGTCCTACTATTGAATACTTTAAAAGCTTTGCTATTCATTGAGTATCCAACAAAGAATCCTTAATCAGCCTTGCCATTAAACTTGCCTAAGTGATCTATGGTATTTAAGATAGTAACAGGACACCCAAATAGTTTTAAGAAATCTAGCAATGGTTTTCTACCATGTAAAAGTTCATAAGGGGTCTTGTTATGAGGCTTAACTACCTTACTCCTATTCTGTACATAACAAGCAGTATTAACTGCTTCAGCCCAAAAAGTAGTAGGTAATTTAAAATCAGCCAACAATGTTCTAGCAGCCTGAATAAGTGTCATATTCCTAATCTCAGCAACTCCATTTTGTTGAGGAGTTCTAGCAACACTATACTATCTCTCAATACCTTTCACCTCACAAAACTGGTTTATCTCCTTATTCTTGAACTCAGTTCCATTGTCTGTAACCACTGTAAAAGTTTCACCTTGTAATAAACTATTTTATACATTCTAATAAAGAATGCTTATCCATTTTCTACGTATAATTTTTTTTTCTTCTTTCTGATAATGACTATTATCTAATGTGACGTAACTCACATCCTTGATAAATGTGCTCTCCGAACCAACATCAACTTACCCAATGTTTATTTTACATAAACATTTATATAAAAATCCTACGATATACCATTTGCCACTTTACGTTAATTCGTTAACAAACGTACAAACTAAATATTTCTTACCTATTAGAGTTTCTACGAAACCCTAAACCGTTATAACAATGAATATGAATAACTAAACCCTAAAACACTAAAGTACAGCTCATCCAAGCTAATGTACAAGCTTCTAAAGCACAAAAAACCTAAATTCACTATAACTCCCGATACAAACCCTAAACTCACAAAACTATGATTTTATGTAATAAAATCACAAACCCTAATCAATATGTATAAGATTTTTACAAATTATAAGTGTACAAGTCTTTCAAGCCAAGGTACAAGTCATTTATGCATAACAAAATAATATATATATAAATCACATTATAAACCTCAATGTACCTATTTTAAAGCACAATATCCGTGTCTTTTATGCACCAACTTTAAAAATAAATTTCCTAAACTCACTAATTATAAGTACAAGTCCCTAAACCTAATGTACAAGTGTCCAATGCATAGAAATCTAAAATCTCATTTATATACTTTTAAACCTAATTAACTAAACATATAATTGAAGTAACTTAAGAAAACTCTAAAAATATATTTTCTATATTTCTAAAACCTTAGTACAACCCTATTAAGCCTATGGTACCACCCTTTTAAGCACAAACCAATTTCCTTTTCTTTTCTTCACAATTCGACATATACAATATATAAACAAACCCTAATCATTTTTCTATCCAATAAATACTTAAAGTAAACCCTAAACTAACCTAGTTGTTTCACTTAAACCATAGATACAACCTTCTATAGCCAATGTACTACCCTCTAAAGCCCATTCGAACCATATTAAGTTTCCTTGTTCGATCTAAGCTACAACTAACCAAACTAATTCTTCACTAAACCCTAAGTGGAATATACACCATAAGTATTTCCTAGGTTAAAATTAACTACACATAATCAAGTCTCTTGGATTTTTAAACCTAGTCAAACATGGTAGGTACATTCTAAGGTTAGGGTAAAACCACATCAACCCCTTCACATGCAACCTCATAAACTCCAAGGGGCTACCTCACCATGTCTCTTCTCCCTAGACATGGTGACTAGAAGACTCTTGAAACCCTAACTCCTCTACTTCTATAAATAGAGACCTACATTTCCATTTCCTTTCCCCATATCATTCAAACAACAGCCGTACCCTCATTCGCTACTGATCAAGCAGCCCACATATAAGCCAAAGAAAGATCTTAAGAAGCCTAGGGAGGAGGATAAACCTTGGTATTCCATTTACAAGCCATTTCGCCAAAACCTTCCCATAATCGACTAAATAAGCAACTAAGTGAGCTAACCCTTTTTCATTACTTTAGTACACTCTAAACACTCTTAAAAATGATACTAAATAAATCTCTAATAAACAACAAGATCAAAAACTTAATTTTTCTTTTCCTTTTCTTTTTGTCGAGCGTAACCAAGAACACCCCATTTTATTTTTACACATTATTAATCTAGGAATCATTAAAACACTTAAGAGAAGGATTAGATGAGCTAATGATCATGTTAATATACGTTAAAAACTAATTAGAACATTTAAATATAAAAAACCGAATTGTTTTTCCTTTTCTTTTTCTTGTCGCAACAGTCCCCAAACACCCAATTTGAGTTAAATATTTCGACCATTAAACGAACCCTATAAAATCTGAATTTTGGCCACGTTAAAGACCACCCAGCTGGCTAATAGTTGGAAATAGAACGTCTTAAAAACCTTGCTTTGCCTCGGTTTTATTTGGTGTTCTTTTCTGCCTATCGCAAACTGCAACCGAACGCCCCTTTTAATTTAATTCAAGCTTATAAGCTCGAAATATAAGCTAATAAGCCATAAAAATGATGTTTATAAACTTATTATAACGTTCATAAAAGAGTCATAGCAAGTTGTGTCGTTTTCATAAGCTTAAAATGCGTAAAAACAAAGTAAGGATGTCGCATGAAACAACACAAAAGCTTTAAGGGTAGAAACTGTCAAAACTCCAACTGTTTTTATAATTAGGACCTAAAATGAAATCGACATAGAGATTAAGGGGAAAACCTGCCAAATTCGAAAGTTGGAGTTTTATTAGGCCAAAAGTGTAAATATTTCAGAATTATTAAAACAAGGACTATTTTTGCCAACGACTTAAAGTTGAGGGTATAAATTGTCATTTTTGAAACCGCAGGGGTAAAAACTGTCATTTCACCAAAGTTGAGGGGTAAAAATTGTCATTTTATGAAAGTTCAGGGGTAAAAATTATCATTTTATGAAAGTTCAGGGGTATAAACTGTCAATATATGAAACTATAAGGGTAAAAAGTGTAACATTTTATAATTATTATTAGAAATATATTTTGAATATATTTATAATAAAAACTAATAAACGAAATACATTTATCTCGATAACAAACAAACGGAAACATAAAAATAAGAAATAAGATAAAATCTTATCCAACTTTTGAAGAGACTTCATGTTGTCTCAATTAAACATTTATTCGACAACCAAAATGTTACGATACGAATATTAAAACTTATATATATATATATATATTGGAATACGATTACTGAAACTTGACATACCAACTCAGGTCGCGTGCCGGAGACGTTTATCAACCCTATTTAATTTTGTTTTCCATCCAGACTGCTAAGGTGAGTTCATAGTCCCACTTTTATACGTTTTCCAAATTTGTGGGGAGATACATGCTACAAAACCGAACACAAGTATTTTCTGTATGCTTTCCTGATTAATATTGCCTAAGCTACCTGTTGCCTTAAAGACCCCCCCCCCCCATCATGGACCATTAATCACTTTCGGGTCAGCGCGAATATAGTGAATGGATCTATTAGGTGTGACGACCCCTTTGTGTTACAGTAACGTGACCAAATGTACTTTATTTGAGATCAATTAAAAGACCGAAAATCTCCTACTCGGGGGCAAAATTACATCATTTAATTATGTAGTAATATACATCATTAGCTTATAACTATGATGATAAACCGGTTAACGTTTTACGTGTCATGAGACTTAGGGCAATATATTGAACTGCAATATTACTGAATTACTTTCTACTTAGCTTGTGTTCAAACTGATTATAACTTTAAATGCTATGGATTCACTGAACCTTTTTGTTGACTTTTTAGCATGTTTTATCTCAGGTAATTAGAAGCTTGATTTAGCACGGAGTGGCTGTGGACTTTTTTCTTATAAAAAGAGTGTCCATTTTGTTATCACTCAACGAATAATGTATCTTTTATAACGTATTTCGAAACTTCCCGCTAGGACCTGTATTATGTACTCTGATTTAAATAAATGAATGATAACTATTTTATTTAAAACGTCTCTTTTCGAGTCGTTTTCTATTTTCATGACTGTGATACTTGAAGTAATACCCCAACTTATATTCTGCTGCGTATATCGAAAATGGGGGTGTTACAGATTGGTATCAGAGCTCATGGTTATAGAGAACAAGGTTCAAACCTAAACTATAACCAATTTTCACAAACTTAACTAAAAGTCCTTCGTGCCAAAATACCACTGAAATACTACTTATACATGTTTATGCTGATTATTTAGTTACATAGTAAAATATTTATAATTACCGGGTGGTTACAGAGGTATGGTTTCCCCTACTCATTCTATCACACTTATGACGGACTCGAATATCGAAAACATCGCGATAGTACTCGACGTTACTCCAGTACCTAGACAGGCTACGGAGTCAGATCCATCAGAAGATGTTTCCATAGTACCTGAGGTCTCTTCAATATTCTAGCACGATACGGAGTTTGATCCTTCAGAAGAGCCATCCGAGGATACTTCGATGCCTGATATCGCACCGTTTCCTGATGATCCATACGTGCAAGCCAGAGAGAGGGTTCGCACCTTTGCAGATGCAGAGCCGTATGAGTCAGATTCTCCTTCAGTTACGAAGTCACTACCACCTCTATCATCGTTGAAGATACCACCAGTTCCCCCTGAGAGAATCTGAAGAATAGCACGGATAAGAACACTCCCCGTGCCTACATCATCATCACCTCTACCACATCCACATCCATATATGTTACCTACTTATGTACCGTCAGTCCCAACATCCTCACCTCCACCTCCACCATCATCTACAAGTTTCAATCCCCCATCTGTCCCTTTTGAACTTAGTGAAGAAGCTAGGGCCATTATCTCCCGATATCACACTCTACCCCGATCACCTACTCCTGATTTCCCGACTCCACCGCGAGTCTTTGAGGTGGGAGAAAGTTCGCAGGCAGCACAGGAGCGACAGTCGACCATTTCCACCCTCCTGACGCGATTAGAATGGCAAGAAGAGCAGATCGAGACTGCTCTGGGTCATCTAGATGAGTTGCCTTTGGAACGCATCGAGGGTATTGAATATAGAGTTGAGGATCTAGTTACCGGTCAGGAGACTATACAACAGAAGCTAGATGAGAATCGTGAGAAGGCCGAGAAACGTAATGAGCAGATCAGACAGGAAATACCTTTTATTTATGATAATGAATTAAAATTGATAGATGAAATGATGAAGAGAAATGAAGAACTAATGACAGCACAGAACAGGATCACTGTTCTGGAGACAACAGTGGGAGTGTTGCAAGCACGGTACCAGGAGTGTGTGCAGATCCTTGTCAGTATGATATTCGAGCTCGAGAGTCGACTAAGGGGAGCTTCTGGTAGCCATTAGATCAGATCTTTATCTGTTAACTTTAGTACTATGTCTCAGCTTCGAGATCTATAGTATAGATATGACACTAGCATGTAGTTTATATCTGACAACTTTTGTACTAGCCACGGGATGTGTGGCATAAATACGACACTTGTATTAATTTTGTTATATGTATAAAAAATCAACAAGTTATTTATGACTATATGTGTTTATGATATTTTGCTATGTATGATATAGATTGATGTGGACCAGTATTGATCATTTTACATACATGTATGATATTTGGACATGTTGTGACCTTATGATTATCATGGATTTTACCTTGTTAATTTAACATGGTCACAGTGCAAATTCTAAACATGTGTTTTCTTGTGGTATTAATAGAACTATGCCTCGCAATTCTCCAGAACCAGTCATGTCCCAAGCTGCTATCCGAAAGCTTGTTGCAGACAGTGTTGCTGCAGCACTTGAGAATCAAGCAGAAGTAATGGCCCGATCTGGAAGCACTAGCAGACCCAATGGAGAAAGCGAGACAACAATAGCTCGCAAGTGCACTTATAATGACTTCATAAACTGCAAACCAACTTTCTTCAAAGGAAAAGAGGGAGCAACTGAGTTGGCTCGTTGGTTTGAGCGTACGGAAATAGTTTTCATGAGAAGTGGGTGTACCGATGACTGTAAGGTTACCTAAATTCACTATAACTCCCGATACAAACCCTAAACTCACCAAAATATGATTTTATGTAATAAAATCACAAACCCTAATCAATATATATAAGATTTTTACAAATTATAAGTGTACAAGTCTTTCAAGCCAAGGTACAAGTCATTTATGCATAACAACATAATATATATATAAATCACATTATAAACCTCAATGTACCTATTTTAAAGCACAATAGCCGTGTCTTTTATGCACCAACTTTAAAAATAAATTTCCTAAACTCACTAATTATAAGTACAAGTCCCTAAACCTAATATACAAGTGTCCAATGCATAGAAATCTAAAATCTCATTTATATACTTTTAAACCTAATTAACTAAACATATAATTAAAGTAACTTAAGAAAACCCTAAAAATATATTTTCTATATTTCCAAAACCTTAGTACAACCCTATTAAGCCTATGGTACCACCCTTTTAAGCACAAACCAATTTCCTTTTCTTTTCTTCACAATTCGACATATACAATATATAAACAAACCCTAATCATTTTTCTATCCTATAAATACTTAAAGTAAACCCTAAACTAACCTAGTTATTTCACTTAAACCCTAGATACAACCTTCTATAGCCAATGTACTACCCTCTAAAGCCCATTCGAACCATATTAAGTTTCCTAGTTCGATCCAAGCTACAACTAACCAAACTAATTCTTCACTAAACCCGAAGTGGAATATACACTATATGTATTTCCTAGGTTAAAATTAACTACACATAATCAAGTCTCTTGGATTTTTAAACCTAGTCAAACATGGTAGGTACATTCTAAGGTTAGGGTAAAACCACATCAACCCCTTCACATGCAACCTCATAAACTCCAAGGGGCTACCTCACCATGTCTCTTCTCCCTAGACATGGTGACTAGAAGACTCTTGAAACCCTAACTCCTCTCCTTCTATAAATAGCAACCCACATTTCCATTTCCTTTCCCCATATCATTCGAACAACAGCCATACCCTCATTTGCTATTGATCAAACAGCCCACATATAAGCTAAAGAAAGATCTTAAGAAGCCTAGGGAGAAGGAGAAACCTTGGTATTCCATTTACAAGTCATTTTGCCAAAACCTTCCCATAATCGACTAAATAAGCAACTAAGTGAGCTAACCCTTTTTCATTACTTTAGTACACTCTAAACACTCTTAAAAATGATACTAAATAAATCTCTAATAAACAACAAGATCAAAAACTAAAATTTTCTTTTCTTTTTCTTTTTGTCGAGCGCAACCAAGAACACCCCATTTTATTTTTACACATTATTAATCTAGGAACCATTAAAATACTTAAGAGAAGGATTAGATGAGCTAATGATCATGTTAATATACGTTAAAAACTAGTTAGAACATTTAAATATCAAAAACCGAATTGTTTTTCCTTTTCTTTTTCTCGTCGCAACAGTCCCCAAACACCCAATTTGAGTTAATTATTTCGACCATTAAATGACCCCTATAAAATCTGAATTTTGGCCATGTTAAAGCCCACCCAGCTGGCTAATAGTAGGAAAAAGAACGTCTTAAAAAACTTGCTTTGCCTCGCTTTTATTTGGTGTTCTTTTTTGCCTGTCGCAAACTGCAACCGAACGCCCCTTTTAATTTAATTCGAGCTTATAAGCTCGAAATATAAGCTAATAAGCCATAAAAATGATGTTTATAAACTTATTATAACGTTCATAAAAGAGTCGTAGCAAGTTGTGTCGTTTTCATAAGCTTAAAATGCGTAAAAACAAAGTAAGGATGTCGCATGAAACAACACAAAAGCTTTAAGGGTAGAAACTGTCAAAACTCTAACTGTTTTTATAATTAGGACCTAAAATGAAATCGAAATAGAGATTAAGGGGAAAACCTGCCAAATTCAAAAGTTGGAGTTTTATTGGGCCAAAAGTGTAAATATTTTGGAATTATTAAAACAAGGACTATTTTTGCCAACCACTTAAAGTAGAGGGTTTAAATTGTCATTTTTGAAACCATAATGGTAAAAACTATCATTTCACCAAAGTTGAAGGGTAAAAATTGACATTTTATGAAAGTTCAGGGGTAAAAATTGTCATTTTATGAAAGTTCAGGGATATAAACTCTCAATATATGAAACTAAAAGGGTAAAAAGTGTAACATTTTATAATTATTATTAGAAATATATTTTGAATATATTTATAATAAAAACTAATAAACGAAATACATTTATCTCGATAACAAACAAATGAAAACATAAAAATAAGAAATAAGATAAAATCTAATCCAACTTTTGAAGAGACTTCATGTTGTCTCAATTAAACATTTATTCGACAACCAAAACGTTACGATACGAATATTAAAACTTATATATATATATATATATATATATATATATATATATATATATATATATATATATATATAATATATATATATATATATATATATTTTGGAATACGATTATTGAAACTTGACATACCAACTCAGGTCGCGTGCCGGAGATTTTTATCAACTCTATTTAATTTTGTTTTCCATCCAGACTGCTAAGGTGAGTTCATAGTCCCACTTTTATATGTTTTCCAAATTTGTGGGGAGATACATGCTACAAAACCGAACACAAATATTTTATGTATGCTTTCCTGATTAATATTGCCTAAGTTACCTGTTTCCTTAAAGACCACCCCCCCCCCCCATCATGGACCATTAATCACTTTCGGGTGAGCGCGAATATAGTGAATAGATCTATTAGGTGTGACGACCCCTTTGTGTTACAGTAACGTGACCAAATGTACTTTATTTGAGATCAATAAAGAGACCGGCAATCTCCTACTCGAGGGCAAAATTACTTCATTTAACTATGTAGTAATCTACATCATTAGCTTATAACTATGATGATAAACCGGTTAATGTTTTGCGTGTCATGAGACTTAGGGCAATATATTGAACTGCAATATTACTGAATTACTTTCTACTTAGCTTGTGTTCAAACTGATTATAACTTTAAACGCTATGGATTCACTCAACATTTGTGTTCACTTTTTAGCATGTTTTATCTCAGGTAATTAGATGCTTGATTTGGCACGGAGTGGCTGTGGACTTTCTTCTTATAAAAAGAGTGTCCATTTTGTTATCACTCAACGAATAATGTATCTTTTATAACGTATTTTGAAACTTCCCGCTGGGACCTGTATTATGTACTCTGATTTAAATAAATGAATGATAAATTTTTTATTTAAAACGTCTCTTTTCGAGTCGTTTTCTATTTTTATGACTGTGATACTTGAAGTAATACCCCAACTTATATTCCGTTGCGTTTATTGAAAATGGGGGTGTTACATTGTCACATCTTGTCACTTTAACCTTATGATTAACTAGGTTTTCTACTTTGGTTATAAAAGCCTTAAGAATGCTACTGGTTTCATCCTTAGTTGCTAAAAAGAAGACCCAAGTAAACCTACTATAGTCATCTGTGACAACTAGGCAATACATCTTTTTCATTAAACTCTTTTCAAACGTTGGTCCAAATAAGTCCATATGCAACATATGTAATGGCTGACTGATAGAGTTCACTACTTTGGCCTTTTAAGAAGCTCTATGTTGTTATCCCTTCTGACAAGCAACACAGATTTCAGAATTTTCAAAAACTTTTGAAGGTAAACCTCTTACAAGGTTTCCCTTAACCAATTTATTCATAGTCTTGAAATTTAAATGTCCAAGTCTTCTATGCCAAAGTTTGGATTCATCTGATGTGGCCTTTGCAAAGAGACAAGTCAAACCTCCTTTGGGAACCATATTCTTTAAATCAACACTGTATGTATATTGTCTGTTCTAGGAACTTTAAGTAGAACATGACTTTCATCAGTCAACTTAAAGTCAGGAGATAAGACAATGCAATCAGTGTCAGTAAAATGAACACTGTTCTTTTTGTCATACATTTGTGAGACACTAAAAATACACATTATCAAAATCCAATTTACCAGTTTTTATAGTACCTTTACCTGTGATTTTCCCTCCTTTGGGATTACTCCCAAAAGCAACATATCCTCCATCAATAGCTTCAAAATCTTCAAGATAGGACATGTTTCCAGTCATGTGCCTTGAGCATCCACTGTCAAATACTCCTTTATCTTTCAATTCCACCTGTGGATTGCCCCGCACATAAAGTAAGAAAATCAGTTCATTTTGGGGACCCAAGCCAATACTGACTTGGATCTGCCTTGTGCATCTACATAATCAAATTTCTTTAAAACTATAGATGCACTGCTGTTTCTGAAAACATGATCTAAAACTTTAACTTTTAGTTTCCAGACCCAACAAGCTGAGGCCTTAACAGCATAAAAATGATTTTCCAAAACAATATCAGTTATTGCTTTTGGCTTAGCAGTAGAAACTACTGCTTTTGCCTTAGCAGTACTAATTCCTGTTGTCTTTTGAATGTGCTTTTTTACAGTGGAATGTGCTTTACTTAAAAACTTTGACAATTTATTTGCACCATTCACTGTTCTTTTGGTGTTAACAATACCAACTCATCTAGTAGTATTAGTTACTATTGCTGGTTTAGAAACATTTTGCTTAGCAGTTGTAACTGATACTAAATCAGATTTCGTTTGTACTGCGGATGGAACCATGTTTCTTTTAGCATGTGGGTGAGTACCTTTAGAAAAACTTTTGTGGTTCACCCTCCTCGCATAGTTCCATACTGATTTTTGATAGTAAAAACAATTTTCTTGTAAATGTTCAAAACTACCACAATGATGACAAGCCTTATTTATCATCTCAATATCACTTCCTAACCTTTGAGATATCATTCCATTCCAACTCCTCTAGTTACCTCTAGGCCTGTTTGTATTTTCCCTAGGTTGCTCAGTGTATTTAACAATTTTCTTAGTCACCTTAGTACCAAAACTAGGTTTGACAAATTTAATCTGTTCAACTCTAGGTTTGACTGTTAGACTATCAACCTTAGGTTTAGCCTTTCCTGATCCTCATCATCATCAGACACCCAATCCTCAATAATAGGTTCATCAGAATACTTCTTTTAAGCCTTAGGTTTTTCCTCATTAGACTCACTACTTTCTCCTAAAGGCTTAACGTTAGACTCACCTAAACAAGATAATTCAGGAATAGGGGGTACATACTTTCTAGTTATTGAGAGAGGAACTTCATTATAACATATTCCACTACCTCTCCGCATTAACTGACACTCAATTGTTTTATTAACACTTTCAGATGCAAACTCAAGTTTATTAACCTTAACCTGATGTTTTTCTAATTCCTGATAAGCTGCATCTTTCTGTTTTTCAGCCTCTTCTAACTTTTTAGTAAGCCCTATAACTTCATGTTCTTTAACAAAAAGCTTACCCTTAAGAACATTCACTTTTTCTACATATTCTAACTCATTTTGTTTGAAAAAGCCAAGTCTTTCCTCAACAGATTTTAGACCTACTTTATAGCCTAAATTGTCTAATTTTAACATTTTAACCTCTTCCATTAGCTTTTCATTCCTAGCCTTAAGTTCTTCAATGGTATCTAAGCATGATTTAAATGAACAACCAGAATCATTTGATACCTCAGAATCAGAACTTGATGAAGAAGAGTAGGCCATAAGTGCAAAGTTAGGTCCTTCAGCTGCTTGATCACTCCAATCATATCCTCCAAGACCATCACAATGAGACACCAAAGCTGTAGAAGTTGTTGTTTCCTCGGCTTTACTAGAATTTTCTCCAGTCTTGTAATCTTGGCTTCTTGGAGCCCTGCATTCTCTTGCAAAGTGACCCGTCCTATGGCAGTTGTAGCATTGAATCTTAGGTTTATCAACACCCAAGCTATCCTGCCCAATAACCTTGAGGTTCCTTCCAGTCTTTTTTCAGAAATCTTCTTGCTCTCATGGCCAACATGGCCATCTGCCACTTCAAATCCATCTCCTCAAGATCATCTGGATGGATCTGCTCCAAATCTTCATGCATAATTTCAGGACTAGTAGATTGACCAGCCAAGAATGCATAGATAACAACATCACTCAAGTTATCAAGGTTTAAAGACACAACAACATTAACTTGTATGCCTGCAGTACTAACTCCATGAGCAGTATTAACTGCTTCATAATTACTGCTAGTATTGTTATTGGAGGAGGACACAAAAGCTAAGTTTTGTGTGTTTGTTGATGAGCTTGATGATCCTTTAACTTTAGGTTCATAGACTTTAAGGTTGTTGTACAGATCATCCAAACTCATGGTATCAAGATCATCCTTGTTTCTCCATACCACAGTGTGCGTATTCCACTCTGGTGACAAGCTTCTCAGAAACTTTTGATTGATATCTTCATGAGAAATTGAGACTTCCACAAATGCCAATTGACTGATAAGTTTCTGAAGTCTGTCAAAAGTCTGATCAAGAGTTTCAGAACTTAAAGCAGCAAAATTTTCATATTGTTGCTTCAAGAGGTTCTTCCTTGTCTTCTTGGTTGCAGCATTCCCTCCAAATCTTTTCTCAATTGCTTGTAGCAACTGTTTAGCATCCGTTATGTGATTGAAGGTTAGCTGATGGTCATTAGGAATCCCCATCATAAGAGTACTTCTAGCCTTCACTTCTAGCCTTCTTTGAGCCTTATCTTCAGCTATCTTGTTAGGCAAAGTAATGGTAACACCCTCAGCAGAAGTTTCAGTCTTAGGTGGTTGATTTCCATTCTCGATGACCTCCCACATATAGTAATCAACCATCTGAATGTACTGCTCGATCCCCGTTCTCCAAAGCTCATACTTTCTAGACTTGAGCATAGGCACCTTTGATGCAGTAATCATGTAAGTAGATTCTGACTCCATATCTTCCTTCTTCAGTGAGATGAGATTTAAACAGGTTCTTCTTGATTGACAGTCTCTAGACCACAAGCTCTGATACCACTTGTTGATCCCAGTTGAGCACTTGATCGATTTCCCTTAGCTTGTAAAGGTTAAGCTAATATTGAATAAATCCAATATAACTTATGTAGAAACTGTCTTTGATTTGTATTAAAGTTTATGCGGAATCTAAACTTTAATCTTAAGATGAATTAAACAAAACAATCTCAAACAAATCACTTCAATATTATTAATAATAATACGAATACTCTTTGAGTATCAGGGTTTACAACCTTGAAGTTTTTCACGTACTTTCGTATTCTAATATTCACGTATCTATCTCTATGCCCTAGATCCTCTTTTTATAGACTAAGGAGTCCTAGTCGGATTACAATTTCTTGCTATACAAGATAAGTCTTAACAGAATCTTTTCTATAATTATCTAACCGACTATTCACGTTTATCTCATAAGCAGTACTAACTCTACATACTAGCAGTTGTAAATTAATACAAGCAGTATTAACTTTTCCTCTAGCAGCACTAAACACTTAGAGTGTTTTTCTTCAAGTTCTTCAGCAGTTGTAATGTTATTGAGCAAATTCTATTAGCAGTCTTAACTAAATAGACAATAGCAGTTCTAAAACCCAACAAAAAGTGAGTGCTTACAAGGTAGGCTAAGGCGATTTAGGTGTCCATTTGGGGGTGGATTGTAAACAATGTTCTTCATCAATATTTCGGAATCCATGGAAATATCACGAGAACCGCGAAAAGGATAGGCTCTGAGGGGTGTGCTAGGGGTATCGTGTACTAAAGATGAGAACATCGCAAAGGTGTGGGGAAATTATTTGACCGGTGTAGCCAACGTAATTATAATACAGCTTTAAAACAAGGGTTATCCTAATGCCTCTTATCATTTAGTAAATCCTAACTACATGAATGTAGTCTCACTAGCGATCTCGAGATGCATCACAAACGCAAGTTCTAGAATCAATATGCTACCGGTATATTCATAAGCATTAAAGGTGAATGCTTTTTCCTATATATCTAAAGGAGAACCTCACATTTTTGGGGTGAAAATTTTTGAGTGGAAGGGTTTTTGTGCTAGCTATATAATTCCTATCCATGAGACACTTATTAAAACTAAAGTTTCACTCCTATATGTTGTAAAAAAAATTTAAATTTGATGCTAAAATTGCCCAAACAAGTAACTTTCTTAGTTTTATTACACATTTACTCTATGACAAAACAAATATCAAGCGAAGTTATAGTTTCTTAGGTATCCCATTTTACCCTCCCTACATTTAAATTGGACATTGTCCCAAATGTTCTTGAAAAGTATCAAAGTTATGATAACGGGAAAATAAAATAGAGAAAGAAACTAATACTCCCCTGATTTGCTCGACATGGGCGATGTGAAAACATGATTAGATCTTCCTCCAAGAAAACAAACATGATAAGCTTCACTTCCAATGCATACTTTCGTCTTCTTGTCCAATATAACATGTAGTTTACTAAAAAAATGAAACACAAAACCTCACATAAAATCGGCGATAAACAATATATATAATAAAAACTAATTCCTAGAAAGCAAATTAAGATATAATGCTTACAAAATAAATGTCTACAGATTCCTGGAAATTTGAAATTCTTAAACTTTTTCAAAAATTTAAATTCCAGCAGAAAAACAAAAATCTGGAAAATTGTGCTGCTACAGTGCCTGACGCCATCGGGTGTTAAGCCTGACGCCGTCAGGTATGACCTGACAGTATTTTTACGTTTTGTTTCTTGAAAATTTCTTGAAAAATCTGAGTATTAAAACCTGGAAAAACTGTAGAACATTTATTGTGACTCGATACAAGCATTTGACTCTAAACAATCACATAAATATATGCTAATCATTACTTGTTATCTTTCATGTTCGAATTCGTTCTTTTAAACAAATTTGAACTTCCCTACATTTATCTTTATGTAAAATACCTTTATATGTAGCTAAGACGAGGTTAAAAAGAAAATAAAGCATTTTCACAAATTATATTCGAAACATGAAATATAAACAAATAAGGATGGAGCATATATATGAAATAAAAACAAACACACAAACAATTAAAATGCTTGGGTTGCCTCCCAAGATGCGCTTTTCTTTATTAACGAGTCTTGTAGCTAGACTCAAAGACATGCCCTACTCCGTGACTCCATCCTCCATCACGTTCTCAACATCATCTTCTATCTTGGTTTTGTACTCCGGACCTAATTGTAAGCATTCTTTATAAAAACCAAATATCTTTCTCATCACATGGTCTACTCCTCTTCTCTTATCCTCATCATTCCTATAGTGGATCGATTGCTTAAGTTCCTTTTCTAGGTTTGGCAAAAGACGGAATTGCTCAACCTTATATGGCATTTGGTATGCAATCTCATCGATTTCATCCGTAAATCTAACTATCCCTAATGTTGGGTCATAAGTCATTTTAGAAACTTCCACAAATGGTTTTCCAAACACTACGTGAGATAAACAACTATCAATCACCGGCCGAACATCTTCAACAATCACAAAATCCGCAACATATGTGAATTTTCCTACATATACGTGCATTCCCTTAACTCTCCCTTAAAATTATTCACCTTACCCGTGTCGGGATCTTTCCTAGGCCCAAGTTGCTTTTTCATTATCCAATTGTGGTGGATCCTAGTCATGATGTTTATGGGGGATCTAAGGTCAATGTAAGCCTTCCACACATGCACGTGCCCGATGTTACATGGTATGTTTAAGTTAGATGGGTCACCCATTTTTAGGATTGGTGAACTTATGCAATACGGTGTCTTAGGATCCTCAAATAAATACTTGTGATATACGCATTCATCCTTTGTAGGAAACTTGTTGAAGTGATCTTCATCTACTTTGTTGGGAATTAAATGACTTCACACTTAATACTGCCAAGCCAGAGTTTATACTGTTGAAGATTACAACTAACAGTACTAACCAGTTAGTACTGTTAGAGTAAAATGCTGAAGAAAGTTAGTACTACCAAAGAGATGAAGATGTGTGAAGAGATATGTATCAAGTTATTCTGTGTATATTCTATATAGTTAGAAAGATACGTATATTCTATATGTTTAAAAGATTTGCAGTTATCTTGTAAAGTACTCGTTGGTGTATAAAAGGAGATCCTAGGTTAGGATGTTATATGTACGTTTTGATATAGCTTCAAGGTTGTAAACCCTAGTACTACACAGAGTACTCGTATTATTGATATAATAATATTGAAGTGTTTTGGTGATATCATTTTTCATACAAGTTTACTGTTTCATTGATCAATACAATACATTGTTAATATTCTTCTAAGTATTAAAGAGTAGATTCCGCATACTCTTTAGTATTCTTAAAGTTTCTAATACAAGCTCGTGTGTTAGGGATCAACAAGTGGTATCAGAGACAGGTTCTGAAAATTTGATCTAGAAGAAACTTAAAGAAGAACTCTTTACTCACCAGGAAGAGATGGATCTTGAAACAACACAAACCTCTACTACTACAAAATTGCCCATTCTCAAACAGGGTGATTATGACATGTGGAGGCTCAGAATTGAACAATACTTTCAGATTCAAGACTATTCTCTATGGGATGTCATAGAGAATGGAAACTCATTCAAACCTGTTGCTAAGTCAACAATAGTTGATGGTATCACAACTACTGTAATACCAGGTCCTGTAACTGCTTATGAGAAGACCCAAAAGAAGAATGATGTGAAGGCAAGAAGTATGCTGCTGATGGCACTTCCCAATGAACATCTGATGACCTTCAATCAATACAAGGATGCCAAAACCTTGTTTGCTGCTATAACAACAAGGTTTGGAGGTAATGAAGCCATTAAGAAGACTCATAAGACTCTTCTAAAGCAAATGTATGAGAACTTTAGTGCTCCAAGAACAGAGTCTCTTGATTCTATTTTTAACAGACTTCAGAATATTGTAAGTCAACTGGTTGTCTTAGGTGAAACTAAGACACAAGAAGATCTCAATTTGAAGTTTTTGAGAAGTTTGCCTTCTGAGTGGAATACTCATGTTGTGGTCTGGAGGAATAAGCCTGATCTAGACACAATGAGTCTTGATGACTGATGAACTAAAATAAGTACATTTTATTATCATCATTTATCCTATTTATTTGACTTGTTTTATTATATTAATCTATGAGAATCGATACATTAATGTTTACTTTAGTAATTCTCAGGTAAAAACAAGCATTATGTGAAACTTGGCGATTTTGGACTAATTATGGAGCAAAACAAGCAAGATGTCAAAAGCCTACTGAAATCCAAAAGATCAAGCTCGTTCTACTCCAGATACGCCGCATTATACTTCTAACATACGGCGTATCACTATCAAGATTTCACAAGTTACACTCCAGGTATATGCGCCGCATACAGAGATCAAGATACGCCGCATCTGAAGACGGTGTACGAATATTCCTGAATATATTAATCTTGGACCCCACGCGAAGTTAAGTCAATGCACCGCATCTATCTACTCAATGCGCCGCATCTATCCCTCAGACAGAAACTATAAATACCCCAAGGCCAGACGAATTTTGGAGACTCTTAGCTCTCTCAGACTTTAGAGACCGAAGACAGAAGAACCATAGAGCCGAATTCAGACGACCAAGTAGCACAAGACACACTTAAACGAAGATACAAGAGCTGTAAGAAGGTCCTGCATGTATTCAATTCATTAAGTAGTTTTGTTTTATTGTATTAGTACACTTTAATTCATCAGGATTGATGGGCTTGTGTCATGTGACTACGGAAAATCATGCACTCCCCTTAATATTGCTTTCCCATTAATTAAAGTTTATATGTTGATGTATTTGGTGACTTTTATTAGTGCATTGATAACCTCTGTGTCTAGCTGAGTCTTGCTTGGGTCGCCATGCCCCTTCCTTGCCTATTTGTTTTAGCGTCTCTTGAATAAATAGGATAGACATAAGTAATCATTAAGGGTTTACTCGCCGATAAGATTAGAGCCAACGAGAAAGGTTTAATTATATACACTTCATATAAAACTAGCAATAAAACAAGTGACAAGCTGCTTAATTATCAGGACAGGTCTTCTTATTGTCTCGAGTATCTATCTGTGTACGTGTGTGCTAATCGCTGATTCGTGCTCATTAGTTTAGTTTTCTATTTAATCATAACCAAACCGTGCCAGTCTCTCAGGCTGAACCACCTTGCGTTAGATTAGGTTGTATAGCTAACTTAGGATATTAAAATACTGATTAGAATAACTAGATAATACGTTCCACTCTTAGTGATCGACACTCTACTTACCATTATATTCATACTGACCGGGTACACTGCTCGTTAAGTGTGTTTGTTATTGATAAGTCGGCTAAATATAAATTTAAAACTTGAGTAGGCATTAATACTGCTAAACCGCAACGACACACGTGCGCATCAAGTTTTTGGCGCCGCTGCCGGGGAGTGAATTGTTATTATCTGTTTATTTGATTAGTATTTTATTTAGGTTTTTCTTTTTAGTTTTTTTTTTTAGATTCTAACCACTAACCCTGTTATATATTAGATAAATTGCATTCATTGTATAATTTGCATATTTACTGTTTTTGTGTGTTTTTGTTTCTGTAATTTTTGTTTCTTTTTGTTTGTTTTTATTTTTGTTTTTCTTTTTTTTATTTTTTCTGCATTCTGCTATCGTTGTATTGTGCTGATACAAACGTTACGGCGCATCTGTTTTCACAGATACGGCGTATTGCGTTTAATTTTTTATAAAATACAACGCGTTTAATAAATTCGAATACGACGCATCTTTCCCCAAGATACGGCGTATTCTATTTTTAATAAGAAATTTTTTTAAACCCTAACGCCATATGACGCATCTGTTTTCACAAATACGGTGTATTTTCTATTTAAATTAAAAACAGTTTTTCGAATTATTAAACAAAAGCGACGCATCGATCTTTATCGATACGGCGCATCTACTAAATAAAATATCTTGTATTTTGAAATGTAACGAAAATACGGCGCATTAGCTTTTGTTAATACGACGCATTTAATTTTAATAAATATAATCGATTTTTGATAATTTAAAGTGGATACGGCTCATTCTAAATTATAAGCGGCGTATCTGTTTTCTGAATAAAAGTCTGATTCAATTTTAACGAAATAAGATACGGCGTATCCAACTTTCTGGATACGGCGCATCGTTTGCAGATATAAGCAACTTTTATTTTTCTTATTCCCGAACGGAAAATATTCTAACTTACCCTTAAACTAGGAAGTTTTTACTTTGAAATCTACCTGTCTTTAATTTTCAGGAACAATGTTCGATATTTTCCCCAACTGGTTCGGAAGACCCCAAAGAAACCTTACCATGGAAGAGTTTGCACTACTAATCGCTCAAGCAAATGAAAAAGAACATCATGAAGCAAGAAACTTTATTAATGAATTCAAAGGCAGTCATGAGCTGTTACTAAAGGAACAATACAACATGATTAATGGATTGGCAATTGAAGTGCACCAATTGTCAACAGTGCTTAACAAGGTTCTTTTGGTAAAACACGATTTGAAAGGGATTACAACTAGAGGCGGAAAGTCAACCTTTCAAATCAGAGAGACACCCGAGGATAACAGCACAAACAAAATTTCCCCTGAATCTATATCATCTGAGCAAGAGCAACCAAAAGAGACTAATCCAGAACCTGTGATTAGAGAAGAACCTTCTGTTGAACCTAAACAATCAGCACTACCTTTTCCACATAGGGTAAGGAAGGAGAAAGAAGATGCCTATCAAAGGAAATTCCTGGAAAATCTCAAGCAGCTGCAGCTAAGCATACCATTTATGGAAGCCCTAGTGAAAATGCCAAAATATGCTACATATCTGAAGAGCTTACTTACAAACAAGTCCAAACTTGAAGAGGCTTGCACTGTAACAATGGGGGAAAGAAGCTCAGCAGCATTGCTCAACAAACTTCCATCTAAGGAGAAAGATCCAGGGAGTTTCACTATTCCTTGTCAAATTAAAAATTTACATATTGGAAATGCTTTAGCCGACCTAGGAGCTAGTATAAGTCTTATGCCCTCTTCTATGTATGAAAAATTAGGCCTTGGTGAACCAAAACCTACTAGGATGTGCTTAGAGCTAGCTAATAGGTCCATACAATACCCATTAGGAATAGCTGAAAATATATTAATAAAAGTTGATAAATTTGAATTACCTATTGACTTTGTTATCCTCGATATGCCCGAAAATTCTAGAACTCCTATAATATTAGGACGACCATTTTTAGCCACTGCTAGGGCCATGATTGATGTTTTTAATAAAAAGATAACTCTTACCATAGGAAAAGATGAAGTTGAATTTAATATGGAACAATCTATGAGTAAAACTAATTCTGAAGACGATGAATGCTATAATATCGATGTTTCTGATGACACGATTAATCAATTTACTCAGAAATTGTTAAAAAGTAATTTGCTTGATTCTTTTCTGCTTAAAAATTTAGAAAACACAATTGCTATAGAAGATCGAGTTGATGAAAATACTATTGATAATTATTTCGCTGTTGATTCCGCTGTTTGTAACTCCATACGGCGCATCGGAAATATCGATGCGGCGCATTTATCTGATGACAGCAACGACGTAATAAAAGAACAAGTTTATTCCCTAGTGCTAATGAAATTGATGATGTTAAACCTGTGCTTAAGGATCTCCCTTCTGCCTTGGAATATGCCTATTTAAATGGGAACACTAATTCGCCCGTTATTATTGCATCTGAACTAACGCCAAAAGAAAAAGAATCCCTTTTGATGGTACTATATAAACGAAGAGGAGCATTAGCATGGAGTATGTCTGATATTAAGGGAATTAGCCCGTCATTCTGTACACATAAAATCCTTATGGAAGATGAATTCAAACCAACTATCCAACCCCAAAGGCGTTTGAATCCAAAAGTCCAAGACGTGGTGAAAAATGAAATTGTGAAATTACTTGACTCCGGACTTATCTACCCAATTTCCGACAGCTCGTGGGTCAGTCCTATCCACGTTGTACCAAAAAAGGGAGGAATGACGGTAGTACTCAATGACGACAATGAGCTAATCCCTTCAAGAACTGTTACTGGATGGAGAGTTTGCATCGACTACCGCAAACTCAATGATGCTACTCGAAAAGATCACTTCCCTCTTCCATTTATTGATCAAATGTTAGAAAGACTATCAGGACATGATTATTATTGTTTTTTAGATGGTTTTTCAGGTTTCTTCCAAATACCCATTGCCCCCGAGGATCAAGAGAAGACGACTTTCACCTGCCCTTATGGAACCTTCGCCTATAGGAGAATGCCGTTCGGACTATGCAACGCCCCTGCTACTTTCCAACTTTGTATGACGGCTATCTTCCATGATATGGTAGAAGACTTTATGGAAGTCTTCATGGACGACTTCTCGGTGTTCGGTAACTCATTTAGTGATTGTCTCTTTAAACTTGATAAAATGCTTGCTAGGTGTGAAGAAACTAACCTTGTTCTTAATTGGGAAAAATGTCATTTTATGGTTAGAGAGGGAATTGTGTTAGGACATAAGATTTCTGGGAAAGGTATAGAAGTCGACAAAGCTAAAATTGATGTAATTGCCAAACTACCTTACCCTACTAATGTAAAAGGTGTTAGAAGTTTTTTAGGGCATGCTGGATTTTATCGTAGGTTCATAAAGGATTTTTCAATGATATCTAGGCCTATGACCCAATTAATGCTAAAAGATGCGAAGTTTGATTTTTCTGAAGATTGCAAAAAGGCATTTAATATACTTAAAGAAAAACTAACTACTGCACCTATTATAATTTCGCCGGATTGGAATCTGCCTTTTGAACTAATGTGTGATGCTAGTGATTATGCTGTTGGAGCTGTACTTGGCCAAAAGATAGAAAAGAAATTTAAGCCAATTTATTATGCTAGCAAAACATTAAATAATGCCTAAGAACATTACACCACCACGGAAAAAGAACTTTTAGTAGTAGTTTTTGCATTCGATAAATTTAGGTCATATCTTATATTGTCAAAAACTATGGTTTACACTGACATCATGCTTTGAAGTATTTGTTCAATAAACAGGATGCCAAGCCTAGGCTTATTAGGTGGGTTTTATTGCTCCAAGGAGTCGATATTGAAATTAAAGATAAAAAGGGTGCAGAGAATCTAGCTGCTGACCACTTATCTAGACTTGAAAACCCTGATATGGATGTGCTTGATGAAAGGGAAATCGCTGATGACTTTCCTGATGAACACCTTATGATGGTAAGAATTAAGAGCAATAATAATATACCATGGTATGCCGACTATATAAACTTTATTGTTGCAAATGAAATTCCAAAAGGACTAACATCCGACGAGAAAAGAAGGTTTCTAACTCGCACTAGTGAGTATATTTGGGATGAACCTTAAGCCTTTAAATTATACCCTGAAAATATTATACGAAGATGCGTAGATGGTGATGATATCCCAGCAATATTGGCGCATTGCCATTCAGGGCCGACGGGGGGACATCACGGTGCAGTTATTACAAGAAGAAAAATCCTTGATGCAGGATTCTATTGGCCCACTATGTTGGATGATGCAAAAGATTATATAAAAGGATGTGATGCGTGTCAACGATCCGGAAATATTACATCAAGAAACGAAATGCCTCAAAACTATATCCATGTATGTGAAGTTTTCGACATATGGGGATTGGACTTCATGGGACCGTTTCCTGAATCTAAAGGTAATAAGTATATTTTGGTTGCTGTTGATTACGTATCAAAATGGGTCGAAGCGCAAGCGTTACCAACAAACGACAGCAAGGTAGTTCTTAAATTTTTGCAAAGTTTGTTCGCTAGGTTTGGAGTTCCTAAAGCATTGATTAGTGATAGGGGAACACACTTTTGTAATCACCATCTAGGAAGAGCCTTGCAACAATATGGAGTGTATGATAGGGTTTCCACTGCATACCATCCTAAATCCAATGGGCAAACTGAAGTAACCAATAGGGCTATAAAACGAATTCTAGAAAAAACGCCTGGATATAATCCGAAAGGGTGGTCTGACAAGTTAAATGATGCCTTATGGGCATTTCGTACAGCCTATAAGACACCGACGGGATGCACTCCATTTCGTCTTGTGTACAGAAAAGCATGCCACCTACCGGTCGAAATAGAACAAAGTGCATATTGGGCTTTGACGAAATGTAACATGGATATGGAAGCTGCGACGAAGAACCGTTGCATGGAACTTAATGAACTCTATGAACTAAGAGATGAGGCCTACAGAAATACTAAGATCTACAACGAAAGAACTAAAAGATGGCTTGACTCGAGGTTACATGGGGATAAAATGTTTACTATTGGAGAAAAAGTGCTGCTATTTAATTCTCGATTAAAGATGTATCCAGGTAAACTTAAATAAAGATGGACGGGTCCGTTCGTTGTCAAGAAAGTGTATCCATACGGGACTATTGAAATATGCGATAAAAATGGTTATATATTCAAACTAAACGGGCAACGAGTAAAGAAATACTTTGATAATAAAATTGAGGATACTGAGAACGAGGTGGTGGAGTTTGAACCCGAAGTATTGGAATAAGTAGCTGAACGTGAGTCTAACTTGAAGACTCTGGAATAAAGACAAGTGCTCACCGGGAGACAACCCGGAAGAATTTTTTTTTCTGTTCTGAGTCGAGTCTGTCAGACCTGCAGAAGATGCGGCGCATCTCCATCATAAGATGCGACGCATCACCTGCACTGGTCATATCTTATTTTATTTTCTGCATTTTTATTTTTGACTTTAAAACTTTCTGTCAGTTTATTTAATGCGGCGCATCCCTGGTTAAGGATGCGACGCATCTTTTGTTCTGATTCGTATTTATTCCAGGCTCGATGCGGCGTATCTTCTTCCATAAGATACGGCGTATCGACTGACCTGATGATTTAAAATTTAAATTTTTTAGGTTTTATTTTTACTAACTACTAATGTATTATGCAAGTTTAAACCTTCTTAACTCAGGTGTGTTAAAGTCTAAATGGTATTATAGATTCCTGCATTTTTTTGTGGATACATCATCTATGAAGCTTAAACGTTCTCATCCACAAGAAAGTTGATTTTTGCTCTTATACGAATAATGGAGGATCATACCGAACAAATCTCAGGGGAGTTTTTCTGTTCTAATTCTTTTATTTTCCAGTTTTTAACCTTTGACACAAACAACGAGGACGTTGTTTAACTTAAGTGGGGGGATTGGAGAATTAGAACACTTACTTGTCCTAAACTTTTTCAAAATATGCTTAAAATGCGCTTAATATATCAAAATTTAAAATTTTTTAGCATGCTTTTGTTTAAAGTCTAAATTACATAACCGCACACATAACTCTATTCTTTCAAAAATATTAAAACTTTAGTGTGCTGGTGACTTGTAAACTTTAGAACTTGGCTTGTATACTATTCGAGACCACCATAATGAGTATTATCTATATAATTGGAGTGACTTGTCTAAATTGGTAAATTTCTAGGATTACACCCAAATAGCCTTTATATTTTATGTGATATTAACTAACTACACTGGTTAGTTAACCCCCGTATAAACCCTTTGTTACTCTCACTTTTAGAGTAAGATACCCCTAGAAAAACCCTCAGAGCCATTCCTTTCGTTTCTTACACCTTTGTTATAATGTTTCGATACACCCTTACACCTTAGCCTACCTTGTAGATTAAAATCCGTGGTTAATTGCTTTAGGCAAAGTGTGTTTCCTTACATTACCTGTGTTCGCGTGCGTAATTCATTATCTTTGGTTAGGTCGGGAAATTGCACAATGCAATTGGTATGAAAGTAAATATTGTATAACTTTTAGTTTATTTTTCGTGTGTTTGCTACTTTCACTATTACAGTTATTTCTGAAAGTATGAAGAGTATGGAAAAATTATCCGGAAAAATAGTGATAGAAAATTTGTGAAATTATACACATATATGTTGATATTAAAGTTCAAAAAAAAAAAAAAAAAAAAAAAAAAAAAAAAAAAAAAAAAAATCGGAAAAAAAAGTATAGAAAAGAAAAAGAAAAAGGAAAAGTTGGAAGTTTGTTTTAACCAACTTATGTAAAGTTTTGTATTAAGTGGGAGATATCACCACTATTTGTTGTTGTATATTATATTTATGGATTGAATGGGAGTTGGCCGTTATGGGAACGCCAACTAAGTTTATTCTTTGATTGAGATCTTGTTGAGTATAATTCGTGTCTACCTAAAGCGTGTGTTTCAAGTGTTAAAGCGTGAGTTATTCAATGATATGAGTCTTATTCATGGGATGGTTGGGAAAGTGATTAACCACACTCAGGATTTTAATTTATCTGTTTTGTTTATTTTTCATTTTACACCAATTTGTATCCCAAATATTATCCATACCCTATATCATTCTTCATCCAAACCTTTGATTTATTGAGATTAGGGATTTGAGCAATCTTAAGTATCGTAGTCGTGGATTCGACTATGTATTTATGATTTTGTCACCTTTTTTGATATAATATTATTGGTGAAGATTACTTGGTCCTATCTTTAGCCTATTCGAGTTAAGGATTTGAGCAATTGCAAGTATCGTGGTCGTGGATTCGATCATGTATTTGTGATTTTGTCGCCTTTTCTAGAATATGAGATCGATAGAGATTAAAAAGGATGATCAACCCTTAACCAACAAACCCTTTTTACCGCTTTAGACTTGTTATTCCTTGGCTTTAGTGGGGGAGATGCGTATACTTGCCAAGCCTATGATAGAATATTCGTCACGACTAAGCAACTAAACGATTTAGAATTGTTTTACATTAAAAATTATTTTGGTTTCTACTTCGTTAAGTGTTTGGTTGTGTGATTATGACAAAACGAATACGTGCTTAAATATAAAAATAAATCCTAATATCTTTTAGGATACATTTTCATTTGATTAATTCTAAGGTTTACTTGGGGACAAGTAAAGTTCAAGTGGGGGGATATTTGATGAACTCAAATAAGTACATTTCATTATCATCATTTATCCTATTTATTTGACTTGTTTTATTATATTATCTATGAGAATCGATACATTAATGTTTACTTTAGTAATTCTCAGTTAAAAACAAGCATTATGTGAAACTTGGCGATTTTGGACTAATTATGGAGCAAAACAAGCAAGATGTCAAAAGCCTACTGAAATCCAGAAGATCAAGCTCGTTCTACTCCAGATACGCCGCATTATACTTCTAACATACGGCGTATCACTATCAAGATTTCACAAGTTACAATCCAAGTATACATGCGCCGCATACAAAGATCAAGTTACGCCGCATCTGAAGACGGTGTACGAATATTCCTGAATATAATAATCTTGGACCCCACGCGAAGTTAAGTCAATGCGCCGCATCTATCTACTCAATACGCCGCATCTATCCCTCAGACAGAAACTATAAATACCCCAAGGCCAGACGAATTTTGGAGACTCTTAGCTCTCTCAGACTTTAGAGACCGAGGACAGAAGAACCCTAGAGCCGAATTCAGACGACTAAGCAGCACAAGACACACTTAAACGAAGATACAAGAGCTGTAAGAAGGTCCTGCATGTATTCAATTCATTAAGTAGTTTTGTTTTATTGTATTAGTACACTTTAATTCATCAGGATTGATGGGCTTGTGTCATGTGACTACGGAAAATCATGCACTCCCCTTAATATTGCTTTCCCATTAATTAAAGTTTATATGTTGATGTCTTTGGTGACTTTTATTAGTGCATTGATAACCTCTGTGTCTAGCTGAGTCTTGCTTGGGTCGCCATGCCCCTTCCTAGCCTATTTGTTTTAGCGTCTCTTGAATAAATAGGATAGACATAAGTAATCATTAAGGGTTTACTCGCCGATAAGATTAGAGCCAACGAGAAAGGTTTAATTATATACACTTCATATAAAACTAGCAATAAAACAAGTGACAGGCTACTTAATTATCAGGAAAGGTCTTCTTATTGTCTCGAGTATCTATCTGTGTACGTGTGTGCTAATCGCTGATTCGTGCTCATTAGTTTAGTTTTCTATTTAATCATAACCAAACCGTGCTAGTCTCTCAGGCAGAACCCCCTTGCGTTAGATTAGGTTGTATAGCTAACTTAGGATATTAAAATACTGATTAGAATAACTAGATAATAGGTTCCACTCTTAGTGATCGACACTCTACTTACCATTATATTCATACTGACCGGGTACACTGCTCGTTAAGTGTGTGTGTTATTGATAATTCGGCTAAATATAAATTTAAAACTTGAGTAGGCATTAATACTGCTAAACCGCAACGACACATCACGCGCATCAATGACCTTCACAACAATTTTAAGATCGTTGAACCAGAGGTTAAGAGAACTACAAGCTCAAGTTCAAGTTCAAGTTCTCAATACATGGCCTTTGTGTCATCTCCCAGCCCTAGCAGTACAGGTGAAGTTAATACTGCTTGTGGAGTTAGTACTGCTAACACTCTAGTTAGTACTGCTAGCAATCAAGCTAGTACTGCCACCTTAAGTGATGCTACTGTGCATGCATTCTTGGCCAATCAATAAAATGGGTCTCAGCTTGTACATGAAGACCTTGAACAAATCCATGAAAATGACTCAGAAGATATGAATTTGAAGTGGCAGTTAGCACTATTGAGCATAAGGGCAAGGTGGTTTTTCCAGAAGACTGGTAGGAAGATCATTTTCAATGGCAGTGACACAACTGGAAATGACAAGTCCAAGGTAGAGTGCTACAACTGTCATAAGTTAGGACACTTTGCAAGGGAGTGCAGAGGGCCTAGGAACCAAGACAGCAAAAGCAGGAGTCAAGAAAGCAAAGGATCCAAGAACCAAGAGAGCACCAGAAAGACTGTGAACTTGGAAGACACTTCTTCCAAAGATATGGTGGCTATTGATGGGCTTGTCTTTAACTGAAGCTTTATGGCAGAAGATGATGCCCACACAAAAATAGCTCTAATGGCTCTTTCAGATTCTGAGGTATACACTAACAAAACTTGTTCAAAAACCTGTTTAAAAGCTTTGAAACTCTCAAAACTCAGTATGATGATTTAAGAATAGAGTTTAATCAATCTGAGTTCAATTTAGCTAATTATAAAAGAGAGTTAGCTGTTGTAGAAAAGCAACTAGTCTTTTGCAAAAAGAATGAGACTATCTTCACTGAGAATATTGCTATTTTAAAAAGAGATATCTCATACAAAGACTCAGAAATAAGTGTGCTTAAGCATGAGATAGAAAAGCATAAGCTAGAAAAAGAAAACATTCAGGTTGATATAGAGAGATTTGGACAGTCCTCTAAGAGTGTAGAAAAGATCATACAGAGTTAGGTTATTGACAAAATCAAGAAAGGTGTAGGATATAATGATGTTGCACCTCCCTATACAGGGTTATTTCCACCCCCAAAACTTGATTTGTCCAATACTAGTTTAAAGGAGCTCAAAGAGCCTGAGATTAAAAGAAAAGAACCTAAGATTGAATGCTTTGAATCATGTTCTAGTAAGAGTGTTAGTGAATCTTCTGATACCCCATTTGTTAAGGAGATGGTGTCATAGGATAAGTTAGAGAAAAAAACTACTTTTCCTAATATTGCTAAGGTAGATGCTGTTAGAACTAAACAACAAGAAAAACCAGTTAGGAAACCAGATAAATATGTTGAGATGTACAAGTCACAAAGCCCTAGGGGAAACCAAAGAAACTGGAATAATCAGAAGTCCCAACAACTAGGAAGTGATTTTGTTATGTACAATAAAGTCTGTTTTGTCTGTGGAAGTTTTGACCATGTGTAGGTTGGCTGTAATTACCATCAAAAGGAAAGGGTGGTATCTAGGTATGCAAGGGTATCTGGAAATAGTTATACCAGGGTGAATTACAATTATTATGCTAATAAGGCTCACCCTAATGCTTACAGAAACATGGCTCCAAGAGCAGTTTTAATGAAAACTGGCCTAAAACCACTTAATACGGTTAGGCCTGTTAATACTGCTCATCCCAAAACTACAGTTTATAGTGCTAGACCAATGTCACATTTTTCTAAATCAGCACAATCAACTATAAAGAGGCCATGTCAAAACAAAACAACATTAACTAACAAAAATTTTGGTCAAAAACTTAATACTGCTAGGCCAAATTCAACAGTAGTAAATACTGTTAGGGCAAATGGGAATAATGTTGTTAAGGCCTCAGCATGTTGGGTTTGGAGACCTACCAAACTTGATAGTGCATCAATTATATTGAAGAAACATAATTATATTGATGCACGAGGCAGATCCAAGTCAGTAATGGCTTAGGTCCTCAAAGGAAACTAATTTGCTTATTTTTATGTGTAGGATCATTCACAACAAAAAGATCAGGGATATGTTGACAGTGGATGTTCCAGGCACATGAAAGTGAACATGTCTTATCTCTTAGATTTCAAGGAATTTGATGGAGGGTATGTTGCCTTTGGAGGAGGAGCCAGAGGAGGAAGAATTACTGGTAAAGGTACTATCAGGACTGGTAAGCTTGATTTTGAAGATTTTTACTTTGTTCAAGAGGTTAAAGTTTAATCTGTTTAGTGTCTCACAGATGTGTGACAAAAAGAACAGTGTTCTTTTTACTGAAACTGAATGTTTTGTTCTGTCTCCTGACTTTAAGTTAGCTGATGAAAGTCAGGTGTTACTTAAAGTTCCTAGAAAGAAAAACATGTACAGTGTTGATATGAAGAATGTTGTTCCTAAAGAGAGTTTAACTTGTCTTGTTGCAAAGGCCACATAGGAGGCTTGGTCATGTAAATTTTAAAACCATTAATAAAATTGTTAAGGATAATCTTGTGAAAGGTTTAGCTTTAAAACGTTTTGAAAATAACCAAACATGTGTTGCTTGTCTTAAGGGGAAGAAACACAAAGCTTCTTGTAAGACCAAGATTCAGAACTCTATTACTCAGCCTTTATTCATGTTACATATGGACTTGTTTGGTCCAACTTTTGTGAGTAGCTTAATGAATAAGAAATATTGTCTTGTTGTCACTGATGATTATAGCAGGTTTACTTGGGTTTTCTTTTTAGCAACTAAGGATGAGACGATTGGCATTCTTAATAATTTTATTACTGAGATAGAAAACCAAGTTGATAAGAAAGTAAAGATAATCTGGTGTGACAATGGAAAAAATTCAAGAATAGAGTTATGAATGATTTTTGTGAACTGAAAGGTATTAAGAGGGAATTTAGTGTAGCTAGAACTCCTCGGCAGAATGGTGTTGCTGAAAAGAGAAATAGGACACTGATTGAGGATGATAGAACCATGTTAGCTGACTTTAAGTTACATACTACATTTTGGACTGAAGCAGTTAATGCTGCTTGCTATGTGCAGAACAGGGTTTTAGTAGTGAAGCCTCACAACAAGACTCCTTATGAACTATTTAGAGGTAGAACACCTGCTCTAAGCTTCATGAGACCATTTGGATGTCATGTTAGCATTTTAAATACAGTAGATAATCTAGGCAAGTTTGATGGAAAATCTGTTGAGGGATTCTTTGTTGGGAACTCTATGAATAGTAAGGCTTTCAGGGTATACAACATTAGAACTAGGAAGGTAGAAAAAACTTGCATGTTGAGTTCTTGGAGAATAAAACTAGTGTTGCAGGAGATGGACCTAAGTGGCTGTTTGATATTGATGTGCTAATAGAATCAATGAATTATGTACCATTTTTGCAGGTACAAACTGTAATGATTTTGCAGGTTCAAAGGATGGTGTTGGTGCAGGTCAATCTAGCATGGAGACAAGATCTAGCCAAGGCTACCTTGTGATGCCACTGTGGAAAAATGGTTCACTATTCAATTCATCTTCAAAGAATGTTAGCAATGATGAGCCAAAACCTTCTAGTGATGCTGGAAAGAAGGAATTTCCTATTAACAGTCCTAATATTGTTAATACTGCTGAAGGAGAAAACAACACTAACAGTATTAACACAGTTGATACTGCCAGTTCAAATGTTAGTACTGCTAGCCCAAAAGTTAATGCTGATAAGGATGACAGTGAACATCCATTTGATCTAACAATGCCTGCACTGGAAGAAATTTATGCTGCAAGAGAAGATGATGATAATGAAGCTGATATGAACAACTTGAATGAAACTATTCCAGTCAGTCCAACTCTAACAACAAGGATACACAAGGATCATCCTAAAGACCAAGTGATTAGAGATATTCATTCAGCTGTACAGACAAGGAGAATGACGAAGACAACAATGAACAAGGTTTTATTAGTGTTGTTTATGAAGAAAAGACTCATGAAGATCTTCATACTTGTCTGTTTGTTTGTTTCCTATCCCAGGAAGATCCCAAAAACATTGCCAAAGCTTTAAGTGATTCAGCTTAGGTAGAAGCAATGCAGGAAGAGCTTCTACAGTTTAAGCTACAAAAAGTTTGGGTACTAGTGGATTTGCCTAAGGGTAAGTGGGCTATTGGTACAAAATGGGTGTTTAGGAACAAGAAAGATGAGAGAGGCATAGTGACTTGGAATAAGGCAAGGCTGGTTGCACAGGGTTATACTCAACAAGAAGGCATGGACTATGATGAAGTGTTTGCCCCTATTGCAAGAATTGAGGCAATAAGGCTGTTCTTAGCTTATGCTTCATTTATGGGATTTATGGTGTATCAGATGGATGTGAAGAGTGCTTTCCTTTATGGTACAATTGAAGAAGAGGTCTATGTTACTCAACCTCTAGGGTTTGAAGATCCTGACTATCCTGACAAAGTCTACAAGGTGGTGAAAGCACTTTATTGTTTGCATCAAGCTCCAAGAGCCTGGTATGAAACCTTGGCCAAGTATTTGTTGGAAAATGGGTTTCATAGAGGAAAGATAGATCAGAAATTGTTTATCATGAGGAAAAAAGGGGAAATTTTGCTTGTACAAGTCTATGTTGATGACATTATTTTGGGATCTACTAAGAAGGAAATGTGAACTGAGTTTGAGAAACTAATGCATGACAAGTTTCAAATGAGTTCTATGGGAGAACTCAATTTCTTCTTAGGGTTGCAAGTAAAGCAGAAAGAAGATGGGATATTTATCAGTCAGGGTAAATATGTAGCTGACATTTTAAAGAAATTTGGGTACACAGATGTCAAGACAGCTAGCACCCCAATGGATCCAGACAAACCATTTCTCAAATATTTAGATGGTGATGATGTTGATGTTCATCTCTACAGGTCAATTATTGGAACATTGATATATCTTACATCATCTAGACCAGACATTATGTTTGCTGTATGTGCATGTACCACATTCCAAGTTACACCTAAGGTTTCACACTTACATGCTGTGATAAGGATTTTTAGGTATCTCAAAGGGAAACCTAAATTAGGCCTTTGGTATCCTAGAGATTCTCCATTTGATCGGGTGGCATATAGTGATAGTGACTATGCTGGTGCAAGTTTAGATAGGAAGTCAACAACAGGAGGTTGTCAGTTCCTAGGATGCAGGTTGATATCATGGCAGTGTAAGAAGCAAACTGTGGTTGCCAATTCTACAAATAAAGCTGAATATCTGGCTGCTGCTAGTTGTTGTAGATAAGTACTCTAGATTCAGAATCAAATGCTGGATTATGGGTATAATTTTATGCACACCATGATTTATATAGACAATAACAGTACTATATGTATTATTAAAAATCCTGTTTTACACTCTAGAACAAAACAAATAGAGATTAGACATCATTTTATAAGAGACTGCAATGATAAAAAGTTGATTCGAGTTGTTAAAATACATAGAGATAACAATTTTGCAGATGTACTTACAAAAGGTCTTGATGTTGGAAGGTTTCAGTACTTGGTTGCAAGTATTGGAATGCTAAATCCTTAAAGTTTTAATCTCTTTGTGTCTGTGTAAAGTTTTGTACAAGATTAGTATTGTTAGTTGTATAAGTTTGTACTACTAGTGCAAATTAATACTGTTGTGTTAATACTATTAGTCATACTTAATACTGTTATGAAGAAAATGCTTTGGATTGTGTTTTCTTTATTTTAGACTAACATTTGCAGGATAAGCTAAGCAGTATGATTGAAATTGGTGCTGTGTGAGAAGCAAAAGTGGTGGATTGTTTGATGTGATGCTGCTGATTAATGATAGAGAGGATTTAGGGATCACTTGACAAGGTTTAACACCTGAGTTGGGAGTTTCCTTAAAATCTTTTTCTTGAAATCAACCATGTTTATCAGGTGGTATACTAAACATGAATTGATGGTTTTTAGTTAGTCAGATAGTAACTGATCTAACTCACTCTTTATCATTCTATCATTTTATAGTGTGTTAGTCTAAGGACATCTGGTTTAGAGAACAACGAGCAAAATTGAATCTAATACATTTATGTTAGAGGTAACACCTGCCACGAGTTGGAAACCCTGTCAAGAAGGCCCTTTTAATGAGCCTATCTAATCACAGGCAGTATTTATACTGAAAATTATTGGTTCTCACACAACCAGAGGTTAAATGCAACCGAAAAGATTAAGTGTCTTCCTTTACACTTAATCCCTTCAAAATGTATGAGTGAAGTACTGTTTTAAAAGAAAATTGGGTTAATACTGCTAAGAAAAAGTTTTTATAAAACTTTGTACTGCTACGCAAAAGTTTGTACTGCTAGGCTAAAACTTAGTACTGTTGGGTAACCATTAGTGCTGTTTGGGAGTAACCGTTTTTTAATTATAGCTATTTGATGCGAGTTTTGCAAGACATAAAAAGTTTTACTTCTCAAGGGATCTTGAGAAGCTTGCAATCCTCCAGGCAGTGTACCTGATCGTTGTAGTATAGTATAGGTATGACCGGGGGATTGATCTTTCTTAAGGGGAATAGTATCGTTAGGTCAAGATGTATGACGAGATAGGTCTAGAGGTGAGGGATGATTCTTTTTGTATTTTTATATTTTTTAGAAAGCAAATAAAATCTCGGTTTTTGAAAGAGTGGGCGGAAATAGTTGTTAATCAACTAACCAAAAATCTAATTATAAAACTAAAATTAAACAAAAAACAAGAAAAAGTTAAGTATGGTGAACTTCTTATGATAGGAAAAGCGTGTTTACTTAGATTTAATTACACCCTAGTTATCTCCTATTGATTCGTTGAATTGTCACGTCCTTGTTTTAGTTGAAGCGTCGTATTCTTTATTATTGGTCGTGAGGAGGTGCCGAAGTCCCCAACTCTATGAACATTAGTCTCCCGTAAATCCCTTAACATCCATTAAGTTTTCTAGGATCTACAAGCCGTAATTCACGCAATAAATACAACGAACAGAGCCAATAGTGCACTCTACGGTTGCGTTTTTAAGACGTTCAAGCTAGTTATATATACGAGGTCAGCCAGTTTTCTTAACCTAACGCGACAACAATCAACTAAACAAGAGACAACAAATCAATAATCAATAACTAGGTTTCATTAGGTCTAAGCAAACACAAATAAACTTAAGCTAGCATGTTTGATAGAAGAAAAGATAAACAAATAATTAAACAACACATAGACATATTGAATGATTAAATGAATAAATTATCTTTAATTGAACATGGATGTAAAAAGCTAAAAAATCCGTACAAGATCTCTGAAAATCGTCTAAGGTTTATTCCCAAAAGATGTCACTCCTAATAATGAAAACATTCAAAAATATATATAGTATTACAACTCTGACGGCGTCAGCTTATGGATCCTGATGCCGTCAGCTCGCCACCATTAGGGTTTCATCTTGTGCAAGTTGCCGTTCTAACGGCGTCACCTTCAGTCTTTAACACCGTCAGCTTATAAAAAGTTCTGAGCCGTCTCTTGTCTTCATAAAACGTGACTCTCTCCTCCAAAATACACCTGACGGCGTCAGGTTGTAAATTCTTCAAATTCTCTGAAGCGTCACTTAGTGATTTTCCACCTAAAATCCAGCTTAAATAACAAATGACGGCGTCACGTTGTAGCTAGTGACGCTGTCAGCCTTCCTTTTCTGACGGGTTTTCGCGACTTCGTCGTTTTCTTCTCTTTTTCGTCAAAATATGCTCCAAAAGTCCCGTTTTCCAGAAATCTCGTCCCAAGTACCTAAAATGCAAAAAGAAACGATTTGAGGCAATATTTGATCATATTTATACGATTTTGGGCTTAAATGACCCCTTAAAAAGGTACCAAATAAATCCTTATCAATATCCCTACATTTGGTATTTGCTTGTCCCCAAGCAAATGAGCTTTTATTCTAATCAATTTACAAGTTAGGGGTCATTTAACATTAATATAAAAGTAATTACAACATACAATCATTCCGCGTTAGTCAAAATAAGCACGAAAATTATATACTAGCACCTCAAATAAAGTGTTTGGATTCTCACATCTCTCGGGTGTATAAAGTTATATCACATATGGAAAAGTTGAAACTGAAACACTCTCTACTTGTCATAGCACATAGATTATGATAGGCTTGGGAACAGATCAAAAACCTCCACCACTTTGGCGTAAGCACCTAGGATAAACTATCAAGGAGGGATTTTAAAGGGTTGTAACGTTAGGTGTAAGGGTATGATAAACACGGTTTGTTGGATAAAGGAAATTTTACTGGTGGCAAGTCAATCATGTTGGTCAATTATATGTACAATGAGGCGTTGCTAAGCCAAGACTCAACTCGACTCGCTAACTACTAACTCTTTTTGTATTTTTCATGACACTTTTTTGATTTAAACAAAAATAAAAGAAACGGGATGCTAGTCCGTATGTTTTTTCACTTTTTTTTTCTCATATAATTTTGCCCTACCATCCAAAATAATACATCAATACAAAGGGATCTGGCAACATCCCTACACTTTAACTTTTACATACTTTACACATAACTAACTAATGACCCGAATTAAGAAAATCAAAACACATGGAGTACTTTAAACATTAACGCATATATGGGGGTAATAACATGAGTCCCAATCATCCCAAAACTGTATTTACAAGATATGACTCGACTTAGCAACCATGTAACCAATTAGACAATTAACAAAGGGTTTAACAAATATGTTGTAACAATAATGCACTAAAAATGAGTGCATACAAGGTAGGCTAAGGCGATTTGGTTGTACATTTGGGGGTGGATTGTAAACAATGCTCTTCATTAATACTTCGGAATCCACTGAAATATCACAAGAACCGCGAAAAAGATAGGCTCTAAGGGGTGTACTAGGGGTATCATGTACTAAAGATGAGTACATCGCAAGGGTGTGGGAAAATTACTTGAAAAATGAAGCCAACGTAATTATAATATAGGTTTAAAACAAGGGTTATCCTAATGCCTCTTATCATTTAGTAAATCCTAACTACACGAATGTAGTCTCACTAGCGGTCTCGGGATGCATCACAAATGCAAGTTCTAGAATCTATATACTACCGGTACACTCATAAGCATTAAAGGTGAATGCTTTTTCCTATATATCTAAAGGCGAACCTCACATTTTTGGGGTGGAAATTTGTTTATCCCAATTAAGAACTTGATCGAATTCCTTAGCTTGTAAGGGTTAGTTATCTTAGATAAATCTAAAACAACTAGGTATAAAAACTGTCTTGAAGTTTATCAAACACAATGCAGAATCTTGTATTTGATCTTAAGAACAACTTTATATTGAATGAAACAGTAAACAAGAACACAAGTATATCAAAGTAAACACTTCAATATCATTGATATAATACGAATACTCAAAAGTATTAGGGTTTACAACCTTGAAGTTCTATAAAAAATCGTGTTAAGATATATCTATCTCTATACCCTAGGACCTCCTTTTATAGACTAAGGAGTCCTAGTTGGCTTACAATAACTTTCTATACAAGATAAATATCTTTTCTATATTTATCTATTACTAAACTTACGTTACAAGATATTCTATAAACATAAACCGACTCTAATACTGTAGCATATTCATAAACATATAGCATACATTCTATGGTGATTTGGTTGAATCTTTGTAGAGAGAGAAAGGGAAGAAGTTGGGAACTTCTTTAGAGAGAGAAAGTGAAGGAAAAATGTGAAGGTTAGATTAGAAGCTCTAACCCTTCCCACACTTGGGAAGGGGTATTTATACTTACTAGCTAAGGTGCCCCTAGTGCGCTGTGGAGTGAGCTGACAGTGGGTAAAGACCCGACCCAACTCCACAAATACTAATATAACTAAACTAATGCTTATAATACTACTAATCCTACGAGGTACATAAATGCTAGATAGATATTCGGGGTGACCGAGTCTTCATATGAATATTTATATTCCTAACAATCTCCCCCTAAGGGAGGTTACCCCGGAAATTACATTTTGAATTCTAGCATTCTATTACATGACTGTAAATTCCTAGCTCGTAGTCTTTTGATTCTTCAAGTTCAGCACACTTTGTACTTTCAGCAGTGGACCTTTGATGACTATTCATTTGTCTTGGATGATCTTTGAGGATTCTTTGAGGTTATCATCCAACATACGTCTTCAAGTCATCTTGTTGCAGTATTGTTTCCATGTGATGTTGTGATCTTTGAGCATTCCTTGAGATCATAAGCCACTGTAAATCTCTGAGCTCATCTGATATAGTACTATTGCCTCCATGTGATTTGTTGTGACATTTGGACTGCATGCTCACACTTTTATGGATCATGATAACTGTCATCAGAGTTGCGGAAGTTGTGTTGTAGGTCTTTCATCTATCATGATGTCTTTGATAATGATTTGTAAGTGTGAGCATGGAGTGTAGATTGACACGTCTCTGCTAGAATCAGGAACCACCATCACCATCTTTATATGAATCTGAAATAAAACAGTTAGCAATAAAGTTGGAGAACGAATATGGATTTGTCATTTGTTCGGGGTGGTTAGACTAACCTTCGGTTCTGTGAAGACCTACCTGTGATCAGGTAGAATCCCCTTTAAAGAAGATTCTCCTTGACAAGAATTTCCAGCTTGTTGTAAGGAATCATCAAACGAGTTACCATAAGAATCACCCTAATAAGCATGTTCTCATACCAGAACGTCTCAAAGCAGACAACACGGTAGAGTGAATCAGTGAATTGAATACCCACTGATTGTTGAGAAGTTGATTAGAAAAATCACTCGCATGTCACTGGATAAACATTTAATGAAACACGACGAGGGTTTTATACATTGATTCACATTTCTGTCATAAACACTCTTGTTTGAAAATTTTCACAATCAATGTGCTCGAAATTCAGTTGGTGAGCACATTGAAGGGTTTTCCAAAAGCATCCGTCAATCCATTTCCTGGAACAAGATTGATTCATAAGAGAATCGCCCCCTCGTTTCTTTCTAGTTGTCACAAGTTTGATCCATGAAGGATCTCACATGTCACCCACCAAGAGCTTGTTTGATGTTGGCTCTAGAAGGATTTCCATCTTCATTGTGAATACTTTACGTATCACTCGGATGTTCTGGCAATACCACACGGATAATGCGTATTACACTTAATATATGTTTTCTTACTTTTCACTGTGTATGAAACAACAAGCATATTGGAAATGTGTCCTAATGAGATTTATGGATGATCTCTTGGCTCTAGACTCAATAGTGCATTTTGATTTAGTGATCGGAGGCTGGAGAGGAATGCCACCTTTTCAATATCGTCTAACTCGAAGTGAGAAAGACGATAGAAATGTATTGATCTCCGTGATAAGTGAAACAAGAGTCCTTTGAGGGATCTTGAGTGGCTAGGGAGGGTTGTGCAGCGTATCACTGGGTCCATGATACTTTTCTTCAATGTCAGCAATCAACTAAGTGATTCTGACAGCATATGTATTGACCTGGTTTCTGCCTAGTATGTAAGGAGGGCTTCTTTCTTTTCACCCTTTATCTTTAAATTTCTTTTTCATTCTTCAACCCCTTCAGCGCTTACCGAGACTTCACCACTAGTACCTTGTTGGGTTTGTTCCAGTACTAGCTCCATCTCAGTCGACACTCTTCCCTTATTAACTTTTCTCCTTTTTAATCATTCCTAAGGACTTCTATTCTAACTAGAGGATTGTCCCTGGGAAGATCCCTCCGGTTCTGGCTGGATTATGGGAACTGATACCTAACCTTACCATCCTTATAACTCCAGTACATTAAGTAAAATGGTCGGTCTTTGGTATTCTTCCACAATTGCCATCATAAATCATTCGCTCCCCCTCAATATGTACATCGATATACGAAAGAGTTTAGCACATATGGGAGAGCCTACACTTGAGTCCAAAATATCACATTATTATCAGATTTCATATTTAAATCACATTCTTTCCCTGATCAAAAATTTTAAACCATGTAAGATTTGTGATCCCAATTGATTTAAATAAGTTAGACATCATGGGAGAAAATGTGGTCCGATTTAATATGTGCTGATATTAGAACATGCAAAAGCTCCCCCTCAATCAATGAGGGGGGATGTTAGTGTCAGGTATGATAGGTTTGAAAGATTTTGAATTTAAACAATCATACACTGACACATAACAACAAATGTTAATTCACAACTTATGATGTACATGATAACTGTAATGACAAAGGTGACATTGACCTTTTTGCACAGACAATGTGATCATCCGCTTCTCTGAGGGAGTCAGTAGTCAACATCAATTATCCATCCACCAATAAAACTTCCCAAGTATTGTAGATCCCCAATTGGCGAGACCAGAATAAGTAATGCTTTGTTGAAATGAAGGTGGTGGTGGTGATGACATTGTTGTTGCTATTGTTGTTGTTGTTGCTATTGTTGTTGTTGTTGCTATTGTTGTTGTTGTGGTGAATTCAGAGCCAGTCAATAGAGTTTGAAAATCTGATCAAATGGTTAGAGTGGGAACAGGCACATTCATATTGGCCATGGAATCTGCATAAGAATATCAACACAGATATACATACATACAGATTCACTCTTCATTAACAGCTACCACATAGCAGCTTGCCGACTCATAATACCATATTCATCTCATAATCAAACCATAGTCAGGAAATACATCAAACCGCTATCTAGCATGAAGAGCACTCAGCAATCATGAACATGGCAATTCACTCATATTTCAACATTCAACTCAGGATCTTAGGGACATGATTCTAACACGATAGCTACATACCTAAGCATATTCTGAGTGCACAAGCAATAAATTAACAACGATTAAACAGCTATCGACTAACAAAAGTCAATCAACATTTGAAACTCATTCAGTTAGATCATACAAATTCCTATGGAGTATTCAAGAGCATCAATCACAATGGGTTTTCTAACTTCTTTTAGATTTTGAGTTTTAAAGTATTTAGGGGATTAAACTAGGATTCCAAAGTGACACAAATGGGCCTTCTAGTTACATAAAGCTAGGAAACTATACGAAAATTGCATATAATTCCCTAATCTTTCTAACAACTAACATGTTTGCCCATTAGATATAAAGCTTAGTAAGTTCCTCTTCAACTGATACCCCATTAACTACAAAACCTTTTCTAACAATTATGAGTTAACCAAGAATCCCGTTTGATGATATAAACTTTGAAATCGTTCTCCCCCTCAATCAATGACCCGTATTCTAGTTAAAGAGCTGTAGTCATTGATTGAGTGACAAATTTTATGCACAATCCAAGTCTGAAAGAATTTTAAACAACACGTTACCACCCTGTGTCTCACAAATAATTTTCAGAATAAACATAGAATGAAAATTATTTGTATATAAAGAAGATTTCTCTTCTTTTACAAGAAATAATGCACTAAGGTGTACATCAAATCGGGAAAACATGGATATAAAGTAATCCATGCCCGGTGAACTTCACCCAGTGGGAGGAACAACCGTCTTTTTGGCGACATGCTTTCCCCATTTTGAAACGCGGGTTGCTATCTAAAGTAATAGCAAGCCATTTAGGCATGTTTTGAAAACATTTTGAACTTCTGCTCGAACTTCATTTAAAGACCCGTGTCATTATTGAATGAAATTTCTAGGACCGTAAATGTTATCGATACCAGAAGACATGCCTTGGAAAACTATTGTTGGTATTTTCTATTTTTCTGATTTTTATGGTTTTTCTTGGTTTTATATTTTTCTATTTATATTTTGGTTTTATATTTTCTATTTACATTTTGGTATAAGATATGTACAAAGTATATTATTCAATTTAAGAAAATGTTGACATGAATACCGAAATAAGGATATCGTTCTGTACGTTGTAGAAGTCAGTAGTCAACATCTCTTAAACTTTCACCACCAAAGCTTTCAAGGCTCCTGAATAATCGTCTGAACTTGAGCCTTCTCAATTGTGAAGCTTTGATAGCTTCCCCCCAAACCGACAATCTTCTTTTGAGCAGTTTTAAAGCCCTCTTTCAAGCTTACATAAGGTAAGTGTACAACAGAAACCGTAGCAAACCACATCAAATATTGCTGCTTCTTTTAAGAATAATCATCGTGATTCACCGTTCGGGGGATCATGAGATAGATCAGCAATGTATCATCTCACGCTTGATTAGTTCTTCTCATATTTCTTCCCGCTGAAGGCTGAAGTAATGCATACCAAAAGTATCCAGAGACCACTTCCCCCAAGTAGTTGAAGTGATGCAATCAGTCTTATTGTATGAAGCTCAAAAACCATTGTGTACCTCTTTTATCATTAGAAACTGTTTCTTTCATCTCTTCCCCCACGTAGTTGGAATAATACACCAGAAGGCAGGAGTTAAAACACTAATTTTCTCTGCGGTTATGACATTTGTCTTCCCGGAATAACTTCAATTCAGAAGAAGTATAAAGTTCATCACGTGTACTCGTTATACGTTCAGATGTATGTCTCCTTCCCCCTTGCTGGTTTTGATACCTCAGAATCAGCAACACATTTTACGCACATATACTTGAAATCTTGTGAGAAGAACAAAAGTGGCTCAAATGTTTCCTGTGAGAATCAACTGCTACAAAAACTTTCTCTGACTATCATTACCAACCCTTATGTAGGCTATTGGAAGAGACCACTGATGGAGCAAACCCGATATACCAAACTTGAAACTGAAGTAGAATTCCCCGTTCTTGTGACTTAAGCTTGCACTGTTGTTGATTGAAGAACGATGCAGAAGAAAACCTCTAAGTACCCTTATACACTCAAATAAGAGCCAAAACAAGTACAACACCTCTTGAGACTATCCACATCTGCATCTGCGTGTGACACTGAGCACTACAATGTAACTCCTTGAATTGATAGCTATAACCTGAGAGTACTACAATGTAACTCCTTACATTGGGTATAACTAGATAATCCAAGTCCCAATCGTAAACTTTATAAGTTCAAGCAAGTCATCAATCGGTAGATGAAGTCTCGATGATGAGATAAGTAGAAGCCTTCGTGAAACCCACTTCAATCTCAAATAAGGGATGCCAAATAAACTCCGTGATCACTTGACATTCCATGTCCAAACTCTTAGCCGTTTTGACGTTTTAGCCGACATTTTCCTTTATGTTCTTGTGGTTGATTTACAGAGTGCACATTGGAAGGAACAACAATCCGTGAATAACGAGATTCCCTCAGAACCAGGTTCTGGGAAAGGAATACCAAACAACGGATCATTATTCAAGCGTGCAACTTCAATATCATGAGAGTCATCATCAACACCTTGAATAAGAATAAACTCCTACGTTGATCCACTTGATGACTGAATGAGCATGGGAAGAGCATGAAGCTTGTTGATGAGAATGGTCATAAACAAGAAGATTTCTCTTCTTCTGAAGATAAAGCGCACTTAAGCGTACACTTTTCTTTTCTTTGATGAACGGGGCCTGAAGAGTTGTCAGCAGATGCCATTGTGTTGACATTGAGGCCCAAGGCTTGAACTGCAGTGAACAAACATCATAGTCGATGAAGAACGAGGCCTGAACTGATGTGAACAGACGTCATCGTCATTGAAGAACGAGGCCTGAACTGATGTGAACAGACGTCAGTGGCGTTGAAGAACGAGGCCTGAACTGATGTGAACAGATGTCAGTGTCGTTGCAGAACAAGGCTTGAACTGATGTGTTCAAACGTCATTTTAATTGATTTTCATCAAGGTTGAATTGCTTGAACCCCTAAGTCATGAGATATCAGTCTTTTCGGCACCCAAACCCTGAGTCTTTCCTTAATAGGAGTGAACGATGTACTTGCACTTAAGTAAAGACTTCCTGCATTGACATTAAGAGTTTGTTTGCATTTATATGGGTTAGTGATATCAGCATTTAAACCATTTGGGGTTTCACTTTCAACCTTGGTTCTACACTCAGTGAACATCTTTCTAATAGGTATCCATCTAAGACCAACAATCTTAAAAATTCTACCCGTCGGTATCCACTTAAGATAAGATCTAGGAGTGTTTGGTTTCTCATGCACAGTGAAAGACTTGTTGGGAGAAAACCTTTGTCCTATAGCAATCTGCCTACCAGGTTTCTGAATATACTTCTTTGGTTCTACGAGCTTGTTGTTGTTTCTAATCTTAGAGGATTGAACCTTAGCACGAGTATTTACTTCCTCCAGGAATTTTGTTACACAATTATCATGATTCGCCTTAAAAACACATTTCTGACAAGTTCAGCAAACAAAGTGTTTGGATTCAGAGAAAGATCTAGAATTCTTAGAGTGATCTACTACAGGAATCGCATTAATCAATATGCAACTACTCTTAGAACCAGGCAACTTTCTAGTCTTTTCATGTGTGTTTTTCTTAGCATCCTCTAGGTTGTGATTCTGAACACCGTCTTTATGTCTAACATGTTCCTTTAGTGTCACAAATGACACAAGCTTTGAACTAATCCTAGAAGAGCTAGAGGCACTCATGTGATGAGGTTTCACAAATGTATACTCCTTTTCCTTAGGACTAGACTGTGAAGTGACTGGTTTTGACAAAACTTGTTTCGAATCAACTTGGGAGGCAAACCGTGGTTTTGAGGATTTTGGTCGTTCAGATCTAAACGCAGTCGATTGTCTAACAGCTGATTGGTTTCTAAGTGGTGGTTTCCCCAAGATTGATGGTTTCGCAAACTTAGTGTTCACACTATTTCCTGTCAATTTTCTTAACTCGTTTTTCAACGCTGCAATTGTATAACCCTTTTCCTGAAGTTGAGCTTTGAATTCATCATTTTTTGCAATCAAAGAAGTTGTTTGTTCTGTAGTCTTAGTTCTTGTTTCCTTGATAGAATCATACAGGTCTCTGTAATGTTTTTTCAAAGCATCATTTTCCTTAAGTAATTTAGCCACTTTAAGTTCCAATTTGATGTTTCTTGTTTCAATTGCATTAATGTCATGTTTAACCTTGGCTTCATTACTTTTCTCATGCATATTAATTCGAGTTTTCAAATTGTTGATCGTTAATTTTTTTGGCTTGTAGCTGAGCTTTCAAATCGTTTATCTCAAAAAATTCACGAAATTCAGAAAATTCCAGATTATTACATGGTTTGTTAGTTTGTAGACTTTTTTCCTTTTGTTGTATTGATATTTCAAGTGAAATACAATGTTTTTCAAGTTGTAAGAATCTGTTTGAAAGTTCATTATAAACTTCTTTTTCAACCATATCATTCGTTTTGAAAAGCTCAGCCTTAACCAAAGGACTTATAACTTGATCATGTTCAACATCCTGGTCAATTTCTCCCCCCTTATGACTCATATTTGTTAAATCAGGAGTGGTATTGCTATCAGCCTTTTCCAACAGATATGTGTCATAAACAGGTTCAGATTGATCAGTATGTTGTTGTTCACTAGTAAGGACATTATGTTGAACAGTTAAATGTACCTCAGCAAATGGCACTTGGTCATTTACTGGTCTGATATCAGCATCCACACCATGTGTGATATGAGTCACATAACTGCTGCTTGTATCATGCTTATCTTACTTTGTCCCACTGCATTTTGTGACAACTGAACTAACACCCAGTGCTTTACTCGAATCAACCTTAATCTCTCTTGATTACATCCGACTTTCATTCATCTTGATGTCATACTTTAGTTTGTGTTGTCCTCTTTCATGTAACACCCCCAAAATCATAATATTGCGGAAGCATACACTTTGGGTGCTACTGGATTGATAACCACAACATAAGATATAGCGACCAGATTAAAAATCCGTTTTAAAATATTTTACATAAGTTAAGTCATGTAACAATACATAAAATCCATTTCAGATGAAAATGAAGCCCATTAAAATAAAAAGGTCCAATTGTCAGAGTAAACGCATTAAAAAGATTTCCATCATTTATTGTGACCGACGCCATGCTCTGCACCCGGCTAAACGTACCTCAGTTTCCTGAGAAAACATGCTAAAAGTCAGCTAACGCTGGTGAGTTCATAGGTTTAAATAAATAGCACATATGGACCAATAGCAACATCATAAAAGCAATTCAGCAGATACACACTATCCGTTATGCAAACACTAAGCCTCATCCTACCGATGCTAAGACAATGCAACACGACTAACGTTAACAAAATAAATAAGGGTGCCCGCGAGTGTTAATCCCCAAACACTCAGCCAAAAACCCGACTTGGTATACGTTCGCCTTGGCTATGCTGAGCCAATCGAACGGGGACGTCACTCCCAATAGATCTATTTATAACAAACGGCTTCCTAAACAGGAATTAACGGCAGATGATAGTGGGCACAAAATGGGATTCAGCAAACTTAGGTTTCTGCATACTAGTGTGATCTTGAAAGCAAATTCATTTCTGGTCCATGAAAACAGTTTTGCATGTTTCTCACCCCAAGCTTATAAAGCAAAAATCGTATAAAATATGGGGCTATAAACTCACCTTTCAAATACAGCAATTCAGCTAATCAATCAAAATAATGCAACCGCGCCGACCAGCACGTAAATCAGTACGGTAAGGCTTAGCAAAACGTTCGTGTCTCATGTGTCTTTATTTTATTTGAAAAGTTTTACGTTTGACTTGTGCTCGTGTATTTCTTGCTTGTTGTGTGGTAAAATATATTTCGAAACGATTTATTATTGTAACTCTTGGGGGTAGCTCATGGTGAAAGTGCATGGTGGGAATACGTAACGGAACATCCGTGCTGGTATTCGCGATTTAAATGTACAAGTGTTATATATATATATATATATATATATATATATATATATATATATATATATATGTTTACTCATACCTTTATATATTATAAGTTAATTTCTCATATATTTAATTAATGAAGATTAATTAAATAAGTTTTGAAGAATGGTTAATAGGATATAGTTAGTGAAAAATTATTATATTTAGAAACATCGTTTATTATTTTTGTTGCAACTTTTATTATAAGAAAACAAGTTTTGTTAAGTAATTCCATAAAGTTTACTTAAGTTAAGTATTTTCACAAAAATATTCTAAGTGTTGGATTTTTAAAAAATTTGGGCATGACCCATTCGTTTATACAACGTTTCCATTTTATCTCAAATGTTGAAAACTTTACTCAAATATCCCACTAACTAGTTTCGAGTGCAAAAATACTTTCGCGATATATATATCAAGTGTGTGAATATTTTCGTAGTTATATTATTCGTTATCTTCATTTTTAAGTATTAACCTTAGGTTTCGACGTAAAGTCAATAATTTGTCAAAAAATCAACAGTAGTTCATTTCAATGTTAATTTAGTGAGAATGTCAATTTTTACCCTTTCGGGGACTAAACGTCTCAAAACAAGTCTAAAAATAGTTATCGTTATATTTATCGCTTCGTGAAACATTAATAACTACGGCAAGTCGGAAAATATTCCAAAAATCAAATTTATCATTTTTATAGCTCATTGGGCCGAAAACTATTGAAAAAGCCCAATAACCAATTTTAGCCCAAAACACGTTTTTAGTTATAACGTATATATCGTCGCGTTACTAAAAATCATTTTACTCGTTCATTATGTCCGTTTGGTCAAAAAGTCAAAACCTCATTTTTCTTCATGGGCTTCGGCCCAACAATAAAATAATGGGCTTTATGGCCCAAAACTCATTTAGCCCATTTTGTTATTATTTAGTGCTTATTAGTTACAAAATAAACTTTATACTTATCAAATAAGCTCTAATAAATAAGCTACTTAGTCAAAAAGTCAACCGTGACTAATTTATATGTAGTTTGACCCATATTCATGGTGTCAACTCATTTTTATCTTTTTACTAGTTATTTTCAATAACTTATGGCTTATTAAATAAGCTAATCCAAATAAGCACTTCACTTTACGTTTCCACCTTTTCACCACTTGAGCCAAAATTTTATGTTTTTCAAAACCCCAATAATCTTTTATTTTTATTCATGGCTGATCCATGTATAACTCTTAAAAATCAATATAGTGCTTAAATTAGTGCAAAAATCATAACTAATGTTCGTATTATCAAACTAGCATCATATGTAAGAAGATTTACCACACAAGCAAGAAATTTACAAACTAACTCATAAACATTGAGAAAGTCGAGCACCATAAATACAAGATCAAACCCTAGCTTTAATCATATTATCAAAACATACACATTTAACATTTTTAAACATCATTATTCACCGAATGAACAAGAGATTAACAAGTTTAGAAAAGTTTTATGAATTCTTACAAATCCTTTGAAGTTAACGTGGCAAGGAAGAACAAAGAACACCCAAAGCTTCACAAATTTTACCCAAAACAAGCTCCAAATTACCCAAAAACCTTAATTATACACTTGATGATCTTGATCTTTTAGAGAAATTTTTTGTAAGATGATGTTAGTGTGTGTATATGGGGCGTACAAATGAAGCAAATAAGGAGAATGATGGCTTCTAATCTTGGTAATATTTAAGATAAGGAATGTGAAAATTTAAAAAGCATAACACCATTTTTAGTATGTTTTAGATTACATTTAAGATAATGTGTAAAATTGTTCCATGTGGCCTTTGTGAGGGTATATGTGGCTGTTTGGGATTATTAGAGGAGAGGGTAAAATAGTTTTATCCCGCTTTGGTGTATCGTGTGTCGGTTTGAGCTTAAATGTTACCGTAAAGTCCCGGTTTGACATTTTTGGACACGATTACGTAAAATAAAGTTTTTAACCACGTTTTCGTTAGAAATATAATAAAATGTCATTACTGACTCAAAAATATATTTATTTGACTTTTACCATATGTACTGTGCTGTCGGTACGCGCGTGCGGTTGTTTTTCAGAAAAATGTGAGAAAGATCTCAGTTAATTACGAGACTTGTCAGTAACTATCATAAATGTGATAATTTAACTTTACTAACAAAAATATACTTTTTCTGCAGTGACTGTAAGCTACAGTATGCGAAACGGCTCTAAAAAATGCTCAAAATACTCAGAAACATGCAAATGCGCATAGAAATGCTTAGCTTAAAAATAATTAATACTCATATAATATTAATTAACAACATGAAAATTACCATTTGTCACAGTCTTCCTATTTAATCAGGAAATCCGTCCCGGATTTCAATTTACGTTACTCGTCGGCTTTGAAAAGAGATGAGGGTATTTTCGCTTGATTTCGTCCTCTCGCTCCCAAGTGTAATCGGGGCCTCTGCGAGAGTTCCATCGGACCTTCACAATTGGGATACGACTCTGCTTTAGCCGTTTCACTTCCCGGTCCATGATTTTAATCGAATCTTCAATAAAATTTAACCTCTCATCAAGCTGGATTTCATCCAAAGGAATAACGGCGTTTTCATCCGCTAAGCACTTTTTCAAATTACTGACATGAAAAACGTTATGCACAGCACTGAGCTCTGATGGCAGTTCGAGTCGGTAGGCTACCGGCCCGATCTTTTCAAGAATTTTGAAAGGTCCAATATAGCAAGGGTTCAACTTACCACGCTTGCCAAATCTGATCACGCCTTTCCATGGCGAGACCTTCAACATTACTTTATCTCCCACTTGAAACTCAAGGTGTAAAACCCGCAAATTAAAACAATATGAAAAGACTAAAATGCCCCGAATTTAAAATCGCGAGAACTTATGAATACGAATTTATCAAAATTAACCTAAGTCTAAGTTAAATATAAACTATACATTATATAAGTTTTGTTAAAAAAAAAAAAAAAAAAAAAAAAAAAAAAAAAAAAAAAAAAAACAATGTTACATAGTGTGCCGCCCCCCTTGGACCACAAAAAGGTCTAGGTTCTTGATTTGTGCAACCATGGTAAGTCCCTAAATTAGTGTACATCATTCCTAATTTAACCCTAATCAAAATCTCGGTCCTTGTTTATCTCCCTACACCGATTAACATTCAAAAAAAAAAAAAAAAAAAAAAAAAAAAACCTACACCAAAGAAAACTAGCGGCTGTCCTTTTTGTGCTTGCTGCCACGCCCAAATCCCAGCCAAAAAGGAGCTTCTGGATCATCTTTAATCCGTGTTTCATCGTCACAAGGTATGCCTATAATCCTAACAATGTTCCTTATGATTTTCGTCATCAAAATCAAACCCTAAATCATGTTTTTTGGCCCTTGTTTCTGCTGCTGTGCGCCGATCAGCAAAGGGGAGAAAAGGAGGTCTTCGTGTGGTATTTTGACTTCGTATGATTCGTCTCTTCGTGGTCTACAAGGGTATGATGTCTTTTGTTCAATCCTTGTTCAAGTTCTTGTGTTTAAACGATTGATAGATCACCTTATAAGTCACATAAAATCATGAATGATCAAAACCTAAAACTATGTACATGAATTGGATACCACTTTTGGGTGTGAAATAAATTATGAGAATCATGTCAAATATGTTTTTGAATGACCAAAATATGTTATGGACTCAATCAAAGTCGTTTGGGATGAAAAACATGTGATTTGGATATGAAAAACCCTGTTTTGGATAACTTGCTGTGTGGACTGTTTCTGAGTCCGAATTTTGTTCAACTTTGAAGGGCTATAACTTTATGATAGAATCGTGTTTTTGAGTGTTTCAAAATCCCTAAACTAAGTTCATTGAAATAGCTATCTGGAGAAATTTATTTTGTAATTTTTAGAGGCCTGGAAGTATACTTTTTGATTTTTACAAAATTTCATGTCTGGTCGGATTTGTGAGTCTGGAAAATCTGTCCGGGTTTTTGATTTTTAATTTTCAAACCGTGTTGAGTTAGGAAGAGTCCTTTGAACTGGGTAATCTATAAGATGTGTGATACTTCCTGGAATTTTTATAGATTTTTGTGAATTTTTCTTAAAGGGTTTATAACTGGTAACTTTTCATATGGTAAAATTTCTCAGAAATCTGGACGAGTTGTGAAAGTGGATTTTTAATACGTACCTATACTACATAATAAAATCTGAAAAAAATTTGATAAAATAATTTAGACATATGAGCACCTCTGAGAATTTTTGGGGATTTTAATACTGAGTTCTTATACGATTTATAAATTATGGAAAACATGACAAATTCGTACTTAAAACTGTGTGATGGGATAAAAGTGTAAAATTGTGAACTAAAGGGTGTGATGTGTTTATTATGTAACCTTAAGGGTATAAATGGATATTTTGATAAAATCAAAGGTCATAACTTATAAAATCGGTAACTTGATGATATTTTCATATTGAACCCTAAACTTATGATATTTTCATATTGAATCCCTAAAGTATGATAACTACTATATGACACTAAAACCGTGTGAATGACATTATGAATCATAAGCTAAGAATATGATCATCTCTAACCTTTTAAATTGAAATACGAGAATGTGAGTGATCAAAGCTACTTAATATGAAAAGGGAACAAACATGAAACCATATGATTACACGAACTTAAGAGAACTTGTGCTTATTTGTAGATCGGGTGAAGAGGGAGTGATCTCCTACTTGATTTGATTTTCATTTCTTGCTTGCGTATTTCGTTAAGGTACAGATATTCTGCCCTTCTTTAATAAGGTGCCTTCGTCTCATTTCTAATTTTTGATTCACTGCCATGATCTTTGATTCTGTGAACCTTTCTGGTTTCTTTCATGATATTATGAACCCTTGTCATGACCTTCTGTTATGAACCTTTCTGATATTGAACCTCTTATGATTATGAACCTTTCATGCATGAACCTTTGCCTATGAACCTTTACTTATGAACCCTTACTTATGAACCATGCTTATGAACCATGCTTATGAACCATGATTATGAACCATGATTATGAACTTATGAAACCAGATAATGACCTATGCAAGTAAACTTAAAACATGATTCATGATACTTGACCTTGACCCACAGTTTGATACTACGAGCCACTCACTAGGCATGAGGGTTTCATGTCCATGTCAGTCGATGCACCGATGGCATGACTCTAGGGCAGGAGAGTGATGACCTGTCCCGTCCCTGCATGTTATGTTTACGTAGAGGCAGATTATGGCCACCTGGGGCGTATGGATGCATCCTAGATTTGTTCATGTTCATGTTCATGTTATGTTATGTTATTCATGGTGACTGATGGTGTGTGCGATACACGTCTTTCACACTCTGGGAGCTAGCTACTCCAACCCATGATTGAGGACACCCCTCATATTTACAAGATTTCCATGATGAGGACACCCCTCATATTTACAAGATACCCATGATGAGGACACCCCTCATATTTACAGGATACTAAGAGGTCTCCCCTCTACATGTTTATGATTATGATTATGCTTATGATTTCATGTTATGGGCTCGTAGTGGATTACTGACTTTCCCTTACCTTGCACCTTTACACTTTCCCTTATGACACCATGTATTCTTACCATGCATTCTTACCATGTATTCTTACCTTGTATTCTCCCCATGTATTCATGCTTCCATTCTCATTTACTCATGTATTATTCATTATGCTACTGCTTTGTTTCCGTTATATCTGTTCACTGGGCTTTTTAAGCTCAGCCGCACGTTTTCTTTTCGTGTGCGGCAGATTTTAAGCAGGACGACGGGTTTGGGTATAAGTGAAGAGACTTTTGGACTTAGAAGACTTTGAGTAGAAGCTATTAGAAGAGATGTACTTATGGATTTTATAGACGGCTTTTATTTTCCTTTGTAACCCTTTGTATTGCAAGATTTCATTTGTAACCTTTGAGAACCATTGTATTACTATTTGATTGTATGCTATGTTTATCTGATATGAAACCATTTGCGTGACATCTTTACCCTTGTTGGGTTGGGGTGTTACAATTATGGTATCAGAGAGACAGGCTGCGATTCGTAATACACTTACCCTTGGCCTGTGTAAGTAGGACCACTAAGTTTCCCTGTAAGCGCTCATAAGATAACCTGTAAGATTTGCTTTAGGATCTCCCTGTAGGAACCTAAATTTGACCAGTGAGGAATGGGTAGACTAAGACATATATGTGAGTATCATTTGCTTCCGCATCACTCTGATTCGTGCCTCTGCCCTTAGTTAAACCTCATCAGAAACTTTTCAGGAGTTAGAAGTTTTGCAACTTAAGCTTAGTAACCAAGTCAGTTTGGAATACCTCGGAAAACCCACCTGGATACCTTACACCATGTAAGTTTCATTTTCAGATTTTGACATCCACCTCCGATTTGTTTGATAAGCTGTTTAACACCTTTCCGACCATGTCGTAAGCCATTCAATCATAATGTGTTCGACACATTTTGTGAATTCATTGCTTATGCTGAATGCGAATGTATCGTCCGATACTACTTAACTTTGCATAAATCCGTTACTACTCCCATGAGAATTCTGGTAATTATTAACCATGGATATAGGAAGTTATGTTCCTTTCCTTTGAATGACGAATCTTGTTCTGCCAACCATTTCCTTTGGAAGGATATGATGCTATGTTACCTCTGTATGGATTTGTTAACTAAGCATGATGATGTTAATAACGGATATTCTGTACATCTCACTTTTGACAAATATACGATGTTCGTACTGCTGATAATACACATCCTACTTACTGCTTATGCTAAGAAGCTGAACAAATCCCCACATTTGAATCATTCGTTTATCCATCTCAACACTTTTATTGAAACATGTGCTGGATTTCGATATATGAACTATCCGTCTGATTAGATGACTGTATTCGTTCTATGAATCCTTTGATCTTGACATGTCTTATTGTGTGGTCTCTTATGTATGGACTGGATGACTATTTGTAAAGCTACCATAGACTACCGTATCTGAAATGTGATCTTAACAATTTATCTTACCCTATTTCGTTATGATGAATCTCTACACCTGAATCTGCTAAAGTTTTGCCACTATGGAAGCACCAACCCTGAACTCATATGATTATCAATTTTCCTGACAACCATTACTATTCACCCTTGGAAAGTTTCGCCATTAGAAATATTCCGTTGTACGAAGATTTTCCGGTATTTCAGGTGTAATATGAATTTTGCTCACCTCAGTGATTCTCTTGAAGTACTCTTGTTGGTCTATGAAGATGAAGTATGTGACGACGTATCGACTATTGTGCACCTAACCGTACCACTATCAGTAATCGTTATCCGTTTTCGCACATCAATGATTGATTTGGTCTTTCTTTTGAAACTTCGTATCTCGTTGCATCGTGCTAAATTTGAAGGGCTGAAGCAGCAACCACAAGAACTTCTAAGAAGGGGGTTAACTAACCGAGAGTAACCTTTGTGAAGTAGTTCAGTCTTACTTTGAAGAAGAAGGAAGGCGACATGAGGTGTATGTGAAAGTTTTTCCCCTAACCGATTTCAGAGACGGTCCTCGCGCTCGTTATAACCTTATGAGTTTGAGTGATGCCAATAGTATTGGCAAAAATGATCATGTCTTCGTGTGTTTTGGACAAATTGTCATAGTATAACATTGTGTTATGTTCAGAGAATGAAAGAAGAACATAGAGATTATTGGCAGGATGAGCCTTTGTTCTAGAAGAGAAATTCGGTTGACGTTCAGAGCTCTTAGTAGGCAACACTACCCTATATAATGTGAAGACAGAGTTTCACACAGAAAGGATCAAGATCGAAGACAATTATCAGCGTTAGAAACCTGGTGGGAGAATAGTAGAAGATGGTTGCGACAAGTATACCTTAGAAGAAGCACCTAGGAAGAAGAGAGGAACTGGATAGTACTCGACTACACATCATGCAACACGTGAAGATTGCAACTCGGGCATCAAGACAACCAGATCGTATGAGGCGAATCGTTCAACACATACCCGGAGCTATGCTGGAAGACCTGTCGAAGATGCGCAGTCTTGCTTCTCTATTCATTTTAGTTGTACTAAGATGAATTGAGAGCAGAAGCAGACTTGCGGATGGAGGGTTGCACGATGATCGTGTCATTCCTTTGAGGCATGGGATAAGATGGACAAACATAGATGAACCACTCCAACTTGAAAGAAATTTTGAAATTTAGTATTTGAATTGACGAATTTTGAAGTGGACATTTGCGTTTAGACGAGGTGATTCTGTGAATGATGAAGCTATCGATGACGTAATTTGTTTTTCCCTCAACCTACTTAAATACCGTTACCTGATAATGAAGTCCTTTGAATAATTTGGGTTTCTCTGTTAGAAATTTCGTCCTATGTCACTCTGCATTTGTTGAGTAACGAGTTATGTGGAATTTTGACGAATTATGGAAGGGACTTTGTGATTTATGTTTCAGAAAGGACGGATGTTGAAGTAACCACTGATATTGGCTGAGTTGATTTTGATAAGTTATGAAGTATTGACGCTATTAACGACGTACCTGAATTCTGATGGACATTTTCGGATTTCCGTTACTCTTCGAGTAATTTCGTTCTCTTAGTTATGATGTTTGATTTTAGTGACCTCTGAGACGGTAGGTGGACTAGGTGGATTTAGATAAGTTATGTTAATCACGACTTGAGATAAAGTATGACCATCGTGAGGGCATATTTATATGATGCAAGTATTATGACGTCTGGCCAGCGTGATAATACTTACATCATATAACGTGCACTCTTTGTGGGCATAGGATATTTCGAGAAGTGCCTTAGAAGCCTTAGAATTTCTGATATCTGTTTGAGATCATCCGCGTTTAGTGAGACTTGAGATTTATTCTAACTATATGATTGATCCGCTGTCTTTGATATACGATTTGATACATTTGATGATTCGTCACGCGCTTCGTTGACCGATGGAACGTTCCTTAGTTCGATCGGTATCTGCTTGGAATTGATGAGTTCTTCTATAGTGGTGCACTAGTTCCCTTTTCGTTAAGAATCTGGACTGAGCTGATGAGATTTTACTCTTTAGTACTACCTTCGTATTACTTACAACAGGAATGTTTCACGTATCTCTGTGTGAGATTTAAATCGTTATCCGCTACATTGTTGTTTCGTATTTCTTGGAACGGATTCGTTGTGAACTATGAAAGCCTAGGGCTTTTCGATGATTTTGATCAGGTTGGCAAGGTATCTCATCGCTTGGCGTTACCTTCCCAGTAATATCATGTATACGATGTATTCCATGTACCACTTCTTCGTTAGTATGATTATCATCCGCTTCATGTTGTGTTTTGCCCATTCGATCAGATTCGAGAAAATCTTTCGTATTGTGAAGAACCTGAGGCTGTTTTGAGCGTCAGAAAAGAGTCATGAGAACTAAAACAATTCCGTTTGTAAAGATTCCTTGGAAGAACCATCCTGAGAGCGAGGCTACTTGGGAAACCGAAGAGTCAATACGATCCGATTATCCGAATTTCTCTTTTTGATTTGGTACGTATTCATTTCGTTATTGCTTTCGATTTCGCATTTCATTTCGATTTCGCACTTCAATTTTCGAGGACGAAAATTTTTTTTTTAAGAGGGGAAGAGTTGTAAAACCCGCAAATTAAAACAATATGAAAAGACTAAAATGCCCCGAATTTAAAATCGCGAGAACTTATGAATACGAATTTATCAAAATTAACCTAAGTCTAAGTTAAATATAAACTATACATTATATAAGTTTTGTTAAAAAAAAAAAAAAAAAAAAAAAAAAAAAAAAAAAAAAAAAAAACAATGTTACATAGTGTGCCGCCCCCCCTTGGACCACAAAAAGGTCTAGGTTCTTGATTTGTGCAACCATGGTAAGTCCCTAAATTAGTGTACATCATTCCTAATTTAACCCTAATCAAAATCTCGGTCCTTGTTTATCTCCCTACACCGATTAACATTCAAAAAAAAAAAAAAAAAAAAAAAAAAAAAACCTACACCAAAGAAAACTAGCGGCTGTCCTTTTTGTGCTTGCTGCCACGCCCAAATCCCAGCCAAAAAGGAGCTTCTGGATCATCTTTAATCCGTGTTTCATCGTCACAAGGTATGCCTATAATCCTAACAATGTTCCTTATGATTTTCGTCATCAAAATCAAACCCTAAATCATGTTTTTTGGCCCTTGTTTCTGCTGCTGTGCGCCGATCAGCAAAGGGGAGAAAAGGAGGTCTTCGTGTGGTATTTTGACTTCGTATGATTCGTCTCTTCGTGGTCTACAAGGGTATGATGTCTTTTGTTCAATCCTTGTTCAAGTTCTTGTGTTTAAACGATTGATAGATCACCTTATAAGTCACATAAAATCATGAATGATCAAAACCTAAAACTATGTACATGAATTGGATACCACTTTTGGGTGTGAAATAAATTATGAGAATCATGTCAAATATGTTTTTGAATGACCAAAATATGTTATGGACTCAATCAAAGTCGTTTGGGATGAAAAACATGTGATTTGGATATGAAAAACCCTATTTTGGATAACTTGCTGTGTGGACTGTTTCTGAGTCCGAATTTTGTTCAACTTTGAAGGGCTATAACTTTATGATAGAATCGTGTTTTTGAGTGTTTCAAAATCCCTAAACTAAGTTCATTGAAATAGCTATCTGGAGAAATTTATTTTGTAATTTTTAGAGGCCTGGAAGTATACTTTTTGATTTTTACAAAATTTCATGTCTGGTCGGATTTGTGAGTCTGGAAAATCTGTCCGGGTTTTTGATTTTTAATTTTCAAACCGTGTTGAGTTAGGAAGAGTCCTTTGAACTGGGTAATCTATAAGATGTGTGATACTTCCTGGAATTTTTATAGATTTTTGTGAATTTTTCTTAAAGGGTTTATAACTGGTAACTTTTCATATGGTAAAATTTCTCAGAAATCTGGACGAGTTGTGAAAGTGGATTTTTAATACGTACCTATACTACATAATAAAATCTGAAAAAAATTTGATAAAATAATTTAGACATATGAGCACCTCTGAGAATTTTTGGGGATTTTAATACTGAGTTCTTATACGATTTATAAATTATGGAAAACATGACAAATTCGTACTTAAAACTGTGTGATGGGATAAAAGTGTAAAATTGTGAACTAAAGGGTGTGATGTGTTTATTATGTAACCTTAAGGGTATAAATGGATATTTTGATAAAATCAAAGGTCATAACTTATAAAATCGGTAACTTGATGATATTTTCATATTGAACCCTAAACTTATGATATTTTCATATTGAATCCCTAAAGTATGATAACTACTATATGACACTAAAACCGTGTGAATGACATTATGAATCATAAGCTAAGAATATGATCATCTCTAACCTTTTAAATTGAAATACGAGAATGTGAGTGATCAAAGCTACTTAATATGAAAAGGGAACAAACATGAAACCATATGATTACACGAACTTAAGAGAACTTGTGCTTATTTGTAGATCGGGTGAAGAGGGAGTGATCTCCTACTTGATTTGATTTTCATTTCTTGCTTGCGTATTTCGTTAAGGTACAGATATTCTGCCCTTCTTTAATAAGGTGCCTTCGTCTCATTTCTAATTTTTGATTCACTGCCATGATCTTTGATTCTGTGAACCTTTCTGGTTTCTTTCATGATATTATGAACCCTTGTCATGACCTTCTGTTATGAACCTTTCTGATATTGAACCTCTTATGATTATGAACCTTTCATGCATGAACCTTTGCCTATGAACCTTTACTTATGAACCCTTACTTATGAACCATGCTTATGAACCATGCTTATGAACCATGATTATGAACCATGATTATGAACTTATGAAACCAGATAATGACCTATGCAAGTAAACTTAAAACATGATTCATGATACTTGACCTTGACCCACAGTTTGATACTACGAGCCACTCACTAGGCATGAGGGTTTCATGTCCATGTCAGTCGATGCACCGATGGCATGACTCTAGGGCAGGAGAGTGATGACCTGTCCCGTCCCTGCATGTTATGTTTACGTAGAGGCAGATTATGGCCACCTGGGGCGTATGGATGCATCCTAGATTTGTTCATGTTCATGTTCATGTTATGTTATGTTATTCATGGTGACTGATGGTGTGTGCGATACACGTCTTTCACACTCTGGGAGCTAGCTACTCCAACCCATGATTGAGGACACCCCTCATATTTACAAGATTTCCATGATGAGGACACCCCTCATATTTACAAGATACCCATGATGAGGACACCCCTCATATTTACAGGATACTAAGAGGTCTCCCCTCTACATGTTTATGATTATGATTATGCTTATGATTTCATGTTATGGGCTCGTAGTGGATTACTGACTTTCCCTTACCTTGCACCTTTACACTTTCCCTTATGACACCATGTATTCTTACCATGCATTCTTACCATGTATTCTTACCTTGTATTCTCCCCATGTATTCATGCTTCCATTCTCATTTACTCATGTATTATTCATTATGCTACTGCTTTGTTTCCGTTATATCTGTTCACTGGGCTTTTTAAGCTCAGCCGCACGTTTTCTTTTCGTGTGCGGCAGATTTTAAGCAGGACGACGGGTTTGGGTATAAGTGAAGAGACTTTTGGACTTAGAAGACTTTGAGTAGAAGCTATTAGAAGAGATGTACTTATGGATTTTATAGACGGCTTTTATTTTCCTTTGTAACCCTTTGTATTGCAAGATTTCATTTGTAACCTTTGAGAACCATTGTATTACTATTTGATTGTATGCTATGTTTATCTGATATGAAACCATTTGCGTGACATCTTTACCCTTGTCGGGTTGGGGTGTTACACAAGGGGTTTCCGCCTCTTGTCGGCATAACTCTTTTGACGGTCACGAGCCGCCTGCATTCGGCTCTTGATCTGTACAATCTTTTCAGTAGTCTCATGGACTAGTTCTGGCTCTGTAAGTTGGCTTTCTCCAACTTCTGCCCAACAATTTGGCGATCTGCACTTACGTCCATAAAGTGCTTCATACGGTGCAGCCTTAATACTGGCGTGATAGCTGTTGTTATAGGAAAACTCGACTAAAGGCAAATGCCTATCCCAGCCGTTCCCGAAATCAATCACACAGGCTCTTAGCATGTCCTCTAATGTCTGAATGGTCCTTTCACTTTGACCATCCGTCTGAGGATGATAAGCTGTACTCATATCAAGGTTAGTTCCCAATGCATCCTGAAGCGACCTCCAAAAATTAGATGTGAATCGACTGTCTCGATCAGAGATAATAGAAACATGCACAACATGCCTTGCAACAATTTCCTTAACATATAAACGCGCCAGTTTATCCATGCTGATTTTCTCTTTTATAGGGAGGAAATGCGCTGATTTAGTGAGTCGGTCCACGATTACCCAAATCGTGTCGTAACCACTCGATGTCTAGGGCAAATTCGTTATAAAATCCATAGTGATACGTTCCCATTTCCATTCCGGAATCTCAGGTTGAACAAGCAGACCGGACGGTCTCTGGTGTTCAGGCTTGACCTTCGAGCACGTTAAGCACTTGCTGACGTATTCAGCTATATCGGCCTTCATGTTTGGCCACCAATACAACTTTTTCAGGTCTAAATACATCTTGTCAGATCCTGGGTGAATGGAGTACTTCGACTTATGGGATTCATGCATAATAAAATCATGAATTCTTCCACACAGTGGAATCCAATACCTGTCTCCATAACGCAAAATCCCGTCGGATCTTCTTACTAGCCCGTTCTCAAGTTCTGGCGTTCTGTGAATCCTCTCACTGGGTCGGTTTTCATCTTTGAGTGCCTCATCCTGAGCCTTAAGAATTTTTGCTGGAAGCGGCGAATTGATCATCATCCCTATTGATCTGACCCTGAGTGGTTTGATCCGCTCCTTTCTGCTAAGGGCGTCGGCTAAAACATTTGCCTTGCCTGGGTGATCATGGATCTCACAATCATAGTCACTAAGCAACTCCAACCATCGGCGCTGTCTCATGATCAGCTCCTTCTGGTTCAATATATGCTGTAGACTCTTGTGATCGGTATACACTACGCACTTAGTTCCATAAAGGTAGTGTCTCCAAATCCTCAGTGCAAACACGACTGATCCTAATTCTAGGTCATGGGTTGTGTAGTTTTTCTCATGGGTTTTCAGCTGTCAAGAAACGTATGCTATTACCTTCTCTCTTTGCATCAACACGGCTCCCAAACCTTTGTGTGATGCGTTACAATACACAACAAAATCTTCGCTACCCTCGGGTAAAGCTAAAATAGGCGCACTACACAATATTTCCTTAAGGAGTTGAAAAGCTTCTTCCTCCTTATCTCCCCAGTCATATTTCACATTCTTTTGAGTCAATTTCTTCAACAGTTTAGCTATCTTAGAGAAACCTTCTATAAATCTTCTGTAATAGCCGGCAAGTCCTAAAAATTGTCGGATTTCCGTCGGCGTTGTGGGCGTTGCCCAATCCTTAATGGCCTCAATCTTAGCAGGATCTACGTGAATCCCTTGCTTATCTATCACGTGACCAAGAAACTGAACGGTCGATATCCAGAATTCACACTTCGAAAACTTAGCATATAGTTCTTCCTTTTTCAATAGTTCCAGAATTAGCTTGAGATGTTCCTCATGCTCTTGCTCATTCTTGGAATATATCAGGATATCGTCAATGAACACTATCACGAATTTATCCAAATACGGCTTACACACACGATTCATGAGATCCATGCGGAATGGCATAACATGGAATTCGTAATGGCCATATCGGGTTCGGAATGCGGTCTTCGGGATATCCTCTTCCCGGACCCTAAGTTGGTGATAACCCGATCTCAAGTCTATCTTAGAATAAACCGATGATCCTTGCAACTGATCGAATAAATCGTCTATCCTCGGGAGTGGGTATCTATTCTTAATGGTTAGCTTATTCAGTTCCCGATAGTCAATACACATCCTGAAGGATCCATCCTTCTTCTTAACAAACAAAACAGGAGCTCCCCAAGGCGATGAACTCGGTCTAATGAAACCTTTTCCAGATAATTCAGCTAATTGATCGGACAACTCTTGTAATTCCGTAGGTGCTAAACGATAGGGTGCTCACGCTACAGGCACGGTTCCTGGCACTAAAGCAATTTGGAATTCGATTTGTCTGGCCGGTGGAAGTCCCGGTAAGTCTTCTGGAAAGACTTCTGGAAAATCCCTTACGATTGGCACATCTTCCAACCTTTTCTCTCCAGGTTCCTTTTCTTACTTTTCAGTGACATGAGCTAAAAAGAGATAACATCCCTTCTCGATGTACTTTTGCACCTTCGTACACGAGATGATGCTCAATCTTGACGAACGCGCACGATCAGAGCGGTCGCCTTTAATGATCAGAACTTCATTCCCATAGGGTACTCTGACGATTTTCTCATCACAGATGATGACGACATGATATTTTGATAGCCAATCCGTCCCTATGATGACGTCGAAGCTACCCAATTCTACCGGCATTAAGTCGATATTGAATGGACGGTTCAACAAGTTTAGAGTGCAACCCCATATGATGGTACCTACTCTTTCTAGGTTTCCGTTTGCTAATTCTACGTCAAAGGCATTATCTAAGGTGGTCGGGGCTATATCGAGCAAAGGACTAAAAGCGGTCGATACAAAGCTTCTATCTGCTCCCGTATCGAAAAGTATTGAAGCATAACGATTATTTAAAAGAAACGTACCCGTCACCACGTTCGGGTCGTCCTGTGCTTCCCTTCTGCCTACGGAATAAACTCTTCCACGAGCTCTTCCTTCATTGCCCTGATTTCCATTGTTAATCATTGCCACTTGGTTCCCTGGTCTACCACCGTTTCCTTGATTTTGGAGCTTATTTCACTCGTTCTGATAATGACCCTTTTCACCACACCCGAAGCAGGTGACATCCGCCTTACGATTGTAGGGTGGTGCTGCTTGTGCGGTGGCTAGTGGTCTTGCCCTACAGTTCTTTGCCAAGTGCCCTATCCTCTGGCAATTGTTACACTTCACAGTGCACTGTCCCCGGTGATGTAACTTACAGTAGTTACAAAAAGGCGTATTCTTATCATAACCCTTCTTGTCTCCTGAACCAACTGCATAAACCTTGCCTCCATTCTGCTTTTTTTCTGAGAGCTGTTGTTGTTACCCTTAGAGTGATCTTCCCATTTCCGTTTGTGGTCAGTACTCTTCTCTGGAATATCCTCTAGTTCCTGATCCATTAACTTGTTTGCTGTCTCCATGGTCTCATGAAGATCTATGGCCCTCGAAGTAATCACATCACCTCTTATTGATTTCGGTAAACCACCGATATACCTCTCAATCAATCTGGCTTCAGTCCGAACCATTTCTTTACATAGCAAAGCCAACTCCTGAAATCTCTGGTTGTAAGCAGCGATGTTGTTGTTTTGCACCTTCAAATTCCAAAATTCTATTTCTAACTTCTTAATCTCATTTCGTGGGCAATACTTCCTAATCACTAGTTCTTTAAAATCTTCCCAAGGCATATCATAAGCAATGTCTATGTTAGCCGATTTCATGTAGTTATTCCACCAGGTTAAAGCGGAATCAATGAAAGTGAATGATGCAAACTTGACTCTGTCATCCTCATGACATCCACTGATACGAAACATGGTTTCAAGCTTCTCAATCCATCTAGTCAAACCAACGGCTCCCTCTGTTCCTCCAAATCTTCCAACCATGATTTTTCGAAACTCAGAGTAAGTACAACCTTGGCTGTTGGTCACTGGCCTAGATGTTTCGGTGTTGGTGGTCGAATTGGTCACAGCTGCGAGAGTGGCTGCCACACGATCAGCAACTAGTTGATCCAGTGTTTCTTGATTCACCACTGGGGTAGTAGCTGCGGCCCTGGTCGGTGCGACATCCTCAGCTGTCTGGTCTTTTGCAGCTCTGGTCCGGGTGACATCCTCAGCAGTTATTCCCCTCACTGACCTTGTCTGAACCGGTGTGTTAGCGGGTCGTCCTCGTGTGACTCTGGTCGGGGCAACAGGCTCAGTAGTTCTTACCCTTACTGACCTTGTCTGAATAGGTGTGTTAACAGTTTGTCCTCGTGTGACTCTGGATGACTTTCATTTTGGTGCCATTTATCTGCATCACAAAAGATGGCGATAAATGAGATTTTTGGTTATAGGAAAATAAATCACGCCGATATGTTGATAGCGAAAACAAATACAAGAATAAAGTCAACCACAGAGGAAAACGAATAATCGGATAGGAAGACTAAGCTTGTTATATATATATATATATATCAAAAGATAAAGGTTCACAAAATTACAAGCTCGTCACTAGTTAGTTCTAAGATACTACCGAAATACTAATAGTCCTAGGAATACATCATCACTACTACTACTCTAGGAATACATCATCACTACTACTACATCTAGTGATCGATCCTAGCAATGCGTAGCTACTCAAATGCTCGGGTCAATCCTCCAATAGTGGTCTCTAGCTGGGCTACCCGGTCTCTAAGCTCTTGGTTCTCCCTCATCACTGATCCAATGGTATGCTCAGCAGTCAGAGATCCTCTGCCACTGCATACGGTCAACGCCTCTGGCTCGTCTCATCATACCCAATATCCTACTCTGGCCTCTACCTAAACCAATGGCCCTAAAATCCAATCCTCTAAGCTCCCTGCCATGTAACCTCTCTAGAGCATCCAATCTAGCTCTCAACCCAATCATCACTCTACGGTCAGAATACAACTCCTCAAATAAAACACAAGCTGCCTGATCAATAGTCCCAATCCACCTCTCCACAGTCTATATACGGTCAGACTGCTCCAATCTCCCAAGCTGATCTGAATGCACATCAAGTAGGTTCGCCTGGTTCGTCAGCTGAATCCAGATCTGATCCATCTCAGTAAGCTCCTCATGATCTGCTAATGGAGAAGCCACTGATGATGGGAGTGGGGTAGGTATCGGATATGGTGGTATAAAAGAAAGAGATGACGGTGTGTACTCTGGGCTAGCTGCACGTACACCCGTGCTAACCTCACAAGCAATGTCCAACCACTGACTATCATCCAAACCCTGAATCTCAGCATCTCTGGAGCTCTGTCTAATCTCAAAAAAACCCAGAAACTGTGCATCTCTCGAGCTCTGTCCAACCTCAAACAATCCCTGAACATCCTCCATGATGCCCTTTCCATCCCTCGGCATCATGCCCTGATCTACATCCATAGGAGTATCCCTATCCCTATCATCCTCTAAACCCATAGGAATGTGCTCAACAGCAACAGTAGGAGTAGGCTCATCCTGAACCTGCTCTGGATCCTCCACTGGATCCTCGTCCTCATCCAAATAGGTCTCCACTGATCTCCTACGTCTCTGACTAGGTGGGGAATAGTCTGGAGATGGTACAGGTGACTGAGGTGGTGAGTCAGCAGGAGTATCCTCAAAATCCGATCTGACCATCTTCCTAGGTGGTAAAACTGGGAAATCTGAGAGTCGCTAGTAAGGTCCAGAATATACCGACATGCGAGCAGTGCGTCGGTGAACAGGTGGGGTATCAAGATCATGCTGAGTAAAGGTTTGCAACTAAGCTGGTGATGAACAGTGTGCTGTGGTAGATCTGTTCAAATACGGTGAGGTGGATACCAAAGTGGTGTGTACAGGCTGAACTGGAATGGATGGCTGACCAGCAGCACGAATAACCTCCATCAGTGGGTCATCCATGAATGGAACTGGCTGCTGTGTCTGAGAAGTGAATCCAACAGTATCTACCTCAGAGTGTGTGCCGAATGGGAGAGACATGGTCTGTGACAAATATAGTGCGACACGTATAAGTATATAGAAATTACTTATATCATATATGCTTAGTATAACGCTCAAATAGCATGCCAAAACACTTAATCAAACAAAGCAAACAATGTTCAAATCATAGCAAGCTAAACTGGCAGGCATCCGACGGTCAAGATGGAAAGTTTTTCAAAATCGGTTATAGTTTGAGGTTTTTATAAACCACGTTCTCTATAACCTAGGCTCTGATACCAATCTGTAACACCCCCAAAATCATAATATTGCGGAAGCATACACTTTGGGTGCTACTGGATTGATAACCACAACATAAGACATAGCGACCGGATTAAAAATCCGTTTTAAAATATTTTACATAAGTTAAGTCATGTAACAATACATAAAATCCATTTCAGATGAAAATGAAGCCCATTAAAATAAAAAGGTCCAATTGTCAGAGTAAACGCATTAAAAACATTTCCATCATTTATTGTGACCGACGCCATGCTCTGTACCAGGCTAAACGCACCTCAGTTTCCTGAGAAAACATGCTAAAAGTCAGCTAGCGCTGGTGAGTTCATAGGTTTAAATAAATAGCACATATGGACCAATAGAAACATCATAAAAGCAATTCAGCAGATACACACTATCCGTTATGCAAACACTAAGCCTCATCCTACCGATGCTAAGACAAAGTAGCACGACTAACGTTAGCAAAATAAATAAGGGTGCCCGCGAGTGTTAATCCCCAGACACTCGGCCAAAAACCCGACTTGGTATACGTTCGCCTTGGCTATGCCGAGCCAATCGAACGGGGACGTCACTCCCAATAGATCTATTTATAACAAACGGCTTCCTAAACAGGAATTAACGGCAGATGATAGTGGGCACAAAATGGGATTCAGCAAACTTAGGTTTCTGCATACTAGTGTGATCTTAAAAGCAAATTCATTTCTGGTCCATGAAAACAGTTTTGCATGTTTCTCACCCCAAGCTTATAAAGCAAAAATCGTATAAAATATGGGGCTATAAACTCACCTTTCAAATGCAGCAATTCAGCTAATCAATCAAAATAATGCAACCGCGTCGACCAGCACCAAAATCAGTACGGTAAGTCTTAGCAAAACGTTCGTGTCTCATGTGTCTTTATTTTATTTGAAAAGTTTTACGTTTGACCTGTGCTCGTGTATTTCTTGCTTGTTGTGTGGTAAAATATATTTCCAAACGATTTATTATTGTAACTCTTGGGGGTAGCTCATGGTGAAAGTGCATGGTCGGAATACGTAACGGAACATCCGTGCTAGTATTCGCGATTTAAATGTACAAGTGTTATATATATATATATATATATATATATATATATATATATATATATATATATATATATATATATATATATATATATATATATATATATATATATATTTACTCATACCTTTATATATTATAAGTTAATTTCTCATATATTTAATTAATGGAGATTAATTAAATAAGTTTTAAAGAATGGTTAATAGGATATAGTTAGTGAAAAATTATTATATTTAGAAACATCGTTTATTATTTTTGTTGCAACTTTTATTATAAGAAAATAAGTTTTGTTAAGTAATTCCATAAAGTTTACTTAAGTTAAGTATTTTCACAAAAATATTCTAAGTGTTGGATTTTTAGAAAATTTGGGCATGACCCATTCGTTTATACAACGTTTCCATTTTATCTCAAATGTTGCAAACTTTACTCAAATATCCCACTAACTAGTTTTGAGTGCAAAAATACTTTCGCGATATATATATCAAGTGTGTGAATATTTTCGTAGTTATATTATTCGTTATCTTCATTTTTAAGTATTAACCTTAGGTTTCGACGTAAAGTCAACTATTTGTCAAAAAGCAACAGTAGTTCATTTCAATGTTAATTTAGTGAGAATGTCAATTTTTACCCTTTCGGGGACTAAACGTCTCAAAAAAAGTCCAAAAATAGTTATCGTTATATTTATCGCTTCGTTAAACATTAATAACTACGGCGAGTCGGAAAATATTCCAAAAATCAAATTTATCATTTTTATGGCTCATTGGGCCGAAAACTATTGAAAAAGCCCAATAACCAATTTTAGCCCAAAACACGTTTTTAGTTATAACGTATATATCGTCGCGTTACTAAAAATCATTTTACTCGTTCATTACGTCCGTTTGGTCAAAAAGTCAAAACCTCATTTTTCTTCATGGGCTTCGGCCCAACAGTAAAATAATGGGTTTGATGGCCCAAAACTCATTTAGCCCATTTTGTTATTATTTAGTGCTTATTAGTTACAAAATAAACTTTATACTTATCAAATAAGCTCTAATAAATAAGCTACTTAGTCAAAAAGTCAACCATGACTAATTTATATGTAGTTCGACCCATATTCGTGGTGTCAACTCATTTTTATCTTTTTACTAGTTATTTTCAATAACTTATGGCTTATTAAATAAGCTAATCCAAATAAGCACTTCACTTTATGTTTCCACCTTTTCACCACTTGAGCCAAAATTTTATGTTTTTCAAAACCCCAATAATCTTTTATTTTTATTCATGGCCGATCCATGTATAACTCTTAAAAATCAATATAGTGCTTAAATTAGTGCAAAAACCATAACTAATGTTCGTATTATCAAACTAGCACCATATGTAAGAAGATTTACCACACAAGTAAGAAATTTACAAACAAACTCATAAATATTAAGAAAAATCGAGCACCATAAATACAAGATCAAACCCTAGCTTTAATCATATTATCAAAACATACACATTTAATATTTTTAAACATTATTATTCATCAAATGAACAAGAGATTAAAAAGTTTAGAAAAGTTTTATGAATTCTTACAAATCCTTTGAAGTTAACGTGGCAAGGAAGAACAAAGAACACCCAAAGCTTCACAAATTTTACCCAAAACAAGCTCCAAATTACCCAAAAACCTTAATTATACACTTGATGATCTTGATCTTTTAGGGAAATTTTTTGTTAGATGATGTTAGTGTGTGTATATGGAGCGTACAAATGAAGCAAATAAGGAGAATGATGGCTTCTAATCTTGGTAATATTTAAGATAAGGAATGTGAAAATCTAAAAAGCATAACATCATTTTTAGTATGTTTTTAGATTACATTTAAGATAATGCGTAAAATTGTTCCATGTGGCCTTTATGAGGGTATATGTGGCCGGTTGAGATTATTAGAGGAGAGGGTAAAATAGTTTTTATCCCGCTTTGGTGTATCGTGTATCGGTTTGAGCTTAAATGTTACCGTAAAGTCCCGGTTTGACGTTTTTGGACACGATTGCGTAAAATAAAGTTTTTAACCACGTTTTCGTCAGAAATATAATAAAATGTCATTACTGACTCAAAAATATGTTTATTTGACTTTTACCATATGTACTGTGCTGTCGGTACGCGCGTGCGGTTGTTTTTCAAAAAAATGCGAGAAAGATCTCAGTTAATTACGAGACTTGTCAGTAACTATCAGAAATGTGATAATTTAACTTTACTGACAAAAATATACTTTTTCTGCAGTGACTGTAAGCTACAGTATGCGAAACGGCTCTAAAAAATGCTCAAGATACTCAGAAACATGCAAATGCGCATAGAAATGCTTAGCTTAAAAATAATTAATACTCATATAATATTAATTAACAACGTGCAAATTACCATTTGTCACATTTCGTCAATGTTGTAAGATGTTCACAAATAATAACACACTTAAGGAAGAAGATATGGATCGAATATAAGAGTTTTAGAGAGAGAAGTGGAGAGTTTGGAACCTTAGAAAAAGAAAGTGAAGTAGTATGTATTAGCTTGAAAGAAAGGTCCAACCCTTCCCTTGTGTGGGAAGGGATTTATATAGTACATAATATTGGTGCCCCTAGTGGGCTGTGGAGTGAGCTGACAGAGGGTAAAGACCCGACCCACTCCACAAGTTCTATATTAACTAAACTACTACTAATAATACTAATATTCCTACGAGCTATTAAGTGCTAATGAGTACTCGGGGTGACCGAGTCTTCAGATGAATATTTATATTCCTAACAATCTCCCCCTAAGGGAGGTCACCCCGGATGATCTTCAGATGAATATTGATATTTGTGCCTTTCAGCAGTGAACTTTTGATGACTGATCTTTTATCTTGGATGATCTTTGAGTATCTTTGAAGTTATCATCCATCATATGTCTTCACGTCATCTTGCAGCATCGTCTTTATGTGAGGTTGTGATCTTTGAGCCTTCTTTGAGATCATCAGCCACCGTAAATCTCTGAGCTCATCCATTGTAGTAATGCCTCCATGTGATTTGTTGTGACCGTTGGGCTCGCATGCTCACACTTTTCTGGATCATGATAGCTATCATCAGAGTTGCGGAAGCTGTGTTGTAGGTCTTTCATCTATCATGATGTCTTTGATAATGAATTGGAAGTGTGAGTATGGAGTGTGGATTGACATGTTTCTACTGGAATCTGAAATAAAACAGTTAGCAATAAAGTTGAAGAATGAATATGGCTTTGTCATTCGTTCGATGTGGTGGTTGGATTTAACCTTCGGTTCTGTGAAGACCGACCTGTGATCAGGTAGAATCCCCTTTAAAGAAGATTCTCCTTGACAGGAATTTCCAGCTTGTAGTAATGAGTCTTCCAACAAATTAATGTCAGAATCATCATACAAAGCATGTTCTCATACCGGAACGTCTCAAAGCAGACAGCACGGTAGAGTGAATCAGTGAATTAAATACCCACTGATTGACGAGAAATTGATTAGAAAAATCACTTTTGTGTCACCGGATAAACATTTTGTACAACACGACAAGGGTTTTATAAATTGAATCACATTTTTGTCAAAAATACTTTTGTTTAAAAGTTTTTCTCAATCAATGTGCTCGAAACTTTGTTGGTGAGCACATTGAAAGGTTTTCCAAAAGTATCCGTCAATCCATTTCCTGAAACAAGTTTGATTCAAATTTGAATCGCCACATCGTTTCTTTCCAGTTGTCACAAGCTTGATCCATGAAGGATCTCACATGTCACCCACCAAGAGCTTGTTTGATGTTGGCTCTAGAAGGATTTCCATCTTCATTGTGAATACTTTACGTATCACTCAGATGTTCTGGCAATACCACGAGGATAATGTGTAGGACTCTTAGTATTTATATTCTTGCTTTTCAAGGTGTATGAAGCAGCAAGAATATTGGAAATGTGTCCTAATGAGATTAATGGATGATCTCTTGTCTCTAGACTCAATAGTGCATTTTGATTTAGTGATCGAAGGCTGGAGAGGACTGCCACCTTTTCAATATTGTCCAACTCGGAGTGAGACAGACGATAGCAATGTATTGATCTCCGTGACAAGTGAAACAAGAGTCCTTTGAGGGACCTTGAGTGGCTAGGGAGGGTTGTGCAGCGTATCACTGGGTCCATGATACTTTGTCTTCAATGTCAGCAATCAACTAAGTGATTCTGACAGCATATGTATTGACCCGGTTTCTGCCTAAAGTGTAAGGAGGGCTTATTTCTTTTCACCCTTTATCTTTACATTTCTTTTTCATTCTTCAACTCCTTCAGTGCTTACCGAGACTTCATTACTAGCACCTTGTTGGGTTTGTTCCAGTACTAGCTCAATCTCAGTCGGCACTCTTCCCTTATTCACTTTTCTCCTTTTTTTAATCATACCTAAGGACTTCTACACTAACTAGTGGATTGTCCCTGGGTAGATCCTTTCGGCTCTGGCGGGATCGTGGGAACTTAAACCTAACCTTACCATCCTTATAACTCCAGAACGTTAAATAAAATGGTCGGTCTTTGGTGTTCTTCCACAATTGCCATCATAAATCATCCGCTCCCCCTCAATAAGTGCATCGATATACGAAAAGGTTTAGCACATATGGGAGAGCCTACACATGAGTCCAAAAGATCACATTTTATCAGATTTCATATTTAAATCACATTCTCTCCCCCGATCAAAAATTTCAAACCTTTTGAGATTTGTGATTCCAATTGATTTAAATAAGTTTAGAAAATGTGGGAGAAAATGTGGTCAGGTTTAATACATTCTGATAATGGAATATTACGATGCTCCCCCTCAATCTATGAGGGAGAATGTTAGTGTCAGGTATGATACGTTTGAAAGATTTTGAATTAAAACAATCATACACTGACACATAACAACAAATTTTATTCACTGCATGTTATGTACAAAGTGACATGTTTTGATGATATAGAGTTTTGAAAATCGTCACTCTCCCCCTCAATCGATGACCCGTCTTCTATTGAAATAGCTATAGTCATTCATTGAGTGGTAGATTTTTATGAAAAGTTCAATTCTGATTGATATTCAAAAATCATGGTACCACCAAGTTTAGCACAAATACTTTCCTGAAGAATCATAGATGGAAAAGTATTTGCGATGTAAAGAAGACTTCTCTTCTTATACGAGAAATGATGCACTGAAACGTACATCAAATCAAAGAAACATGGATATAAAGTAATCCATGCCCAGGTGAACATCACCCAGTTGGAGGAACAACTGTCTTTTTGGCGACATGCTTTCCCCATAGTACCGCACGGGTTGCAGTCTGAAGTAACTGCAAGCTGATTAGACATGTTTTAACCAGTTAGTATAACTTCTGCTCGAGCTTCATTTAAAGACCCGTGTCATTATTGAATGACATTTCTAGGTCTGTAAATGTTATCGATAAACAGAAGACATGCCTAGAGAAACTATTTTTGGTATTTTTTGATTTTCTGATTTTTAGGGTTTTTATAGGTTTTATATTTTTCTATTTTCTTTTTGTTTAAGATATATACAACATATATACAAGGATATGTGAATCCAATCCTTTACTCCTCCTCTTCTTCTTGAAGACCCTTGAGTGCTTCAGGTGTCAAGCTCTTCATGCCAAGTCGCGGGAGAATAAACAGAAACCGTTCTCTCGGAAGTGCCTTAGTGAAGATATCAGCCAACTGAAACTCTGTCCTCACGAAGTAGAGTTCAACAATCCCTTTCTCAACCTGTTCCCTTATGAAGTGATACCTGATGTCGATGTGCTTCGACCAGGAGTGTTGGACATTGTTACAACAGAGAGCGATAGCGCTTTTGTTGTCACAATACATGGGAATTTTGTTGTATGAAAGCCCATAGTCTGAAAGTTGTGATCTCATCCATAAGATTTGAGCACAGCAAGCAGACATTGCAATGTACTCGGCCTCTGTAGAAGATATAGACGTGCTCATTTGCTTTTTAGAAGACCAACTAACCAACTTTTCCCCCAAAAACTGAGCTCCCCCCGAAGTACTTCGACGAGTATCATGACACCCTGCATGATCCGCATCTGCATAAGCTGTGAGTTCTATTGCAGTGTCTTTTGGATACCAGAGTCCCATATGAATCATGCCATGAAGATATCTGAAGACTCTTTTGATCGCTTCCAGATGCTTTTTAGTGGGCTTGGAACCTAGCGCACATACATACTGCAAACAGAAGATCTGGTCTACTGGTGGTGATATACATCAAGGATCCAATCATACTTCTATACTTTGTTTGATCAACCGGCACCCCAGAGAGATCTTCATCCAGCTTTGATCTTTCAATCATGGGAGTGTCAACAGAGTTACTTGAATCGAATCCAAATTTCTTTAGAATTTCGTTTGCATATTTGGATTGATTAATGAAGATGCCTCCAGGACTTTGAGAAATTTGCAATCCTAAGAAGAACGACATTTTTCCCATCATCGACATCTGGAACTTAGAACTCATCTCTTTTGAAAACCGATCACATTCACTAGGATCAGACGAAGCAAAGATAATGTCATCTACATATATCTGAACAAGGAGTAGATGTTTCCCCGCCTTCCTAGTGAACAATGTAGGATCAACAACACCCTTGGAGAATCCATTTGCAAGAAGGAACTTGGACAAGGTGTCATACCACGCCCTAGGTGCCTGCTTCAAGCCATAGAGGGCCTTCTTCGAGTGATAGACATGAGTAGGATGATCAGTGTCCACAAATCCTTCTGGTTGGCTCACATAGACTTCTTCCTTTAAGTCACCATTCAAGAAAGTTGTTTTAACATCCATCTGGTAGACTATCATATTCCAAATAGCAGCATATGCGAGGAAGATTCTGATGGCTTCAATTTGTGCAACAGAAGCAAATGATTCCTCAAAGTCTATGCCTTCTTCTTGTCGATATCCTTTTGCAACTTGCCGTGCCTTGTTCTTAAGAACATCACCATGCTCATCATGTTTCACTTTGAAGATCCACTTTAGAGCAATGATCATTGCACACTCTGGAGGAGGTACTAATTCCCATACTTCAAGCCGATCAAATTCATGAATTTCATCTTGCATAGCGTTGAACCAGCAGTCTTTGGTCATTGCTTCTTTTGCATCTTTTGGTTTGACTTTTGATAGTACAGAGTTGAAGAAACACCACAGGGCATCGGTGGCTAGTTGTTTTCGAGTAGATACCGGACGAGAGATATTACCAATGATGTTGTCAATCGGATGATCATTGGTCCATTTTCTGAGATGATCGTGGGGTTGAGGGTTTTGAACTGATGTTGCCGTGTTGTGATCTCCTGAAGAAGATGTATCAGTTGAAGATTCAAGAGCAAAGACATTCTCAAACAGGCCATCATCAACAGGAGCAAAAGGATTAACTTCAAAAGAATTGTCATCTGCAGATCCTTGTTGTACCGAAGAAGGTTGTTTATTTGATGATGAATGTGATTGACTGGCAGATGGAGCATCTTGACTGATAGGGACAGATATAGATGGACCTTCTGAGTTTGGTGGAACTTGAGCATCAGTAACAGGGAGTTCATGTGGAGTTTCCGTTGTAGGATTAACCGTGGATGGCTCAAAGTATTCGTCAAACATTGAATCAAATAACTTCTTCAATTCATCACTGGTGGGAGGTACATAAGGAGCTGCAGGCGTGGAATTCTGTACAAGACCTGAACTAATTGGTCCAGGTGTCAATAGATTAGTAGTGGGTCCAGAACTGGTTTGTCCAGGAGCCGTATGCTTAGATAGCTCATCGAATGTGACGTGAATTGTTTCCATGATTTGTCGGGTTCTTTTGTTATAGATTCTATATCCCTTGCAATCTGGTGCATACCCAACGAAGAAACCTATGTCTGCTTTTGCCTTCAACTTTCCCAGATCTTGACTGTCATTAGTAGGATAACACAGTGCACCGAACACTCGAAGAAAGGAGAGATCTGGCTTCTTGTTATGAATCAGCTCATAAGGTGTCTTATTGTGAAGGGTGTGTATCAAGGAACGATTTTGGGTGTAACATGCAGTGGCAATTGCTTCTGCCCAAAGAAACATCAGAGCTTTAGAATAAATTAGCATAGTCCTTGCAGCTTCCACAAGGGTACGATTTCGTCTTTCAACAACGCCGTTCTGCTGTGGACTGCGTGGGACACTTTTCTGATGGGTTATGCCATTACCTTCATAAAATTGACTGAGTTGTTGATTAACAAACTCAGTTCCATTGTCAGTCCGGATGATTCTGACAGTTTATTTTAGCCTTACTTGTAACTGCTTGATTAGTTTGATGATAACCTCTGGAGTTTCATCCTTGGTTCTCAAAAACTTTACCCATGTGAATCTAGAGTAGTCGTCGACCACTACAAGAACATATTTCTTTCCATTGATACTCTGCACCCTCATTGGTCCACACAGATCCATGTGCAGTGTGTGAAGAACTTCCATGATGGAATTGAAGGTTTTGGGTTTGTGGGTATGTTTCTTGCTTTTGCCCAATTGACATGCAGAGCAAAGGTGATCTTTCTCAAATTTTAATCTGGGCATGCCTCGTACTAGGTCTTTGCGAGACAAGTCATTTATGGTGCCGAAGTTTAAGTGGTTTAAACGACGGTGCCATAGCCAAGACTTAGTCTTTGAGGCCTTTGAAAACAAGCAAATAGGAGAGGACTTCATCATTTCTTCAATGGATATGGTATATAAATTGGTGCCACGACTTCCTTTGAGAAGATCTATATCATCCAACTCTCTGACGAAACAAGTGTGTTTTCTGAATGCCACTTCAAGATCTGAATCACAGAATTGACCAACCGAAAACAAAATTATGCCCTAGCCCGTCCACATTGTATACCTGAGAGATTACACTGTCGCCAAACACATAATCTCCATAACCCATAATTGCTCCAAAATGGTCGTTCCCGAATCTAACAGTCCCGATAAACTTTTTCATGAAATTCTTGAGCCGTGAGCGATCCCCAGTCATATGTTTTGAGCAGCCTGAATCCAAATACCAAAGGACAATTTGTACAACCTGCATTTGAAAACAGACAACGATGGATAACTGAAATATGTGGATCCCCACGTGCAGTTGGGGTCTGTTTGGTTAGCACACACAAATTCAGGAGCTACAGGGTTTACAGTTGCTGTTGTCATCATAGTGGAGACTACCCTAGAGGAAGCAGATGACCTAGTTGGAAGGCATTGTGTTACTAGAGACAAAATTCGACCAGTTGGTCTCCATTCCTTAGACTTCACAATTTTATGATTATTCTTTCTAAGTAAGGGACATTGATTTCCTAGAGTGAATTTCCTTCCAGTGGGTCTCCATTGGTACCCAACATTAGTAAAAGTTTTTCCTGTAGCAATCCAGACTTTCTTATTTGTTTCAGTTTTCCTAACATTCTTAACATGGGGTGGTACGGGAGGCATCAGAAATGACACAACACAAACATCATGATTAGCAGAAATTAAACATTTGTCACATGTTTTACAAACAACATTAGAATTCGAACTAATTACAGTACTTTAGATACTAGAATCAACACGATTCAATCTATTCATTGCAAACTTATTGTTACTAGGTTGGGCTTCTACACTCTTCTTGTGATCACTCTTAGCCGGCGCAGTCCAATCTTTCCTTGCATTGCCTCTAGGCTCTGACCCGCTAGCTTGGGTGTCACTTTTCACTCCTGTAGAAGTAATGATGGGAACATTAGTTTGTTTCACTGTCACAAGCTTTCCTGATTTTGATGTGCTGGGTTCTGATGTTCTTGATGATAGTTCAAAGGTTACATGCTTGTTCTTAATTGTGGATGATGATGCAACTAATCTATCTCTTTGGTGGTAAGACTTAGGGCCCATGCCAATGTCATATTCTAACAATTCCTGAATCCTTTTTGTGAGGACGCAGGCATACACAACTGCCTTATCAAGTGGCTTTTCTATTCTGTCCTCTTCTACAACCTCACGAAGTGTGTCAAGGCCGTACCTAAGGTGATAGAGATATATTTGATCGGCAGGTCTATTGTTTCTAAGGGGAAATGGAATAGGCCCAACATCAACATCATACCTTTTATTGGCATGAACCTTTGGTGCACCACAATCACAAGTGATACTTGGCATTTTTCCTTTCCCCTTCGTCTTAAGATTCTCAATTTCATTTAACAAAGAAGTTATCTTTTCGTTATGACTGTTTCGTGTAACTTTAATCGAGTCATATAACTCTTTGTAATGTTGTTTGATCTTAGAATTCTTAGCACGAAAACACTCATTTTCATAGTGTAACTTATTGATGGTGTCTTGATAGTGACAATTCTGAGAATACGAAGACGAAGGTTTATTGGTGCCATACACATCACACTTGTTTGATTTTAATTGGGAAACTTGAGCCCTCAATTGTCGAATCGTGTTCGTGTGAGCTTGAATTTTTTCATCCCGTTTGTTTAATTCAAAATGCGTATCAAATTCAGGAGCATCCGAAGATGTCTTGAAATTCGATAGTTTGCATCTTTCTTCTAAGTGTTGATATTTTAATTGTAAATTAAGATAATCAACCTCTAGTTTTGAAAAATGTTTGACCATGTTATCATGGTCATCATTTTGAATTTTTTCTTGTAATCTCAAATTCTCCCCCTCAAGCTCAACAACACGATTCTGGGTAACATTCAAAGCAATAGAATACTCATGAAATTGACAAGCAGATAATGCAGAATCAGTAGCAGTATAAAATACATCTTGTGCAATACATCTAGCAATCAAATTCTCATTGGAGATGAGAATGTTCTTTCTTTCAATCTCACGAGTCTTAAGTTCTATCACATTTTGAGTTACCTCATTTTCCATATCTTTAAACACTACTTTCATTTCATTTACTTCTGTTTTAAGGGTATTTTGCATCCCTTCAAAATGTTCTTTGAGTAGTTTAAAGAATGGCATGACCTCAGTCAAGTAACACCTTTCTCCCTCAGTTATTCCTGTTGGTGTAATTCTCTTCTTACATGTTTTATCAAAATCAGCAAATAGTTGACAAAGTACATATATGCTAATTAAGGTTTTACATTCAGTGGGAAGAGTCAAAGGAACCAAATGTCTAGGTGTATTGGGAGGATACACCGTCGCAGCAGCAATTTTCCTAAGGGATGGGGTTTTGGCTTCAAGCTCATCAGCTTTTCTCTTTTCAATATCATACTTCCAAAATATTTGTTCAGGCGTTAACTTCTTTTGAGGTGCAAACACAGTCAATCAATTCTCCTTATTATAATCATGGGGTTTGACTATAATTCGATTGGCTATGAGGATGGGATCCTTTATTTTCTCATTCACTCTTTCTCTTTTCCACACATCTATTTCATCATTCTCTTCTAAAGATGAAACATCAGGTGGGGCATGACCAGGCTTAATCATCATGTGGGCATCATATAAGGCAGGTTGGGCTATTTTAGCATTCCTAAGGAGAGCTAATTTAGGTTCACCTACATTACATTCACTATGCTTATCACACAACTTTTTGTGCTTCTGAATCATTTGGGCAGTCTGTCTGGTTTGGTCTTGTGTGTACAACTTATCCTCAAGCTTATTCTTTAAGGTTTTAAGTCTGGAGAAATCATTTAAGAGTTGTGTTTCTTTTTCTTTGAATTCTTGCTTTAGAGTATTTAAGTATTTTTGTGCCTCCTTTTTTTGTTTAACAGACTGATCTAGCTGATTTTTCAAAGAATTCAACTCTTGTTTTAATGTTTCTTCCCTTACATTACGCTCGGTTATAAGTGAACGCATTTGACATTCTATTTTCTGCTCACGTTCTGTAAGTTCAAATTTAGCACGCTGTTCATAAAGGGCCACCTGATCCTTATATATTTTTAATCTAGTGGTCAAGGTGTCATCAGGGACAAACACAGTGTTTTCATGCCACTCACCAGCATCATCTACAGAGCAATCATTATCTATGGCACATGCATTATTTTCATCACATGCAATCATTTCAACAGAAGATGCACCACCTTGTACATCAGACACGTTGTTGTGATTCACATATTGTTCATATGGAATAATATTACTATTTCCCATGTCAACATTATTTGAATCAACCACATCTGTCTGTTGTACTTCGTTGGGAATCTTCTGTTCATCAACCACGTTATATGTGTCATAAAGTTTTAGTACCTCAGAAATCACAGATGCATTGGAGGGACTGGCTTGATGAGGTGATGAGATCATGGAAGATAGATTGGCCATGAAGATTGTCTGAGCAGTCGGTTCATCATCCACATCAGAGTCAAACGCATCACAATCATCAGCCTTGAAGATGTTGGGATCATTAAGCGCAAGGTCCTGAACAGGCTGCTCATCCACATCAGCATCAAAAGTATTTCCCCCATCGCCAGCAAGAAATAACAGTTCTTCATCGTCCAATACAGCCCCATTTTCTTGACCCTGCATCAATAACATCTTGTCCTTGAAATAGTCTGAGTTCTGCGGACGTTTTGGTTGATTGCAGTTTCTGGCAATGTGGCCGAGTCCCCCACTGTTGTAACATTTTGGCTGCTTCCCCTGCCCTTGATTTCCATTCCCTGCTCTCATCTGCACATTACCACTACCCAAGTTCCTTTGATTCAAGTTTTGTCTCCCTTGAACGTTCTGAACCATGATTCTACCATCCTCCACTGTTGCCTGAGTGCGTGGGTTAGATGAGGTTCTGAGTTGATTGTTAGTTTGAAGGAGTGTAGCTCTGAATTGTTGAATGAGCAAGGACACTTGATTGGAGAGCTCATCAATCATCTGATCGGTGCGAGAATATCCAGAGTCTAGTTGAGAGCTCATAGTAGTTTGTGGGTGCATGGATGATTGAGCAAACAATGACTGATTCTTTGGTAGGATGGGATTCAAATAAGATTGATCAAGTTGTGGTTGATTGTATTGTTGGGCAACAAAGGCTAGTGAGTCATTTGGTGCAGCTGGATTGAGCTTTTCTCTCAACTGACGATCATATGCAGCATGTTTCTCATGTTGTTGCAGATAAGCATACAGCTGTTCATAGTTTGTATCCCTCAATCCCTTGTTGAGTTTAACTGCAGTCACAAATTTGTCCCATTCAGGGGTCATATTGTTCACGATCTTGGAGTTAAGTTGGATGTTTGGCATTGTCATTTTGATCATTCTCATGTCGTTCACCAACTTGTGGAATCTTACATAGTAGTCTGTGACATTCTCACCCGGGTTCATTTTGAAATGTTCAAACTCATCATACAATTGTGACTCACGATCTTCCTTTGTGAGTTCTGACCCAGCCAATAGCATCTTTACATTGTCCCACACTGCTTTTACTTCAGTATTAAAGTTGATGAGCTTGTAAACATCTTTTGGCAGACCTTGAATAAAAATATTCGAGGCTCTAATATCAGCACCATGCCTCTTCTTTTCCTCCTCAGTCAGATCATTGTATGTTCGAGGCCTGTTGATTCCCAACGTTACAATTCCGTCATCACCAGTGGTAACAATGTCACGAGTAGTGCCTATCTGGAATGGTCCTTCATCAATTGATTTGAGAATATTGAACCCATTTTCTTTACCCAAGCAGTAGAGACGATTTCTTTGGGCCCATGACTCGTAGTCAGTCCTATCTAGCATAGGAGGACGAGTATCGGACCCAGCAGCTTGTATGTCATCAGATGCAGTGCTTGTCATGATTAAGACGGGATTTTACAACTCTTGTGATTTAAACCGAGAAATCGATTCTTTCGCGGGATTTTCTAAAATCAACAAGAGAAACCGTAATCCAAGAGTGAATTGCAAAATTGATTTTCAATATTCGAGTTACAAAAGTCAAATCTTAATTTGATCAAATAGAAACAAGTCAAGTTACAAATTGTCAAATCGCAACAAGTCAAATCGCAATCAACCAAATCACAATAAGTCAAATCGCAAGTGTCAACTCACAACGTCAAATCGCAACTGGTCAAATCGCAATCAATCAAATCACAATAAATCAAATTGCAACTTGTCAAATCACAAATAATCAAATCATAATTTTTCAATTGTAAGTCAAATCGCAAAGATCAAATCGCAATGACTCAAGTCACAAGTCACAGCCTTTAATCGCAACAAAGTGAGCACAAATTGCAATAAGCAAATAGCAACCAGAAAACCCAAGTCGCAACTGTCAAATCGCAACCGGAACAACTCAAATTTCTAAAGTCAAATCGCAACTCACAAATGGACAAACTGTCACTATCTCGTCAAATCGCAACTCACTACCGGACAAACTGTCACTATCTCGTCAAGTCGCATCCCGCAATATGTCAAAACAGTCGCTTTCTAGCGATTTGACTTCTTTTTCCCTTTTGAGTAATAAGTCAAATCGCAAACTCCAAGATCTACCAAATCGCAACTACCAATTTCCCAACTGATCAAATCGCAACGAAGAACTTTTGGACGTAACTCAAATCGCAGCCAAGAACACTTTTGCCAACACCAAACGATTTGACCAAAATACTCCACAAATCGACAGAAACAACTAACCCAACAGCTAAACAACGCTTATGTAACGATCTTGAACAAGAAAGTACAAGATTTTAACACATTTAACCACAAACAGAATCGTACAAGTGATTTTCCCAAGAAAACTATTTGAATCAAGAAACCTAAAACCAACCTATGAAATCCGTGAACATGAACTCATATGAACCTAACCTGGCTCTGATACCAATTGTAAGATGTTCACAAATAATAACACACTTAAGGAAGAAGATATGGATCGAATAGAAGAGTTTTAGAGAGAGAAGTGGAGAGTTTGGAACCTTAGAGAAAGAAAGTGAAGTAGTATGTATTAGCTTGAATGAAAGGTCCAACCCTTCCCTTGTGTGGGAAGGGATTTATATAGTACATAATATTGGTGCCCCTAGTAGACTGTGGAGAGAGCTGACAGAGGGTAAAGACCCGACCCACTCCACAAGTTCTATTTTAACTAAACTACTACTAATAATACTAATATTCCTACGACCTATTAAGTGCTAATGAGTACTCGGGGTGACCGAGTCTTCAGATGAATATTAATATTCCTAACAAATGTACTTCTTAACATTATCCATGTGTTGGAGTAATGTTTCTCTGAACATGTTAACTTCAATTCCAGTGTAATCAGTAAAACATTTTTCTGTCATTTGACTGTCATAATCCCAAGTGTATTCTGAATTGATGAACAATTGAAGTTGTTTGTTGATCACCCGAAGAGCAGCCATGGATCAAATTTCATGAAATTCTTCTTTGTCAAGTTGTTGTTATAGTTGATCTAAGTTCAGAACATAGTGCCTTTGAAAGTCTGAACATCTTGACCAAAGAGTGATGCAAATGCTCGTTCGAATCCTCCCATGGATCCAGGTCTTTCTGAGAGAACCTTGAGATGTAAATGAAGTAGTCGAAAGCATTCTATGCGACTTTCCTTTGCATCATCGTGCAATTGTTATGACTGATGCAACTCTCTCTCTCTTGCGAATTTGAGCACAAAGATTTCATATTAGCAATATCTGACCCAAAGACGTTTGTCTGTTCAAAAACGTTTTTCGGTTGTACTTTGTTAGGAATCTTATGTTCATCGATCATGTCGTACAATTTGAGTACCTCAGCTATGACTGAATCCGAAGTGTTTGACATGATATGAACGTTCACGGGATTTTACAATTCTATGATTTAAACCAAGAAATTGATTCTTTCATGGGATTTTACAAAAATCAAGAATAAACCGTGATTTGATTACTTGAATGTGTTATAATGAAAGTTTGGTAGACTTGGTGATCTGTTGTTTATAGTTGATGCAATTTGTTATGGTGAAATATTGGTCTGAAAACTTAAAACCTCGATAACTTCATTTTGGAGTGATTTTACGCTTCGAAAGTTGGGTCGAATTATTCCTTCTCCTCGGTCTCACGGTCATTTTGATAGGTCGTGGGCTGAAAACGGAGTTACGGTTCAAAAGTTATAGCCGTTTGAAGTTTTGACGTAAAAAGTCAACTTTGGTCAAAACGCAAAAAGCTCAAAACGCAACTTGGTCAAACCGCAGAAACCTCTAAACGCAACATCGTCAAACCGCAGAAACCACAAAATGCAGAGACCATAAACCGCAGTACCACAAACCGCAGAAACCAAAACGCAGAAATGTCAAACCGCAACCTTGGTCAAACCTCAACCTTGGTCAAACCGCAGGACTGGTCAAACCGCAAGACTGGTCAAACCGCAGAACAGGTCAAACCCCAAGACTGGTCAAACCGCAGAACAGCTCAAACCGCAAGACTGGTCAAACCGCAGAAAAGCTAAACCGCAGTAGGTTAAACCGCAATAAGTCAAACCGCAATACCTCAAACCGCAAGAAGTCAAACCGCAGGACAAAATGACAAACCGAAAAAGACAAGAAATCACAAACTGCAGCAGCTAAAGGACAAGATGTCACTTTCAGTCCTTTTTGTTGTGTTTCCCGTTATGGTTAAACTCTAAACCGCAGTCAGAAATCTTGACCAAACCGCAAGCAATACTTTCCCACAGAAGCTCAAACCGCAACCAGTAACACTTTATGAGACTCAAACCACAACGAAGAATACACGCCCGAAGTACAAACCGCAGTCAAGAAAACTCTTCAAATCTTCCACTAACTAACACGAACAAGGTATTATACTATCAAGGAAGATGTAAACCAGTTTTATGAACACAAAAGTACACATTTTCAACAGATTTAACCACAAGCAAAGCTTAACCTAAGGTTTTACTTCCTTTTCTATTCAACCTACAAACATAAAGCAAAAGTGCCAAAAACACATCACCAATCCGTGAATATGCAATAACTAGAACCTAACCATGGCTCTTGATACCAATTATAGCATATTCATAAACATATAACATACATTCTATGGTGATTTGGTCGAATCTTTGTAGAGAGAGAAAGGGAAGAAGTTGGGAACATCTTTAGAGAGAGAAAGTGAAGGAAAAATGTGAAGGTTAGATTAGAAGCTCCAACCCTTCCCACACTTGGGAAGGGGTATTTATACTTACTAGCTAAGGTTCCCCTAGTGGGCTGTGGAGTGAACTGACAGTGGGTAAAGACCCGACCCAATTCCACAAATACTAATATAACTAAACTAATACTAATAATACTATTAATCCTACGAGCTACATAAATGCTAGATAGATATTCGGGGTGACCGAGTCTTCATATGAATATTTATATTCCTAACAAATACTCCAGCAGTACTAACAAACACTCAGCAGTACTAAAACTTTACTCTGGCAGCATTAAGTCTTCAGCAGTAGTAACTTAGAACTAGCAGTAATAAGTTTCCTACTAGCATCATTAACTACTTAGAGTATTTTTCCTTGAAGTCTGGTAGCAGTCTTAATGTACTTTAGCAGTCTTAACTTCCATAAGCAGCATTAACCTTTATAACTAGCGGCAGTAATGAATTGCATTATTTTTCTTGTAATACATGAGCAGTTGTAATTATATGAGCAGCAATATCTCTAAAACCCAACATTCCTCCCCTAAACTTGATATTTTCTCCTAAAATTATCAAGTTTCCATCATATAGCTTGAACAAAAACTAGGAGGATGCTTCCAAACACTTAATTATGTTTCTTTTCTTTGGGTGTTAGAATGCTTTCCATCTTTTAAAGTAGCTGATATCTTGTTTCATCATAAGGATACTGAAGTTGGAGTCTTCTATTTCCGTGTAGCATTTGATGAACAATGTCCTTCTGATATTGTAGAGGATAATCCTTCTCTACAAGCATGTAAATTGACATACCATGTACATCCAAAACATGAACTCCACAAGACTGATAAACCTTCCAAGACAAAACTGTGTTGTGTCTTAGTCTTCTCCACTCTTCATCTTCATGATATGGTTCAAACATCACCTTCAAATATCCCCATATTACTCTATCATATATTTGTTCTGGCCTGTTAAGACCAAATTTATCTTTATACAGCTTCCATAGAGTTTTCATATCCTCTCTATCAAAATGTTGTACCATCTATAGAAAACAGATAAATCTCACAAAGCTTCCACCAACTCTTTTAATATCCCAATATACTGTCTTACCATGTAGTCCTGAAGTGAAATCAATAATTGGAAGTTTGATCTTGAGAGGAACAGCATCCATGACTTCATCTTCATTAACTAATGCAAGTTTTGCAAGTGCTTGCATTAGTCAATGAAGATGAAGTCATGGATGTTGTTCCTCTCAAGATCAAACTTCCAATTATTGTTTTTACTTCAGGACTACATGGTAAGACAACATATTAGGATATTAAAAGAGTTGGTGGAAGCTCTGTTAGATTTATTAGTTTTATACAGATGGTACAACATTTTGATAGAGAGGATATGAAAACACTATGGAAGCTGTATAAAGATAAATTTGGTCTTAACAGGCCAGAACAAATATATGATAGAGCAATATGGGGATATTTGAAGGTGATGTTTGAACCACATCATGAAGATGAAGAATGGAGAAGACTAAGACACAACACGGATTTGTCTTGGAAGCTTTATCAATCTTGTAGAGTTTATGTTTTGGATGTATATGGTATGTCAATTTACATTCATGTAGAGAAGGATTATCCTCTTGATATGTTCAATTATAGTCCAAGGAATTGCACAAATGAAATAAGCAAAACCCGGTTCGTTGTCCCGATGAAGATTGAATGGAATTGTGATTCGGGATCATGAATCGTGCAGTGAAGAGTGATAATGATTTTTAAACTAAAATGATGAAACATAGACTAAAAACAGTAAATAAGGCAAGGGAAAATTCTATTCTAAGGCAAACGTAAGGGAAATCCTAAAAACGCGCGAATAAATCAAAAACTACGTACGAGCGCAAAATAAAAAGTGAATTTGAAGCACTACTAATCCTACGGGCATGAAAATAATTTTCCTACATTCTAAATGATAAAAGAAATTTTTAGGAAAAAGAATTATATTTTTTTGATTTTTATTTTATTTTTTTATGAATTTAAAACTAAAAGAAACTAATTAAATGATTTAAAAATAGTAAATGTTTTTGGAAAAATATGAAATTTTGTAGAAAATTCTAAAATGATATTAAGAATCTAAGGAAAATGAAATTGGAACTTATCTAAACCCTAATAAGCTGTTTGGGTGAAAAAACAGTTTCCAATAAGCTCTAAAATAAGCTGAAAAGCACCAAAAATTACCAAAAGCTAGAAAACAGATAAACACACTATTTTAAGCTAGAAACCACTAATAAAGACCAGAAAAACTCAAGGAAATAAGCCAATAAGCAGATGTACAGTTGCTAAAATTGTGCAGAAGCAAGTGGCTGAACAGCCTACTTTAAGAAGCTCTTGAAGCTATGAAAAGCTGATTTAGGGGAAACAAAAAGCAGATTATTGAAGCTTATACAAGAGGCTACTCTTAAACTAAAAATGCCCAAAATCTACTATCAATAGCTTATTGAATTGAGGCCTAGACCAGATGCCCATAGAAACAAATACTGACACAGGTTCAGAACAGCTTAAATGGGGCTTTTGCAGACCTAAAATAAGCTATCTAATAAGCTTCTGAGAGAAGTCCAAGCTCAGAATCCTAAAACCTATACTACAAGCTACTCAAAAACCAATTTTCATGCAATAAGCTCAGGGGAATAAGCAGGAACTGATCAAACAAAAACCCGAGATTAACAATATTGATAGTGGAGGTCTGCACTCTCTTGACTGTTGCAGCAGTACAAAAATGGATGTAAATTACTCAAACCAACTTGAATCAAAACCAACTCTAGATTACCCACTTGACTACCTATATGGGACATAAAAATAACAAAATTAAGCACTAGAACTACTTGATCCTATAAGAAGCATATATGAGCAGTACACTATCCTAAAACTTATCATAACCAATCCAATATATTAAGAATCTTAAAAACAGATCACATCTCCCTACAAACTACTAATCTGAGATACTTTAAACTAGATTATCCTTAATGTAACACCCCAACCCGACAAGGGTAGAAGCATCACATTATGGTGACAAATCAAAGCATACATAATAGCACAGCGGAAGTCTTAAACAATTTCATAAGATAAAGTCAAGTCAACACGACTTGAATATAACATAAGTTCAAGAAAGGAAATAATCCAAAGGTACGAATACAAAGGAAAACATGTCCAAAACAAGGTCATAAGATAAAGGTGGTCATCTAAGGTCAAAGCTTCAGCTAACTCTCATCCCATCCAAAGCATAATCCAAAAGCTCCTAGCTTAGAAACCTGCCGCACACGAAAAGAAAACGTGCGGCTGAGCTTAAAAAGCCCAGTGAACAGATATATATAATAAACGGAAACGAATAAACGAAGCATAATGAAAGAGATAAATAAAGTGCAAGAGTAAAGGTTAGGAGAGTCATCCACCACGAGCCCATATCATAACATATCATATCATAGCATATCATAATCATACAGAGGGGATGCCTCTCAAATAAGCCGATAATATGAGGGGTGTCCTCATGTACCAGTTGGAGTGATCAGCTCCCATATTTTGTGAAAGGAGTGGATTACACCCAGCCCCAGTCACCATATCATATCATATCAAAACATATCATAACATATCTAGGATGCATCCATACGCCCCCCAAACAAATCATATTGGCCATAACAAATCATAAAGCGCGCATAACATATCATAATGGAGACGGTGTACAACATCACTCGAGTACACTAGAGTCATGCCACTGGTGCATCAATGACATGGCCATGTTACCTTCATGGCTAGGAAACATATTTGGCTCGGGTATCAAACTGGGGTCAAAGGTCAAAGGTTCATATCAAAGCAAAGGTTCATATAGTCATAGTCCAAATCTCAAGGTTCATATCAAAGGTTCATATGTCAAAGGTTCAAATCATAGGTTCAAACCAGAAATCAAGAGGTCGAAGGCACCTTATTAAAAGGGCAGAATATCTGTACCTTATTCCAAAAGCAACACAACCAGAAATGAATAAGATGAAAAGATCAGGTCCTCTCCTTCTTCACACCTAGAGGGGTAGAAAGAATTACAAACCTTTCCATTTTAAGTAACTTTCCGTTTTTTAGCAGGTTTCCATATTTAGTAAGTTTCCATAATTGGAAAGTTCTCATAATTAGTAAGATTTCCATATTCTCAATTAGGTTAAGTCATTATCACAACATATTATGGCTTCAGGGTGTATTTTACAAGTCACCAAAAGTTTAGGGTTAATAATGACGACTTTACATAAATTAGGGTTTTAAGTGTAATTATATCAAAGTTAAGGTTCAAACATGAAATATTCCAAATAAGCTGTTTTGAAACCATATTTATCAAGTTAACAAATTCAGCCCCTCAAGTTTCTCAATTTTACACTCTACACCCTTAATTTATATAATTTACATATTAGATCATATATTTCATGCATTTACATTTAAACCCCTTTATTTATCCATTTTAACACAACAAGCCTTCACTATTTCAAAGTTACTTAAAATATCCTCTATCTTAAATGTTGTACGAAATACCCTCATATTTTCAATAATTACACATTTGGTCCCTTAACTTATTTAAAACTACAAATCACTCATATTTATTACTTTTACATATCAACCCTTACTAATCCAATTTTTACATATTATGTCCTTCATTTACCAATTTATACGAATCATCATAAGTTTTCTAAAATTACAAAACAGGCCCCTCTAATATATTTAATTACAATTCGACACCTAAATATTTATAATTTACAATTTAAATCTACAAGTTCTATATTTTACACAAAGGACCTCCATTTACATTTTTCTCACATTAGCACTGATTTATTACACCTTACAAAAATGACCCACAAGTTCTAGAAATTACCAAACGCACCCTAGAGTTTTTAAATTTAATCGTGTAACCCTATATGTTCGAAACCCTAATTAAATCTTTAACCCAACATGTACCAATCATATCCTCATTATTAATTCATCATTATGCTGCAATTATCATCACAAAAACATGCCCAAATGTTCTAACCCTAGATCGCAAGTTTAATTTTCTTTTTCTCCTTTGTTTATTTTTGATCCGATTGTCAACATAATTCAACAATAATTATTTCAGGCCACAACAATTCGAAATATCATTTTTCCCAGATTAATATGATTATATAGAGTCTAAATAAATTAATAATGAAGCCTTAAAAATTCGGATACAATTATTTAGGTTATAAACACGATTTTAACTTTTAATTCACAAATAATTTGTAGATCATGCATGGTTCGTGTATAGCATTTTATTTGAGATTCATATGATGTAATGTTCATAAGAAAAATACCAGATCGAATCAAGAGAGTGTAGATTAGGCGCAACGAATTATGCCACTCGGTTATGCCACTCGACAAAAAGAATTTCACCACAGCCACACGAACAATCCCACGACCTTGTAATAATTTTTCACAGGGTATATATGATGTGAGGACCTTGAGAAAAATGAGGAATGAATTTTATAAGAGTCGTATGAATTATAGACGAATTAACTTACAAATCGTTCTAGCGATAGAGAATGAAATACCACGATCGAACCAAGAGACCCACGACCTCAAACGTATTTTTCTAGCTTCCTTTAGATGATGAAGAACAAGGGAAAATTAATCTTGCAACTCCAGAAATTCGGATGGATTTTTGGTGACTAAATCTAGGGTTTTTTTTTTTTGTTCCTTCGGTTTTTTTTTTTTTTTTTGGGAGAGAAAATGGTTTGGTTGTTAAACAAGGATAGAGCCGAATAATAGGAGGAGGGGGGATGAATAGGAGCGGCCAAATTCAATGCATGGTCAATCATCATTGATTTTCCATTTATTTCCATTTATTTGTAATTTAATTTCACTTAAATAGCTTTTAAATTAAAATAATTGCATACTTAATTATTTTGAGACTTGTTAATGTGTAAATATAATTTTTATAGCTTGCACAATTATTTTATGATGTTCTCTAATTATTTCAAATCATACTTAGTTCGTTTCATAATTTTTGGAATTAATTTATAAGTTTTATAAGCCTTTATTTAATTTTCAAAGTTGTAGGGGCATTTTGGTCTTTTTACACATTTTAGATTTTAGGGTTTTACAACTCTTCCCCTCTAAACGAAAAATTTCGTCCTCGAAATTTGCAAAGAAGTAGAACTGAAATGGAACGAAACAAAATAGAGACATACCCGATCAGAAAACAAAATGAGGATAACTTTCTCGAATAGACTCCTCGGTCTCCCAGGTAGCTTCCCGCTCTGGGTGGTTCCGCCAAAGAATCTTAACGAATGGAATGACTTTACGTCTCATAACTCGCTCTTGGCGATCCAGAACTGCTTCCGGCTCCTCCGGAAGAGACATATACGGCTGAATCTGATCGAGAGGATAAGATACCACATGAAGAGGATGATAGTTGTATCCCCGAAGGAGAGATACATGGAATACATCATGCACATGCGAAAGCTGGGGAGGTAGAGCTAGACGGTAGGAAACCTCTCCAACACGTTCCAGGATCTCGAATGGTCCGATGAATCGAGGACTCAGCTTGCCCTTGATTCCAAAGCGTTTAACTCCTCGGAACGGTGAAACCTTAAGGAAAACCCGATCGCCAATCCGAAACTCCAAATCACGACGGTGTTTATCCGCATAACTTTTCTGACGAGCCCTAGCTTCCTTCAACTTCTCTCTAGCAACATCTACTTTCTCATTCGTAATCTGAACCAACTCCGGACCCTCAATAGCACGCTCTCCTACTTCGTTCCAACAGACGGGTGCTCTACATTTCCGTCCATACAACATCTCAAAAGGAGCCATCCGAATACTAGCATGCCAGCTGTTGTTATAAGCGAACTCTACCAAACAAAGATACTCGTCCCAATTACCCGTCCACTCTAACGCACAAGCCCTCAACATGTCCTCCAATGTCTGGATGGTCCGCTCTGACTGACCATCTGTTTGAGGGTGGAAAGCCGTACTGAACTTTAGTCGTGCACCCCAAGCCTTATGTAGTCCTTTCCAAAACCGTGAAGTAAACCGTGGATCCCTATCCGAAATAATCGCCGTAGGCATACCGTGAAGTCTAACGATTTCCCGCTCAAAAATCTCCGCCAACCTAGGAACCCGATAATCCATACGAATCGGTAGAAAATGAGCCGACTTGGTTAGTCGATCGACGACTACCCAAATCGCATCATGTCTCTTTTTGGTAAGTGGCAAACCCGATACGAAATCCATAGAAATTTCCTCCCACTTCCAGGTCGGAATATCTAACGGCTGTAGTAATCCACTGGCTCTTTGGTGTTCGATCTTGACCTGCTGACAAGTCAAACACCTAGCTACATAAGACGCCACATCATGTTTCATGCCGCTCCACCAAAAGTGTTGCTTCAGGTCTCGGTACATTTTGGTGGAACCCGGATGTATAGTAAAGGGAGAACTATGCGCCTCTGACAAAACAGCCTCTCGCAGATCAGGATCGTTAGGAACACACAGACGATCCTCGAACCATACCACACCAAACTTATCAACTCGGAACTCAGATTGCTTCCCATCTTCCACATTCTGCACAATGGCCCAGAGTTCACCGTCATCTTTCTGGGCTTCTTTAATCCGCAGGATGAGATTAGACTCAACCTTTAGACTAGCCCAGTAACCGTCACAACCCCGAACACAAAACTCGACATCTAGAATCTCCAAGTCATTTAGAATCCGAGGCTCAAAATTCAAACTAGCAACCATACCCGATTTCCGGCTCAGAGCGTCGGCAACAACATTTGCCTTGCCGGGGTGATATTGGATGTTGGTGTCGTAATCTTTCAGAAGCTCCAACCATCGTCTCTGTCTCATATTTAGCTCCTTCTGCGTGAAAATATATTTAAGGCTTTTGTGATAGGTGAAAATGTCACATGACTCGCCGTAAAGATAATGCCGCCATATTTTAAGAGCGAAAACCACTGCAGCCAATTCCAAATCGTGCGTCGGATAATTTTCTTCATACGGTTTCAGTTGCCTCGAAGCATAGGCGATGACTTTCCCATGCTGCATTAAAACGCAACCCAAACCCTTTTTAGATGCATCACTATAGATCTGGTAACCACCCGAACCAGACGGAAGAGTCAGAATAGGTGCCGATACTAATCTCTGCTTAAGCTCCTCAAAACTGTTTTCCCCTAATCCATACAAATTTCTCCCCTTTTTCATCAACTATCAATGCAAGGCTAACCAGTAAACCATCAACGATCAACAAGGATAAACCAGCGAGAACCTCAGAAACACTTCTCACCTCAGTCACATTTGTAGGTCTTAGGCCATTTAGTGATAGCCTCGACCTTCGCTGGGTCCATAGTGATACCCTCCGCAGAAACAACGTGACCTAGAAAAGCGACCTGACTCAACCAGAATTCACACTTAGAAAACTTCGCGTACAACTTCTTCTGTCTAAGAATCTCCAACACAGTCCGAAGATGCTGTTCGTGCTCCTCCTTAGATTTCGAATAGACAAGAATATCATCGATGAAGACGATGACAAATTTATCGAGAAATTCATGAAATACCCGGTTCATAAGGTCCATAAAAACGGCCGGAGCATTGGTCAAGCCGAAAGGCATAACCAGGAATTCGTAATGACCATAGCGGGTGCGAAAAGCAGTCTTGGGAATATCTTGTTCCCTCACACGAAGCTGATGGTATCCCGATCTCAAATCAATCTTAGAGAAGTGCTTTTCCCCTTGCAATTGGTCAAACAAATCGTCGATGCGCGGAAGGGGATAGCGGTTACGGATAGTAATGCGGTTGAGCTCCCGGTAATCAATACAAAGGCGCATACTACCATCCTTCTTTTTCAAAAATAGCACAGGAGCGCCCCAAGGAGATACGCTCGGACGAATAAAACCGTTCTCCAATAACTCTTCTAACTGCACTTTCAATTCTTTGAGTTCAATGGGAGCCATTCGGTACGGAGCCTTAGAAATTGGCTCAGCACCGGGAACTAGATCAATACCGAATTCAACTTCTCTGGTGGGAGGAATACCAGGAAGTTCTTCGGGAAAGACATCAGCGAACTCCCGAACAATGGGAACACTACTAATATCAGATCCCTGAGAAGACGTATCTTTAACAGAGGCCAAAAACCCTTGGCAACCATGAGAGATTAGAGTCCTCGCTTTCATAGCAGAAATGAGTTTAACAGATTTCAAAGGCTGAGAACCTTGATAAACAAAATCCGGATGATGGATATCACCAAATCTTACACATCTGGCATGACAGTCGATAGAAGCCTTATGGAAAGACAACCAGTCCATACCCAAAATTATATCAAAATCAATCATATCGAGGGGAAGTAGATTAGCCGGACGAATACAATCATCAAATCTTAGCGGACAGTTTACATATTCACAATCGATGGTGACTTGGGTTTTCATAGGAGTAGAGATAGATATAAGATTATTCAATGGTGTTGGAGTTACTTTTATTTTCTTGGCAAGCGTATTAGATATTATAGAATGTGTAGCACCGGTGTCAAATAAAACAAAAACAATATGATCTCCAACATAAAGATAACCGGTAATGGTACCTGACGTGCCTGCCGCCTGATCACGTGTGAGAGAATAAACCCGACCAGTAGTAGGAGCTGGCCTACCCGAACCCGATGGAACAACCTGCTTTCCCTGTGGGCAGTCCTTCACCCGATGAGCAGTAGACCCACAAGCAAAGCAACCCCCGGTAGCCTTGTAGCATGGCCCCGGATGAGGCTTTCCACAAGTGGGACACAGCGGTGGAGGAGGTAACACTTCATTAGTCCTCCCCTGTCCAGAAGAACCTGACTGATAACCCAACTGAGCACCCCGAGTAGTCTGATCACGATACTGACGTGGGTTGTTGTTGTTGTTGTAACCACTCCTCCCAGAAACCTGCCTATCATAACTCCGAGAATCCTGTCGCCTCTGACTGTAGTCCCGGTCCTGGCGACCACGCTGATCATACCTAAGGTCCTGTCGACCTCTCTGCTCGGATGCCTGGTCCTGCCGACCTCTGAAATCCTGACCCTGTCCCTGGTAACTCTGTCCTCTGTAATGCACCCGGTTACCATCCCTATCACGCTTGTTAAAGCCACTACCATCACTATGCAACATCTCAATGTTGCGAGCGTCGTTCGCAACCGCCGCCACATCATCATAATGCGTATTCACGATCTGGTTCAGTATCCATTTCTTTAACGCCCACTTAAATGTCTTCGCCTGACGGTATGCATCTCCTGTAATCTCTGGCCCAACGAAACTGGCCAGCCTCATAAATCGCTGCATAAATTCCCCAGTAGTCTCTCGGTCCCCCTGACGGATGTTCCCATACTCCCGCTCATATCGCTGCTGTTCCGCCACTGGAATGTACTGCTTATAAAAGATACCCATAAAATCCTCCCAAGTACAAGTCTCCTCAAAACCCTGCTCCTGAGCCTGGACATAAGCTGTCCACCAGCTCTGTGCATCGCCTTCAAACTTAAATGCAGCCAATCTAGTCTTAAACTCATCTGGACAACCCAAAACCTTAAATATCTTTTCCATGTGGATAATCCAGTCTTCTGCCTCAGTGGGGACGGCAGCTTTACGGAAAGAGAGGGGTTTGAGTTTGTTAAACCTCTCAATCCAGACATGGATACCAACTGGTCCACCACCACCTGGACCTGAACCTGCACCACCACCTCCGGAAGAACCTGCCCCATTCTGAATATTGTTGGTGACTTGAGTCACCAAGTTAGGAAGAGCGTTGGCCAAAGCTTCTGCTATCATGGCCTTAAGGTCAGGGTTCCCTCCATTATATTCCTGATGTCGAGTATTCACCATCTGAATGTTTTCGAAAACGATTAGCAACAATATAAGAGAATAAGCACGAAATGGAAGACGAAACAGAACCTATGACTACCCAAAACCTCACCAGTCAAAACTTAAGCCTTAAGGGTCAAATCCTAAGGGTCCATAAGACTCACAGGCCATGACTTATGTACTACAGGTCGTAACCTGGCTCTGATACCATAATTGTAACACCCCAACCCGACAAGGGTAGAAGCATCACATTATGGTGACAAATCAAAGCATACATAATAGCACAGCGGAAGTCTTAAACAATTTCATAAGATAAAGTCAAGTCAACACGACTTGAATATAACATAAGTTCAAGAAAGGAAATAATCCAAAGGTACGAATACAAAGGAAAACATGTCCAAAACAAGGTCATAAGATAAAGGTGGTCATCTAAGGTCAAAGCTTCAGCTAACTCTCATCCCATCCAAAGCATAATCCAAAAGCTCCTAGCTTAGAAACCTGCCGCACACGAAAAGAAAACGTGCGGCTGAGCTTAAAAAGCCCAGTGAACAGATATATATAATAAACGGAAACGAATAAACGAAGCATAATGAAAGAGATAAATAAAGTGCAAGAGTAAAGGTTAGGACAGTCATCCACCACGAGCCCATATCATAACATATCATATCATAGCATATCATAATCATACAGAGGGGATGCCTCTCAAATAAGCCGATAATATGAGGGGTGTCCTCATGTACCAGTTGGAGTGATCAGCTCCCATATTTTGTGAAAGGAGTGGATTACACCCAGCCCCAGTCACCATATCATATCATATCAAAACATATCATAACATATCTAGGATGCATCCATACGCCCCCCAAACAAATCATATTGGCCATAACAAATCATAAAGCGCGCATAACATATCATAATGGGGACGGTGTACAACATCACTCGAGTACACTAGAGTCATGCCACTGGTGCATCAATGACATGGCCATGTTACCTTCATGGCTAGGAAACATATTTGGCTCGGGTATCAAACTGGGGTCAAAGGTCAAAGGTTCATATCAAAGCAAAGGTTCATATAGTCATAGTCCAAATCTCAAGGTTCATATCAAAGGTTCATATGTCAAAGGTTCAAATCATAGGTTCAAACCAGAAATCAAGAGGTCGAAGGCACCTTATTAAAAGGGCAGAATATCTGTACCTTATTCCAAAAGCAACACAACCAGAAATGAATAAGATGAAAAGATCAGGTCCTCTCCTTCTTCACACCTAGAGGGGTAGAAAGAATTACAAACCTTTCCATTTTAAGTAACTTTCCGTTTTTAGCAGGTTTCCATATTTAGTAAGTTTCCATAATTAGAAAGTTCTCATAATTAGTAAGATTTCCATATTCTCAATTAGGTTAAGTCATTATCACAACATATTATGGCTTCAGGGTGTATTTTACAAGTCACCAAAAGTTTAGGGTTAATAATGACGACTTTACATAAATTAGGGTTTTAAGTGTAATTATATCAAAGTTAAGGTTCAAACATGAAATATTCCAAATAAGCTGTTTTGAAACCATATTTATCAAGTTAACAAATTCAGCCCCTCAAGTTTCTCAATTTTACACTCTACACCCTTAATTTATATAATTTACATATTAGATCATATATTTCATGCATTTACATTTAAACCCCTTTATTTATCCATTTTAACACAACAAGCCTTCACTATTTCAAAGTTACTTAAAATATCCTCTATCTTAAATGTTGTACGAAATACCCTCATATTTTCAATAATTACACATTTGGTCCCTTAACTTATTTAAAACTACAAATCACTCATATTTATTACTTTTACATATCAACCCTTACTAATCCAATTTTTACATATTATGTCCTTCATTTACCAATTTATACGAATCATCATAAGTTTTCTAAAATTACAAAACAGGCCCCTCTAATATATTTAATTACAATTCGACACCTAAATATTTATAATTTACAATTTAAATCTACAAGTTCTATATTTTACACAAAGGACCTCCATTTACATTTTTCTCACATTAGCACTGATTTATTACACCTTACAAAAATGACCCACAAGTTCTAGAAATTACCAAACGCACCCTAGAGTTTTTAAATTTAATCGTGTAACCCTATATGTTCGAAACCCTAATTAAATCTTTAACCCAACATGTACCAATCATATCCTCATTATTAATTCATCATTATGCTGCAATTATCATCACAAAAACATGCCCAAATGTTCTAACCCTAGATCGCAAGTTTAATTTTCTTTTTCTCCTTTGTTTATTTTTGATCCGATTGTCAACATAATTCAACAATAATTATTTCAGGCCACAACAATTCGAAATATCATTTTTCCCAAATTAATATGATTATATAGAGTCTAAATAAATTAATAATGAAGCCTTAAAAATTCGGATACAATTATTTAGGTTATAAACACGATTTTAACTTTTAATTCACAAATAATTTATAGATCATGCATGGTTCGTGTATAGCATTTTATTTGAGATTCATATGATGTAATGTTCATAAGAAAAATACCAGATCGAATCAAGAGAGTGTAGATTAGGCGCAACGAATTATGCCACTCGGTTATGCCACTCGACAAAAAGAATTTCACCACAGCCACACGAACAATCCCACGACCTTGTAATAATTTTTCACAGGGTATATATGATGTGAGGACCTTGAGAAAAATGAGGAATGAATTTTATAAGAGTCGTATGAATTATAGACGAATTAACTTACAAATCGTTCTAGCGATAGAGAATGAAATACCACGATCGAACCAAGAGACCCACGACCTCAAACGTATTTTTCTAGCTTCCTTTAGATGATGAAGAACAAGGGAAAATTAATCTTGCAACTCCAGAAATTCGGATGGATTTTTGGTGACTAAATCTAGGGTTTTTTTTTGTTCCTTCGGTTTTTATTTTTTTGGGAGAGAAAATGGTTTGGTTGTTAAACAAGGATAGAGCCGAATAATAGGAGGAGGGGGGATGAATAGGAGCGGCCAAATTCAATGCATGGTCAATCATCATTGATTTTCCATTTATTTGTAATTTAATTTCACTTAAATAGCTTTTAAATTAACATAATTGCATACTTAATTATTTTGGGACTTGTTAATGTGTAAATATAATTTTTATAGCTTGCACAATTATTTTATGATGTTCTCTAATTATTTCAAATCATACTTAGTTCGTTTCATAATTTTTGGAATTAATTTATAAGTTTTATAAGCCTTTATTTAATTTTCAAAGTTGTAGGGGCATTTTGGTCTTTTTACACATTTTAGATTTTAGGGTTTTACACTTAACCCAAGAGTAAATGAACAGTTGAATCAGTTTTGACCCATTTTGAAACTTTGATCCAAACAGTCCTACTTGTGATTGTTATGAGCTTTTTAAAATGATTTAAGCCAATAGAAGCTATGAAATCTGAGGGAAGCTGATTATCTATGCACATGAAACACTAAATAAACAACTATAACTTATTTTAAAGTACTAGATAAGCTAATCCTAATTGAAGCTATTTTTTTTGGCTCTTTGGGGTATAAAATTATTAAACATGAACTAAACAAACTCACCTAATCAAACTGATATCAACTAACAATATGAAACTTAAATAAGCTGAAAAGGGTGAAATAAGCACTCAAAATAGCAAATAAGCAGAGTTGACTGAAATTGACTTACATTAAAAGCTGAAAATAGAGTACAAATGTAAAACTGAAGATGGAAATTACACAAAAGCTGGAACTATAAGCTACAATAAGCTGACTAAAACTAATCTACCATTAAACTACCCTATTCTAACCCTAAAAACCTAACAGTCTCAAATCCGTGAGTGAGTGGGGCTTTTATAGCCTTGAGCTGATGGTTCTAGGGGCTGGGGAAGCCTCTCAATCAATCAATCTCGTCCCTTGATTAATCATCTTGTCATCCAAATGGATTACAACCATTCATTCGAATCAATGATGTGTCTCACCCAATCATAAGGCTCCAAACTGCCACGCTGGCATTCCTTTGGTGTCAGCACCCTGACATGTTGTCAGCTTCTAGAAGGCGTACTTATGTACGGGTAAATGGGGTGAGCTCAGGGTAAATTTGGGGAAGAACATCAACAGTAAAAGGCGGGGTCTTATTCTTTTTATTGTTTAATAGATTTTATTGACTGGTGGTGGGTATTTGACCGGGTCTAGGTTGGGTGGATCGGGTTTATTTATATAAGGGTGATGGGCTTATGTGTGGCTAGGGGGGTTTAATATTTTGGGCTGTGGTGGAGTTGGGTTTTTGGATTGGATATAAAATCCAGATAGATATAAGGTTTAGTGATTTAAATTTGGTTTAGGTTGAAGGACTATTCTTGCCAATTTTGAAAAGTGAGGGTTGTTATGTAAATTAATCCAAGGGCTGTTTCTAACCAATAATTATTCCTCAAGGACTGAATTTGACATTATGAGCTCAATTGTGATCTTTGTTTCCCCGGCATCGGCTTTTGACCTTTTTCAAATCTCGTGCTCGTTTTCCCGGTTTTTGCTTGATTTTATCCATATTTAATGATATCCGTACCTGCATAGAAACAAACACAAAAACACAATATCTTTGGCATTTATGGTTAGTTTTTAGTCGTTTTGGTCTTAATTTGGTCAAGAAAAGGTATGTGTTTAAGCACATACCAAAATTCCCCCAGACTAAGATATTGCAGTGTCCTCAAGCAATGTTATAAAAACACGTTTTCAAAACCAAAAATTTCCAATCTCTTTTTACTAACTTTGAGAAGTAGCAAAATTTTCAGAAGAGATTAAGAAATCTTTAGGTTCTAAAAACTCCCCATTTTTTCTTTTATTCTATTTTTGTATTTTTCTTATTATCATATGATGGCTTTGTTGACAATCATTATCAATCAATAATTTTTAGGGTCAACGAGTAGGAAACACGACTCATAGAGAAGTGACCATACGGATAAAATTCGTCATCCTTGATTTTTCACAAGCCCCCAAATTAAGCTTAAAAACGAGATCATTGTCTATTTACAAGTTAGATGCTAACACTACCCATGAAAATTACTTGTATAATTACCTCTTGCTCCCATTTTCCTAATTCACCTCTATTTATTTCATTTTTGGTGGGAAATGAATTGCTTCATATTCTCGTTTCGATGAGTTTTTAGTCCGATAAAGATACTAAATTAAGACGCTAAGTAGTTTTCAATCTTCTCTCGAGAACCGTTTCTTTGAAAATGAGGTCCACATCAAGGTTTTTATTTATATTTTTGCATTTTTTCTATTTTTCATTCATCACCATTTTTTTTCTTTTTTTTATTTTTTTTTTATTTTTTATATCACTAACTTTTCACTTGCGTACCCTAAACGATGGAGCTTCACGGTTTAGTTCCAAGACCTTACACCTTTCGGCATAAAGGATCCAAGGGCCGTTACAACGGAGTAATCCAAGACACTAGACATTCCTGAAATGAGGATCCAAGGTGGTTAGACCAAGACCTCACACATTCCTGAACTAGAGATCCAAGGGCCGGTGCAAGAGGGTAGCCAAGACCTAAACGCCTTCCGGAAATAAGGATCCAAGGCCCGATCTTGAATCCGTAGCTTAGAGCACTTAACTTATTATTATTAGATGTATTTATTAAGTAACCTTGATGTGTACCCAATTTTTAAAGCAAGGATTCTTTTAAGAAGACCAAGAACTAATCATCGGCAAAACCTAACATCTTTAATTATTCTTACAATTATATATGGTGAAACATTTTTGTGGGAGCAAAAGGCCACAAGTAACTTCGATGGGCTCTAAAGAGAACCAACTACTCCGCGCTTAGCATCTAACTTCTAAATAAACTTTATCATTTCTCGTTCTTCGCAAATTTAAAATCTTAAATAATAAGATCCGCGAATGCTTAGCCTTATAATCAAGCCATGCATATATAGAGTCGACACGGGAACTTGCAAACTCTTAAATTGAATTCGCATTTTATAGCTCCTTGTGTAAAAGACTAGCACGAGCTTATAGATTATAAATGGTTAAGGGAACAAGCTAGGGCTCAACACGCCCGATCAAGTCAGAATTTTATTCCTACTCTCACCAGCGGAAAGTCAACAAAATGTCAAAATTTATTATATTTTTGCACAAAATTTTTAAATTTTCTCATTTTTTTGGATTTTTTTCATTTTCGGAGGAAAAACGGGGTTGCGAGAGTAAACGGAAAAAAATCGCAAGGCACAAATCAAATCGAAAGATTACCCCCCAGACTAAAACGAGACATTGTACTTAATGTCTTAAAGGTAAGGGTTCTCCTACATAAATCTAAGGCCGTTTATTAATTATGCCAAAGATAAACATTAGACGATAAGATTAAGGATATCGGATGAGCAACGAATGATGAAACTCGAGTGGAGAGAAGCAAACCACGAGCACGAGAGTCTTCATTATTCGGGCAAATCCTGGACACAACACAGAAAACTATGAAGCACAAGATATGGAAGAGGTAGCCCTCCTCACGTCACTTATTAGAAAGAAAATAAAAAGAAGATAGAAGGATAAGCATGGGGTGCCTCCCACGAAGCGCTTGTTTTTTATCGAGTCGTATAGCTGGACTCGCCCCGAATTTATTTGTCCTTGGGGGAGCAGGTGGAAAAGATAATCTCCATCAGACTTTCGTTCAAGATGTTTGGATCAACATTGAAGCATACGAAAGTTCCACTCCGATGAGATACCCGCGGCTTAAAAGAAGGAGAGATGCCGGGGTCAAAGATGGTGTCTTCACTCCCGAAGGAGTGAAAGAGAGGAGAAGTCACCGTATAGGTGAAGAAGGGGAGAAAGATCATTATCAGAATGGGAATCCATTCTTCACCATTTTCATCATTTTGTGTGTTATCTTTGAAGCTTTTATGGTCATCAGCAACAAAAACCTCGGGCGGGAGGGTCGGGATGATATCATCGACAAGCAAACTCTTAGGATAGAGTACATCTCCCCCCGGGTCATGATCTTCCTCAGGAGATATGATTTGATTCTTATGAAGTATGTCTTTGAGCTGGGGCTCAGGAAGGATATACGGAGGTGGGACATGTGTTATACTTTGTATGCTAGAAGTTTGCACCTCGTCCATTATAGTCTCCGTATCTAACTCATCACTTTCCTTGTTATGAATATCAAAGATTTGATTGTCTGAAATTAGGGTAAATTCAGAATCAAAATCAAACAAAGGATTAGTGATAGTCATACTGAAAGTTTGTGAAGTAGAATCAGAAAGATCGAAGGGTTCCTCGGATACCCTTGGGATTGGAACAAGGTCATCAACATCCTTAAGAGGATTGACTTCGACTTCCTTGTCCCCCATTAAAAAGGTATCTGAAGGGTCTTCAATAAGTGGATTGATCTCTGAGTTCTCTTCTTCCTCCTCATTACTTTCTTCTGAGTATAACAAGTTAATGGGAGGATTTTGTCTTCTAAGAATCAACTCCTTAATATGGTTTATTTCAGTTTGAATGTTCATGTTGAATTGATTTTGAGAAATCCTCATTTTATTAAATGATTCAGCTTCATTAATTAACTCGTTTAGAAGAAGGTGTTGAAGGGTTGTGTATGGTGAAGGTTGGTCAAAACCGGATAAGTCATGATTGTCATATGGAATATGCTCATAGGGCATGTTCTCGGTTTGACAATCAGAAACATAATGGGGACCTCCGCAATACTCACAACAGTATGATTGTTGTGACTGATTTGGTGAATTATATGGATAATGGTCATACCTGAGGTTTTGATTACATGGAACTTGTTCATAGACAAACGTATTCCTTGCTTGACAATCAAAACTCGGGTGTGGACCTCCACAATATTCATAAGAATATGTTTCCATCCCATGGTGTGGTGGCTGGTTGAAATAGTCGGTTGTTTCATGGTTAGAATAAGGATTTTGGTCATAGACAAACCCGTTTCCCGATTCCACCATGCTACAACCGGGACAATTCCCACCATTATGAGGACCTCCACATCATTGACAACCGTAATGGTAAGATGAAGACATAGAGAAGAGGAATTAAACGGATAGAGGGATAGAGATAAAGAATCAAACGGATAAGAGGATTAAGAAGAATATTTTTGGATTTTTAAATTTTAGAAACATGGAAAATCACAAAAGAAAAAGTAAAATAATTTGGAGAAGAAAATCTTTTTGGGATTTTAATATAAAAATATTTACAAATGAAAACGATAACTCCACGAGGAAGGGTCTTCAAAACACGAATCAAAAAATGGAATCACTAACTCACTTCAACCTTCCCCGGCAGCGGCGCCAAAAATTTGATATGTTCAATTATAGTCCAAGGAATTGCACAAAGGAAATACGCAAAACCCGGTTCGTTGTCCCGATGAAGATTGAATGGAATTGTGATTCGGGATCGTGAATCGTGCAGTGAAGAGTGATAATAATTTTTAAACTAAAATGATAAAACATAGACTAAAAACAGTAAATAAGGCAAGGGAAAATTCTATTCTAAGGCAAACGTAAGGGAAATCCTAATAACGCGCGAATAAATCAAAAACTACGTACGAGCGCAAAATAAAAAGTGAATTTGAAGCACTACTAATCCTACGGGCATGAAAATAATTTTCCTACATTCTAAATGATAAAAGAAATTTTTAGGAAAAAGAATTATATTTTTTTGATTTTTATTTTAATTTTTTATGAATTTAAAACTAAAAGAAACTAATTAAATGATTTAAAAATAGTAAATGTTTTTGGAAAAATATGAAATTTTGTAGAAAACTCTAAAATGATATTAAGAATCTAAGAAAAATGAAATTGGAACTTATCTAAACCCTAATAAGCTGTTTGGGTGAAAAAACAGTTTCCAATAAGCTCTAAAATAAGCTGAAAAGCACCAAAAATTACCAAAAGCTAGAAAACAGATAAACACACTATTTTAAGCTAGAAACCACTAATAAAGACCAGAAAAACTCAAGGAAATAAGCCAATAAGCAGATGTACAGTTGCTAAAATTGTGCATAAGCAAGTGGCTGAACAACCTACTTTAAGAAGCTCTAGAAGCTATGAAAAGCTGATTTAGGGGAAACAAAAAGCAGATTATTGAAGCTTATACAAGAGGCTACTCTTAAACTAAAAATGCCCAAAATCTACTATCAATAGCTTATTGAATTGAGGCCTAGACCAGATGCCCATAGAAACAAATACTGACACAGGTTCAGAACAGCTTAAATGGGGCTTTTGCAGACCTAAAATAAGCTATCTAATAAGCTTCTGAGAGAAGTCCAAGCTCAGAATCCTAAAACCTATACTACAAGCTACTCAAAAACCAATTTTCATGCAATAAGCTCAGGGGAATAAGCAGGAACTGATCAAACAAAAACCTGAGATTAACAATATTGATAGTGCAGGTCTACACTCTCTTGACTGTTGCAGCAGTACAAAAATGGATGTAAATTACTCAAACCAACTTGAATCAAAACCAACTCTAGATTACCCACTTGACTACCTATATGGGACATAAAAATAACAAAATTAAGCAGTAGAACTACTTGATCCTATAAGAAGCATATATGAGCAGTACACTATCCTAAAACTTATCATAACCAATCCAATATATTAAAAATCTTAAAAACAAATCACATCTCCTTACAAACTACTAATCTGAGATACTTTAAACTAGATTATCCTTAACCCAAGAGCAAATGAACAGTTGAATCAGTTTTGACCCATTTTGAAACTTTGATCCAAACAGTCCTACTTGTGACTGTTATGAGCTTTTTAAAATGATTTAAGCCAATAGAAGCTATGAAATCTGAGGGAAGCTTATTATCTAAGCACATGAAACACTAAATAAACAACTATAACTTATTTTAAAGTACTAGATAAGCTAATCCTAATTGAAGCTATATTTTTTTATTTTTTTTTGCTTTTTGGGGTATAAAAGTATTAAACATGAACTAAACCAACTCACCTAATCAAACTGATATCAACTAACAATATGAAACTTAAATAAGCTGAAAAAGGGTGAAATAAGCACTCAAAATAGCAAATAAGAAGAGTTGACTGAAATTGACTTACATTAAAAGCTGAAAATTGAGTACAAATGTAAAACTGAAGATGGAAATTACACAAAAGCTGGAACTATAAGCTACAATAAGCTGACTAAAACTAATCTACCATTACACCACCCTATTCTAAGCCTAAAAACCTAACAGTCTCAAATCCATGAGTGAGTGGGGCTTTTATAGCCTTAAGCTGAAGGTTTTAGGGGCTGGGGAAGCCTCTCAATCAATCAATCTCGTCCCTTGATTAATCATCTTGTCATCCAAATTGATCACAGCCATTCATTCGATTCAATGATGTGTCTCACCCAATCATAAGGCTCCAAACTGCCACGCTGGCATTCCCTTGGTGTCAGCACCCTGACATGTTGTCAGCTTCTAGAAGGCGTACTTAAGTACGGGTAAATGGGGTGAGCTCAGGGTAAATTTGGGGAAGAACATCAATAGTAAAAGGCGGAGTCTTATTCTTTTTATTGTTTAATAGATTTTGTTGACTGGTGGTGGGTATTCGACCGGGTCTAGGTTGGGTGGATCGGGTTTATTTATATAAGGGTGATGGGCTTATGTGTGGGCTAGGGGGTTTAATATTTTGGGCTGTGGTGGAGTTGGGTATTAAATGGTGTTGGGTTTTTGGATTGGATATAAAATCCGGATAGATATAAGGTTTAGTGATTTAAATTTGGTTAAGGTTAAAGGACTATTCTTGCCAATTTTGAAAAGTGAGGGTTGTTATGTAAATTAATCCAAGGGCTGTTTCTGACCAATAATTATTCCTCAAGGACTGAATTTCACATTTTGAGCTCAATTGTGATCTTTGTTTCCCCAGCATCGGCTTTTGACCTTTTTCAAATCTCGTGCTAATTTTCCCGGTTTTTGCTCGATTTTGTCCATATTTAATGATATCCGTACCTGCATAGAAACAAACACAAAAACACAATATCTTTGGCATTTATGGTTAGTTTTAGTTGTTTTGGACTTAATTTGGTCAAGAAAAGGTATGTGTTTAAGCCAAGGTTTCAAAAATCGCGAATCGGTAGTCGGGCGGTCGACCACCTTGTAGCTTGTAATCGGTCTAGGCGGGATTAATCGGTGATTAATCGGACTGGCATTACTGACAAATTTTAATTATTTCCGGCAAGTTTTGTGTATTTCCGGTGAGTTTTAGGTATTTTCGGCAATGTATTTTCTAAAAAATAACTCGTAATAGACTTAAACAGTTATAAGTGATCAAAATAAGTTTACAGTGAGTTTTGGGTACTTCTGACAAGATTTATAGGTTTTCGGCAAGTTTGACCACCGTTGATCGCCGTTGACCATGGTTGACCTATTTGTTTGAGCCAGTTACATAAATCGGCAAGGTCGGTGGCCTTGTAGACCTTTTTTTGCAACACTGGTTTAAGCACATACCACCTCTACAATATCAGAAGGACATTGTTCATCAAATGCTACATGGAAATAGAAGACTCCAACTTCAGTATACTTATGATGAAACAACATATCAGCTACTTAAAAAGATGGAAAGCATTCTTACACCCAAAGAAAAGAAACAAAATTAAGTGTTTGGAAGCATCCTCCTAGTGTTTGTTCAAGCTATGATTGAAACTTGATGATTTTAGCAGAAAATATCAAGTTTAGGGGAGGATTGTTGGGTTTTAGAGATACTGCTGCTCATGTAATTACAACTACTCAGGTATTAAAAGAAAAATAATGCAAGTCATTACTGCTGCTAGTTATAAAGGTTAATGCTGCTTATGGAAGTTAAGACTGCTAAAGTACATTAAGACTACTGGCAGACTTCAAGGAAAAATACTCTAAGTAGTTAATGCTGCTAGAAGGAAACTTATTACTGCTAGTTCTAAGTTACTACTGCTGAAGACTTAATGCTGCAAGAGTAATGTGTTAGTACTGCAGAGTGTTTGTTAGTACTGCTAGAGTATTAGATTCGGTTTATGTTTATAGAATATCTTGTAACGAAACTTTAGTAATAGATAAAGAAAGAAAAGATATTTATCTTGTATAGAAAGTTATTGTAATCCGAATAGGACTCCTTAGTCTATAAAAGGAGGTCTTAGGGCATAGAGATAGATATATCTTAACACGATTTTTTATAGAACTTCAAGGTTGTAAACCCTAATACTTTTGAGTATTCGTATTATATCAATAATATTGAAGTGTTTTGTTTGATATACTTATGTTCTTGTTTACTGTTTCATTCAATATAAAGTTCTTCTTAAGATCAAATACAAGATTAACTAGTTGTTTTAGATTTATCTAAGATAACTAACCCTTACAAGCTAAGGAATTCGATCAAGTTCTTAACTGGGATCAACAAGTGGTATTAGAACTTGTGATCTAGAAGCTGTGATCAAGAAGAACCTGTTTAGAATCAAGGCTGTTCTGATCTTACTGAAGACATGGATTCAGAATCCACACATATGGTTACTGCAAAAGGTGCCAATGCTCAAGTCTGGAGAGTATGAGCTATGGAGAATGAGAATAGAGCAGTATATTCAGAAGGTTGTTTATTCTATGTGGGAGGTAATAGAGACTAGCAATATTTTACCTAAAACAGAAACTTCTGATGATGGTGTTGTCACTATCTTGCCTATTAAAACTGCTGAAGACAAGGCACAAAGAAGACTGAAAGTTAAGGCAAGAAGCACTCTCATGATGGACATTCCTAATGACCATCAGTTGACTTTCAATCACATCAAGGATGCTAAATTGTTGTTAGAAGCTATTGAGAAAAGGTTTGGAGGGAATGCTTCTACCAAGAAAACCACGAAGAACCTTTTGAAGCAACAATATAAGAATTTTGCTGCTCCAAGTTCTGAGAATCTTGATCAGACCTTTGACAGACTTCAGAAACTTATTAGTCAACTAGCACTTGTGGAAGTAAAAATTCCTCAAGAAGATACAAATCAAAAGTTTCTGAGAAGCTTGTCACCAGAGTGGAACACACATACTATGGTGTGGAGAAACAAGGCTGACCTTGATACAATGAGTTTAGATGATCTGTATAACAATCTAAAAGTGTATGAACCTGAAGTCAAAGGGTCATCTAGCTCATCCTCAAGCTCATAGAACTTAGCTTTTGTGTCCTCCTCAAATAACAGTTCTGGCAGTACTAATGAAGCAGTTAATACTGCTCATGGAGTTAGTACTGCTGGCACGCAAGTTAATACTGATGGGTCTACAACCCTTGATAACTTGACTGATGTTGTTATCTATGCTTTCTTAGCTGGTCAATCTACTAGTCCTCAGATTGTGCATGAGGATTTGGAACATATTCATCCTGATGATCTTGAAGAGATGGACTTGAAGTGGCAGATGGCTAAGTTGAAAATGAGGGCAAGGAGATTTTTGAAGAATACAGGAAGAAACCTCAAGGTCAATAGGCAGGATAACATAGGTTTTGATAAGTCCAAGGTTGAATGCTACAATTGTCATAGGAAGGGACACTTTGCAAGGGAATGCAGGGCACCAAAGAGCCAAGACTACAAAAATTGAGAGAGCTCAAGGGAAGCTGTGTCTGAGGAATCTAAGAATTCTATAGCTTTGGTGTCTTGTGATGGTTTGGGTGGATATGATTGGAGTGACCAAGCAGCTGAAGGACCAAACTTTGCACTTATGGCGTACTCTTCTTTATCAAGTTCTGATTCTGTGGTATCTAATGATTCTGGTTGTTCTTATAAATCTTGTTTAGATACTATTGAAGAACTTAAGGCTATGAATGAAAAACTAATAGAAGATGTAAGGAAGTTAGAGTTAGATAATTTAGGCTATAAAGTAGGCTTAAAATCTGTTGAGCAAAGACTTGAATTCTTTAAACAGAATGAGTCAGAGTATGTAGATAAAGCTAATGTTCTTGAAAGTAAGCTTTATGTTATAGAGAATGTCATTAATGAACTTACTAAAAGGTTAGAACAGGCTCAAAAAGAAAAAGATGCATCTTATCAGGAAAAAGAAAAACATCAAGTTAAAGTAAATAAGCTTGAATTTGCATCTGAAAGTGTAAATAAGACAATTGAGTGTCAACTTATGAGGAGAGGTAGTGGTATATAATAGGAAAGTATGGTGAGAATAGTAAGTCTAATGAGGAGAAACCTAAGGTTGAAAAGACATATACTGATGCACCTATCATTGAAGATTGGGTGTCTGATGATGATGTGGAATAGGTGGAGTCTACACCTAAGGTTGAAAGGAACACAGTTAAGCCTAGTGTTGAACAGATTAAGTTTGTCAAACCTAGGTTTGGTGATAAGGTGTCTAGGAAAATTGTTGAATACACTGAGCAACCTAGGGAGTACACTAACAGGCCTAGAGGTAACCAGAGGAATTGGAATAACATGATATCTCAAATGTTAGGGAGTGACTTTGAGATGTTTAACAAGGCTTTTTATCATTGTGGTATTTTTGAACATTTAGAGAAAAATTGTTATTACTATCAAAAACCTGTTTGGAACTATGCTAAGAGGGTGAATCATCAAAATTTTGCTCAAAACACTCACCCCTTTGCTAAAAGAAACATGGTTCCAACAGTAGTACAAATGAGATCTGGTTTAGTATTAGTTAATACTGCCAAGCAAAATATTTCTAAACCGGAAGCAGTAACTAATACTGCTAGATCAGTTAGTATTGCTAACTTAAAAAGAACAGTGAATGGTGCTAAATCCAGGTTACATTTTTTAAATACAACACATTCATCTATAAAAAGGCCTATTCAAAAGAATACAACATTTAGTACTGCTAAGGCAAAAGCAGTAGTTTCTACTGCTAAGTCAAAAGCAGTAACTGATACTGTTTTGGGAAATCATTTTTATGCTGTAAAGCCTCAGCTTGTTGGGTCTGGAAACCAAAAGTTAAAGTTTTAGATCATGTCTCCAGACACAGCAATGCATCCATAGTTTTAAAGAAGTATGATTATGTTGATGCACAAGGCAGATCCAAGTCAGTAATGGCTTGGATCCCCAAAATGAACTGATTTTCTTACTTTATGTGCAGGGCAATACACAGGTGGAATTAGAGGATAAAGGAGTATTTGACAGTGGATACTCAAGGTACATGACTGGAAACATGTCCTATCTCACTGATTTTGAAGCAATTGATGGAGGATATGTTGCTTTTAAGAGTAATCCCAAAGGAGGGAAAATCACAGGCAAAGGTATAATAAAAACTGATAAATTAGATTTTGATAATGTGTACGTTGTAAAAGAGCTTAAGTTTAATCTCTTTAGTGTCTCACAAATGTGTGACAAAAAGAAAAGTGTTCTTTTTACTGAAACTGAATGTTTTGTCTTGTCTTCTGACTTTAAGTTGACTAATGAAAGTCATGTTTTGCTTAAAGTTCCTAGAACTGACAACATATACAGTGTTGATTTAAAGAATATGGTTCCGAAAGGAGGTTTGACTTTTCTTTTTGCAAAGGCTACATCTGATGAATCTGAGCTTTGGCATAGAAGGCTTGGACATTTAAATTTCAAAACTATGAATAAATTGGTTAAGGGAAACCTTGTAAGAGGGTTACCTTCAAAAGTTTTTGAAAATACTGAAACATGTGTTGCTTGTTAGAAGGGAAAACAACACAGAGCTTCTTGTAAGACCAAAGCAGTGAAAAGTTTGATGAAAAGTTTTTGAAAACACTAAAATCTGTGTTGCACATGGATTTATTTGGACCAAGATTTGTGAAAAGTTTGATGAAAAGGATGTATAGCCTAGTTGTCATAGATGATTATAGTAGGTTTACTTGGGTTTTCTTTTTAGCATCTAAGGATGAAACCAGTGGCATTCTTAAGGCTTTCATAACCAGGATAGAAAACCTAGTTAATCATAAGGTTAAAGTGATAAGATGTGACAATGGAACTGAGTTTAAGAACAGGGACATTTACCAGTTTTGTGAGTTGAAAGGTATTGAGAGACAGTATAGTGTAGCTAGAACTCCTCAATGAAATGGTGTTACTGAGAGGAGGAATAGGACACTTATTGAGGTTGCTAGAACAATGTTAGCTGATTCTAAATTACCTGCTACATTTTGGGCTGAAGCAGTCAATACCGCTTGATATGTGCAGAATAGAAGTAAGGTAGTTAAGCCTCACAACAAGACCCCTTATGAACTTTTACATGGTAGAAAACCATTTCTAGATTTCTTAAGACCATTTGGGTGTCTTATTACTATCTTGAATACCATAGATCACTTAGGCAAGTTTGATGGCAAGGCTGATGAAGGTTTCTTTGTTGGATACTCAATGAATAGCAAAGCTGTTAGAGTGTTCAATAGTAGGACCAGGAAAGTGGAAGAGAACTTGCATGTTAGGTTTAGTGAGAGTACACCTAATGTTGCAGGGAGTGGACCAAACGGGCTGTTTGATATTGATTCACTAACTAAGATAATGAATTATGAGCCAGTTGGTGCAGGTACACAATCTAATGAGTATGTAGGTACAAAAGCTAATACTGATGCAGGTACACAAGCTAGGAAGGTGACTGAACTTGCAAAGAAGTACATTTTGCTACCCATATGGACTGAAGATCCACCTTTCTCAACTCAAGAGTCAAAGAGTTCACAAACAGATGATCTTGATGAAGGTCCAAAAGATGTTAAAGAAGATGGTGTAAAATCTTCTGATGATGATAAAGTGATTAATGAAGAAAAGCAGGCTGATGAACAAGTAAAGGGTGATGTATCAAATAATGTTGCCAATAAAGAAAATAACACTAGCAATACTAACTCTGTTAATACTGCTAAGCCTAGTGTTAATGTTGCTGACAAGGAAGGCTTTGCTTTTGATGAGGATGAATATCCACATTGTAATACCTGAAATTCAGATAACCCGTAAAATGACCAAATTACCCCTGAAAGTATAAAACCTAATTAAATAACTTATAAATTCTGAAACAATTCCAAACACTTCTGAAAACGAACTATATCTGAAACGAACAAATTTCTGGGACAACGTTACATCATTTCGAATGTTCAAAAATTATTATACACATATACTTTATTTATTAAAAACCGAAATATGTATTACAAAGTAAATATAAGTATTAAATCATTATATTATGTTTTATGTGAAAATAAATTAAGGAAAGGTCAAATAAAATCAACCTAAATTATTTTGTGATTCTATTACCGACAATTTGATCTCAGCCCTTCTCCTAGGTCGGTTTCTATATCATATAACAAATCTTATTTCTTTTCTTCACAAAACCCTAATCGCATAAATCACAAAAACCACGACTGCTGATGCTACTTGTGTTCCTGCTGTTCGGTTCTTGATCAAGCCAAAGGGAGGTTATTGTGTAGCTTTCATTGGTGATAGGACGTGCCTTGATCCCTGTTCGAAGAGAGTTTTGGTCCAGGTTCGTATCACACGTCTGGTCTCACAAAGAGGAGTGTTAGAGGCGAGTTAGTGTTTATGATTGGGTTTGGAGTCTCGTAGCACATTTGATGTTCGTGTGCATAGTTTTGGGTTCACTTCATATTGGTTGAGTTTCGGTTCGGGTTTACATCATGACGGAGTTGCTAGAGTCAAGTTACTAACCATGATGGTGTTCGAGTTTGGTGTTTGATCAGGTTAAGAGTGTGGTTTTGTTAAGGGTTCGCGAGTTTGCTAATTCTTGGTTTTCTTTTAGTTGCTTTGTTCGTTGGGATATGGTTAGATCTGTTCATATGTGGGCTGCGATTTTAGCTCATCATTGGTATAGGTGATCGTGTATGTTGTGCTTAGGATTCGGCTTCGCCTCGTTAAATTCTGCTGTGAGTATTCTGCTATTTCTGTCGAGGTATATCTAAACCTCTTAACACATGCGCTAACATTAGAACACTATGAATTGGATGAAAGTTTTATTCATGTGCATGGCATGACGTAAATATGATGGCAATATAAATTATATAAATTAGAGATATAATGACAAGTCAGTAAGTTAGTGTGTATTCAGTTTAGTTAAAAAGTTGGACTTTAGAAATGGATAAAAGTAAAGGATGTATATTAGTTTAAAAAAAAATAATAATAATATGATGGAACCTAAATCTAAATGTTTTGTGATAGGGGATATGGAAATGCGAATGGGTACTTAGGCATAACTATAACCTGGTCTAATATATGGAATATGAAAACCATATGTAGATTTCATTTTGTTTTGATCAGTATCATGTTTAGCCTAAACCTAGTTACTTGGCTCGTTAAAATAATAAAGTCGTGCACTAAAATTTCGTGTTGAGTGCGTGGTGTTTCAAGCCTAAATAAAACTACAATTTATACAATTAACCTTAAACTTTGATATTAATCATGTTAATCCTAAACTATGATAGGTGGTCACATTAAATCCTAATTTGACTAATTAGGGATTTTAACCTTAAATACCAAATAAGGAAAGTTACTAAAAATGGAAAGTCGACTAAAATAAGTAATTTGAATTAAATAACATATTAATAATAAGACGATCATGAATTCATGTAGATTCGCTGAAGAAGGAGTTTGCTTCCGATCTTTATGTTTCTATTGTGTTTTCACTTGCGGTCTAAGGTACAGATATTCTGCCCTTTTCAGTAAGGGTTTTTCATCCCCTTTTTCTTTCAGTCTTCATTTTCTTTATTAGGATCTCCGATACCACTGCTATGTTCCCTTCTGTTGTAAATCTTTGTTGTGATCTGTTTGTCTAGAACCTTTTTGTTTGAAATTCTGCTATGATTCTTTTATTCTGAACCTATTTCCTGAACTCTGATTGATCTCTTGTTCTGAACCCTGAATTTGTGAATCTTGATTGAACCTGATCTGTGAACCTTATTCTGAACCTTAACCTGATATATCTGTTGTAAACTTTGATTTGATTTTGGTATAAACCTTAACCTGTTAAATCCTTATCTGAACCTAATTGATTTTGAACCTTTATTAAAACTACATATGAAACTGTTTAAGAAAAGCTATTTTAAAAAGAAGCGATACCACTTGAAATGGAAGTTACTAAAAGTTTGGAAGACCATTTTTATGAAAACTATTTTGTAATATCATTTCAATGAAAACCATTCTTAAAGATTGATATAAATGAACTTTTGACAGGAACTTCTGAAATGGATTATTGCTATAAACTTGTAATTGTTAACCTTTGATATACTCTTTTGGACTGTTGGAAATAAACCCTTTTAATCTGAACTTAAGCTTTGATATTAAACTTAATCTGATAAACTCTGATTTAAACCTTATTATCTTAATCTGAATTGTTGACATGACTCTTCTGCCATGAACCCTTAGATGTGACTCAGTTTATTATATGACATCTGACGTTGACCACAGTCTGATATCCGAGCCAATCACTAGGCATGAGGGTTTCATGTCCATGTCATTGATGCACCGATGGCATGACTCTAGGGCAGGAGAGTGATGACCTGTCCCGTCCCTGATTTATTTTATCTGGTGTGTTAAGGAGTTTCTGGCCACAGGGGGCGCATGGATGCATCCTAGTTCTGACTCTGTTATCTGTTATCTGTTTATGTTATATGTTTATTATTATATCTGGTGACTGATGGTGTGTGCGATACACATCTTTCACATATATCTGGGAGCTGATCACTCCGATTGGATACATGAGGTCACCCTTTATATTATCTGTTACTTGAGAGGTATCCCCTATGGATTATTATATGATTACTCTGTTATGATATTATCTGTTACCTCTTGGCTCGTGATGGATTTCTGTATTTCCCTAAACCTGGTTTGTACATTATCCCTTTCTCATTTCTTTTCTTTTACCCTTATTCCTTTCCTATTCTTTCACTTTAATTCAGTATCTGTATAATCTGTATTTCGGATTTGTTTCTGTATTGTTATCTGTTATTGTTTCTGTCATCTATATATCTGTTCACTGAGCTCTCGTAGCTCAGCCGCATTTCTTTTCCTGCGGCAGGTTTTAGTAGGAAGCTGGGAATGAGTGAGAGTGTACCTCTGGACTTAGAAGGCTTGGTAGCTATTCTGGACTAGAATTGGATGGAAGATATTATGTCTTAGAATTAGTTTTGAAAGTTTTCATTGTAACCTTGTAGATTCAGTATTTCATTTGTAATCCTTTGAGATTTTGTATTACTGTAGATGTATGCTCTGTTTTGATCTGATATGAACCCATTATTGTGATATCTTTACCCTTGTCGGGTTGGGGTGTTACAATTTATGGTATCAGAGACTCACAGGCTGTGACTCGTAATACATTTACCCTTCACCTGTGAAGTCTGGACCACTAAGTCTCCACTGTAGGCGCTCGTAGGACAACCTTTGAGAATTTGCTTTAGGATTTCCCTATAGGAACTTAAATTTTGACCAGTGAGGAATGGGTAGACTATAAGTCATTTTCTTAAGTATCTTGCTTCCGCACCACTCTGATTCGTGTCTTGCTTTTGGTTAAAATCACATTTGGAAATTTAGAGCTTATGCCTTGCACCACCTAAGAATTTAAAACCTAAATAAAATCTGAAGCATTGGAAATTGAGTAGTAATTATCTGACACTATTTGATCCTTGCTTTCAGATTCTGACTCCGACCTCTGAACCTTTTGTTAATCATATGATGCCTCTTCGGGCATTCTGAGAATCCCCATATCGATGATGTACTTGATACATTCTGTTATTTGTTTCTTGCTTCTGATAATCATCTATGAATCTTTTGACACTATTTAATTCCGTCTTAACCATTTCTGTTCCCATGAGAAGTCTTGTGGTGTTTAACCACGAGTATAAAAGGTTCTCCCTCTTATTCTGAATGGTAAAGATCTGCTTTGTCGATCCGTTTTCATTGATAATTAACCTTGATTTTCTCCTGATAAAAGATTAGTTGATTGATCATTCTATGGTGACGACTATCCTCCTATGTCTCACCTTCGGCATTTGAAACAATTTTGAACCGCTACCATGATTACCGACTGTTAAATTTTTGCTGCCACTACCTGATTTTGACCTTCACTCCGATCTATTTGATAAATAGTCTGATATCTTTCCGACCATCCCGAAGGCCGTTTAACCCTAATTTGGTTGACACCTTCTATAAATTCATTACCGTGCTGAATATAAATGTATCATCTGATACTATTTCTGTCTTGCAAATCCATACCACTCCTATTAGAATTCTGGTAATTTTTTTACCTTGGATATAGAAGTTGATTCCCTCCTTTGAATGATGAATCTTATTTGCTAATCAGTTTTTCTTTGGAAGGATTTGATGCAAATACCGTCTCTGTATGGAATTGTTAACTGAACTTATGATGCTGATATCCGACATTTAATACGTCTCACTTCTGACAGTTATATAATGTTCGTATTACCGATGATGTACACCTTACCTGTCACTTATGCTTAAAGCTAAACCAAAAACACCAACACCTTGAACTGTTCGCGTACCTATCCCCACACTATACTGAACCATGTACTTGACTCTGACATATGAACTATCCGTCTGGTTAAGTGACCATATACGTTCTGCGGATCTGTTTACTATTGATATACTTGATTTTGAAGATCTTTTGATTATTGATTGACTGGTTTTTTTCAGCTATCATAAACTACCGCATCTGAAATGTAACAATCTATTCCACCCTACTTTTGATATAATAACCTCTAACCGCTTAAATCTGTTAAGCTTAACCCTGTTATGGAAATATGTACCCTGACCTCATCTGATTATAAAATTCTCCTGTCACCCTATTAGTATCCACCCTTAGAAATTGTTGGCATTGAAAGTTTTGTTGTACAAATTTTCTGGCATTTTCTGATGAAACTCTTGGGTTTTCTCTCCTGTTGAGCAGAAAAATTGACTCTGAACCGATCTCAGTTAATGAACCATGATGCTGGAAAAGATGATGAGATATGTTTTTTCCACCTCAGTGTTTCCCTTAAATACCCCTATTAGTTTATGAGGAAGAAAGAGAAAAAATTTTGCGTCTGCATATCAACTATAGTAAACTTAACCGTAATCTCACTGTAATCACTTTTCATTTCCGAGTATAAATGATTAAATTATTCTATCCTTGTGAACTCTGTATCAGACAACCTCATTTAATGTTCGAAGGACTGAAGAAGCAACCAAAAGAACTCCTAAGAAGGGAGATGACTAACTGAGAACAACTCCCGTAAAGTAATTTAGTTTTATTTGTAAGGATTGGTGATGTGATTTAGATATGAAGTTTCCCTGAAGTGATTCATGAAAACTGTTTTCGTACTCATTGTGACCATTATGAGTCTTAAATAATGCCAATAGTATTGGCTAATAAGAATCATGTTTTCACGAGTATCTGGACAATTGTCATAGTATGACAGCATGTTTGTGCCCTGAGACGAACGAGGAAGCATGTAGACCATCTTCGTATTAAATAGAATGACCTTTGTTCTGGAAGAGCAGATGTGATTGGCGTTCAGAGATTGTAGCAGACACCACTACCAAGCATCCGAAGACGACAGCAATCTGAGTTGGTGAATTCCGAACTGTGCTAGTAGACCTGTCCAAGACTCACAGTCTTGCTTCTCTATTCATTTTAGTTGTACTAAGATGAATTGAGAGTAGAAGCAGACTTGAGAATGGAAACTGAGATCATGACCTTGAATAGAAGAAAATTTTGAAGCCAAAAAAATTCTGTGACGGGTGAAGCTATGGATGATGTGATTCACTTCCGCTCGACCTATTTAAAAATCTGTTACCTGATGATAAATCCTTTGAATGATTTAAGTTCTTTATCAGTAATTCCGCTCTGCGTTCATTCTGCGTATGTCGGATGATGGTTTTGTTATCTGAAATTTGACGAATGATGGATGATCTGATGTACCAAATTCTGATAGAAATTCTGGGACTTTCGTTAACTTTTCGAGTGATTCGTTTTCCTCTTAGTTAGGGTATTGGATTCTGATGACCTCTGAGACCGTAGGAAGGCTATGTGGATTAAGATAAGTTGTTCTACTCACGACTTGAGATAAAGTATGACCATCATGAGGGCATATTTATATGATGCCAGTATTATGACGTCTGGCCAACGTGATAATACTTACATCATATAACGTGCACTTGTTGTGGGCATAGGATATTTCGAGAGGTGCCTTAAAGCTATAGAAATTCTGATAACTGTTTGAGATTATCTGCATTAGTGAGACCTTATGTTCATCCTAATTTTACGCGTAATCTGCTTTCACCGTATTGCGAATTGATATGTCTGGATTCCCGTCACGCGTTTTGCTGACCTCTGTACATCTGATACTAATCTTAGCTTCTGTTATAGAACTTTCTGCCATTGATGTCATCGATAATCTATTTTCTGTATGTTCAAATCTGATCTGTCTAATCAAATTATGTGAACGGCATATCTGTCAAAATCCTATGTATTTCTTTGTCTCTTCCGAGAGAATCTGATTTCATCTATTATGTTGGGTATGTTATTCTTTTGATCTAGATTCAGTATATTATGTCTGTTCTGAGGATCTAAAACAATTTTGGAATCTACAAGTTCGAGTCATGAGAAACGAATCTTTCATATTTCTGTTCACCGTCAGTTGTGTTTCTGTTTCGTTTCGCCTCAATTCTCGTCTTAGTCTGTTATGTCTTTGTTTTGTTTTCTGCTCTCTTTTCCTTCTGCTTTCTGCAAATTTCGAGGACGAAATTTTTTGTTAGTGGGGAAGAAGTTGTAATACCTGAAATTCAGATAACCCGTAAAATGACCAAATTACCCCTGAAAGTATAAAACCTAATTAAATAACTTATAAATTCTGAAACAATTCCAAACACTTTTGAAAACGAACTATATCTGAAACGAACAAATTTCTGGGACAACGTTACATCATTTCGAATGTTCAAAAATTATTATACACATATACTTTATTTATTAAAAACCGAAATATGTATTACAAAGTAAATATAAGTATTAAATCTTTATATTAAGTTTTATGTGAAAATAAATTAAGGAAAGGTCAAATAAAATCAACCTAAATTATTTTGTGATTCTATTACCGACAATTTGATCTCAGCCCTTCTCCTAGGTCGGTTTCTATATCATATAACAAATCTTATTTCTTTTCTTCACAAAACCCTAATCGCATAAATCACAAAAACCACGACTGCTGATGCTACTTGTGTTCCTGCTGTTCGGTTCTTGATCAAGCCAAAGGGAGGTTCTTGTGTAGCTTTCATTGGTGATAGGACGTGCCTTGATCCCTGTTCGAAGAGAGTTTTGGTCCAGGTTCGTATCACACGTCTGGTCTCACAAAGAGGAGTGTTAGAGGCGAGTTAGTGTTTATGACTGGGTTTGGAGTCTCGTAGCACATTTGATGTTCGTGTGCATAGTTTTGGGTTCACTTCATATTGGTTGAGTTTCGGTTCGGGTTTACATCATGACAGAGTTGCTAGAGTCAAGTTACTAACCATGATGGTGTTCGAGTTTGGTGTTTGATCAGGTTAAGAGTGTGGTTTCGTTAAGGGTTCGCGAGTTTGCTAATTCTTGGTTTTCTTTTAGTTGCTTTGTTCGTTGGGATATGGTTAGATCTGTTCATATGTGGGCTGCGATTTTAGCTCATCATTGGTATAGGTGATCGTGTATGTTGTGCTTAGGATTCGGCTTCGCCTCGTTAAATTCTGCTGTGAGTATTCTGCTATTTCTGTCGAGGTATATCTAAACCTCTTAACACATGCGCTAACATTAGAACACTATGAATTGGATGAAAGTTTTATTCATGTGCATGGCATGACGTAAATATGATGGCAATATAAATTATATAAATTAGAGATATAATGACAAGTCAGTAAGTTAGTGTGTATTCAGTTTAGTTAAAAAGTTGGACTTTAGAAATGGATAAAAGTAAAGGATGTATATTAGTTTAAAAAAAAAATATAATATGATGGAACCTAAATCTAAATGTTTTGTGATAGGGGATATGGAAATGCGAATGGGTACTTAGGCATAACTATAACCTGGTCTAATATATGGAATATGAAAACCATATGTAGATTTCATTTTGTTTTGATCAGTATCATGTTTAGCCTAAACCTAGTTACTTGGCTCGTTAAAATAATAAAGTCGTGCACTAAAATTTCGTGTTGAGTGCGTGGTGTTTCAAGCCTAAATAAAACTACAATTTATACAATTAACCTTAAACTTTGATATTAATCATGTTAATCCTAAACTATGATAGGTGGTCACATTAAATCCTAATTTGACTAATTAGGGATTTTAACCTTAAATACCAAATAAGGAAAGTTACTAAAAATGGAAAGTCGACTAAAATAAGTAATTTGAATTAAATAACATATTAATAATAAGACGATCATGAATTCATGTAGATTCGCTGAAGAAGGAGTTTGCTTCCGATCTTTATGTTTCTATTGTGTTTTCACTTGCGGTCTAAGGTACAGATATTTTGCCCTTTTCAGTAAGGGTTTTTCATCCCCTTTTTCTTTCAGTCTTCATTTTCTTTATTAGGATCTCCGATACCACTGCTATGTTCCCTTCTGTTGTAAATCTTTGTTGTGATCTGTTTGTCTTGAACCTTTTTGTTTGAACTTCTGCTATGATTCTTTTATTCTGAACCTATTTCCTGAACTCTGATTGATCTCTTGTTCTGAACCCTGAATTTGTGAATCTTGATTGAACCTGATCTGTGAACCTTATTCTGAACCTTAACCTGATATATCTGTTGTAAACTTTGATTTGATTTTGGTATAAACCTTAACCTGTTAAATCCTTATCTGAACCTAATTGATTTTGAACCTTTATTAAAACTACATATGAAACTGTTTAAGAAAAGCTATTTTAAAAAGAAGCGATACCACTTGAAATGGAAGTTACTAAAATTTTGGAAGACCATTTTTATGAAAACTATTTTGTAATATCATTTCAATGAAAACCATTCTTAAAGGATTGATTTAAATGAACTTTTGACAGGAACTTCTGAAATGGATTATTGCTATAAACTTGTAATTGTTAACCTTTGATATACTCTTTTGGACTATTGGAAATAAACCCTTTTAATCTGAACTTAAGCTTTGATATTAAACTTAATCTGATAAACTCTGATTTAAACCTTATTATCTTAATCTGAATTGTTGACATGACTCTTCTGCCATGAACCCTTAGATGTGACTCAGTTTATTATATGACATCTGACGTTGACCACAGTCTGATATCCGAGCCAATCACTAGGCATGAGGGTTTCATGTCCATGTCATTGATGCACCGATGGCATGACTCTAGGGCAGGAGAGTGATGACCTGTCCCGTCCCTGATTTATTTTATCTGGTGTGTTAAGGAGTTTCTGGCCACAGGGGGCGCATGGATGCATCCTAGTTCTGACTCTGTTATCTGTTATCTGTTTATGTTATATGTTTATTATTATATCTGGTGACTGATGGTGTGTGCGATACACGTCTTTCACATATATCTGGGAGCTGATCACTCCGATTGGATACATGAGGTCACCCTTTATATTATCTGTTACTTGAGAGGTATCCCCTATGGATTATTATATGATTACTCTGTTATGATATTATCTGTTACCTCTTGGCTCGTGATGGATTTCTGTATTTCCCTAAACCTGGTTTGTACATTATCCCTTTCTCATTTCTTTTCTTTTACCCTTATTCCTTTCCTATTCTTTCACTTTAATTCAGTATCTGTATAATCTGTATTTCGGATTTGTTTCTGTATTGTTATCTGTTATTGTTTCTGTCATCTATATATCTGTTCACTGAGCTCTCGTAGCTCAGCCGCATTTCTTTTCCTGCGGCAGGTTTTAGTAGGAAGCTGGGAATGAGTGAGAGTGTACCTCTGGACTTAGAAGGCTTGGTAGCTATTCTGGACTAGAATTGGATGGAAGATATTATGTCTTAGAATTAGTTTTGAAAGTTTTCATTGTAACCTTGTAGATTCAGTATTTCATTTGTAATCCTTTGAGATTTTGTATTACTGTAGATGTATGCTCTGTTTTGATCTGATATGAACCCATTATTGTGATATCTTTACCCTTGTCGGGTTGGGGTGTTACACACATGATACAAACGTGCCTCCATTGGAAGAAATATATCCTGATACTGATGATGATGTACTTGGTGCAGAGGCTGACATAACCAATATGGAAGATGAAGTTCCTGTCAGTCATATTCCAACTACCAGAATTCACAAGAATCATCCTAAGGAACAAATCATTGGAGAGCCACAATCTTCTGTTCAAACAAGAAACATGACAAAAGGTTTGAAGGAACAAAGTTTCTTTGCCAGATCCCTTCATCAAAGAAACAGTCACAGAGACCTTCAAAACTTTTTGTTTGCTTGTTTTCTATCACAAATAGAACCCAAGAATGCACATAAAGCATTACATGATCCAAGTTGGGTGGAGGCTATGCAAGAAGAGCTTTTACAATTCAAGCTTCAAGAAGTTTGGACTCTGGTTGATTTGCCTAATGGGAAGAGGGCAATTGGTACTAAATGGGTTTTCAGATGCAAAAAGGATGAAAGAGGTATTGTGATTAGAAACAAGGCAAGGTTAGTAGCTCAGGGATACACTCAAGAAGAAGGCATTGATTATGATGAAGTATTTGCTCTAGTTGCAAGAATTGAAGCTATAAGGTTATTCTTGGCTTATACGTCATACAAAGACATTGTATTGTATCAAATGGATGTGAAGAGTACTTTTCTATATGGGACAATCATGAAGAGGTTTATGTCTCTCAACCACCTGGTTTTGAAGATCCAAATTTTCCTGACAAGGTTTACAAGGTGGAGAAAGCACTTTATGGTTTACATCAAGCTCCTAGATCTTGTTATGACACATTGTCAAAATATCTGTTGAACAATGGTTTTAGTAGAGGAAAGATTGACAAAACTTTGTTTATCAGAAGACACAAAGATGATATCTTGTTAGTTCAAGTTTATGTTAATGATATTATCTTTGGATCAACAAACAAGGTGTTATGTGTTGAATTTGAGAAGCCAATGCATGAAAGATTTTAGATGAGTTCCATGGGTGAACTCACATTCTTCTTACGGTTACAAGTCAAGGAAAAGAAGGATGACATATTTATCAGTAAAGATAAGTATGTAGCTGAAATTTTAAAGAAGTTTGGGTTTACTAATGTGATGCCTGCAAAGACAACAATGGAAACTTCCACGCCCCTGCTCAAAGATGAAGATGATGAAGAAGCTGATGTCCATTTATACAGATCAATGATTGGCTCATTGATGTATCTTACAGCTTTAAGATCTGACATTATGTTTGAAGTGTGTGCATGTGCCAGATATCAAGCTACACCAAAAGCTTCACATCTTAATGCTGTGAAGAGAATTTTTAGATACTTGAAAGGTCATCCTAAATTGGGCCTTTGGTATCCAAAAGATTCACCTTTTTATTTGGTTGCATACACTGATAGTGAATATGCTGGAGCTAGCTTGGATAGAAAATCAACAACAGGAGACTGTCTATTTCTAGGAAGTAGGTTGATTTCATGGCAGTGTAAGAAACAAACTGTGGTTGCAAATTCCATAATAGAAGTTGAGTATGTGGCTGCTTCAAGTTGTTGTGGACAAGTTCTCTGGATTTAAAATCAATTTCTGGATTATGGGTACAATTTTATGCAGACAAAAATATATATTGATAATAGCAGTACTATGTGCATTATAAGAAATCCTGTTTATCACTCAAAAACAAAACATATTGAGATAAGACATCATTTTATAAGAGATTGTTATGAAAAGAAGTTAATTCAAATTGTTAAAAATCATACTGATAATAATGTTGCAGATTTGCTCACAAAAGCTTTTGATGTGGGTAGATTTCAATTTTCAGTTGTCAGTATTGGAATAATAAATCTTTGAAAATTCTTATCTCTTTGTGTTTTTGTAACGTTTTGTTAGGATTAGTACTGTTATTAGGTCAATAAATTATTTCTGCTGCTAAGTATACTTAGTGTTGCTAGTTTACTTAAAACTGTTGTGTTAATGCTGCCAGTTATACTTAGTACTGCTAAGTTTAATTGATGATATGATTATTGTAAATTGTGTTATGTTTGTGGTTTTGTGTTTTTGGGACTATTCTTTTGCAGGATAAGTTGAGAAAAGTGCTGGAGTGCTGATTAATAAGCTGTTAGGAGTGGAAATTGAGTTCATGTTGTTAGGCATAAGTTAGTGCTGCTAAAGCCTAACTTAGTGCTGCTAGGTTTCTGCTGCTATGTTTGAGAGTACAGGGTACTGTTTTAGAAATATGAACGATTAGCAATTTATATCCTTTATTCATTCACACAAGTGTTTTTATCCGATCAAAACTCTCTCAAACATAAACCCTAACTCTTTTTTATCCATTAATTGTAAATCTCAGCAAAACCCTACAAAATTTTTCATAATTCACAATGTCGACTCTGTCTTTTGCAGATCAACATAACATGATTGCATTTTTGCAAAAACCCAAAGAAAGTGAAGGTTTTTCTTAAATCATTGATTTTCTTAATGCTACTCATATTAAGTATGCATTAACAGTAAAACCTACCATATATATTTCCAACATCAAACAGTTTTGGGCTACTGCTAAGGTCAAAACTATTGATGGGAAAACATAGATACATGCCCTTGTGGATGGGCAGAGGATTCTTATTACTGAGACATTTGTTAGAGAAGTTTTTCATCTAGCAGATGTTAATGGAATTGAGAATCTTCTAAACTCTATAATTTTTGAAAACCTTGCACTGATGGGGTATGAAAGGCAAAGTAATTCTTTAAAATTTTCAAAAGGTGCCTTCTCTCCACAGTGGAAATTCTTAATACACACTATCTTACAGTGTCTTATTCCAAAGACAACGGGTTGGAATGAGTTCAGTAGTAATATGGCTTCTGCCATTATCTGCTTAGCTAAAAATCAAAAATTCAATTTTTCAAAATTAATTTTTGATAGTGTGGTTAAGGGGTTGGATAGTTCTTCGAACAAATATTACTTATACACAAGATTTTTGCAACTTCTTATGGACAAACAATTTACAAATAAAAAGGTTCATAACAAGGTTTATCCTGCTCTCTCTCATACTAAAAAGATTTTTGCTAACATGAAGAGAGAGGCAAAGGACTTTTCAGGCATAGTACCACCATTGTTTCAAACAATGTTAGAACTAGATCAAATTTAGGGTGAAGGTTCAGCAATCCCAGCTGATACCCAACACACACCCATAATTTTACCATCTACATCTCAACCTCAAAAGACCTATACCCGTAGGTTCACCAAAAAGGGCACTCAGCTACCTCAGGCTGGTGCTAGTATGGATGTAGATGAGGCTGTTCATAAGGAGAGGGTCACAATTTAGAAAGGGCTGCCACTACTGCTGCTAGCGTAGATGCAGAGCAGGGCAGTGGTAATATAAGTAATACCCAATCTAAGGCAACTTCTAATGAATCAAGCTCCAATGGAACTGATTCAGGTGAAGGTCCCAGCCAAATGGAAAACATGGGGGGTGTAGATGCTCAGGCTAGGTCTGAGGCTATGCCTAACTCACCCAATGATGCACCACTCGGGAGAGGTAACACACTTCGAAGTGCTAAGGGTAGTCTTGAACTGATTGATGGTTAATTGTACCAACTTGTCACAACAGGTTCTTGACCTTCAACAAACAGCTGCTTCTCAAGGTGATGAAATTAAAATGTTGAAGAGAAGAGTTAGGTTTCTAGAAGGGGTATAGAGGTCAAGAAATCACAAACTTCAAAGATTAAAAAAGGTGGGTACTACTCAAAGGGTTGCTTCTTCTGAGAATGATAGTTTAAGGGAGGATGCCTCCAAACAGGGGAGGAGTGGTAGCATGGGTTTAGGGGAGGAGACTCAGATGGATGAGCAGGTTGAAAGTGATGTGTTTGTTGTTAATGCTGCTGATCTTAAAGTTGCTACTTATAAGGTTAATATTGCTAGTGAGCAAGTTAATGCTGCTAGTGAAAAAGTTTCAGCTGCTGGGTCAGAAGTTAATGTTGTTGCTTTAGAAGTTAATGCTGTTGTTGCTGAGACAGCTGAACTTAATGATGAAACCATCTTAGCTAAGGTTCTTACTGATCTCAAGAAGATTCCTCTATAAATAAAAAAAAAGTTTAAGACCTAAAGCTAAAGGTATGACTATTAAAGAACCATCTGCAACAACAACACAAACAACACAATTACAACCACCACAACAGGGAAAAGGTAAAGCTATTATGATAGAAGAGCCTGTGGTGAAACCTTTATCAAGGAAGAAGCAAGAATTAAAAGATGCAGAGTTTGCTAGAAAGCTTCCGCAAGAAGAGGATGAAGAAGAAAGACTAAGACTCCAAAATGTTCAAGAAGAAGAACAAGCTACTCTTACAGAGATTAACTCATGGGATGACATCCAAGCTATGTGAAGCTGATCACATGGTAGCTGTAACCACCGGTAAATTTCCAATTGTATTAATATTCTAACGAAAGAATACTTATCCATTTCTCCGTCTATTTTTTTTAAAGATTAAACGTTATCAGTTTATCTAATCACAACAACTAACTAATGTGACGTAACTGACATTCTTAATAAACATGCTCATACGACACCAACGTGCCTTATATTTATTAAAAATAAACATTCTTTATATGTCAAGTATAAAAGATTGCAACTCTTAGTTGCCACTTTACGTTATTTCGTTAACACACGACTATTAGACGTTTAAACTAAACGTTTGCTATCTATTAAAGTTCTCACAAGACCCCTAAAGTGCACTATAACCCCTAAAGTGCACTATAACCCCTAAAGTGCACTGAGGACCCCTAAAGTGCAAACCCTAAAGAACAAAACCCTAAAGCTAATGTACAAGCTCTTAAACCTAACCTTTACCTTTATTTCCCGTTACAAGCCCTAAATTAACAATTCTATGATTTTATGTAACAAAATCACAAACCTTAATTAATATGTACATGATTTTTATAGAAATGTACAAGTCTCTCAAGCACATGTACAAGTCCTTATTGCATGAAAACTAATTATTAATATAAAATCTATTATAAACCTTGGTGTACTCCCTTTAAAACACACAATACAAGTTCCTTATGCACAAGCCTTAAGTAAGATTTTCTTATATTTTATAAACACTAAGTACAACACCCTAGTGCCTATGGTACAAGTGCTTATTGCATAAAATTTAAAAACTATACTTTTATTATACCTAAGCCTAACTAAACTTATATAAACTTAACAAAACCTAACCAAGGACTCAAAATAAGTTTCCTACATCTCTAAACTTCATGTACAACATCAACTAGCCTAAGGTATAAGTACCTTAAGCCCTAATCGATCCCTTTTGTTTTTCCTAGTTTGAATGAAACCAAAACCATTTCAAACTTAGTCCTAAACTAACTAGACCTTGTGTGATCACAAACTAAGCCACATTGCCTTGTCTTCTAGAACCTCCACTCTTGTGGCTATGGAACCGACCAAGTATACACCATGGTGTCCACTTTCTAACCATTCGAACTAAGCTTATTCCTTGTGGCTGCAAGTCGTACAAGCATGCACCATGTCTCTTCCATTCGTAACACACCATTACAAGTGGCTAGAAACATTGAATGAAACCCTAATTCATTGGCCTATATAAATTGACTAAACATGAACGTTTCATCTCATCCCTTGTTTTCTAACACAAACTACCTACACACACACTTACCTACTGTAACTTGGGTCCAAGAGAAGCTTATGCAAGAGTTTGAAGCGTTGGAAAGCTTTGTGTATCACTTTGGAAATTATTTTGATCATAAACACCTTTATCGAGTTTTATAAGATTGTAAGTTCCCTAAAGCCCTTTTAAACTCCTTTATACTTTTATTATCATTTATATATGATATCAACTAAGTATCAAGTGAAAGACAAGACCAAAAACCATTTTTCATTTTCTTTTTCTGTTTAACGAGAGCACAAACAAACCATCTCTTATTGTATTATTTTGTCTAAGCTTTAAGTCACCCTATTTCATTGAATTATTTATCCCATATGATAACACCTATAAATTAAATGATTAAGCCATCTTATTAAGCACATATCCAAGTTTATAAAACCATGAAAACGTACGCCAAAAACCCTCAAGGCCTCGGCCAAACTTCTTTCTTTTCTTGGTGTCGCAACTAAAAACCAAACGCATCCTTTTATGGGCTTTAGGCCCATAAGCCACTTTTATAAGCTAATAAGCTCCAAAAAGCTTATTCTCAACATAAAACAGCTTATTAAGATAAGCCATAGCAAGCCACAAGTTGTTTGCAAAATTTCGAATTAATTTATTTCTTTTTCTTTTATCGCAAAACCATCCAAACGCCCCACTTTGACAATTATTTTAACCTATAAGCAACACGCTATAATTTAAACCCTTTGGCCATCTTAAAGAGCACCAAGCAAAGATTTCAAAACGCCAAAAACTTTGTTAAAAGCTCTTAATGCCTCGTTTATTTTTTGCTTTCTTTTTGGTGTCTCGCAACATAAAACAAACGCACCCTTATTTGGATTTTTAAAGCCCAAAAGCTAATTTATAATCCCATAAGATCTTAACAACTTATTTATAACTTAAGATAACTTATAGTAATAAGCCGTAGCGTGCCATGCCTTTTTCTAAGCTAAAAACAACATCATTTTGTAATAAGGACTATCTTTGCAATCGACATAAAGCGTCAAGGACCAAAACTGTCCAAACTCTAGGACCATTAATAAATGAAAAAAAGCTTTGAGAGTCGTTTTGTCAAAACTCTAAACAGGGAATTAATATAAAACTTTAGTAGTGTAAAAGTGTAAATTTTATAAAACAAGGACTTGTTTTGAACACGAATTATAACCAGGGGTATAAACTGTCATATTTGAAACTATAAGGGTATAAAGTGTAACACTTTTATATTATTTCAGAAATATACTTCTAACTCATTTTAACTCGGTTATTGTAAAAACTCACATACGAGATGTTTATATTTCACAATCGATCAATCGAACATTAAGGATAAACTATGATAAATATAATTCATCATCCGATAACTTTTGGAGGAACTTGAAAATTATAAATCTTATCATTTATATTTATCTCAATGATACACGCTATATTAAACTCACCCAAAGACTCAACACATAATTACCAACAAAACACATGTTGTACGACTAATATAACACTGCACTTTATTTAATAAATACTTGAACATAAACAAACATACTGAGACTTGACATATCCACTTAGGTCACATGACGGAGCCATCTATTCTCAAAACTTGAGTAGTTATCAATTCAGATTACTGTATCACCCAGGTGAGTCATAGCCCCCTCTTTTCTTATTTTGAACTCTTTGGGGGAGATATATGCTCGTTTTACTTACAAATCTTTCTCGTTATTCATAAACATTCTACTCGATTTATGAAACACACTATTTGTTTACTGAAGCTTATTACATGTTGAACATAAGTACTTTCTGTATGCTATTTTGATTGTTATTGCCTAAGACCCACTATTGCCACTAAAAGTCCCTCATATCATGAGTCATTAATCACTTGCGAGTGAACGCGAATATTATGAATAGATCTATTGGAGGTTGACAGCCCATTTATGTTAGCCGGTGTTACACCCCGTGCCCGCTTAGACCAAAAATTAAAACTTTTTACCCAAAAACGCTTGACTTTTATGGACATCCGGTCACTCTTTTGACAACTGACAAAAATATATATACATTCAGCCCTTGAGACTATTTTTAAATGAAATTAGACTCAATTACCTTCAAAATGACGGGTGGCACGACCCGTGACGACTTACGGTTTAAAAGATACGATTTTTCAAAGTTTACCAAAATTTGCTGAAAAATCTGAACCGCCGGATGAGATTTCCCAGCCGCCGGTTCAGGGCCCAAAACCGGTCTGAACCGCGGCAGTTCAGACCAGTTGTTCGCCTATAATTAGTTTCAAAATCCCGTCTTGGAAACCAGACCTCCCGAACTCGTTATCGAACCAAACTTTCCAGATTTACTTAGTATATCAATGGGCTCATCTTCATACAAAAACATATACCGAATGACTTCCCGAAAGGGTACTTTACAAATGAGACGGGTTATGCAAATAACCCATCTTGACCCATTTTCACTACAAACAACCCATACGACTTCCGTTTTACACCAAACTTGACAAACATCAATAACTTAACATATCAAACATATTCCAACGACGCTTGACCCGTTTACTACCCAAAATGAGTATATTTACAACTAAACCAAGCGCCCCTTTAACTTTACTCATAAATGCTTAAACACACTTTGACTCATCGTTAGACTCCCAAATCGTTATGACTTCTTCGACATACATATTGACACCCGACTTTACTTTATAAATCAATAAAAGACTCTCGGGGTACAACCTTGACACTTGAGCTCGGTATTCTATACTAAGCTCCTAATTTCAATCTTTCTATCAATCCGCTTCCAAATCCTTAGGCTATAGTCCAAGTACTTCCATTCCGCCGCACATAAACCTACAAAAAACATTGACAACTAAAAGAATAAGCTTACGCTTAGTAAGTAACCCGACATAAAACATATCTCATACACATATATCCACATAAGCATCATAATCACATAAAAGCCTCTAGCTACGCCATACCACTCATATCATACACAACTTCATAACATAATTACATCCCTTCATCACAACCATAATCAACAACATACCTTAACTAGTCCAAATCCAACAAGCTAACATACCCTTAGTCAAGATCACTAGCCATCCATCCTTAGCTTACAACCATTCTAGATCCAACTCTTATATTCTTATACAACCACAATACATACATGATAAATACACATATAATACATGTTTTAGGGAGAGTTACATACCTTCAATCCAAGCTAACTATCACATCATTATTTCACCACCATCATCATCATCCTCACTAGTCACCATCATCACATCATCACCATCATTTTTTCTACTTCATAATCATCATACATAAATACTTAACAACACATAATCAAATATCTATAACTACTAACATACCTTTTTCATACATGGTCATCATATGATCATATTTGATCATATGATGAACACCCTTTTACTTACTAACTAACCCACACAAACTTACCTCATAATCACTATAACCCATTAATTATCTTGAAACCATCATTTACCCATTTCCCCAAATTAGGTACACAAACCCTAATTCATAAATCATCAATTCAACATGATTGAAGTTACTTACTTGCACAAGGATCATCACTACGGTTGAATTCTTGATCTTGGACTTAACCTCTACACTTGATCATCAATACTTGCATTTTTCCCTCTTCTTTTTCTCCTCCAAGAACCGGCCTCCAACTCTCTCTCTAAATAATGGTAAAATGTCTAGAATGTCCTGGATTTATCTAGCTATATTGCATCTTTGGCAATATGGCATAAATAGTCCCTTAAGTCCCGTTTTTCCTACTTTGGCCACAACCAACTTATAACATATTTGACTTATGACAAATTAAGCCCTTGAAGTCCATTTCCTATCTATTTGAGGCACCTAATACTTCCCATAACTTTATAACACATATTTTAACTATCACTTGACTATCGGGTTTGACTTTTCACGTAACTTTGTTGACCAACCAATCACATAAAGTCCTTAGCATATTCCATCTAGGGTGGGGCCTACTCGTAACCGGGATACGGGTCTAATAATTCTGCCCCCCTTATTTAGATTTCGTCCCCGAAATCTATCATTCATTACTAACCTACACTTAGTCTCATAACTCATCTCATTCCTAGCACCTTAATTCCTAGTTTATTTAGTGCAACGATCTAAGTGATCTTGCAACTCTATGCATACTATAACATATCACATATCCTTAACCCTCATTACTTCCCGTTTACTTCTATACCATACAACTCTTGCTTAGATTTCACATAATACAAGACATACTTATTACAACTAATCATCATTCTAATCTGCCCTATTACCATTACATTACCATCTCACTTGCTTTATCCTCTATGTAGGGTATTCACAATACAAGAATCACTAGTTTGAGGCTTGTTTGGATCGAATAGAAGAAAACTTAGAGTGAGAAAGTGGGAGCCTTTTAGAGAGAGAAAGTAACTTGTAATCTATTAGCTTGAAAGGTCCAACCCTTCCCATGGGTGGGAAGGGAGTATTTATACTATTACATAATATGTCCCTAGTGGACTGTGGAGCGAGCTGACAGAGGGTAAAGACCCGACCCACTCCACAATACTAATTAATAACTAAACTACTAATAATATTACTGATAATCCTATGAGCCATGATGATCTAATAAGTACTCGGGGTGACCGAGTCTTCAGATGAATATTCATATTCCTAACAATCTCCCCCTAAGGGAGGTCACCCCAGAAGCAATGTTCTGAATTTCAGCACTTCTTCCTTGAATCTTGACATCATAGCTCGTAATCCATGATTCTTCAATATCATAGATCATTGTGCAGCAGCAAATCTTAAGATGACTTTTTCTTTTGTCTTGGATGATCTTTGTTGATTCTTTGGAGTTATCATCCCACTTGAGTCTCCAAGTCATCTTTCAGTAGTAAATCTCCATGTGATGAAGTATGCTTAGAGTTGACATGCTCACACGATATGGAGTCATGATCTTCAGCATCAGAGTTAGCAGAAGCTGTGTTGAAGGTCTTTTGGGGTGATCATGACTTCTTTGATGATGATGTGGTGTGAACATGTGGTGATGGATTGGCATCTTTTCTGCAACCAGCTACAACAGCAACCAGCTACAGCGTTCCACAGCAACAACCGCCAGATATTCCTGCATACGACAGTTAGCAATAAAACGTCCGGTACTTACAAGTTCGGACTTCGAGATTGTTAACAGCATAGTGTGAAAACTCTCTCTAATCCTTACCAAGACCGTTCCTAATCGAAAACCCACAGAGGGCTTTTTAAGATCAAACCGTAGCACATCAACGATTAGGTGAGTCGCTGGAGATCACTCCACGACTGTAGACCGTTAGAAACTGTCGTGACCACTAAGCGTAATCCATAAAGAATTACCGAAGTGACCTGCTTTCAGGGCTGTTTGATGTTGACCCTGGCAGGAATTTCCATTCAATCATTGAGAATTACATTTGTAAATTCCCTCATGAATGTTCTGGCAGATTGCTAAGATCTGCGTAGGACTCATAAGTTTACAACTGGTGTCCTTAATGTTGAACAACCAGTGTAGAAATAATTCGTGTCCCTATGAGATCTTATTATGCATCTCGTGGCTCTAGACTCTATAGTGCGTTTTGATTTAGTGAGCGGAGGCTGGAGAGCACTGCCACCTTTTCAATATCATCTAACTCGGAGTGAGAGAGACGATAGGAATGTATTGAACTCCGTGACAATTGAAACAAGAATCCTTTGAGGGACCTTGAGTGGCTAGGGAGGGTTGTGCAGCGTATCACTGGGTCCATGATACTTTGTCTTCAATGCCAGCAATCAACTAAGTGATTCTGACAGCATATGTATTGACCCGGTTTCTGCCTAAGTTGTAAGGAGGGCTATTTCTTTTCACCCTTTATCTTTACAATTCTTTTTCATTCTTCAACCCCTTCAGTGCTTACCGAGACTTCATAACTAGCACCTTGTTGGGTTTGTTCCAGTACTAGCTCCATCTCAGTCGGCACTTTTCCCTTATCCACTTTTCTCCTTTTTAATCATGCCTAAGGACTTCTACACTAACTAGTGGATTATCCCTGGGTAGATCCCTCCGGCTCTGGCGGGATCATGGGAACTTGAACCTAACCTAACCATCCTTATAACTCCATGCGTTAATTAAAAATGGTCGGTCTTTGATATTCATCCATGATTGCCAAACCAAATCCTTGAAAAATCTCTCAAAGTGTTCATGATTTTGAAACACATTTTTGCAAACACTTGAGAGTTTTATATTTTTCAAATGCTCCCCCTCAACATGTGCTCGAGTGATAGTTTTATAAATTTGCACATGTTAGGTAGAGCTTGCACTTTTTGAATTGATCCACTTTCAGTGAACATGACCGATTCGAGACACGCTTACATCACTGGTTAGACCAGCTTGAAATTATTACCCGTCCTGGTCAAGTCCACAGAAAGTTTCTCGAAATGGTACACTCTACTCAGATACGTCTTTTTCGAGACACGCTTACATCACTGGTTAGACCAGCTTGAAATTATTACCCGGCCAAGACGTATCCTTTCGATTGATGACAGTTCAAGTTTCATCAATTCATTGGTGAAGTCTGAGCCTTGCTCACATAAGATGCCAAAATCCTTTGTTTTGTAAAACCATTTGCTCCCCCTCAATATGTGCATCGATATACGAAAGATTTTAGCACATATGGAAGAGCTTGCTTTTATGACCAAAACGTTTTGCTCCCCCTCAATATGTGCCTTGATGTGCAAAATGGTTTAGCACATACTGGAGAGCCTACATTAACTTCCAAATCATCACATTTTATCAGAATTTCCTATTTAAATCACATTCTCTCCCCCGATCAAAAATTTCAAACCATTTGAGATTTGTGATCCTAATTGATTTAAATACATTTAGAAAAATTTGGGAGAAAAATTGTGGACAGGTTAAAATGTATTCTGATTTAGAAGCATACTATGCTTCCCTTGAAACACCAAGAGAGTGTCACTGCTGATGTTGCACAAATTTGGCAAGGTGTCGGAAATTTGAAAAATTTAAATCAATTAACCACCTTGTGTAACATCAAGACTCTCTTGAAGAATCAAACAAGATAAAGAGTCTGATGTAAAGAAGACTTCTCTTCTTATACACGAAATGACGCACTGAAACGTACATCAAGACGGGAGAACATGGATATAGAGTAATCCATGCCCAGGTGAACCTCACCCGGTTGGAGGAACAGCTATCTTTTTGGCGACATGCTTTCCCCAGTGTATAGTGCGGGTTGCAGTATGAAGTAACTGCAAGCCATTAAGACATGTTTTAACTGATTAGTATAACTTCTGCTCGAGCTTCATTTAAGAATCCGTGCCATTGTTGAATGACATTTCTAGATACGTAAATGTTATCGATAAACAGAAGACATGCCTAGGTAGAACTATTTTTGGTATTTTCTGATTTTTCAATTTTTATGGTTTTTATAGGTTTTATATTTTTGTATTTTTCTTTTTGATTTAAGATATATACAACTATGTACAAGGATATAAGAAGACAATCCTTTACTCCTCCTTTTCTTCCTGAAGACACTTGAGGGTTTCAGGAGTCATGCTTTTCATGCCAAGGCGTGGGAGAATAAACTGAAACCTTTCTCTTGGGAGGGCCTTGGTGAAGATGTCAGCTAACTGAAACTCTGTCCTCATGAAGTATAGTTCCACAATTCCTTTTTCCACCTGTTCCCTGATGAAGTGATGCCTGATGTCGATGTGTTTTGACCTGGAGTGCTGAACATTGTTACAACAAAGAGCAATGGCGCTTTTGTTGTCACAATATAGGGGAATTTTGTTGTATGAGAATCCATAGTCCGAAAGCTGTGATCGCATCCAAAGGATTTGTGCACAACATGCAGACATAGCAATGTACTCCGCTTCAGTAGATGATATGGAAGTACTCATCTGCTTCTTAGAAGACCAACTAACCAACTTTTCCCCTAAAAATTGAGCTCCTCCTGAAGTACTTCGACGAGTGTCTTGACATCCCGCATGATCTGCATCTGCGTAAGCCGTTAACTCCATTGCAGTGTCCTTAGGATACCAAAGACCCATATGAACCATGCCTTGAAGATATCGGAAGATCCGTTTTACTGCTTCAACATGCTTCTTGGTTGGTCTGGATTGATACCGAGCGCACATACACACAGCAAACAGAAGATCTGGTCTGCTAGCCGTGATGTACATCAAAGATCCAATCATGCTTCGATATTGCGTTATATCCACTGGAATCCCTGAAGGGTCTTCATCCAGCTTCGTTCTATCAACCATGGGAGTGTCAACAGGTTCACTTGAATGAAATCCAAACTTTTTCAAGATCTGATTGGCGTATTTGGATTGATTAATGAATATGCCACCGGGACTTTGAGAGACTTGTAATCCTAAGAAGAATGACATTTGTCCCATCATAGACATTTGGAACTTGGAATTCATCTCTTTTGAAAAACTATCACATTCACTAGGATCTGTTGAAGCAAAGATGATATCATCTACATATATCTGAACTAGTAGTAGATGGTTTCTTGACTTCCTGGTGAATAGTGTAGGATCAACAACACCTTTGGAGAATCCGTTCACTAGGAGGAACTTGGACAATGAATCGTACCATGCCCTTGGCGCCTGTTTTAACCCATAAAGAGCCTTCTTCAAGCGGTAAACATGAGTAGGATGTTCAGTATCCACGAATCCTTCTGGTTGACTCACATAAACTTCTTCCTTTAAGTCGCCATTCAAGAATGCCATTTTGACATCCATTTGGTAGACTATCATATTTCGACTAGCAGCATTTGCCAGGAAGATTCTTATAGCTTCAATTCTAGCAACCGGAGCAAACGATTCTTCAAAATCAATGCCCTCTTCTTGTCTGAACCCTTTAGCAACTAGCCGTGCCTTGTTCTTTAATACATCACCATACTCATCAAGCTTCACTTTGAAGATCCACTTTAAAGCAATGATCATTGCAAGCTCTGGAGGAGTCACTAATTCCCATACTTCAAGTCGATCAAATTCATGGATTTCATCTTGCATAGCCTGGAACCAGCAATCTTTAGTCATTGCTTCTTTGGCATCTTTTGGTTCGACTTTGGACAGTACGGAATTGAAGAAACACCATAGTGCATCAGTGGCTAGTTGATTTCGTGTGGATACTGGACGTGAAGGATTGCCTATGATGTTGTCGATTGGATGATTACTGGTCAATTTCCTGAGATGGTCGTGAGGTTGTGGGTTATGAACAGACGTAGCCGTGCTGTGTCCTTCAAGTGAAGATGTGTCTGATGAATGTTCAGGAGCAAATATGTTTTCAAAAGGAGCCTCATCAACAGGAGCAAAAGGATTAACTTCTAAAGAATGATTATCTGAAGATTCTTGCATTACTGGAGAAGATTGAGCGTTTGATGACGAAGGCGATTGACTGGCCGCTGGAGCATTGTGACTGACTGTTACTGAATCTGTAGGGCCTTCTGAACCTTGTGGGGCTTGAACCTCGGTCATAGGAAGTATAGCAGGTTCACTCGGGATGATTCCATTCGTTGGCTCAAAGTATTCATCAAACATAGGATCGAATAACTTCTTCAACTCCTCACAAGTAGGTGGCACATAAGAATCTGCAGGCGTGGAATTCTGTACAAGTCCTGAACTAATGGGTCCAGGAGACAAAAGGTTAAGATCGGGTCCAGGACTAATCTGTCCTGAAGCAGGTTGCTCACTCAGCTCATCGAACGTAACGTGAATGGTTTCCATGATTTTACGGGTTCTCTTGTTGTAGATTCGATACCCTTTACTGTCTGGTGCGTATCCAACAAAAGTACCTACATCTGCTTTAGCTCTTAACTTTCCCAAATCTTTACTATCGTTGGTAGGGTAGCAAAGTGCACCAAACACACGGAGAAAGGAAAGATCTGGTTTCTTGTTATGAATTAACTCGAAGGGAGTCTTCTCATGAACTGGATGAATTAGGGATCGGTTTTGAGTGTAACATGCTGTTGCAATAGCCTCTGCCCAGAGAAACATCGGTGTCTTTGAAAATATAAGCATAGTTCTTGCAGCCTCTACCAGAGTACGGTTCCTTCGTTCAACCACTCCGTTCTGTTGAGGAGTGCGAGGGATACTTTTCTGATGTGTGATGCCAATACTTTCATAGAAATTACGGAGTTGTTGGTTAACAAACTCCGTACCATTATCAGTGCGGATGATTCTGACAGTTTTATCGAGCCTTACTTGCAGCTGTTTTATCAGTTTAATGATAACCTCTGGAGTTTCCTCCTTGGTTCTCAAAAACTTCACCCATGTGAACCGAGAATAATCATCTACTATCACCAGAACGTACTTCTTTCCATTTAAGGTTTGTATTCTCATTGGTCCACACAAATCCATGTGGAGGGTATGAAGAACTTCCAAGTTGGTGTTGATGGTTTTAGGCTTGTGGGTTTGTTTCTTGCTTTTACCCAGTTGGCATGCAGAGCAGAGATGATCTTTCTCATATTTCAGTCTGGGCATTCCTCTAACAAGATCTTTACGGGAAAGATTATTTATGGTACCGAAGTTCAAGTGGTTCAAACGACGATGCCACAGCCATGATTTTGTTTTAGAGGCTTTAGAGAGCAAGCATATGGGAGAGGACTTCAACATTTCTTCAATCGATATGGTGTATAGATTGGTGCCCCGACTGCCCTTAAGGAGATCTATACCATCCAATTCTCTGACGAAACATGTATGCTTTCTGAAGGCCACTTCCAGATCTGAATCACAAAATTGACCAACAGAAAATAGATTGTGCCCTAGTCCTTCCACATAATATACCCTTGAGATTACACTGTCACCAAACACATAATCTCCATATCCCATAATAGCACCAAAGTGGTCGTTCCCAAATCTAACTGTCCCGATAAACTTTTTCACGAAGTTCTTGAGCCGCGAGCGATCCCCAGTCATATGTTTTGAGCAGCCTGAGTCCAAATACCACAGGACGATTTGTACGACCTGCATTTGAAACCAGACAACAATGGATAACTGAAAAATGTGGATCCCCAAGTGCAATTGGGGTCCCTTTGGTCAGCACACACATATTCAGGAACCACAGATTTCACAGATGCTACTGTCTTTACTGAGGAGACAGAACTAGAGGTAGGACATGACCTAGATGGAAGGCATTGTGACTCTAAAGACAGGATTCTACTAGTTGGTCTCCATTCCTTATTCTTCACAATTTTATGCATATTCATTTTAGGTAATGGTCTCTGTTTCCCTAAATTGAATTTCCTTCCAGTGGGTCTCCATTCCTTAACTTTCACAATTTTATGCTTATTCAGTTTAGGTAACGTGTTCTGTCTTCCTAAATTGAATTTCCTTCCAGTGGGTCTCCATTGATAGCCTACGCTAGCAAATGTTTTTCCTGTAGCTTTCCAAGCTTTCTTGCATGTTTCAGTTATTCTACCATTCTTAACATGGAGTGATGCAGAAGACATCAAGAATGACACAACATAATCATCATGATTAGCAGAAATTAAACAATTGTCGCATGTTTTACAGACAGCATTAGAATTCGAATTAATTACAGTACTTTTGATACTAGAATCAACACGATTCATCCTACTCATTGCAAACTTATTGTTCCTAGGTTGGGCTTCTACATTCTTCAAGTGATCATTCTTAGCTAGCGCAGTCCTATCTTTTCTTGCATTTTCTCTAGACCTTGACTCGCTAGCTTGGGTGTCACTTTTTACTCCTGTAGAAGCATCGAATGAAATATTAGTTCATTTTTCTGTCACATGCCTTCCAGATAATGATGTGTTGGGTTCTGATGTTTTTGGTGGTAGATTAAAGGCTACATGCTTGTTCTCAACCGTAGAAGATGATGCAACAAATCTATCTCTATGTCTGCTAAACTTAGGAGTTGAGCCTATGGCATATTCTAAGTTTTCCTGAATCCTTTTCGTGAGTTTGTAGGCATAGTCAACTGCCTTATCAAGTGACTTATCAGTCCTATCCTCTTCAACTACCTCACGAAGTGTGTCAAGGCCCTCTCTAAGATGATCGAGATATGTTTGATGGGCAAGGCTGTTATTTCTAAGCTTAAACGGAATATGCCCAACATCAACATCATACTTTTTACTATCAGTAGCCTTTGGTGCATCACAATTACAAGTGGTGCATGGCATTTTACCTTTCACCCGAACCTTCAGAATCTCAATTTCATTTGTCAAAGAGGTTATTTGATCATTGTGATTCCTTCTTGTAACTTTAATAGAGTCATATAACTCTTTGAAATGTTGTTTAACCTTTGAATTTTCTTCTCGAAAACACTCATTTTCATAATGTAACTTATTTATGGTGTTTTGATATTGAAAATTCTGAGAATCTGAAGATGAAGGTTTATTGGTGCCATACACTTCACACTTGTTGGATTTCAATTGGGCAATTTGGGCCCTCAGCAGTCGAATCGTGTTCGTGTGAGCTTGAATTGTCTCATCTCGTTTGCTTAATTCAAAATAAGTATCAAATTCAGGAGCATCCAAGGATGTCTTGTCATTTGATATTTTATGTTTTTCATTCAAATGTTGATATTTCAATTGCAAATTAAGAAGTTCAACTTCCAATTTTGAAAAACGTTTAACCATATTATCATGGTCATCTTTTTGAATTTTTTCAAGCAATTTTAAATTCTCCCCCTCAAGCTCAACAACACGATTCTGGGTGACATTCAACGCAATAGCATACTCATTAAATTGACAAGCAGACAATGCAGAATTAGTGACAGTGTAAAATACATCTTGTGCAATACATTTAGCAATCAAGTTGTCATTAGTAATGAGTATGTTTTTTCTTTCAATCTCTCGACTCTTAAGTACTATTGCATGTTCATTCACCTCATTTTCCATATCTTTAAACACTACTTCCATTTCTTTTATTTCGACTTTAAGGGCAGTGTGCAACCCTTCAAAGTGTTCTTTAAGTAGCTTAAAGAATGGCATGACCTCAGTTAAGTAACACCTTTTTGCATGTTCAAAACATCTTTCCCCCTCAGTAATGCCGGTTGGTGTGATTCTCTTCTTACATGTTTTATCAAAATCAGCAAATAATTGCCAAAGCACATATAAGCTAATAGAGGTTTTGCTTTCAGTGGGAAGAGACAAAGGCACCAGATTCCTAGGTGTATTGGGAGGATACACCGTTATGGACGCAACTTTTCTAATGAGGGGGTGTTGGCCTTAAGTTTATCTACCTTAAGTTTCTCATTATCTTGTTTCCAAAATATCTGTTCAGGTGTTAACTTCTTTTGAGGAGCAAACACAGTCAAACGATTTTCCTCATAATAATCATGGGGTTTGATTATTATTCGTCTGGCTATGCACTCGGGATCCTTCATTTTCTCAATCATTTTTTCCCTCGTTTTATCACTTATCTCATCCTCTTCATCAGTGTAGATATGCTCAGGTTGGTCATGAATAGGCATAAGCATCACATTACCATCATATAGGGCTGGTTGAAGTACTTTCATGTCCCTAAGGATGGTTGACTTAGGTTCACCTATCATGATTTTACTATGCTTATCACACAACTTTCTGTGCCTATGGATCATTTGAGCAGTTTGTATGGTTTGATTTTGTGTGTACAACTTATCTTCAAGCTTATTTTTTAACGTCTTGAGTCTAGAGAAATCATTTAAAAGAGTTGTTTCTTTTTGTTTGAATTCTTGCTTAAGTGTATCAACACACTTTTGTGCTTCCTGTTTCTGTTTGACAGACTGTTCTAGCTGACTTTTCAAAGAACTCAACTCTAATTTTAATGTTTCTTCTCTTACTCTAGACTCTTTAATAAGTGTACTCATTTGACCTTCTAATTTCTGCTCTCGTTCATTAAGCTCAAACTTAGCACGCTGTTCATACAAAGCCACTTGTTCTTTATAGATGTTTAGTTTCGTGATCAAGTTATCATCAGGGACAGGCAATATGTTCTCATGGCACTCGTATGCATTATCTATATTATCCGCATTATCTAAGGCACCTACATTCCTCCTAGCACAGACATCATTATTGACAAAAGATTCACCATTTGGTACATCAGGCGAGTTGTCGTGATTCAAATACTGTTCATATGAAATAATATTGCTATTTTCCATGTCAACATTACTTGAGTCAGAAACATCTGCCTGATGTACTTCTTCGGGATTCTTTTGTCCATCGACAATATTATATGTGTCATAAATTTTTAGTACCTCAGATATAACGGATGCATTAGAATGACCAGCTTGACGGGGAGATGAGACCATGGAAGACAAGTTAGCCATGAAGATTGTTTGAGCCGTAGGTTCATCATCTACATCAGAGTCATATGCATCACAGTCATCTGCCTTGAAGATGTTAAGATCATTAAGTGCTAGATCCTGAACAGGTTTCTCATCCACATCTTCATCAAAAGTATTTCCTCCATCTCCTGCCAAGAACAATAACTCTTCCTCATCCAATACTGCTCCATTCTCTTGAGCTTGCATTAACAGCATCTTGTCTTTGAAGTAATCTGAATTCTGAGGACGTTTAGGTTGATTGCAGTTTCTGGCAATGTGTCCAAGCCCCCCACAATTATAACACTTGATCTGTTTCCCTTGCCCCTGATTGGCATTCCCTGCTCTATTCTGCACATAACCTCGACCCATGTTCCTGCCAGCTCTCCCTTGCACATTCTGAACCACAATTTTCCCATCCTCCACCATTGCTAGATTGCGTGGGTTAGATGAATTCCTTAACTGATTGTTGGTCTGAGGGAGTGATGCTTGAAACTGTTGAACCAGTAATGAAACTTGATTGGTGAGATTGTCAATCATTTTGTTGGTCTGGGAGTACCCTGAGTCAAGTTGAGAGCTCATAGCAGGTACTTGTGAGTGAAGTTGATGATAGCTTGGGTTGGATGATGATTGGATTGTCGGTTGAACATTTGTCATGAACGCCAGTGGATCATTTGTAGTTGAAGGACTTAACTTTTCTCTCAGCACTCGATCATAAACAGCATGCTTCTCATGTTGTTGCAGGTATGCATACAGTTGTTCATAGTTGGTATCCCTTAAACCTTTGTTGATTTTGACTGCAGTCACAAATCTGTCCCATTCAGGAGTCATATTGTTCACAAACTTTGAGTTAAGTTGGATATTGGGCATAGTCATTCTGATCATCCTCATATCATTCACCAAATTATGAAATCTCACATAGTAGTCTGTGACATTCTCTCCTGGGTTCATTTTGAAATGCTCGAACTCATCATACAGTTGTGACTCACGATCTTCCTTTGTGAGTTCTGACCCTGCTAACAGCATCTTAACGTTGTCCCACACAGCTTTGGCTTCAGTGTTGAAGTTGATGAGCTTGTATACATCCTTAGGAAGACCTTGAATGACTATCTTTGAGGCTCTAATGTCGGCATCATACCTCTTCTTTTCTTCTTCATTAAGATCATTGTAGTTTCTAGGTCTGTCTATGCCCCAAGTCACAGTCCCATCTTCACCAGTTGTAACAACATCTCTGGTGGTACCCATCTGATATGGTCCTTCGTCAATTGACTTAAGAATGTTAACACCATTATCTTTTCCCAAGCAATAAAGTCTAATTCGTTGTGCCCAAGACTCATAATCCGTCCTATCTAGCATAGGTGGACGAGTGTCAGATCCTGCTGCTTGAATATCATCTGATGATGTACTTGATGTGGTAGCCATAGTAACTACGGGATTTTACTGATCTTGTGATTTAACCGAGAAATTGAATCTTTCGCGGGAATTTCTAAAATCACCAAGACACAAACTGCCTAGACAAACCGCATAGACACAAACCGCGTATGCACCTAAGGGACAAACCGAGTTCAAACTGGAGATACAAACCGCGTTGTCACAAACCGCGTATGTGCCAAAGAGACAAACCGAGTTCACACTAGAGATACAAACCGCGTAGACACAAACCGCGTATACGCCTTAGAGACAAACCGAGTTCACACTAAAGATACAAACCGCGTTGACACAAACCGCGTATACGCCTTAGAGACAAACCGAGTTCACACTAAAGATACAAACCGCGTTGACACAAACCGCGTATGCGCCAAAGAGACAAACCGAGTTCACACTAGATATACAAACCGCGTAGACACAAACCGCGTACGCACCGTAGAGACAAACCGCGTCGGCACAAGCTTCCAAACACGTCACTTTTAATGCAGTTTGTCCTTTTGCCTAAACTAGTAATGGGACAAACCGCGTACCCGATGTGACACAAACAGCGTTCAAGAACGTCCAAAATAGACAAACCGCATCCAAGAACTCTTGAAAGAAAAACACTCGAATCACTTGAAAACACCACACGAACCTTAAATCTGTGAATCCAAGCACTAAATACTACTCTTATAATATTCCTAAGCTAGAAAGTACAAGTAATAACAACTTTAAATCACTAGGCAAAGCACAAAATGAAATAACAAATCGAACCAAAAACCTTAACAAATATCTAAACAAATCGAACCAAAAACCTCACAAACTACACAAATCCGTGAATACCAACTCTCATGGACCTAACCATGGCTCTTGATACCAATTGTAGGGTATTCACAATACAAGAATCACTAGTTTGAGGCTTGTTTGGATCGAATAGAAGAAAACTTAGAGTGAGAAAGTGGGAGCCTTTTAGAGAGAGAAAGTAACTTGTAATCTATTAGCTTGAAAGGTCCAACCCTTCCCATGGGTGGGAAGGGAGTATTTATACTATTACATAATATGTCCCTAGTGGACTGTGGAGCGAGCTGACAGAGGGTAAAGACCCGACCCACTCCACAATACTAATTAATAACTAAACTACTAATAATATTACTGATAATCCTATGAGCCATGATGATCTAATAAGTACTCGGGGTGACCGAGTCTTCAGATGAATATTCATATTCCTAACACTCTACTCTCATTCTTTGACTACTTGATACTTAAGAAACTCGTACTATTTGACTTTACATAATTAGACTCGACCAATATGTGAACATTCTATTATTTTCATTCATCATATTTGTACTACACCGCAAGGCACATCATATCATCATTACAATTTCTTCATCTCATCAAGGTTTCTCCTAAGTCTTAACTAAAAGCGATGGTCTAATTCTAACCCTCCTATCTTAGTCTTTATAATTTTATAACTAATTCTAAACTTTCGCTTCCTACTTCTCTAACCCTACTCGTGCCATGTCGGTAACACATAAGCCCACTCATTTATACTTCCTCATTTACATGGAGAGGCGTCCCAATCGATGTAAATCAAGAAATATAAACTCATGGTTATGTACTCCCGACACAACACTACTACTCCTATTTCCCAATTTAACTTTTATTATTCCATCATGTTTATACTTCATATTTCCTTTTTTTTAGACTTGGATCCATATCATTAACACATTCATAATGGGGATATTTTTATTGCCAAGGATGTAGGCAACCCCATTTGCCGATGAAGGCAATACGTTTTCATCCCGAGGGATCTTTAACATTTACCATGAAGGATTCCTTATCATTCATTTACTTGGTCATCCCGAAGGATACCACCTTTAACATTCATCCTGAAGGATCATTAACATTCTCCAATTATCACCTTAGCAATGGATCCAAGTCATAAGCACCTCACATACATCATTACATTCATATATTTTAGTGAACGCAAGCGCATAGAGCATATGAGCCTGCTTATTATAATTACACACTTCTATGTGTTTACACGTCTTACCACAACTTACAATATTTAATCCTCGTTAACTAATTCGGCATCTTTACCATTACTCTTTTAGTCTCACTCGCTTCATTTACATGTAGGCCTTACATAGATCGTCAACTATAACACATTCATTCATTATTAATAATTACCGCTAATGGCCTTAGCCATAATATAATTATTTCATGGCAATACCTTAACCTCATACATGCTCATCTCATTATAGCTATTAGCACTTAGGAAATTTCGTTCTATTTCATCATTTACCCAATCACTATGCCTTTTCTCATTTTGTAAATTTACCAAGTTCATCACGGACTTATTATGTATAAATTTATATCATTTCTTCACCACACTATGCTATAACACACATTCAACATTACCACACGTTCATAATTATGCTCTTAATACTTTGACTTTCCGCTAACCCATCTCTAATACCCCATTAATGATCATCACACTAAATATAATTACTCATAAGACCATGCTTTGGTCATCACTATCACACAAGCCATGCACTTTCATTATTAGTCACATTTCTACAAACCACTACACAACTTATTACATCCATTCGCCTTTGCTAAACTACCATAACACACAATTACATAATCATATAACAATCACCGACAATATCCGAGTGTACGTTAATCTATCATTTAAGCACGTCTAGTCCGCCATGGACTTACATTACGTTCACACCAATACTATAAACATGAACAACTCCTAACACCTTATGCTCATACAACATATCACATATTCCACCTCATAACTTAGACAATCAATGACTCGAGTTTAACTCATTAATTCTACCATTAGTAAGTCCACATTCTCAATATTCACATTATATCCGACCAAAGCCTAACCCCATTATTGCTATAAGCACTTTCACATCGCACACCTAAGGCATCTATTTTTCGCGTCTAATTACTACTTCTATATTTCACTACATTCACATGACAACATTCACATTACAACTTATCTATAATCTAATCTCAATATTACTATAAGCACTTCTACGTTGTACCTCAAAAGCACCTACTAGTCGCATGACATTAACTTATATACAACGCGTCTACGAGTGGTTTAAGTCTAAGCAATCCTAAAGAAAACCTAATTCACTTAAACCGAAGCTCTAATACCAAGTTGTTACACCCCGTGCCCGCTTAGACCAAAAATTAAAACTTTTTACGCAAAAACGCTTGACTTTTATAGACATCCGGTCACTCTTTAGACAACTGACAAAAATCTATATACATTCAGCCCTTGAGACTATTTTTAATTGAAATTAGACTCAATTACCTTCAAAATGACGGGTGGCACGACCCGTGACGACTTACGGTTTAAAAGATATGATTTTTCAAAGTTTACCAAAATCTGCCGAAAAATCTGAACCGCCGGCAGAGATTTCCCAGCCGCCGGTTCAGGGCCCAAAATTGGTCTGAACCACGGCGGTTCAGACCTGCTGTTCACCCATAATCATTTTCAAAATCCCGTCTTGGAAACCCGACCTCCCGAACTCGTTATCGAACCAAACTTTCCAGATTTACTTATTATATCAATGGGCTCATTTTCATACAAAAACATTTACCAAACGACTTCCCGAAAGGGTACTTTACAAATGAGACGGGTTACGCAAATAACCCGTCTTGACCCATTTTCACTACAAACAACCCATACGACTTCCGTTTTACACCAAATATGACCAACATCAATAACTTAACATATCAAACATGTTCCAACGACACTTGACCCGTTTACTACCCAAAATGAGTATATTTACAACTAAACCAAACGCCCCTTTAACTTTACTCATAAACGCTTAAAACACACTTTGACTCATCGTTAGACTCACAAATCGTTATGACTTCTTTGACATACATATTGACACCCGACTTTACTTTATAAATCAATAAAAGACTCTCGGGGGTACAACTTTGACACTTGAGCTCGGTATTCTATACTAAGCTCCTAATTTCAATCTTTCTATCAATCCGCTTCCAATCCTTAGGCTATAGTCCAAGTACTTCCATTCCGCCGCACATAAACCTACAAAAAACATTGAAAACTAAAAGAATAAGCTTACGCTTAGTAAGTAACCCGACATAAAACATATCTCATACAAATATATCCACGTAAGCATCATAATCACATAAAAGCCTCTAGCTACGCCATACCACTCATATCATACACAACTTCATAACATAATTACATCCCTTCATCACAACCATAATCAACAACATACCTTAACTAGTCCAAATCCAACAAGCTAACATACCCTTAGTCAAGATCACTAGCCATCCATCCTTAGCTTACAACCATTCTAGATCCAACTCTTATATTCTTATACAACCGCAATACATACATGATAAATACACATATAATACATATTTTAGGGAGAGTTACTTACCTTCAATCCAAGCTAACTATCACATCATTATTTCACCACCATCATCACATCCTCACATCATCACATCATTACCAACATTTTTCCAACTTCATAATCATCATACATAAATACTTAACAACACATAATCAAATATCTATAACTACTAACATACCTTTTTCATACTTGGTCATCATATGATCATATTTGATCATATGATGAACACCCTTTTACTTACTAACTAACCCACACAAACTTACCTCATAATCACTATAACCCATTAATTATCTTGAAACCATCATTTACCCATTTTCCCCAAATTAGGTACATAAACCCTAATTCATAAATCATCAATTCAACATGATTGAAGTTACTTACTTGCACAAGGATCATCACTAGGGTTGAATTCTTGATTTTGGACTTAACCTCTACACTTGATCATCAATACCTCCAAGAACCGGCCTCCAACTCTCTCTCTAAATAATGGTAGAATGTCTAGAATGTCCTGGATTTATCTAGCTAGATTGCATCTTTGGCAATATGGCATAAATAGTCCCTTAAGTCCCCTTTTTCCTACTTTGGCCACAACCAACTTATAACATATTTGACTTATGACAACTTAAGCCCTTGAAGTCCATTTCCTATCTATTTGAGGCACCTAATACTTCCCATAACTTTATAACACATATTTTGACTATCACTCGACTATCGGGTTTGACTTTCCACGTAACTTTGTTGACCAACCAATCACATAAAGTCCTTAGCATATTCCATCTAGGGTGAGGCCTACTCGTAACCGGGATACGGGTCTAACAGCCAGATAGATAGATTTTGTGCTTGCCGGATTGATAGCCAAATGCACTTTATTTGAGAGAACAATAGGAAGTTGGCAAGCTCCTACCCGAGGGCATTGTTAGTTACATCGTACTTATGATGTCAGTAATTTATATCATTTTTATGATATCACACACGTTAATGTTTGAGCTTCATAAGACTTAGAGCAATAAGTTGGTACTGTAATGATACGGTACTACCACTACTAAATTTATGGGTGCAACAACGGGGCCCACTGTCTATTAAACTTGAAACTTGTGTTCCACTGATTATTATACAAACACTATGAATTCACACAATCTTTAACCTGATTAGGGCAAACAAACAAACTATGGGTGTATAACAACGTAACCCACTATTCATTTTGTCGATATTTGTATTTATTGCAATTAACACTCAAACTGGAAACTACAAAATTCAACTGTTTTATTTATAAACACTATGAACTCACCAACCTTTGTGTTGAGACTTTTAGCATGTATATCTCAGGTCCATAATGAACGAGGATGGCACGGAGGGGCACGGATACTGATAGAAGGCTAAAATCTAATTATCATTCGAAAATTATTTAACAAACTGTAAAACTACTGGGACCTCATTTTGTAAACTCTGATATTTATAAAATTCGAACGATAAATCTTTCAAAATGACTCAATTAGAGACCGTTTTCTATTATTATAACTGTTGTGCCATGAAGTAACACCTAGTTTGAATTCCGCTGCGTATCAAAAAATTGGGGGTGTTACAGATTGGTATCAGAGCTATATTTATAGAGAAATGGGTCTAATTGAGACCTGAACTATAACCACTTTTACAAACAAAATGTTTTATAGCCTTTTGCTGTCCGTGTCTTCCATCCTCTAGACGATTATGTGACTTCTAGGTAATTCATGCTACACAAACACTTTAGTATATTGATATATACACATTCGACATGCTTTCGATCACTATATACAAACAACGGAATAAACATACCTGTGTATGCCTATTCTAAGGCATTACGACTAAACCACATTTCCTCGATCTTGTACCTACTTCTACATTTTGTGATTTACGAAACCTTCTCAAGACATTGTAACCAGTTACAATGGTCTAATTTACTTCTCGAATATTGTAATGATACAATGGGTGTTTCTCTTTTATTTTCCAAGACATTGTGGGTTGCACAATTCTTACCTTATTTACGTTAAATATACACTCACCAACTATTTTGAGTGTTATGTCAACTTTCCTTGATTATCTTACTCCCATCTCTAGAGATGAGTGTAAATACTCCTTTCGTACTCTCGGAACACCTACACACTAAATTACCTTGTCGATTAAGTATGAGTGTTGAGTCAGAAATTCTAAAGTAGGAAGATTTACAATGTCTTTATTTAAATGGATTCGGACGCCTTTTTATATAAATAAAGAAATTATGAATCGCCGAACCATAAGTTTATATTTCCTTATTTACATTGTTTGGGATGCTTCTCTATGTAAGTAATGAATTATAAATGAGTGGGCTTATTTGTATCTGAAACGACATAAGTATGAACTCGAGGATCACTAGAATCCATAAAACACAAAACGTAAATTTTTATTTCATTAGAATCCACGAATATTAATACATGACGATATAATTAGCATCGGTAGTGCTAATGTTACAAAGATCACTAAGTAAGGTATAGAATCGCCAATTGGTTGATCCGCCAAGCTAATGAAAAATACCACTACGCCTACGAGAGCGAGAACCACGACTGGATGTAACACCTTGAATATTATGTACGATAAATATAAATAAATCATTAACGCGGTATCAAAAGACATGGTCTTATGCATAAAAACAAGCAAATCTTATTACACATTTATTAAAGATTACATGAAAACACAACAAAGACTTATTTCAACATTCCTAACGCAATACTATTACCCCCATATCTTATCCATGCCGATGGCTAGAACCACGAGTGGTACGAGAAGCGCTAACACCACGGCCAAAAATTCATAATCTTCTTCTGGAACGTATGCTTATTTCTGCTTGTTTCTTGCTATTTTATCTTTTATATGTCTTATATGCTTAGATCTAGTAGAGTGTTAGCTTATTTCATAGTTTAGAAGTTATTTGGTCTAATTAGTTTATAAACAGTCAAAAACACCAATAAGCCTTAGCTTATTGATGAGTGCTTATTAATTAGTTAAAACTGCTTTTATTTAGTTATTTTGTAATAATAATCAGTTTTTATCAAAATCTTACAAGTTTTATAGTGAAAATCAGTTTTAAAAAGTTAATTCAAGTTTTGAAGGGGTATTTGGGATAGCAATACTAACTCTAAGTTAGTACTGCTGGTATTGGTTTTGGCTATTAAGCCAACTTTGTTTAGCTTAAAAATTAGTTTAATAAGTAGTTTTTAAGTTTTTAAAAGCATTTCTACATAGATTTATAGCTTTCAGATTGGTTTCAAAATTTCAAAGTTCAAAACTACTTGTTATAGCTTATTTTGATAAGTTCACCAGAAGTTCTTTTGAGTTGATGTTTTGCAGTTCAAAATCAGTTTTATATGTTAGTTGAATCAATTGAGTCAAGTTTTATAGTCTAATTGTAGTCTGCAAGTTTTTTTTTTTTTTTTTTTTTTTTTTTTTTTTTTTTTGTTTAAAAATTAGAAAAACCAAAAAAATAGTGTAACTGTCCTGTCTTATCAGCTTATTTTTAAGCTCAAATTTTGTTCAAATCATCTGAAAGTTGTTTTATGTGCTCTTTAATTGGTATTCTTTGATGTTTTGAAATTTTAGCTTATTTCATTAGCTTTTAGTAGCTTAATTTTGGTGTTAAAAAGCAACTTTCAGGTCTGCAAGTTTTTATAAAATCCAAAAATATTGTCTCACTGTCCAGTTTTATCAGCTTATTTTTAAGCTTAAATCTGTTTCAAAATGTCTGAAATTGATTTTATGTATTCATTTGCCTATGAATTTGATCTGTTTTGGGTTTTCAAAGTTTAGCTTGTTGGTTTAGTAGCTTATTTAGTAGCTCAAAAGTGCCACTTTAGGCTGTTTGGATAACATCTTTTGCCTTATAGTTTAGTTTAGTACTTGAGCTTTTTACTTATTTTTTCAGGCTTATTTTAGGTCCCCCAGTCCTTATTAGGATTAGATTTTTAGGTTTTATCAGTTTGTTAGCTTATTAGAGTGCTTATTAGTTTTTTTTTTTAGCTTTAGAAGTTAAGTAGCAGTACTAACCTTAAGTTAGTACTTCTGAGCTTATTCTTAGCTTTTCTAGCTTATTTTGCAAGTTTTAAAAATATTGCTTTTACAAAACCTGCTTATTTTTAAGTTGTTTATAATTTTCAAAAAAAGGTTTTACAAATAAAAAAACTTGGGAAACTGGGACGCCAAGGGTGAGCCAAGGCTTGAACCCGAGACCTCAACCAGTCTCAACCAAGTTATAACAAACACTATACCAACTGCGCCCTTAGGTCTTTTACGTCTAAAGGGTGCATTGGTTATTTATTTATAGTCATTTATCCAGTTTTAGCTTGTCAACCCTTTTTAGCTTATTTCCATAAGCTGGATTTTAAGTTTTATTTTCCCTAGATTCCTCATACCTTAAAGTACTTTTCAGTATTTTTTTTTCAGATTTTTCATAATTAGTTTAGTATTTTTAATAATATTTTTAGATTAAAAGTATTTTTAATTCATTATAAATAATGTAAAAATCAAAAAATAGAATTCTTTATTCTAAAATTATTTTTAATCATTTAGGACTTTTAGAAATTAAATTTGCATTTCTAGGGTTAAATTTTGATAATTTAGGTTTTTAGGCCCGCTAAGTTCCTGTTAAGTGCATGCTTTAAGTTTAAATTGCATTGGGACTTAATTGTGCTTTGATTTCTTGATTTGTGTGCTTATTATTTGCTTCCGTGTTTACGTATTCTAGTTTAAGTACCATAATCCAAAATATCTTGATTATTCAATCATCCGATCACGAACCGAATCCGATTTTCCATTCACACCTCGTTGGGACATTAACGACCCGGGAATATTAATTACTTCCAGAAATATATATAGTTTGACCTTCTTTGGCCATTTAGGATTTTCGCTCTTTGACGGGAGCGAATTAACTATTTGGTCGGTTAAGTATCACTCACTTTATATATATTATATATATATATATATATTATATATATATATATATATATACTGTTGAGAAACGACCACTTCCATATGGGTATTGAAAGCTATCAGAGGAAGATCAACTTGACTCCTCCAATGTTAGCTTGTCCTGGTATTCAGAAAGTCAAGGGTTAGACATGCTTCACAAAATCCGGCCTTGGACTATGTGTTGTGTACGTGACTGATAAGAAGCAGAAAATACTGTTTAGAGTCATTAAAGTGGCCAAGTTTTCCTCCGGTACTCTGTTATGGATACTGAAGAAACTTGAAAGGATAAAGAAAAAGGTAGAGAATTTGCCGATAGAGATGACTGCCAGGAATCATCGTATGTTGACCAGAGTTGTGAAAATGATTAGAGAACGGTTGACGCTTCGAGCATCATGGAGAAGAATGGAACAAATAATCGGATCTCGAAGCTGGCCTGACAAGAAGCCCATAAATAGAAGACCTGAATGATCTACCCTTAAGGGGAGATTGTTGAAACACGAAAAGTGTAAATCATTAGTGCAGGGACTTCCATGTATATTTTGTTTAAGTCTAGGGTATGTTGTGTAACTTTGTGTAACCTTGCGATAGCAATATACCCTTGCAACACTTGTATAGTTGCGAGGGGATGCTTGACGGTTGTATGTGTATAAATACCCCCTACCCCATGGGTTATAAAGTTATAAGTGCTCACACCCACTTTATCTCTCTAAGATTAGTTTGTAGAGGTGATACTATTGGAACAACAGCTTGATGTAAAGTGTTACACCGACGCTAGATTCCAAACTGATCGAGATGATACCAAATCTTAATCAAGCTACCTCTTTATTATGAATGGCGAAGCGGTAGTGTGGAGAAGCTCGAAGCAAGACACGGTAGCATTGCAATCTACAGGAGCTGAATACATCGTTGTCTTAGAAGCTGTTCAGCTTGTTGTCTGGATTAAGAAACTCATTGGGGATCTTGGTGTTATTCCAAATAATGCAATGTTGATCCCAGTTATGTACTTGATCGTATTCCCTTAGCTTGTAAAGGTTAGGTTATCTTAAATAAATCTAAAACAACTTATGTAGAAAGTGTCTTAAGTTAATCAAATACTATGCGGAATCTAGTATTCAATATTAAGAAGAATGTAAACACAAGAACACAATATTATTAAACAATAACAGCCTCAATATTATTAAGAAAATAATACGAATACTCTCCTAGTATTAGGGTTTACAACCTTGAAGCTATATAGAAAACACGTAAACTCGTAGTCTCTTATCTATCTCAAAGCCCTAGGACCTCCTTTTATAGATTAAGGAGTCCTAGTCGGCTTACAATAACTTGTTCTCTAAGATAAATCTTTTCTATACTTATCAAAACATTTTATACATATCTAAACCGACTATACAATGTTTATCTCATCAGCAGTCTTAATTGAACACACTAGCAGCAGTAATATTAACTCTGACAGCATTAACTTTGAAGCATTTGGAACTTAGTACTAGCAGCACTAAGTTTTCCTCTAGCAGCACTAACTACTCAGTGTATTTTTACTTGAAGTTCTCAGCAGTTATAATATACACTAGCAGTCTTAACCACCATAAGCAGTCTTAACTCTATAACCAGCAGCAGTAACACACTTGGAGCATTTTCATTAATTCCTGAGCAGTCTTAATCATATGAGCAGCATCAACTAAAGAAGCTTTAATTCCCAACAATCCTCCCCTAAACTTGATATTTTCTCCTAAAATCATCAAGTTTCATTTAAAGCTTGAACCATCACCTGGAGGATGCTTCCAAACACCTTACTTCTTTTTTTTCTCTTTTGGAGTGAGAATTCTCTCCATTCTCTTAAGTAGCTGATAGGTCATTTCATCAAACACCTCAATTTGAAGTCTAACTGTACTGTTAATACAAATATCGTACTAAAAACGTTATTTATATTTTACGATCTTTATTTAGTTTTGTTAATGACAATTACAAAGTATATCTTTTAGCAAATTATAAATACTAGCTAAAGTCACTTTAAAACACATTTTACATTTCACAAGATTACTTAGAATTACACATCTACTAGTTTATTTCCTTAAAAGGAAACTTTATTTTTAAAATGATACAATGACATCATGGCATGCATCATACATAGATTATGTGATATCTTAGTTAGATCTTCAAGCAAGATAGTTGACTTTGGAAGATCTTGATATGAAAACACAAAGATATGGGAAGATTGTGGAAGATTTGGAGAGATTTGAAAAATCTCTTAGCTGTCATTTTGGCGGAACCGAACAACATCAAAGACGGATCCCTTTTATGGGATCCGCCGGCTGTTCACCAGCTTGCCTATAAATAGCAAGCTGATCATTTGAACACACCATCACTCATATAGCCTAATATTCATACTCATTCATTTACATATCATCTAACTTTCATTATTCATTCATTTCATTGATCTTTCCTTTTGTAGCAAAGGAGATTAAGCATCAAGGTTCAACACAAACGTGTAAAACCTTTAGCATAGTTACTGTGTGATATAGTTGTAGTTCACACATCATTATTTGTATCATTTATCTCAGTGAGTGTGGTTAGTGTTTTAGTCCTCAAAACACAAAGAGTGTAGGGAGTGGTTGTACCCTTATGAAAGAACCAAACGGGAGTGGTTGTACCCTTGTAAAGAACCCGGTGTTTAGCTTAGTACCGAAAAAGGAAGTAAGCGATGTGTAAAGGTTTTCTCCACCTAGAAAAGAGTTTGTTTCTTAGTGAAGAATAACTCTCGAGTTAGAGGCTCGAGGAGTGGAGTAGGGCAAGGAAGAGAGTCCTTGTAGCCGAACCACTATAAACATCCGTGTTGTGTGGTTTGATCTTTCCTCTCTTTACTTTTCATATATATTGTGTGAATATTTGTTTGTGCTTGTTTCCTTTAATTAACATAGAGTAACAAAGCGAATTAATTTTAAACGGTAAAACTATTCAACCCCCCCCTTCTAGTTTTCCACAATTGGCATCAAGAGCTACGTTACTTAAGATTTTTAAAATATATTGTATTTTAAAACTTAAAACGATCCATGGATTTTGAAAACTTTAAAGAAGGGCAATCTATGCAAAGACCACCTTTTTTTGAACCAAATTGTTTTATTTATTCGAAAAATCGCTTTGAGACTTATGTGAAGTCAAAGGATATAAATCTGTGGTATATAATTGTTGAGGGTGATTACAAGGCCATAAGTAATGATATTTCGGGTGGTCGGGATGTAGGAACTTCTCTTACTCGTCACAGTGATGAGAAAAAGAAGTTGATTGCCAAAAATAATGAAGCCAAAATGATGCTTTACAATGCTTTACCTAAGAAAGAATATGAAAGAGTTTTTATGTGTAAAACGGCTAAAGATATTTGGCAATCTCTAATTATCACTCATCAAGCGAACTCACAAGTCAAATATAACAAAATTGATCTTCTTGTTCAACAATATGAATAATTTGTTATCTCTGAAGATGAGACCATTGATAGTGCGTTTGCTAGATTTAATACTATTATTACATCACTTAAAGCACTTGACGAATCTTTTTCTAGTAAGAATTTTGTCAGGAAATTTCTACGAGCACTCCATCCGAAGTAGAGAGCAAAAGTGACAGCTATTGAAGAATCCAAGGATCTTTCAAGCATGACACTGGATGAGCTTATAGGAAATCTCAAATTTCACGAAATGGTGATGGAAAAAGATTCTGAAATAGTTAAAGGCAAAAAGGAGAAGATGAAGTCCATTGCCCTAAAAGCTAAAGTTGAGTCAAGTGATGATGAAGAGTCTTGTTCTAATAGCGAAGACGAAGAGTATGCCATGGCCGTAAGAGATTTCAAGAAATTCTTCAGGAGACGAGGAAAGTTAGTAAGACCACCTCGTGAAGAAAAGAAATCCTTCCGAAAAGACCGTGATGATAGAAAAGGCAAGTTAGATAGGAAGTGCTACAGGCGTGGAGATTCTGGTCACTTTATAGGTGAATGTCCAAAGCCTCCAAAGAACAAGTCTCAAAAAGCATTTGTTAGTGGATCTTGGAGTGATAGTGAAGGAGATGATGATGAGCCTAAGAACAACGAAGTTGCCCTTATGGCTCATGACACATAAGAGGTACATTCTGACTCATACTCCTCTATAGATGATGAAACCTTAGAAGTAGAATATAACAAACTATGTGATATAACATTATAAATCATCAACAAAAACAAATTCTTGAAAACTAAAACAACACTTTTAGAAAATGAAGTGTATTGGCTTAAAGAAAAAGAGATACGAATGGAAAAAGGCAAAAATAGTAAAGATACATGTGTCTCTTGTCAAGAACTAAAATTAGAATTAGATGCACTAAAAACCACACAGGAAGATCTCATTAAGCAAAAATCTAAGTTTAAAAGATTTGATAAAAACATAAGTTGTGCAGATGAGATAATGAAGATGCAAAAACTACCTCATGATAAAACCGAACTAGGTTTTATGAAACTAGGAACCTTAGGTGACTTTAAGAAACAAACTGTGAATGAAAAAGAAACTGTTTCAACCAAGTTAGAAGCCCACGGATCTGACGGATCCAAAGTCTTGGATCCGCCAGTTGTACCCAAGGGATCCGAGGGTACAGAAGTTGAACAGAAGGATCTTAAAATGAACCGTACTTAATTTGTCAAGGTCACTAGAAAACCTAGTACTAGTATAACTAATAAAAAGCTAAAACCAGTTGTTTCTATAGGAAGAGGTCAAGCTAGGAATGTGTATAGAGTTAAAACAACTCAACAGAGACCTCAAACTAGTTTTCCCAAACACCCCTTTAGCTAGGAATATGTATAGAGTTAAAACAACTCAACAGAGACCTCAAACTAGTTTTCCCAAACACCCCTTTCCTAAGAGTAATGTTAACTCACAACATCATTATCAAAATAATTGGAACCAAAATATGCCTAGAAACTTCCAAGGTCCCAATTACATGCAATGGAACAATTGTCCTCCATTTGCTTACATGAACCATGATAATGTTATGTTTAACCCAAACGGACCCATGAGATATTGGGGACCAAACGCTTGAGTCTTTCTTGAACTTAGGTATGCTTAAAAGTTGAACTAGAACCTGATGAGTGGATCAAAGATAGTGGGTGTTCAAGACATATGACGGGAAACAAAAGCCTTTTCTCAACCTACCAAGTGTACGATGGAGGTAATGTCACATTTGGTAGCAAGCTTAAAAGTAAAATCATCAAAAAAGGTACGATCTCTCATGACTCTCTCTCTATTGATGATGTTGCTCATGTTGATAATTTAGGTTTTAACTTGCTTAGTATAAGTCAATTGTGCCGCAAAAAGTATAACGTCCTTTTCAGTGAAAATGGAAGTAAAATACTTAAAGACGGCATAACAGTAGGAAAAGGTGTTTTGAAAAATAATGTATATGTTATGAAATTAGATAAAACACCTAAAGACAAGCTTTGTCTTACCTCTTTGGACGAAAACTCAACTCTATGGCATCGACGTTTAGGTCATGCCAATATGAGACTAATTCAATCCTTATCATCTAAGGAACTCGTTAGGAACCTACCCAAGTTGAAATATGACCAACACTTTTGTGATGCTTGCAAAATTGGGAAACAAGCTCATAATAGCCATAAGGCTAAAAATATGGTGTCTACATCTAGGTGTCTAGAATTATTGCATATGGATTTATTTGGTCCATCCGCTATACAAAGTTATGGGAGTAACTTTTATACTTTGGTTATAGTGGATGATTACTCTAGGTATACATGGACTAAATTTTTGAAAACCAAAAATGAGGCCTTTGATAAATTTGAAATTCTAAGCAAGAAAATTCAAAATCAAATAGGAAGTAACATAGTATCTATTAGAACCGACCATGGTCGAGAATTTGACAACGAAATCCAATTCAGAACATTTTATGATAATAATGGAATAACACATAATTTCTTGGCTCCTCGAACTCCACAATCTAATGGTGTAGTAGAACGGAAAAATAGGAAAATTCAAGAAATGAGTAGAACTATGTTAAATGAACAAAACATACCTCAAAAGTTTTGGTGTCACGCAGTAGATACTTCCACATATATCCTAAATAGAGTTTTAATTAGACCATTTTTAAATAAAACTCCTTATGAACTTTATCGAGGTAAAAAGCCTGCTTTAGGATATTTTAGAGTTTTTGGAAGCAAGTGCTTCATTTTAAACACAAAAGATTATCTCACCAAGTTCGACCCAAAGTCGTATGAAGGTGTATTTCTTGGGTACTCACAAAACAGTAAAGCATATATAGTCTTGAACAAAGAAACCTTAAGAGTCGAGGAATCGTTGAACGTAACATTTGACGAAAGTCCACCTCCCTCTAAGACATCACCTTTGGTAGATGATGACTTGGTTGAAAGCCAAATGGTTGAAAACATAGAAAATGTTGAAAATGATAATGAAGATGAACCAGTAAAAAGAGATATAGTCAATATCAAAGAAACAAAAAGTCATCCATTAGAAAACGTCATAGGAAAACTTAATGAAAGAACATTAAGATCTAAAGCTCAAAATAAAAGTAATTACTTTTGTTTTGTTTCAAAAATTGAGCCTAAAAATATAAATGAAGCTATAAAAGATGAATCTTGGGTAATTGCTATGCAAGAGGAATTGAATCAATTTGTTAGGAATGACGTTTGGACTTTAGTTCCACAACCTAAAAATCAAACCATTATCGGTACCAAATTGGTTTTTAGAAATAAAATGGATGAAAATGGCATACTATCTAGAAACAAAGCTAGGCTAGTAGCACAAGGCTACAATCAACAAGAAGGTATAGATTACAATGAAACATTTGCACCCGTAGCTAGACTTGAGTCTATTAGAATACTACTTGCATATGCATGTGCACATGATTTTAAATTATTTCAAATGGATGTCAAAAGTGCATTTTTAAACGGATTTATAACTGAAGAAGTATATGTTGCACAACCTCCCGGCTTTGCAGATTTTAAAAAACCAAATCATGTTTACAAACTAAAGAAAGCTTTATACGGACTTAAGCAAGCACCAAAAGCTTGGTATGATCGACTTAAGACCTTCTTAGTTGACCATAAGTACACCATGGGCCTAGTAGACAACACTCTCTTTACCAAGAAAAAGGGATCACATATTATCATCGTCCAGATATATGTGGATGACATTATATTCGGTTCAACTTGTCAAGAGTTATGTGACGATTTCTCAAAAATCATGCATGACGAGTTTGAAATGAGTATGATGGGGGAGCTAAACTTTTTCTTAGGTCTCCAAATTAAACAATTAGAAGATGGGATATTCTTCAACCAATCAAAGTATATCAAAGATATGCTTAAGAAGTTTGGTCTTGAAGACTCAAAACCAATGAAAACACCCATGTCCTCCGAAACCAAACTCACAAAGGATGAAGAAAATGAATCCGTAGATAGCACTAAATATAGGGAAATGATTGGTAGTTTACTCTATCTTACGGCTAGTAGGCCGGACATTATGTTTAGTGTTTGTCTATGTGCACGTTTTCAAGAATATCCCAAAATATCCCATCTTGAAGCCGTTAAACGGATATTTAGATACATTAAAGGTACTACATATTTAGGATTATGGTATCCCAAAGGAACGGGTGTAGAAACCATAGTGTATGCCGATTCAGATCATGCTGGTGACTATGTTGATAGGAAAAGTACTAGCGGTATTTGTACTTTTGTAGGACATTTTCTCACCTCATGGTTCGCTAAGAAACAAACGGCCCTTGCAATTTCAACAACCGAGGCAGAGTATGTGTCTGCAGGAAAGGCGTGTCAACAAGCACTGTGGATGAAATAAGCTCTCGTAGACTATGGAATTGAACTCAACGACATCCCCATTCTTTGTGACAACAAAGGAGCTATCGACCTCAGCAAAAATACAGTCCAACACGCTAGAACCAAACACATTGAAATACGTCATCATTTCCTACGCGACAATGTTCAGAAGGGAAACATCTCAATTGAGAAAGTTTCCTCAGAGGACAACATTACCGACATCCTCAAAAAACCTCTCAAAAGAGAACCTTTCAACTACCTTAGACATGGATTAGGATTAATGGAACCTAGTGATTAGATAAAACAGTAGCGTAAATCTTAGTTTAACCAAACTCGACACTAAACCAAAAATTGTTTTCTGATCCCGCGGATCCAAACGATAACAAAGGCGGATCCTTTGTTTTGGATCCGCCTGATCCGTCACATGCACAGGTTGTTTTATTATATAATAAACAACACCAAGTACTATTCATCACTCTCCTAAAACTTATCACCTACTGAATTCATTTCATACTTCACCACAATCATAATTTAGGCTATTTTCTTCCACAAATTTGTGCTCCAAACATCACTGTAAGTATCCTTATATGTTTATACTCCTGATCTGCGTCTAGGATTTCTATTTCATGCACAAAATCAAAACTTGGGGAATATGCATAATTCTTGTAAAATCATGAAACATAGTTACTGAATTGCACTTCAAATCATGTTTTTCTTAGTTAGAAATTACATCTTGTAGTACATTATCATTATTCATCAAAAACCCCATGAGAAATTTTTGCTAAAATCTTCTCACGACTAGGAAAAATGGTTTTTGAACATTGTTTATACAAATATAAAAACATTAGTTTTTAAACATCATTTGCATAATGTCTCTTGAATGCTAAAGGGAATACATAACTAATATGTATTTTCGGGTACATTCAAATGTAGCTACATTGAAGTAGGAGCGTTTGGGTTATCTCTCGTTTTATCATAAAACTTGCATAAACAAAATTTTCATGCATCTAAATGAGTCGAGATAACCGTCCCTCCACATAGTCCCCATGTAGGCACACACTAGACCTATACACGTATTTTCGATAATTTCGACTAAAACTATATAATTTTTTGTGTTTAGGAAAATCATGCCTCCTACGACCAACTATGATCACAAACACACCGTCAATTGCCTACCTAAACACCATAAAACCAAAGGACTTAGTGAACAACAAGTTGAAATTTTCAAAGCTCTAGAAAAACACTACGTACATGAGGGTAGGTTTGTAGACCCCTCATTCTATGAAGGAACCAATCTTATGGAACAACTAGCGGCTATTCACTTTGATTCCCTCCTAGATATCGATGAACCATTAATTCCATGATTCATGTTAGAATTCTATGCTAGTGTCAATCTAGAGTCAAACGATCAAGGTTACATGAACATTCGCTTCAGCGTCAATGGACATCAATTCAATATCCCATTAGATCAATTTAGAGAAGTCCTAGGAGTTCCAAGTCATGGAACGAGTGTCTATTCTGATAAATGGTCATTGACCATTCTTGAGTCAAATCTTGAACTAACGACACCATATGCCACTCCCTTAACTTCAAAAGAAATCATTCGTGAGCATCTCTTCATACCTAGGAACAACCCAACTAGGTTGTATCGAGGGAAATATGTAGCTAGAGATCCATTTGCTATGGAGCTCAATGATCTTAAGCCCGAATTTAGGAAAATGGAATAAGTCTTAAGGGCCAATGTCATGTGCACGGTAGGAAACCGCGATCACATCAATGCTTGTCTTTGCCACATGATGTACAATGTGTCAACCCATCAACCTTTCAACCTTGCTTACTATATCGCCAAGAGAATGGCCGATATTCCAATTCAAGAAAAATGGCATTGCCTTATTGAATGCTTTTGAACCGTCTCTTTAGAGCTTTTGCACCCATTCCTAGAAATGCCTTAGGATTTGTTCCCGAATATGATGAGATCGAACGCACCTTCATTCCCTTGAGCGACTTTAGGGTAGCGGTTGACAAGGGCAAACGTCCTCGTGCTCAAACATCATCATCATCATCATCCATGAGTGACGATGATGGGTTGCCAAACTCTAGGATTCCTCCTTCGGAGTACTTGAGCCAACTTCCACCAATCCTAAATGAAACAGCCGAGTATCGCTACATCAAAGGAATGGTGAAGAATTTAGGACGTTGGATGATGAAGCTTCATAAGGGCATGAAGAAATTGAAGAAGAAGTTGAGTTGAAGGAGTGTTTGGCGCTAAACATTATTAGAAAATGTAGTATTAAAAATGGTTGTTTCTTAACTTGTTATGTTGATATTTGATGTGTATATGAACTAACTAAGAATTGCAGGTCGATAACACTTGATGTTATCAATTTTCCAAGTTTAAGCCTATGTTTGACTTAACTCCTCTTAAGGTAAGTTCCCATGAACGGATTAATCTATGAGTAAACATGTGTTAGTATCATCATATTTGATTGTTTTGCATTACATATTAGATGATAGATATGCTCCAGGAGAATTTTTGGGTTTTCGTCGAAAAACAAAAAATATGCACATCTCTCTGTTTAGTTTTTGCACTTTTGGTCCACGGATCTGGCAGATCCCTCATTTTGGATCCTCCAGGTGTTATCATTGGTTCCGCCAACCTTTCACCTGCGGATTCTGCGGATCCCATAAATTGGATCCGCATGTGTTATCCATTGTTTCTGCAGGTGTAACAGTACCATCTTCAATAAATTCCCGACTCATCCTGATTCTTAGATTTTAGTTTCTAGTCCTCTTTAGAGTATATTCACTGATGCTTAAACATCTTAGATTCATTTAGGAACTCTTAGAAATTTAGGAACAAAATTTCCCACCAAAATTTGAATTTTCAAATTTTATGTTTGAGTTACCTTTCTGATACAAACAAGGAACCCTTTTTATGGATCCTTCAAATCTGTGGGAACATCACATCAGAGGATTTTCCACTATCTCTTTGCATTTACTGCATATCTTCATCATATTACTCAACATAAGTTCTATGGATTGACTTATGTGATGTGATTTGCACAAATTTTTGTTCCAAATCATTAGGAACCAACATTCTCTATTGGATTTACATCAAATCCAAACACTAGTTTCTATAAACCATCTGCCTATAAATTAAGATCATAACTTTGAGCCAAACTCACTCATTCACCTTCTTCACAACATATAACCTGTACATCTTAGTTCTCTTAGCTCACCATGACTAAATCAAACAACTCCTCCACCTCTAGACCTCCAAAACGCACTGCCCGCATAAGTGTTAAGCCCTGTTGCTTCATCAATCTTGCTAACTCATCATCAGAGGAATCATCTCCTCTTAATATCTCATCTCCTATTGCAAGTGAGAATTTCCTCACTCTATCAACACCTACACCATCCAATGTGGTCATACAAACTCCTCTTCCAACAATCACACCCATAGCAACCACACCACCACCCGCTCCATCACAGACTGTCAAATCCCAATCACTACCAAACTCACCCAAACTCCAACCTATGGAACTTTTTAGGACTCCACCTACATCACCCCATTCATACCTTAATGACTTGGAAGATCTCCCACCTAGATCAAACAATCCTCCACCTTTGACCTTTGAAGGTCAAGAACCCATGCTTTTCCATCCTCTTCATCCGGAAATCCACGGTCCCTTATACCATGATGCTCCACAACCTCAACCTCAAATACAACCTCTCTCACCCACATCAATTCTCATTGCCATAGACGAGGTAATGTGGATCAATTAGCCTCAAACCCAAGAGGAGATTAGTGAAGAGCTCAACCGTCTCTACACTCTCTCGGGTATGGTAGATCACCGCCTCAATGAAGCCATGGACATCCAAAACATCCTCATGAACTCCATCCAAACACCACCACCAACCAATGAACAAGCACAACCACCACCACACAACAACCAATCACCACCACCACCACCACAACCAAATGAGTCTACTCTTGCGCCCGATTTTCCTCGCCATGATTGCAACATGTGTGAAAGAACCGCTCACATAGCTCAAAGGATAAACATTTTGGTGTACGAGCTCCAAAATGAAATGAGGTTCATATTGAACCACATTCTTGAGCGTCTAAACGCCATCTCTCATCCTCCTCAATAGAAGAGTTTTTGTCTCATTATATATGACCTTTTAGATGTTGTTGTAGGACTTTTTATTTTTAGGATGTATTTTTAATTTTCTTGTAGCTTCATATTTTTGTGACTTTTGTCACATAATTTTTAATGAATGAATGTGATGTTTTTATGCTTATGAGTGATCAACATTAAGCATATTATCATTATTTAGGTGACTAACATCATTATATAGCTATTTGGAATCTACATTATACTTTGATCACTTGTACTTTAGGTACAAAATTTTGATCAGACACTACATTTTGACTTTTTCAAGTCAACTAGATTAACATTCTTATTTGGATGACCATTTCATATGCATTATGCTTCTCCATTGAAGCTATTCACAACTAACATTTCTTTTGTAGCATCTCATACCCTTCAAATGTATACGTTGGGACTCTTGTAATGGGGAGTATACATCGAGGGGGAGCATTTCATATTCTAACCATTTGTTTTGTAGGATCATGCATCATTACCTTGTTACTCCATTTAGGGGGAGTATAAAACAAGGGGGAGCTCTTAAAGTTCTCAAAATCGCATTCCGCTACGCAACTCTTCTTTTTGTTTCGACAAAAAGGGGGAGAAAGGATTAAGTTTGCATAACTGTGAATCATCACAGTACATACACTATTGCATAAAAATAGTTTTTAACCTCAAATAAAACAAACTTAATCTATATTTTAAATAACTTATGGTATATTTATTTCTTTGCTCAAAAATATACTTTATGTCTTGTCATCAACAAAAAGGGGGAGACTGTTAATACAAATATCGTACTAAAAACGTTATTTATATTTTACGATCTTTACTTAGTTTTGTTAATGACAATTACAAAGTATATCTTTTAGCAAATTATAAATACTAGCTAAAGTCACTTTAAAACACATTTTACATTTTACATTTCACAAGATTACTTAGAATTACACATCTACTAGTTTATTTCCTTAAAAGGAAACTTTATTTTTAAAATGATACAATGACATCATGGCATGCATCATACATAGATTATGTGATATCTTAGTTAGATCTTCAAGCAAGATAGTTGACTTTGGAAGATCTTGATATGACAACACAAAGATATGGGAAGATTGTGGAAGATTTGGAGAGATTTGAAAAATCTCTTAGCTGTCATTTTGGTGGAACCAAACAACATCAAAGACGGATCCCTTTTATGGGATCCGCCGGATCCGCCGGTTGTTCACCAGCTTGTCTATAAATAGCAAGCTGATCATTTGAACACACCATCACTCATATAGCCTAATATTCATACTCATTCATTTACATATCATCTAACATTTATCATTCATTCATTTCATTGATCTTTCCTTTTGTAGCAAAGGAGATTAAGCATCAAGGTTCAACACAGACGTGTAAAACCTTTAGCATAGTTACTGTGTGATATAGTTGTAGTTCACACATCATTATTTGTATCATTTATCTCAGTGAGTGTGGTTAGTGTTTTAGTCCTCAAAACACAAAGAGTGTAGGGAGTGGTTGTACCCTTGTGAAAGAACCAAACGGGAGTGGTTGTACCCTTGTAAAGAACCCGGTGTTTAGCTTAGTACCGAAAAAGGAAGTAAGCGACGTGTAAAGGTTTTCTCCACCTAGAAGAGAGTTTGTTTCTTAGTGAAGAATAACTCTCGAGTTAGAGGCTCGAGGAGTGGAGTAGGGCAAGGAAGAGAGTCCTTGTAGCCGAACCACTATAAACATCCGTGTTGTGTGGTTTGATCTTTCCTCTCTTTACTTTTCATATATATTGTGTGAATATTTGTTTGTGCTTGTTTCCTTTAATTAACATAGAGTAACAAAGCAAATTAATTTTAAACGGTAAAACAATTCAACCCCCCCTTCTAGTTTTCCACATGTACCATTTAACATCTGAAGAACTAAAGCACGATTCAAAGGATATGTTTTATCCACCAACATGTATAACTGAAGTCCATCCATGCCCACAGTATGTACTCCATAAGAATGTTACAGCTTCCAACTCTTAACTATATTTTGAAACGGATCATGCCATACTCCATCTTCATGATGTGGTTCAAACATAACCTTCAAATCTCCCTAGAGAACTCTATCCAAGATGTCATCTGGCCTTGTAGATCCATACTTAGCCTTGACCAGCTTCCATAAAGTTTCTAAATCTTCCCTATCAAATCTTTTGAGCATCTTTCCAAAAGTAATAAATCTTTGAGACTTTCCTCCAACTCTCACCATATCCCACCAAGATGTCTTTCCATGATAGCCAGAGTTCCAATCAATGATATGTACTTTTTTCCTTAAAGGAACAGCGTCAACTATTTCCTCTTCATTATTAGAAGCAATTACTATCAATTCTTGCATTGCAGCTCTGTCTTGGTTATCATATTCTTGTTTCTCTTGTTCTATCTGCTCATCCACTGTTTGCTCAACAATCTTTTTTTTCTTGGCCATTTCATTCTCTAGCTCTGGCCCTATTCTTTTAGAACCACTCTCTTGTGCTTTCTCTGCTTCCTTAGAACTCCCCACCGCCTTCTCTGTATTCATAGCAATGAAAGTGTTGACCCTCTTGAAAACCTTGTCAAAAATAACCTTGACTTTCTCAAAACTCATGTTCTTGAACTGAGCTGGTTTCCTTCCATCCTATTTTTTCAAGTAAGTCATCATTAGTTGCTTCTGTTGAGCCTTAGTAGGTGGTTTATTCCTCTTTGCCTCTGCTCTCATTTGGGCAAATAACTTCCTTTGTTTTTCCAAGAGTTTCATATATAATTTTGCCTTTTCTTCCATGGACAACTCTTCCTGTTCTTCTTGCAACATCCTCTGAGCTAACTCTTGATCAGCCTCACATTTAGCTTGTATATCATCTCATTTTGATAATAATGCAAGACTGGTTTCTTCTTCTTCTTGAGCTGCTTTCTCTCTGATTCTTTTAGCTTCAGCATTAAGTTCAGCTTGAACTTGTTTTGCTAGCTCTTCATCTTCTTGCATCTGAGCTTGTTTGGGTAAGGGTTTAATCACTGGTTCTTCTATCATTATTCATTTACCATTACCCTGTATTGGTTGATGAACTGTTTTTGTTGTTGTTGTCGTTGTTGTTGTTGGCTCCTTGATCACTACCCCTTTGACTGGTGGTTTCTTCAAAGCAATAAGAGCTTGAGCCAAAGTAGTTAGATCATCATCAGAACTTGTTGTTGTTGCAGCAGCAGTAACATTTGTTGTAGCAGTATTAACTTCTGACTCAGCAACACTAATATTCTAACTAGCAGCATTAACTGGTACACTAGCAGCATTAAGTGTAGCAGTATCAACTTTAAGCCCTGCAGCAATATCAATTTCAACAACATTCCCTTGTTGGTCTTCAACAACAAACTTAGTAGCAGTATCAATCTCTTCATCAACCTGCTCATCTATCATCTCCATATTCTCATCCTCCCCTGAAGCTTTGTCTTCATTCCTCCTCTGTTTGGGAACATCCTCCCCCAAACTCTCAGCACTCTCAGAGAATTCAATTCTAAATGTGGTATCCACCTTATGCAACCTCTTGAGCTTGTGAGAGGTGAACATCTTCTTTCCCTCCAACTGCTTGACCGTCTTCCTCAACCTTGTAATTTCAGCTTGTTGTGAGGAAGTGGTCTTCTTTAATACAGAGATATCTTTTTGCTGTGAGGAGGTGAGTTCCTTCAAATCAAAAACTTCCTTGTGCAAAGAGGTACATAGAGCCATCAATTCATTAAGTGGAAAGCTACCCTCAGCACTTCGGAGTGTGTTACCTCTCCCGAGTGGTGCATCATTGGGAATGTTAGACTCAGTCTCGAACCTCATCTGGTACAACATGAGTAGAAGCACTAGCCTGAGGTAGCTCAGTGTTCTTTCTGCTATTCCTACGTGTATAGGTCTTTTGTTGTGTTGAGGAAATGGATAAAAATGTGGGTGTGTGTTGGGTTACAGTGGGGATAACTGAACCTTCACCCTGATTTTGAGCTTGTATCAACATTGTTGAAAACAAGGGTGTTACAATTCCTGAAAAATCTTTTCCCTCCCTCTTCATATTGGCAAAAATCTTTTTAGAATGAGAGGGGACAACATAAGTTCTTTGATGAATTTTCTTTTCTGTAAATTGTCTGTCCATAAGGAATTGTAAAAACCTTGAATATAAGTAAAATTTGCTTGCAGATTTATCCAAGTTCTTAACCATACCACCAAAAATCATTTTAGAAAAATTAAACTTCTGGGCTGTGGCCAAGCAGATAATGGCAGAAGCCACATTGCTGCTAAACTCATTCCAGCCAGTTGTCTTTGGACTAAGACACTGTAGGATGGTATGAATTAAGAATTTCCACTGTGGGGAGAAGGATCCTTTAGAAAATTTTAAAGAATCATTTTTCCTTACATACCCCATCAGTGCAAGGTTTTCAAAAATTATAGAATTAGAAAAACACTCAATTCCTTTAGTATCTGCTAGGTGAAGAACTCTCCTAACAGATGATTCAGTTATGAGTATCTTCTGCCCATCTACATGGGCATGAATCTGTTCCTCTCCATTAATAGTTTCGACCTTTGCATTAGACCAAAATTGTTTAATGTGAGAATTATATATAGTAGGGTTTATTGTTAATGCATACCTTATAGGGTTTGCATTTAAGAAATCAATTATCTCAGTAAAACCTTCAGACTCTTTAGGTTTTTGCAAAAAGGCAATCATGTTGTGGGTATCGGCAAAACAAAAGTTCGACATTGTGATGATTTGGGGTTTTTGTGAGTAGATGATAAATTGAGTTAGGGTTTGCAATTTAAGAGCGTTTGTGAATTTTGAAAACCGATTAAGTGAATTATTGGTGGTTATAAACCCTTAATCGAAGAATTTATGAAACAGTCCCTCGAACAAACTAGCAGTTGAAACCTTGGCAGCACTAAGTTATACAAGCAACACTAACTTATGCCTAGCGGTAGTAAATTTGAGACAACAGCTTTAACTCCAATTTCAATCCAAACATCTTTGGCTTTGCTAATCCTTCAAAATTTTAGTTCCAAAACCACAAAAACACAAGCCATAACACTTCAGAATAATCACAACTTCTAATTATACTTAACAGTTCTAAGTACAACTAGCAGCAGTAACTACCAGTTGTAAATATAACTAGCATGACTAATTATACTTAACAGCAGAAACTCATATTGACTTGAATAACAGTACTAATCCACACAAAATTCTACAAAAACACAAAGAGATAAGTGATTTTAAAGATTTAACATTCCAATACTGGCAATTAAAAATTAAAATCTACCCACATCAAAAGCTTTTGTGAGCAAATCTGCAACATTATTGTCAGTATGGATTTTAACCATTTGAACTAACTTCTTTTCATTGTAGTCTCTTATAAAATGGTGTCTTATCTCTATATGCTTTGTTTTTTAGTGATAAACAGGATTTTTAATTATGCACATAGTACTGCTATTATCAATAAAGATTAATGTATCCATAAAATTGAACCCATAATCCAATAATTGATTCTGAATCTAGAGCACTTGTCCACAGCAACTTGAAGCAGCTACATATTCAGCTTTTGTTGTGGAATTTGCAACCACAGTCTGTTTCTTGCACTGCCATGAGATCAATATATACCCAAGAAATTGACAACCTCCTGTTGTGGATTTCTTGTCCAAGCTTACTCCAGCATAGTCACTATCAGTGTATGCTACCAAATTTAGGTTAACCTTTTAAGTATCTGAAAATTCTTTTCACAGCATGAAGATGTGAAACTTTTAGTGTGACTTGGTATCTGGCACAGGCACATACTGCAAAAATAATGTTAGGTCTTGAAGAAGTAAGATACATCAATGAACCCATCATTGATCTGTATAGATGAACATCAACTTCTTCACCATCTTCATCCTTGAGCAAAGGCTTATTAGTGACCATTGGTGTGCTAGCTGTCTTGACATATGTATACCCAAACTTCTTTAATATCTCAGCAACATACTTATCTTAAATGATAAATATGCCATCTTCCTTCTGCTTCACTTGCAATCCTAAAAAGAAAGTAAGTTCTCCCATAGAACTCATCTGGAACCTCTCATACATCAATTTCTCAAACTCAATGCATAACTCCTTCTTTGTTGAACCAAAATTAATATCATCCACATAAACCTGAACTAGCAGGACATCATTTTTGTATCTTCTGATAAACAAAGTCATGTCTATCTTCCCTCTATGAAATCCATTGTCCAACAGGTATGTTGACAATGTTTCATACCAAGCTCTGGGAGCTTGATGTAAACCATAAAGTGCTTTTTCCACCTTCTATACTTTATCTGGAAAATCAGGATCTTCAAACCGTGGTGGTTGACAAACATATACTTCTTCTTCAATTTTCCCATACAGAAAAGGATTTTACATCCATCTGATACACCACAAAATCTTTGTATAAAGCATAAGCTAAGAACAACCTTATAGCTTCAATTCTAGCAACTGGGGCAAAGACTTCATCATAGCCAATCCTTTCTTCTTGTGTGTATCCCTGAGCTACTAACCTTGCCTTGTTCTTTATCACAATACCTCTTTCACCCTTTTTACATTTGAAAACCCATTTAGTACCAATAGCATTTTTACCATTAGGAAAATCTACCAGAGTCCAAACTTCTTGTAGCTTGAATTGTTGTAGCTTGAATTGTAGAAGCTCTTCTTGCATAGCCTCCACCCAGCTTGGATCCTGCAATGCTTTAAGTGCATTCTTGGGTTCTACTTGTGATAGAAAACAAGCAAACAAACAATTTTGAAGGTCTTTATGACTGTTTCTTTGTTTAATAGATCTAGCAAAGAAACCATGTTCCTTTAAATCCTTTGTCATTCTTCTTGTTTGAACAGCAGACTTCACATCTCCAATGATTTGTTCTTGAGGATGATTCTTGTGAATTCTGGTAGTTGGAATAGGACTGACAGGGATAGTATCATCCATGTTGTTTATGTCAGCCTCTGCACAATCTCCTTCATTATCAGTTTCAATATATATATATTTCAAATGAGGCATGTTTGGCTCAAATGGATATTCATCCTCATTAACAGCAATGCCTTCCTTGTCAGCAGTATTAACAGTTTTATATTTGTTAGTATTGTTAGTGTTGTTACCACCACTAGCAGCATTAACATCATTAGAACTGCTAAACATAATTATCCTTTTCTTGATCAACATTTTCACTATCTTCTCTTAGATCCTCATTATCCTTCTCTTCATTTGCATTAGAAGGTTTTGATCCATGATCCTTAGAACTCTTTGATCCTTGAGAATCATCCTTCTTATCATCTTGAGAACTCTTTGAACTTTGAGAGAATAGTGGATCAGCAGCCCATAATGGTAGCAAAATGCAATCTTTGCCAGGTCCTGTCTCCTTTTTAGCCTAACCTACATCATTACTAGCTTTTGTGTTGGGAATTAAATATTCAAGCACTTGGTTTTGTCAAAGAACAGTTTGTACTGCTGAAGAATAACACTAACAGTACTAACTGAGTTAGTACTGCTAGTGTAAATATTAGTACTGCCAGAAGAAAGTTTGTACTGCTGAGACTGCTGAAAGAAGATTTGTACTGCCAGTTATGAAGACGTGTAAGAAGATAAGTATATAATAGATTTTGTGTATATCTTATATAGTCAGACTTATAAGAATATTCTACATGTTTAGAATATTGATACTTATTTTGTAAAGGACTCCTTGTGCCTATAAAAGGAGGTCCTAGGTTAGATGTTATGTATGTATGTTTTGTTAAGCTTCAAAGTTGTAAACCCTAGTGATACTCAAGATCACTCGTATTATACTTAATAATATTGAAGCATTTGATTACATCATTGTTCTTATGAACTGTTCATACAATACTTTACTGTTACATTGATAAATCTTCTAAGTATCAAGTAGTAGATTCCGCATACTATTTGATATACATTCAAAGTATCCTCAACACAATACTCGTGTGTTTAGATCCTCACAAGTGGTATCAGAGCCAGGTTTCTGATACTTTGATTTAGAAGATCCTTACAGAAGAACTCTTTATTCCCTATAAAGAAGATGGACATGGAGACTACTCAGACCAACACTGCTACTAAGTTACCTATGCTCAAACATAATGACTTTGAGATGTGGAGGGTCAGGATTGGGCAGTACTTTCAAGTACAAGACTATGCTCTATGGGAAATCATAGAGTATGGCACCTCCTTCAAACCATCAAAAACTGAATCAACAGTTGATGGTAAGAAAGTTACAACTGTGAACACTTCTTCTGTTACTACAGATGAAAAGCTCCAGAAAAAGAATGATGTTAAATCAAGTAGCATGTTACTAATGGCCATCCCTAATGATCAACTTCTCACCTTCAGCAAATACAAGGATGCCAAAACCTTGTTTGAAGCTATAACTACCAGGTTTGGTGGTAATGAAGCCACCAAGAAGACACATAAGACTTTGCTGAAGCAGAGTTTTGAGAACTTCAGTGCTACTAGCAATGAATCTCTTGATCATATGTTCAACAGGCTGCAGAAGATAATCAGCCAACTGGCTGTATAGGATGTTGAGATCCCACAGGAGGATCTTAATTCCAAATTTTTAAGAAGTTTGCCTGCTGATTGGTACACTCATGTAGTTGTCTGGAAAAACAAAGCAGAAATTGATAAAATGAGTCTTAATGATCTGTACAACAATTTTAAAATTGTTTAAAAGGAGGTAAAGAAGTCTGGAAGCTCAAGTTCTAGTTCTGGGAACATGGCATTTATGTCATCTCCCAGCATTATCAGTCCAGAGGATGTTAATGTGGCTTCAGGAGTTAGTACTGCTAACCCTAATGTTTGTACTGCTAGTTCACAAACTAGTAATTCTGGCATAGGTGATGCTACATTCTATGCTTTCCTGACCAGTCAAGCCAATAGGTCTCTGCTATCCCATGAAGATCTTGAACAGGTAGATGAAGATGATCTGGAAGACATGGACTTGAAGTGCCAGGTAGCACTGCTAAGCATGAGAGCCAAGAAATTCTGGCAGAGAACATGGAAGAAGATCACAATCAGTGGTAGTGATACAGCTGGGCTTGATAAATCAAATGTGGAGTGTTTCAACTGTCATAAGTTGGGACACTTTGCTAGAGAATGCAGAAGACCAAGGCAGCAAGACAACAGAAGCAAAGGGTATAGGAATCAGCAGGAAAACAGGAAGGTTGTGGAAGTGGAAGAGCCTTCTTCAAAGGCAATGGTTGCTATAGATGGTCTTGGATATGATTGGAGCTTCGTGGCTGATGAGGAAGAAGCACCAACAAAGATGGCACTGATGGCATTTTCTGACTATGAGGTACATTCAGTAAAAAGTTGTTCAAAATCTTGTTATGCTCTAAAAGATTATGAAACACTTAAAAAGCATTATGATGACCAAAGAATAGAGCTAAACCAAACTAGTTATAATTTAGCAAATCATAAAAGAGGTTTAGCTGTATTAGAAGAACAAATATTGTTTTATAAGAAAAATGAGTATGTCTTTTCTGAAGACATTGTTGTGCTTAAAAGAGACATTTTACATAAATATGCTAAGATAAGTGTGCTTAGAGATGAGTTGGAAAAGATTAAGAAAGCAAAAGATAACATACAGCTAAGTGTAGACACTCTAGAATATGCATCTAAAGGAATTAATAAGATCATTGAGTGTCAACTTGTTAATAAAGCTAAGTCAGGTTTAGGTTACAAAACATGTCCACCTCCACATAGAGGAGTACCTTCACCCCCAGGTATTGACTTGGAACACACTGGTTTAGATGAATTTCAAGAGCCTAAATTTGAATGTTGGGTTTAGAGATGCTGCTGCTCTGGATGATACAACTGCTCATGGTGTATAAAGAAAAATACTCTTAATGTCATAATACTGCTAGTGTATTCTATACTACTGCTAGTGTTGAAGATTCTACTGCTGCAAGAATACTACTGCTGGAGTAAAAGATACTGCTGTTAGAGTAATGGATACTACTGCTTATGAGATAACTTGTATAGTCGGTTAGATAAGTTTAGAATAGATTCTAAAAGATTTATCTTGTATAGAAAGCTATTGTAAACCGACTAGGACTCCTTAGCCTATAAAAGGAGGTTCTAGGTTTAGAGTTTAGTACATATCATTGTTAGATTCGATTCACTTCAAGGTTGTAAACCCTAATACTGTTGAGTATTCGTATATTTAATATATTGAAGTGTTTGTTGAGAATTTTACTGTTCAATTAATTGTTCTTCTTAAGATTAAACATAATATTCCGCGTTGCGTTTAATAGTTTACAAGTCAAGATAGTTTCTATACTTGTTGTTTTAGATTCACATCTAAGATAACTAACTAGATCAATTGCTCAACTGGGATCAACAAGTGGTATCAGAGCTTGTGATCTAGAAACTGATATCAAGAAGAATCTGTGTTAACTCTGATATGTTTAACATCTATTGAAGACATGGAATCCGAATCAACACACATGGGGACTGCACCAAAAGTGCCCATGCTCAAGCCTAGAGAGTATGAGCTCTGGAGGATGAGAATACAACAATACATCAAGATGCTTGACTACTCAATGTGGGAAGTCATTCTGAATGGTGATACTTTACCAGCAAAAGCTGATGATGGGAAACCTGTACCCATTAAATCTGCTGATGACAAGGCTCAAAGAAGGTTGGAGATCAAGACTCATAGTATTCTTATGATGGGCATACCTAATGAGTATCAGTTGAGCTTTAGTCATATTCAGGACGCTAAGTCTTTAATGGAAGCAATTGAGCTAAGATTTGGTGGGAATGAGGCTACCAAGAAGTCAAGGAAAAATCTTCTGAAGCATCAATTTGAGACCTTTGTTGCCTCAAGTTCTGAAAATATTGATGCTACATATGACAGACTTCAGAAGCTTATAAGTCAATTAACACTTATGAAGGTTCCAGTTCCTCAAGAAGATATCAATCTTAAGTTTTTGAGAAGTTTGTTATCTGAATGGAGTATGCACACAGTGGTTTGGAGAAACAAAGATGATTTTGACACAATGAGTTTAGATGATTTGTACAACAACCTGAAAGTTTATGAATCTGAAGTTAAAGGGTCATCTAGTTTATCTACAAATGGACAAAACCTAGCTTTTGTGTCCTCCAACAACAAAAGTTCTGGGAACACTCAGGAAACTCACTCTACTGCTGCTTATGAAGTTTCTACTACTAGCACTAATGTTTCTACTGCTGGTTCAACAAACAGTGATAACATTAGTGATGCTGCTATTTGTGCTTACTTGGCTGATCTTACTACCAGTACTCAAGTTATGAATCAGGATTTGGAACAAATTGATCCTGATGATCTTGAAGAAATTGATTTGAAGTGGCAAATGGCTATGCTGAAAATGAGGGCCAGAAGGTTTTTGAAGAAGACAGGAAGGGAGCTCAAATTTAAAGGACAAAACAACATAGGATTTGATAAGTCCAAGATTGAGTGCTACAACTGTCGAAGAAAAGGTCACTTTGCAAGGGAATGTAGGGCACCTAAGAAGAATGGAGAAAGTTCAAGGAAGTCTGCTACTAAAGATACCAAGACTACTACAGCTTTGGTGTCATGTGATGGTTTGGGAGACTATGATTGGAGTGATCAAGCAGAAGAAGGACCCAATTTTGCTTTTATGGCTTATGCTTCTTCATCATCTGGTTCTGACTCTGAGGTATCTAATGGTTCTAGTTGTTCATTTAAATCTTGTTTAGATACTGTTGAAGAGCTTAAGTCTAGGAATGAAAGTCTTAGAGTTGAAATTGAGAAACTTAAACTAGATAGCTTAGGTTATAAAGTTGGTTTAAAGTCTGTAGAACAAAGGCTTGAATTTCTTAAACAGAATGAGATAGAGTATGTTGATAGAATTCATATACTAGAAGGTAAGCTTTTTATTAAAAACAGTGAGATAAATATACTAAATAAAAAGCTAGAAGAGGATGAATAAGAAACAAATGCAGCTTTGACTGAAAAAGAAAAACATGTAGTTAGAGTTGAGAAACAGAAATTTGCATCTGATCTTGTGCATAATTCTATTGAGAGTCACTTAATGAGGAGAGGTAGTGGCATAGGATATAATGATGTAGCTCCTCCAGTTAAGAGTGCCTTTGCACCCCCTAAGAAAGAATTGTCTTTTATAAGTGAACTTGATAGCAAACCCGTAGGTGAATCTAGTGTGGCTAATAAAGAAACACCTAAGGTAGAAAAGATGTTTTCTGATGCCCCAATTATTGAAGATTGGATGTCAGATAGTGATGAGGAAAAGGTTGAGTCAACACCAAAGATTAAAAAGGAAAAAATTCCAAAAATTGTTGAATCTAAAGTTACACAGGTTAAGTTTGTGAAACCTGTGTTTGGTGACAAGATCTCTAGGAAAATAGTTGAATATAATGAGGAACCTAGAGAACAACCAAAAAGAAGTAATAACAGACCTAGAGGTAATAAAAGAAACTGGAACAACCTAATTTCTCAAAAGTTAGGTATTGATTTTCAGTTAGTTAAAAAGGCTTGTTATCATTGTGGTAGTTTTGAGCACCTACAAGAAAAATGTTTGTACTACCAAAAACCAGTTTGGAACCAAAACAGAAGGGTGAACCACAAATTTTTTTTTAAAAAGACTCACCCTCATGCTAACAAAAACATGGTTCCAAGGGCAGTATTGATGAGATCTGGTGCAACTAGGTCAATTACTACTGCTCCACCACAAAGGCCTTTTCAAAATAATAAAGCTGTTTCTGCTGCTAAGGCAAAAGCAGTTTCTACTGCTGAGCCAAAAGTGATAACAAACACTGTTTTGAGCAACCATTTTTATGCTGTAAAGGCCTCAGCTTGCTGGGTCTGGAAACCAAAAATAAAGGTTTTAGATCATGTTTCCAGGAACAGCAGTGCATCAATGGATTTAAAGAGATTTGACTATGTTGATGCACAAGGCAGATCCAAGTCAGTAATGGCTTGGGTCCCCAAGAGAAACTGATTCTCTTATTTTATGTGCAGGGCAATCTACAAGAGAAATTAAAGGACAAATGCATATTTGACAGTGGATGCTCTGGACACATTACAGGAGACATGTCCAACCTTGAAGATTTTGAAGCTATTGATGGTGGATACGTTGCCTTTGGAAATGATCCTAAAGGAGGTAAAATCATTGGTAAAGGTACAATAAGAACAGGAAAATTGGATTTTGAAAAAGTGTACTTTTTAGAAGGACAGTCAAAAGCCAGTGCTTTGGTTAACGGCTTTCGAAGTGACTAATCATAGCCAACTTATTAAAGATCTATGCTTTCTCTTATTAGAAAGAATAGGTATATGATTGCGGAGATGAAAGAAGTAGACGAAAAACTAGAGATGAGAGAAGCGAGCCTAGACAGAGAAGGAGAGGAAGGAAACTACGGGCGAAGGGCTAACCCAACACCAACCACCTGAAAATGTTGGATTGGGGGAAGGCTTTCCTTCTTTGTTGACTTCAACTGATACCGACCGATAGCCATGCTTCCTCTCCCGCTGGTCGAGCTTAATTCCATCCAGCCTCTCCTTTGGCTCACTTCACTACCTTTAGAGAAAAGAGTTCCAGCAAAAGACACACAAGACTCTCGGATTGTAAAAGGGCTTAAGTTCAACCTCTTTAGTGTCTCATAAATGTGTGACAAAAATAAATTTGTTCTTTTTACTGACACTGAATGTCTCGTCTTATCTCCTGATTTTAAGCTGCCTGATGATAAATTTGTGCTACTTAGAGTCCCTAGAACAGACAACATATACAGTGTTGACATAAAGAACATAGTTCCCAAAAGAGCTTTAACTTGCCTATTTGAAAAGGCCACAAATGATGAATCCAAACTTTGGTATAGAAGACTTGGCCATTTAAATTTCAAAACTATTAATAAATTGGTTAAGGGAAACCTTGTAAGAGGTTTACCTTCAAAATTTTTGAAAATCCTGAAACCTGTGTTGCTTGTCAGATGGGAAAACAACATAGAGCTTCTTGTAAGTCCAAAGCTGTGAACACTATTTCTGAGCCTTTATATATGTTGCATATGGATTTGTTTGGGCCAACATATGTGAAAAGTTTGAACAAGAAGATGTACTGCCTAGTTGTCACAGATGACTATAGTAGATTCACTTGGGTTTTCTTTTTAGCAATTAAGGATGAAACTTCTAGCATTCTTAAGGCTTTTATAAAAAGAGTTGAAAACCTAGTAAATCATAAAGTTAAGGTGATAAGATGTGACAATGGAACTGAGTTTAATAATAGTGTTATGAACCAGTTTTGTGTGGAAAAAGGTATTTTAAGACAGTTTAGTGTAGCGAGAACTCCTCAACAAAATGGAATTGATGAGAGGAGGAATAGGACACTTATTGAGGCTGCAAGGACTATGTTGTCTTAATCAAAATTACCTACTACTTTTTAGGCTAAAGCAGTCAACACTGCTTGTTTTGTGCAAAATAGGAGTAAAGTAGTTAAGCCTCATAACAAGACCCCTTATGAACTGTTACATGGTAGGAAACCTATGATAGATTTCTTAAAACCATTTGGGTGTCCTGTTACTATCTTGAATACCATTGATCACCTAGGCAAGTTTGACGAGAAGGCTGATGAAGGATTCTTTGTTGGATACTCTACCAATTGTAAAGCTTTTAGGGTATTTAATAAAAGAATTAGGCCTGTGGAAGAAAACTTGCATGTTAGGTTTAGTGAAACCAAAACTAATGTTGCAGAAAGTGGACCTGATTGGCTGTTTGATATTGATTCACTAACCAAAAGCATGAATTATGAGCCAGTGATTGCAGGTACAACTAATAAGTCTGCAGGTACAAAAGCTGATTCTAATGCAGGTACACAAGCTAAGGTGAATGAATCTGCAAAGGAGTTTATTTTGATTGAAAAATGGAAGCTTGATCTGACTTTCATAGCCAAAGAGAAAGAGAGAAAGAGTTCACAAGAAGATGATGCAGTTCATAAAGTACAAAAAGGAGATACAGAAGGTGGGGATAAACCTTTTGATGCTGGAAATGTGGTTAATGAAGGACCACAAATTGTTAATGAAGTGCAGAATAATGAATCAGAAAATGTTAAAAATGAAGGAAATAACACTAGCAGCAGTAACTATGATTCTACTGCTAAGCCAAAACTTACTACTGCTAAGCCTTGTGTTTCTACTGCTGCACCAAAATTTCCTACTCTTGACAAGGATGGAAGATCTTTTGCTGATGATGACTATCCTGATGATCCTAATATACCTGGTTTGATTAATATCTATGAAGATACTGATGATGAAGCTTTGGATGTATTTGGTGTAGAGGCTGACTTAACCAATATGGAAGATGAGGTACCTGTCAGTCCTATTCCAACTATTAGAGCTCACAAGAATCATCCAAAGGAACAGATCATTGGAGAGCCAAAGTATGTTGTTCAAACAAGGAAAATGGTTAAAAATTTGAAGGAACAAGGTTTCTTTGCAAGATCCCTTCATCAAAGAAACAGTCACAAAGACCTTCAAAACTGCTTGTTTGCTTGTTTTCTGTCACAAATGGAACCCAAGAATGCTTATAAAGCATTACAAGATTCAAGTTGGGTGGAAGCTATGCAAGAAGAGTTGTTGCAGTTTAAGCTTCAAGAAGTTTGGACCTTGGTTGATTTGCCTAATGGGAAAAAGGTAATTGGTACAAAGTGGGTTTTTAGATGTAAAAATGATGAAAGAGGCATTGTGATCAGGAACAAAGCAAGATTAGTGGCTCAAGGATAGACTCAAGAAGAAGGTATTGATTATGATGAAGTGTTTGCACCTGTTGCAAGGATAGAAGCTATCAGATTATTCTTGGCTTATGCTTCATATAAGAACTTCACAGTGTATCAAATAGATGTAAAGAGTGCTTTCTTATATGGGACAATTGATGAAGAAGTTTATGTCTCACAACCACCTAGTTTTGAAGATCCTGATTATCCTGATAGAGTTTACAAGGTGGAGAAAGCATTGTATGGTTTGCATCAAGCTTCTAGAGCTTGGTATGACACCTTATCAAAGTACTTGTTGAACAATGGCTTCAGTAGAGGAAGAATTGACAAGACTTTGTTTATCAAAATAGACAAAAAGGATATCTTATTGGTTCAAGTGTATGTTGATGATATCATCTTTGGGTCAACCAACAAGGTGTTATGTGATGATTTTGAGAAGCTAATGCATAATAGATTTCAAATGAGTTCTATGGGTAAACTCACATTCTTTTTAGGGCTTCAAGTCAAACAAAAGGATGATAGCATATTTATCAGTCAAGATAAGTATGTGACTGATATATTGAAGAAGTCTGGATTTTCTGATGTGAAGCCTGCTAAAACAACCATGGAGTCCAACAAGCCTCTAGTCAAAGATGAAGATGGTGAAGAAGTTGATGTACATTTATACAGATCAATGATTGGTTCATTGATGTATCTTACAGCTTCCAGGCCAAATATTATGTTTGCTGTGTGTGCCTGTGCCAGATTTCAAGTTTCCCCTAAAGTGTCACACATGAATGCTGTAAAGAGAATTTTTAGGTACTTAAGGAGTCAACCTAGGTTGGGCCTTTGGTATCCAAAAGATTCACCTTTTGATCTGGTGGCATACTCAGATAGTGATTATGCAGGAGCATGTTTAGACAGGAAATCAACAACTGGAGGATGTCAATATCTTGGACATAGGTTGATTTCATGGCAATGCAAGAAACAAACTGTGGTGGCAAATTCTACAACTGAAGCTGAGTATGTAGCTACGTCAAGTTGTTGTGGTCAAGTGCTTTGGATTCAGAATCAATTACTGGACTATGGGTATAATTTTATGCACACCAAAATTTATATTGATATTAACAGTACAATGTGCATTATTAGAAATCCTGTTTTTCATTCTAAAACAAAACATATTGAGATAAGACATCATTTGAAGGTGTATGAGTCTGAAGTCAAAGGATCATCCAGTTCATCTTCTAGTGCAAACAACCTAGCCTTTGTGTCCTCAAACAACAAAGGTTCTGGTAGCTCTCAGGAAAACTATTCTGCTGCTGGTCATGTGGTTTCTGCTGTTGGTTCTGCTGCTTGTACAAATAGTGACAACATCAGTGATGCTGCTATTTGTGCATTCTTGGCTGATCTCACCACAAGTATAACTGTTACTGATCAGGATTTGGAACAGATAGATCCTGATGATCTTGAGGAGATTGACTTGAATTGGCAGATGGCCATGCTTACAATGAGAGCTAGGAGATTTCTAAAGAAGACTGGAAGGGCACTCAAGTACAGACAAACCAATGTGGGGTTTGATAAGTCAAAGGTTGAGTGCTACAATTGTCAGAGAAAGGGGCATTTTGCTAGGGAGTGTAGAGCACCCAAGAAGAACAAAGAGAATGTAAGGAAGGTTCAAATTGAAGAGGTCAAGCCTACACCTGCTATGGTGTCTTGTGATGGCTTGGGAGAGTATGACTAGAGTGACCAAGCAGAGGAAGGACCAAATGCTACTTTCATGGCTGAAGAAGGACAAAAGGGACAAAATTTTGCTTTGATGGCTTATGCTTCTTCATCCTCTGGTTCAAACTCTGAGGTATCTAACGAATCTAATTGTTCATTTAAATCATGCTTAGATACTGCAGAGGAACTCAAGTCTAGGAATGAGAGTTTAAGAATGGAAGTAGAAAAGTTAAAACTTGATAATTTAGGTTATGTATATGGCCTAAAATCAGTAGAAGAAAAACTTGACTTTCTTAGACAGAATGAAGTAGAGTATGTTGATAAGATTAATGGACTAGAATGTTAAATTATTAAGAAAAATTGTGAAATTAATGTTCTTAATAAAAGAGTAGAAGAAGCTGAAAAAGCTAGAGATGTAGCTTTATCTGAGAAAGAAAAACATGTTGTTAGGGTAGATAAACAACAATTTGCATCAGACCTAGTCAATAAGTCAATTGAAAGTCAATTAATGAGATGAGGGAGTGGCTTAGGATACAATGAAGTAGCTCCCCCAGTCAAAAGTGCCTTTGCACCTCCTAGGAAAGAATTGTCTTTCATTACTAAGATAGATGCAAAACCTGTAGGTGAAACAAGTGAATCAAATAATGAAAAACCTGATAGAACTTATACACCTAAGGTAGAGAAGAAGTTGTCTGATACTCTGATCATTAAAGATTGGGTGTCAGATAGTGAGGATGAAGAGACTGAGTCAACACCTAAGGCTAAAAAGGAAGAAATTCCTAAAATTGTTGATAATAAAGTCACTCAGGTTAAAACAGTTGAATCTAAAGCTAAACATGTTGAGTTTGTAAAACCTAGGTTAGGAAGTAGGATCTCTAAAAAAATGGCTGAATTTGATGAGAAACCTAGAGAAAATCCTAGGAAACTTAATAACTTGCCTAGAGGAAACCAAATAAATTGGAACAGCCTAATTTCACATAAGTTAGGTAGTGATTTTCAATTACTTAAGAAAGCTTGTTATAGTTGTGGTAGTTTTGAGCACTTGGAGGAAGATTGCTACTACTACCAAAAACCTGTTAGAAATTATGCACAAAAACCTGTATGGAACCAACACACTAGGGTGAACCATAAGAATTTTGCTAAAAAGACTCACCCTCATCCTAATAGAAACATGGTTCCTAGGGAAGTTTTGCTGAAAAATGGTGCTACTAGAACAATTACTACTACTGCACCAAAAAGGCCTATTCAAAAGAAAACAGAGGTTTCTACTGCTAAGGCAAAAGTAGTTTCTACTGCTGAGCCAAAAGTAGTAACAGACACTGTTGTAGGCAATCACTTTTATGCTGTTAAGGCCTCAGCTTGCTGGGTCTGAAAACCTAAAATCAAGGTTTTAGATCATGTTCTCAGACACAGCAGTGCATCAATGGACTTGAAGAAATTTGATTATGTTGATGCACAAGGCAGATCCAAGTCAGTAATGGCTTGGGTCCCAAAGAGAAACTAATTCACTTACTTTATGTGCAGGGCAATCTACAAGATGAGCTATAAGATAAACGCATTTTTGATAGTGGATGGTCTGGACATATGACTAGAGACCAAGGCAACCTTGAAGATTTTGAAGCCATGGATGGTGGCTATGTTGCTTTTAGTAATGACCCTGAAGGTGGAAAGATTGTTGGTGAAGGTACTATTAGAACAGGAAACCTGGATTTTGAAAAAGTGTATTTAGTAAATGGACTTAAGTTCAATCTTTTTAGTGTCTCACAAATGTGTGACAAAAAGAATTTTGTTCTTTTTACAGACACTGAATGTCGTGTCTTATCTCCTGACTAAAAGTTGCCTGATGATAAATTAGTGCTACTTAGATTCCCTAGAATAGACAATATATACAGTGTGGACATAAAGAATATAATTCCCAAAAGAGATTTAACTTGTCTGTTTGCTAAGGCCACAATTGATGAATCCAAACTTTGGCATAGAAGACTTGGCCATTTGAATTTCAAAACTATAAATAAATTGGTTAAGGGAAACCTTGTAAGAGGTTTACCTTCAAAAGTTTTTGAAAATCCTGAAACCTGTGTTGCTTGTCAAAAGGGAAAGCAACACAGAGCTTCTTGTAAGTCCAAAGTGGTGAACTCTATTTCTGATCACTTATATATGTTACATATGGATCTGTTTGGGCCAACTTATGTGAAAATTAAGTTTGAATAAGAAAATGTATTGCCTAGTTGTCACAGATGACTATAGTAGGTTTACTTGGGTTTTCTTCTTAGCAACTAAAGATGAGACATCTAGCATTCTTAAGGCTTTCATAACAAGAGTGAAAAACCTAGTTAATCACAAAGTTAAGATAATCAGATGTGACAATGGAACTGAATTTAAGAATAATGTGATGAATCAGTTCTGTGTTGAAAAAGGTATCTTAAGACAGTTTAGTGTGGCTACAACTCCTCAACAAAATGGTGTTGCTGAGAGGAGGAATAGGACATTAATTGAGGCTGCTAGGACAATGTTGTCTGAGTCAAAATTACCCATAACTTTTTGGGCTGAAACAATTAATACTACTTGCTTTGTGCAAAATAGGAGTAAGGTAGTTAAGCCTCATAACAAGACCCCTTATGAATTATTACATGGTAGGAAACCTATGATAGATTTCTTGTAACCATTTGGGTGTCCTGTTACTATCTTAAATACAATTGATAACCTAGGCAAATTTGATCAGAAGGCAGACCAGGGATTCTTTGTTGGATACTCCCCAAATAGTAAAGCTTTTAGGGTATGTTGACATAAATAATGCCTAAAAACATTATCAATATTTATTCATATCTCTATGTTTTGATTATCACAAAATGTAAACTCATTAAAACATAAACTTATAAAATAAACAAGTAATTAGTTCTAAATATTCACTTCTACAACTAAAATCACTTAAGGTATGAATGAACTAATGCTTAATGCATTATATGATCAAAGGAACATTTTCTTAATAACTAGATTTTTTATAAAATGTCAAAAACATTTTATATCTTTTAGAAAAACATTTTTGGTAATAAATAAAAAGGTTTAATTCATTATAAATTTATGAATTCAAATTTTTAACCAAAATCAGTAAAAATGTTCCAGAAAAACCTTTCCCACAAAAAGACAAAACTGGGCAACGGTTGGGAGGGGCGGCCCCCTTAATTATACTAGGCAGCCCCCTTAAAATTAAGGGGACCGCCCCCTATTTAAGGGGGCCGGCCATGCTCCAGTAGGTTCCAGCTGTCCAGTTTTCCTGCCTATAAATACCAGCCTTCCCTTGGATTTTTACTCACCCTTTTGCACAAAAACTTTATGTTGTAGATCTGATTTCATATCTTCAAAAACCTTTGATCATGTAATCTTAAGCATTGGTTTCCAAGTGATCCAAGCTTCCACTATCCAAGTGCAAAAGAAGAATACTTCTATCAATCAAGACTAGAAGTATTACAACTTAGTATCATCTTGTTACTCAAGTTGTTTGTTTTGTATATTTTGTAAATCATTCATTCATTTGTGTAAAGTGTGTATATAAGTTGTAAACATAAGTGATTAGGCTAGAGTAGTGTGTAAGTAGTGAAGAAAGTGGATAAGTAGTTGTGGAGTAAAGAAGTAGAGTAGAAGCCTTGTAAAGTTGTGAAGTAGAGAAGTCTTGAAGCCGTTGTGAAGCCATAGCCTAGAAGTCATGAAGCCGTAGCATAGAGGTTGTGTAGCGGTCGTGTTGAAGCCATGAAGTCCTAGTCGTGAAGTCCTAGTGTTGAAGTCATGAAGCCGTAGCATAGAGGTTGTGTAGCGGTCGTGTTGAAGCCGTGAAGTCCTAGTCGTGAAGTCCTAGTGTTGAAGTCGTGAAGTCATAGCATAGAGGTTGTGTAGCGGTCATGTTGAAGTCGTGAAGTCTTAGTCGTGAAGACATAGTGTTGAAGTCGTGAAGCCGCAGCATAGAGGTTGTGTAGCGGTCGTGTTGAAGTCGTGAAGAAGTCGTGAAGCCGTTGTGAAGTAGTCGTGAATAAGTTGTGAAGAAGTTGTGTTGTGAAGTTGTGAGATTGGTTCTAGCTACGATTAGAACTCGACATTTAGCTTTGTGTCGTTAAACCCGTGTAAGCCAAAGTTGTGTACAGTTTTCTCCGCCATAAGGGAGCTTATTGAAGTTGTGAAGAAAACTCTCGAGCTTGGTGCTCGGGGAGTGGAGTAGGGCAAGGAAGGTGTCCTTGTAGCCGAACCACTATAAATCCCTCGTGTCTCGGTTAGATCTTTCCATCTCTTACTTACATCTTTATTTATATCGTCATTACTCTTTTAACATATAGGCACATATTACTGTTAGTAATAATTAGAAGTTGACTTCACATATGGATCAAATTGAAACTCCATTCAAGAAACCAAAACTTTTACAATTAATTTAAAAGAATATATATATTACTAATAATAAGGTTCAAGTTTTATTTTTCATACAAACTTGAATCTAAGTGTTTTAAAAATAATCAAAGGTTTTCATAATAAAATTAAAAAGACATAATACTATTCAACCCCCCCCCCTTCTAGTTTTCCACAATTGGTATCAAGAGCCACGTCAATCAAGATCTTTAAAATATACTGTATTTTAAAACTTGAATCCATCTATGGAATTCAAAAAATATCTAGAAGGGGAATCTTTGCTAAAACCACCACTATTTGAAAACTATACTTTTTTTGAATGGAAAAATAAATTTGAAAATTATGTGAAATCAATTGATCTAGATCTTTGGCATGTCATTTCTATTGGTGATTTTCAACCAACAAAAATGGATTTTGAAAGTCAAACAAAAATGGATTTTGAAACTCAAAATGATTATTTAAAAACAAAGAATAACAAAAATAATGAAGCTAAAATAATTATTTACAAAACCTTGCCGAAAGTTGAATATGAAAGAATATCTTTCTGTAAAACGGCAAATGATATTTGGAAAAATCTCTTAAACTTTCATCAAGAAAAATGTCAAGCCAAAGATGAGGATTTTGATCTTGTACATGAATTAGTTATCTTAGAAAATTTAATAGATAAACATTTAGATAAAATAGATACATGTGCTACTAGTTCAAATGTTGTTAATGAAGGTGTTAACGACGAAGACTACATGAATCAACTCCAAAGTGAACTCAATCCAAAATCATGGAGTGACACAGACGAAGGAGAAGATCATCTCTTTTTAAATTTCATAAGTAATTACTTCATGCATATAATCTTATTAATGCCTTAGGATACGCTTAGTCTGATAGGTTGCTTTGCCTTTACACTTTAGTTATATTCGTTCTGTGGCTTAATGAACTAGAAACCCTTTAGTTAGCCCCCCTAAGTATTAGTAAACCAAGCAATCTTCATATTTGGTACTCTTCGATAGGTAAATTTAGGAACTTAATTTCTTCTAAAAAGAGAATGACTACTGGAGAATCTATTGACTAGAAACTCAATTTGACCTAACGGTTGAATTGCTTCTATGTGAGAAGTTGGGTGTGTGTAACCCGTAAAAACGGTCGTGTTTAGCCTGAATTGAGCACCACTAGTAATAGTCTCATACTCATTCTCCAACTTGAATACATTATTCTTCCTAAATATACCTAACGATAGTTTACTGTTATGAACTTTGCTTTTCACTAGAGCTTTTCATTCCTAGATGTATGTCATCTTGCATATATAAAATTTCTAGATGTTTACTTGCTCCTATGTGATTTGACTGCATGCCTTCGTAATTATTTGTTTTAGTTGTTGAATGCATTGTCATTATAATAGCTTTTGTTTTTCTCTAACTACTCTGATATGATGTATTTTTGTATTTAGTCATAATACATGCTTAAATGCCATAGGATATGTAGAAAGAGGTAGCATGTGACAATAGACTTAACCAATACCCTTGAGCATGAGATCTTTTATAAACCACTATTTTTAAACCTATAATTAATGGGACTTGTTTTTAAATTTGCAAAAACTTCACATTTTGGAAAAATGATTTTTCAAAAGATTATGACACATTTCTATTAAACATGTTTCACCATCCTACCTTTCTTCCAAACTTGTGTCCATAATTACGTATTTATCAAAAACCAAAGATTGAAAAAATATGTTTTCTTTCCTCATAAAAACATTTTGAAAAAAAGCCAATACTATTTCATTAATATATTTTTCACATCCACATAAAACCTACTTTCAAAATAATGCTAAAAACATCCTTTTTAAAACCATGATTTATTCACTAAGATCTCACTTGGTACAAGTCTAGAAGTCCATGCTATCACAACTCCCCATTCCCTTGCACATAGATACTCATTAGGATTAATTAACTAGCTTATTAATCTTCCTAAATATGATACTATGAATTACTTGGTGCTATGTAGTGTTTCCTTATATATATATATATATATATATATATATATATATATATATATATATATATATATATTATAATATATATATATATATACTATAGATTAATGAGTAGATTGCATGCTAGATAAAATTGCTTAATATGCTTAGCATACATGAGTTATTAAATCCTAAATTGCCTCAAATGAAGTTGGACTTGCTTGAAACTAAACCCAAAAACACAACCTTTTCTACAAATTTTTGCCAAAAACCCATTTCTGGTAATCTGGGAATCATCAGATGGGCGCCCCCCTTAAATACACAGGCGGCCCCCTTAATTTTAAGGGGACCGGCCCATATTTAAAGGGACCGGCCATCTGTGGACGAGATTACTGTTTTCTGTTTCAATTTCCAACCCATTTTATCCTATACTTCCCAAAATTCACAAACACATTTTGTCACAAACCACCCACCAAAATTTACCTTCCACAATCACATCATCACTACACCATAAATACCCAACTCCATCATAAACGCTCATCCATATCATCCATCCAAACATGTCATCATCTAACCACCCAAGATCCAAGCCTTCAAGAGTTGCTAAAATCTCAGTGAGGCCCATTTGGAGGAGGAAGCTTGACATTTGCCATAACCCAACAAATGATGTTGTTCAAACTCAACCAACACCTAAACCTCATCCTAATGAACCCTTTCACACACATAACCAATCATCCATATGTCCACCTTCATTCACTCATAATTACCCTAGTTCACAAATGTCTCCACCACCAAGAGTGTCACCACCACTTCCACCAAATAAACACCACTCTCCATTGTCATCACCTTCCACTCAACACTTGAAGTTCATTGAAGAACTCAAGGAAGCCCATGAACTTAATGCTCTCCTTGCTTTGCACCTTGCTCAAAGCAACTTAGACCCATCACCATCCATCTCACCATTATTACCATCATCACCACATCACTTGAGTCAAATTGAGAAACATGTCAACAATTGTCCTTGTTGCATATTTCTCCAAAATCAAACCATCGCCTTAAATGAGCGTCTCACTTGGATTGAGTATCTTCTCACTAGATCTAATCCAACACCACCACTTGAACAACATCAAAACCCTCATTCAACATGGTCAATTCCAAGCTCTCCACCTCCAATTCCTCCATCAACACTCTCTCCAACATCCATACACCCAAACTTACAACCCCATTAATCCAACATTTTTACCCCCTCTTTATCATCATCCATCCAAAATAATTCAAGTTTTTCATGTCTCAAGCAAGTCAAATGGATCCCTTAGGCAATTTAAAATTTTCTACTTATTGTATGCTATAAGCAAAATATGTGTTGTATCAATAATTATGTTTTTAACATAATTATTTTCAACTAATGAATGTTTTATTTCTTGTCTTTAATATATGATTATTATGCTTATTGCTTGTATACTTGATATCATGATATATATATATATATATAAATGCTTGATGATTAATAACATGCTTATTCCATAATATGTTTTAAATGTATGCATGCGTATTTAACATGTTTATGCCACTATTTAATCATTCTTGATGTACATGATTCAAATGGAGCTTGCTGCAAAAACACCCTAAAAATGACCCTTTTCTGGGAATTTTTCAAATTTGGTCGCCTGGGAAAACACCAGATGGGCGGCCCCCTTAATTCCCTAGGCGGTCCCCTTAATTTTAAAGGGGACGGCCTACAATTAAGGGGACCGGCCATCTGGGAAGTAAAATTTACTGTTTTCTTTTGCATCTTGCGACCCCTTTTATCTAGCCCCAGCTACCATTTCTCTTAAAGGACGAACTGGTATTGGAATTTTACCACAAAACCTCCAAACCTTACCTAAATCAACCATCACCTCCATCAAACACCCATTTTCATTCACCATGCTATCACCAAAATCATCTCTAAGACACCAAAATTTCATCACCACCACCTCAATGTTCATCCCCAAGTGCACCAAATGCACCATCAAAAACACCCTCCACTCATGGCACATCATCTTCATCCATACCTTCCACTTCATCCATCAATAACTACATCAACTCACACCTATCATCACCACCATCAAGAGCATCAACTCCACCTCCTACTCAAGAACCTCCATTCACCCAACTTGTCATTTCCATATCACCAATAACACCTCTTGATGCTCATTTCTCATCATCACCAATACCACCACTATGATTTCCCATCCCTTGGGCTTTACTTGAAGCCCATGGAGACAATTTCCTTTGTTGCATCCACAACCGAACCATCATCTTTGGTCTTAGAGATGAGATACACTACATGTTTTCATCCCTTGAACACATGCTTAACAACAAACCTCCACCACAACCTCCACCATTTTCACCCACTACACCACCACCACCTTCATTCTCACCAAATTAAGCATATGCAATGCTTAATCAAAAATAATTTTTCAAACCATTTTGTGTGCAATCCCCATGGAAGATCATGTACTCCTAGAATGATTATGTAGATTGCATTACTTACTAGCTAATGTAGGATTGAATATAATCTTGGATGGTTGTGTATTGATACACAACATTTTTAATGAATGTCTTTATATGCATGCTTATTTTTGCTATATATATGCTTATGCTTCTAATATTTTTCTTGCAAGTATTCCATATATCGATTCCTTGGTGCCCTCAAACGAGGGGGAGCACACATCAAGGGGGAGTTCTCGTTCCGACAAATTTTGTCTCTAAAACTTGTCGGCTCAACCTTTTTGATGCTACAAAAAGGGGGAGAAGTGAATATAAATTCACTAAATACTTGTCCAAAAATAACTTTTTGGATTTAATGAGTTTTAGTTTTGTAATCATCAAAAAGGGGGAGATTGTTGACATAAATAATGCCTAAAAACATTATCAATATTTATCCATATCTCTATGTTTTGATGATCAGAAAATGTAAACTCATTAAAACATAAACTTATAAAATAAACAAGTACTTAGTTGTAAATATTCACTTCTACAACTAAAATCACTTAAGGTATGAATGAACTAATGCTTAATGCATTATATGATCAAAGGAACATTTTCTTAATAACTAGATTTTTTATAAAATGTCAAAAACATTTTATATCTTTTAGAAAAACATTTTTGGTAATAAATAAAAAGGTTTAATTCATTATAAATTTATGAATTCAAATTTTTAACCAAAATCAGTAAAAATGTTCCAGAAAAACCTTCCCCACAAAAAGACAAAACTGGGCAACGGTTGGGAGGGGCGGCCCCCTTAATTATACTAGGAGCCCCCTTAAAATTAAGGGGACCGCCCCCTATTTAAGGGGGCCGGCCACGCTCCAGTAGGTTCCAGCTGTCCAGTTTTTCTGCCTATAAATACCAAGCCTTCCCTGGATTTTTACTCACCCTTTTGCACAAAAACTTTATGTTGTAGATCTCATTTCATATCTTCAAAAACTTTGATCATGTAATCTTAAGCATTGGTTTCCAAGTGATCCAAGCTTCCACTATCCAAGTGCAAAAGAAGAATACTTCTATCAATCAAGACTAGAAGTATTACAACTTAGTATCATCTTGTTACTCAAGTTGTTTGTTTTGTATATTTTGTAAATCATTTCATTCATTTGTGTAAAGTGTGTATATAAGTTGTAAACATAAGTGATTAGGCTAGAGTAGTGTGTAAGTAGTGAAGAAAGTGGATAATAGTTGTGGAGTAAAGAAGTAGAGTAGAAGCCTTGTAAAGTTGTGAAGTAGAGAAGTCTTGAAGCCGTTGTGAAGCCATAGCCTAGAAGTCATGAAGTCGTAGCATAGAGGTTGTGTAGCGGTCGTGTTGAAGCCATGAAGTCCTAGTCGTGAAGTCCTAGTGTTGAAGTCATGAAGCCGTAGCATAGAGGTTGTGTAGCGGTCGTGTTGAAGCCGTGAAGTCCTAGTCGTGAAGTCCTAGTGTTGAAGTCGTGAAGTCATAGCATAGAGGTTGTGTAGCGGTCATGTTGAAGTCGTGAAGTCTTAGTCGTGAAGACATAGTGTTGAAGTCGTGAAGCCGCGGCATAGAGGTTGTGTAGCGGTCGTGTTGAAGTCGTGAAGAAGTCGTGAAGCCGTTGTGAAGTAGTCGTGAATAAGTTGTGAAGAAGTTGTGTTGTGAAGTTGTGAGATTGGTTCTAGCTACGATTAGAACTCGACATTTAGCTTTGTGTCGTTAAACCCGTGTAAGCCAAAGTTGTGTACGGTTTTCTCCGCCATAAGGTAGCTTATTGAAGTTATGAAGAAAACTCTCGAGCTTGGTGCTCGGGGAGTGGAGTAGGGTAAGGAAGGTGTCCTTGTAGCCGAACCACTATAAATCCCTCATGTCTCGGTTAGATCTTTCCATCTCTTACTTACATCTTTATTTATATCATCATTACTCTTATAACATATAGGCATATATAACTGTTAGTAATAATTAGAACTTGACTTCACATATAGATCAAATTGAAACTCCATTCAAGAAACCAAAACTTGTACAATTAATTTAAAAGAATACATATATAACTAATAATAAGGTTCAAGTTTTATTTTTCATACAAACTTGAATCTAAGTGTTTTAAAAATAATCAAAGGTTTTCATAATAAAATTAAAAAGACATAATACTATTCAACCCCCCTTCTAGTTTTCCACAGGGTATTCAATAAAAGAACTAGGCATGTGGAAGAAAACTTACATGTTAGGCTTAGTGAATCCACACCTAGTGTTGCTGGAAGTGGACCTGAATGGCTGTTTGACATTGATTCATTAACCAAAAGTATGAATTATGAGTCAGTTATTGCAGGTACAACTAACAAGTCTGCAGGTACACAAGTTAATTCCAATGCAGGTACACAAGCTCAGGAAAATGAATTTGCAAAGGAATTTGTCTTGATAGAAAAGTGGAAGCTTAATCAAACTTTCAAGGCCAAAGAGAAGGAGGGCAAGAGTTCACAAGGTGATGTTGTTCATAAAGATGTAGAAGGTGGGGATGAACCTTCTAATGCTGAAAAGGTGGTTACTAAAGGACCACATGTTGCTGATGATGAGCATAACAAGACTAGCAGTAGTAACTCTGATTCTATTGCTAAGCCTTTTAATTCTACTGCTGCACCACAAGTTTCTATTGCTGATGAAGATGGAAGATCCTTTGATGATGCTAACTATCCAAATGATCCTAATATGCCTGGATTAGTTAATGTCTATGCAGACACTGATGATGAAGTTGTGGAAGGGTTTGGTGCAGAGGCTGACTTCAACAATATGGAGAATGCAATTCCAGTCAGTCCTATTTCAACCACTAGAATACACAAGGATCATCCAAAGGAGCAAATTATTGGAGATGTTCATTCTGCTGTTCAAACAAGAAGTAAAACAAAAGGTTTTAGAGATTTGTTTGATCAAGGATTATTTGCTCAATCTCTTCATCAAAGAAAGAGCCACAAGGATCTACAGAATTGTATGTTTGCTTGTTTCCTGTCACAAGTGGAACCCAAGAATGCCTACAAAGCTTTACAAGATGAAAGTTGGGTTGAAGCTATGCAAGAGGAGTTATTGCAGTTCAAGCTTCAAGAAGTTTGGACATTAGTTGATCTGCCTTCAGGGAAAAAGGAAATTGGAACTAAATGGGTGTTCAGATGCAAAAGAGATGAAAGAGGAATATACACTCAGGAAGAGGGCATTGATTATGATGAAGAATTTGCACCTGTAGCAAGAGTAGAGGCTATCAGACTATTCTTGGCATTTGCTTCATTCAAGAACTTCACAGTGTATCAGATGGATGTGAAGAGTGCTTTCTTGTATGGAAAGATTGATGAAGAAGTTTATGTGATGCAACCACCTGGTTTTGAAGACCCTGATTATCCTGATAGGGTTTACAAGGTGGAGAAAGCACTCTATGGACTACATCAAGCTCCTAGAGCTTGGTATGACACCTTATCCAAGTTTTTGTTTAACAATGGTTTCAATAGAGGAACCATTGACAAGACTCTGTTCATCAAGAAAGACAAAAAGGATATCTTATTAGTACAAGTATATGTAGATGATATCATTTTTGGGTCTACAAATAAGGTGTTATGTGAGGAATTTGAGTAGCTCATGCATAGCAGATTTCAGATGAGTTCTATGGGGGAACTCACTTTCTTTCTGGGGCTTCAAGTTAAGCAGAAGACAGATGGGATTTTCATCAGCCAAGACAAGTATGTGGCTGATATTTTGAAGAAATTTGGTTTTTCTGATGTGAAACCAGCAAAGACAACCATGGAGACCAACAAACCTCTGATCAAGGATGAAGATGGGGAAGAAGTTGATGTACATCTCTACAGATCAATGATTAGTTCTTTGATGTATCTAACTGCTTCAAGGCTAGACATTATGTTTGCTGTGTGTGCTTGTGCCAGATTTCTAGTGACCCCTAAAGTTTCTCACTTGAATGCTATGAAGAGGATTTTTAGGTACTTAAGGAGTCAACCTAGGTTGGGCCTTTGGTATCCTAAGGATTCACCTTTTGATCTGCTAGCATACTCAGATAGTGATTATGCTGGAGCAAGTTTGGATAGGAAGTCAACTTCTAGAGGATATCAATTTCTTGGACATAGGTTGATCTCTTCGAAATGCAAGAAACAGACTGTGGTGGCTAATTCAACAACTGAAGCTGAGTATGTGGCTGCTTCTAATTGCTGTGGACAAGTACTCTGGATTTAGAATCAACTGCTGGATTATAGGTACAACTTTATGAACACCAAAATTTACATTGATAATAACAGTACAATGTGTATTATTAAAAATTATGTTTTTCATTCAAAAACAAAACATATTGAGATAAGACATCACTTTATAAGAGATTCTTTTGAAAAGAAATTAATTCAAATTGTTAAAATCCATACTGACAATAATGTTACAGATTTGCTCACAAAAGGTTTTGATGTGGGTATATTTCAATTTTTAATTGCTAGTATTGGAATGATCAATCTTTGAAAATTTCTTATCTCTTTGTGTTTTTGTAATATTTTGTTAGGATTTGTACTGTTATTAGTCAATAAGTTGTTTCTACTGCTTGCTATAATGTATGGTTGGTTCTGCTGTTAGTTATATTTAGCCTGCTGCTAGTTGTTAATTCAACTGCTAAGTATAACTATAGATTGTGATTATTGTGGTATATGTTTTCTTGTGTTTTTGTGGTTTTGGACTAACCTTTTGCAGGAAAAGTCAAAGGGGAAAGCTTATCTGGTGAGAAAAAGATGTTTAAAAAGATCAGCAGACATTCTACTGCTAGTGAAAAAGTTTCTGCTGCTAAGCAAAACTTTCTGCTGCTGGAGTTCTGCTGCTCGCTTTGGAACTTTTGGGATTCTACTGCTTGGTTTCAAAGTTAAGGGTTGATTGTGTAAATTTGGCGCGAATAAAACCTAAATCGATCCGAAGGGCTTTAAAACCTAATTGGATCTCACAATTAAATTTGTGCGCCCAAAATTAACTTTATTTCAAACCCTCACACACTTTTTATCATCTGATCATAAAACCCCCAAAATCAAAACCCTAATTTCAGATGACTTCTCTGCCCACAATGGAAATTTCTTCTTCACACCCTTCTCCATTGTCTAAGTCCTAAAACTACAGGGTGGAATGAGTTCAGTACAACTCAAGCATCTGCTATGATTTGTCTGGCCACAGGACAACCCTTTAATTTTTCGGCTATGATACTGGATGGGTTGAAAAAGAATGTTTCTGGAAAAATTTACATTTACCCAAGGTTTTTACAATTAATCCTGAATAATCTAATATCAGAACCTATGGTACATAAAAGGACACATGATTGCCCTGTTCTTAAAGAGAAATTATTTTCTTATTTGAAAAAGAATGGCAATGATTTTTCTGGGAATGTTACTCCATTGTTCCCACATATGTTGCAATTGGCTGCTACTCAGGGTGAAGGTGCTGAAATCACAACAGCTACCCATCACACACCCAATTCTGAACAATCATCTGAACAACCCCAAAAGACCCAATCCCCTAGGATTTCACCAACTAAGGACACTGAGCAACCTCAGGCCAGTGTCAGGATGGATGCAGATGAGGCTGTCACAGGTGATGTAGGTGACATGATGGAAGAGGCTAACACTACTGCTTCTGGTTTAGTAATTGGGCAGGAAAGTGTTAACATAGCTAAGACCTCAACCATGGCAACATCCACTGTTGAAGGTTCTCATGAACCAGACACAGAGGATGGAAACCCTAGCCAAATGGCAAACATGGGGGGCACAGATGATCAACCCAGGGTTGATACTGAGTTTAAACCCATTGATTCACCTCTCAGGGAAGGAAACACATCCTGAAGTAATGAGGGTAGAGAAGATACTAATGAATTGATGGATTATAATGTACAAGATGACAATGCTTATGATTCACCTCTCGGACCAAGTCACACAGGTCGAAGTGATGAGGCTAGAAATGAAACTGATGAATTGTTGGCATCCCAAAATGTACAAAATAACAAATCCAAGGATCCACCTCTCGGACCAGGTAATACAGGTCGAAGTGTTGAGGATAGAATGAAACAAATTGATGAATTGATGAAAAGATGTACCAAATTAGAAACAAAAGTTCTTGGTTTCAGAAAGGAGTTAAAGATGGTCAAAACTACTCAAGGTGCTGAAATCAAGAAGTTAAAGCAAAGGGTTAGGCATCTGGAGAGTTTACAGAGGTCAAGAACTAAGGCATTCAAAAGACTAAAAAAGTTTGGTAAAGTACAAAGGGTTAGCTCTTCTGAAGATCACAGTTTGGGGGAGGATGCTCCAAAACAGGGGAGGAATGAGACAAAGGCTTCAGGGGAGGATGAGACCAATGTGGAAAGTGTTGTTTATGAAGGTGTTGTTGATATGGATGTTGATTCTGGTAATAATGCAGATGAGTTTGTGGTTAAAGACAAATTAGGTAATGAGGTGGTTCTTGAATCTGTTGCTGGTGAGAGTGGCAAGGATGATCATGTTGGTTTTACTGCTGAGGAAATTCATAAAGCTGCTAGTATAACTCTTTCTATTGCTAGTGAAAATGAAACTGCTGCTGAGACAGAGCAAGTTTCTAAAGATGAAAGTGTTGAAAAGGTAGATAAAGTTGATTCTGCTGCTGGTTCAAGGCTTTCTGCTGCTGGGGATAATCAAGCTGCTACTGAGCCAGAGCAAGGTTCTACTGCTGAGCCAGAGCAAGAATTGGATGATGAGATAAGCTTAGCAGAAGCAATAATTCAGTTGAAACAATCACAACCATCCAAAACAAAATCACCTAGAAGTTCCTTTATTTGAAACTATGCTTGTGACTCAGGGTGAAGGATCAACAACCCCAGTTGAGTCCCATCACATACCCATTGTGGTTCTATCTTCATCACACACCCCAGTTGTTACACACACCTATAGGTGAAGGACCAGACAAGAAACTGTGGTTCCTCAGCCCAGTTCTCCTACCCATCCAATTGTAGCAGATAAGGTTGTCTATGATAGTATAGGAAGGGTTGCCACTACTGTCTCAGACTTAGAAGTTGGGCAGGATAGTTGTAACATACATAAGACCCAACCTATGGCAACACCTAATGTATCTAGTCCTCATGGACTTGGTACAGGTGATGGAATCCCAAGCCACATGGATACTATAGGTGGCTCAGATACTCATCCTTTGGTTGAGTCTAAGTCCATGCCCCATGATGCACCTCTCCCAGAAGGTAACGCATTTGGAAGTACTGAGGGCAGTATGACACTTCAGGAATTGATGGTTCTTTGTACAACATTGTCAACTAAGGTGACTGCTCTTGAAATAGACCTAAAGGAGACCAAGCAACTTTATGGGACTGTCTACACCAAACTTGTTTTGAAGGTGAAGAAGTTGCAGGATAAGGTCAAGAAACTTAAAGCCAAGAGGAGAGCTAATATAATGGAATCTTCAAGGTCTGATGATCATGACTCAGATGATGATATGGGTGATGATTCTCCCAAACAGGGGAGGAAAACTGATTCTCAGACTCAGGGGAGGTTCAATGATGATGATCAAGGTGGAAATTTTGATGCAGATAAGGGTGAAAATATTGGTACTACTCAAGAAACAGTTAGTACTGCTAGTGATGCTCGAGCAGGGGATAGTACTGCTAGGGCAGACAAAGTAAAGGGAATCATGACTGATGAAGAACCACCAAAGAAGGTGAAGAAAAGTGTGCTTGTTCAGATTGATTATGATGAAGAGTTTGCAAAGAAAGCACATGAAGAAAAATTTGCTAAGTTTCTTGAGGAGAAAAGACTTGCAAAAGAAGCATCTGAAGCACAAGAAAAATCTGATGAAATTCTAGCTAGGAAGTTACAAGAAGATGAAGAACAAGCAAGAATTGTTGATGCTGAACAAGTTCAATCTTTAATTGATGCTGATGAGATGTTAAAGGAAAGACTTGGAGAACTTATATCTAATGAACTATTGACTATTGAGGAGAAGACAAGACAATTGGCAGAGTTGATTAATTCAAGAAGAAAGGCTGCTGCAGAAACTAAAGCTAAAGAAAAGAGAAGTAAGCCACCTACTCAAGCTGAACAAAGAATCACAATGTGTATGTATCTGAGAAATATGGCAGGATACACAAGAAAAGATTTTCAAGGAAAAAGTTTGGAGGAGATCAAGTTTGAGTTTGAAAGGGTTCACAGAAGGGTGAATATATTCACTCCCATGGGTTCAGAAGAAGCTAGTACAACCACAAAGTGAGCTAGATTAACTCTTGAGTCAGAAACTACTAAGAAGAAGAAGTTTGATGAAAGCTCATCCACAGCTGAGGAAGAAAAAGAAGAAGAGTTAACTGAAGAGAACCTAAGTTAAATAGCGGTTGTCATTCCAGAAGGCACAAATATTGAACGCCTACAGACAAAATATCCAATTATTGACTGGGAACTCTACACAGATGAATTTGGAAAATTATGGAAGATCATCAGAGTTGGAGGTAAAACTGAAGTGTACAAACACTTTGAGGATATGCTCAAAGTATTTGATAGAGATGATTTGGTTAAACTGTGGGAGATAGTCAAGTCAATATTTAATCTAACAGATATTGCAGATGACAATGAGAAGGATTTATGGGTTGAATTGAAAAGGTTATTTGAACCTAATCCAGATGATAATCTATGGAAGTTTGAAGCTCATGATCTGGGAATAACATAGAAATTGTATAATACATGTGGTGTTCATGATGTATCTACAAAAGATGGTGTTGATGTTTTTATGCTTATTGAAAAGGAATATCCTTTGAGAACTGGAATTATCCTTGTGATGATATCTGCAAAACTAAGAGTTGATGAAGAATCAGAGATTGCTAGACAACTACTTCAGTAGATCTATAATCAATGTGAAAGAGAGATGAAGGTTGCAAGACAAAGAAGATAGAGTGTTTGGAAGAATCCTCACAAGACAAAGATTTAATTCAGAAACTTGATGATTTAGGGTAAATCACAAGTTTAGGGGAGGATTGTTGGGAATTAAATATTCAAGTACTTGGTTTTGTCAAAGAACAGTTTGTACTGCTGAAGAATAACACTAACAGTACTAACTGAGTTAGTACTGCTAGTGTAAATATTAGTACTGCCAGAAGAAAGTTTGTACTGCTGAGACTGCTGAAAGAAGATTTGTACTTCCAGTTATGAAGACGTGTAAGGAGATAAGTATAGAATAGATTTTTTGTATATCTTATATAGTTAGACTTATACGAATATTTTACATGTTTAGAATATTGATACTTATCTTGTAAAGGACTCCTTGTGCCTATAAAAGGAGGTCCTAGGTTAGATGTTATGTACGTATGTTTTGTTAAGCTTCAAGGTTGTAAACCCTAGTGATACTCAAGATCACTCGTATTATACTTAATAATATTGAAGCATTTGGTTACATCATTTTTCTTATAAACTGTTCATACAATATGTTGGGTTTTAGGGTTGTTGCTGCTTGTTTGGTTAAGACTGCTAATGAGAAATGCTCTAAGTCATTGTTGCTGCTGGTTAAAAAGGTTACAAGTGCTTGTGTATTTTACTACTGCTAGGGTTGCTGAAGATGTTCAAGAAAATATACCGAGTGGTTATGAGAGGATCAAACACTGAGAATGTGTTTAGGATACTTTGAAGGTATATTATCAAGTATGTGGAATCTACTTGACAATACTTGGAAGATTTATATTCAAATAACAGTAACTAGACAATAAGCAATGAACACAGAGATTAACTTCAAACGATTCAATATTATTCAGAAATAATACGAGTGATCTCTATATCACTAGGGTTACAAAGACCTTGAATCTTAACAAAAACTTATATCAAAAGTATATCTCTGATCTAACCTAGGACCTCCTTTTATAGACACAAGGAGTCCTTTACAAGATAAGTATCTACCCGTATAATTCTAACTAATTGTGATATACATACAATCTTTACCATACTTATCTTTTACACGGTTCCTAAAACCATATCATGCAGAAGTACCTTCTTTGATATACTAGTTGTACTAACTTGATAGTTTGTACTGTTAGTTGTTCTTCAGCAGTCTTCTATATTACACTAGCAGTTTGTACTGTTAGTGTAATCTTCCAGCAGTACTAATCTTCAAACATTTAATTCCCAACAATCCTCCCCTAAACTTGTGATTTTTCCTAAATCATCATGTTTTCTGAATTAAATGCATACCTTGTGAGGATTGTGAGGACTCTTTTAAACACTACATTGTCAACCTTAGTCTTCTGGCTTTCATTTCTTCTTGTAGTTGGAATATCTTCCTTATCAACTCTCTTGCCATCTCTGAATCTTCTTCAACTTTGAGTCTTGTTGCAAGCATGATCATTAGTACATGTGCTTTTAGTGGATAATCTTTCTCAACAAACATATAAATCTCCACTCCTGCTTTAGTAGATACTTTGTGCACTCCACAATTATCAAACAGTCTCCATGTAGTAGCTAAGTGATAAACTTCAGACCTCCATATTGCTTCACCTGAGTCTGGTTCATACAGCCTTTTTAGCTCTACACATAGCTCTTTATCTTTATCATCCATAGGATCTGTGATCTTGAATCTCTCTTGAACTAAGCTCCAAAGCTTATCCAAGTCTTCTCTGTCAAAAGATTTGATCATGTCTTCAAAGAACTTGTAGACTTCAAATTTTCCTCCTACTCTGATAATCTTCCATCCTTTAACCACTCCATCTGTATAAACCTCCCAATCAATTATGGGATGTTTGGCTTGAATATGATTAATACTTCCTTTTGTTCTTCAATAACTATTTCATCTTGAACTGTTTCTTCTTTAGTTCTCTGTTTCTTGGATTCCTCTGATTCCAATTGTTCTGCTGCTCTTTTCTCTCCTCTGCCTTCACTTGTTTCTAAATCACCTCTCAGGAACATCTGCATTCTTCTCTGAGTATCAATGTGAATCCTTTCAATTTCTTCAAAAGATCTTCCCTTGAAGTGATGTTCTTTCCAGATATCTTGGTGCTTCAGATAAGTCTTCATATAGCTTAATTGTTCTTTTCTGGTAGGAGGTTTCTTCTGAGCAGCTTTCTTCTTGCTTTGGCTTTTTCTGATCTGCTCCAAAAGGTCATTAACAGCCTGTTCTTGTTCTTCGTATGTATATTGTAACCTTTCCTCCTATTGCAATTTTGAAGCTAACTCCTTATCAGCAAGAACCTGAGCAGCTCTTTCTTCTTGCTAACTCTTCTTCATGAAATCTTTGAGCTAACTCCTCATCAAGAGCAATCTGAGCTTGGTTCTTCTTGGTTGTCTTCTGAGAAAATGGTTCTTCTTCTTTCATTATACCTTTACCCTTGTCTGATCTTGATCTCTTTGGCTTTCTTGTATATACTGCACTAGCAGTACCTTGAGAACCACTAGTACCTTCTTCTGGAATACTAGCAGTACCATGTATAGCACTACCAGTACCTTCTGTCATTCCACCAGTACCTTGATCCATTTGATCATCTTGCCTCCCCTGAGTATCAAACTCCTCTTGTGCCAAAGAAACATGAGGATCTTCATCTAATTCAGTTATCTTCCTCCCCTGTTTGGAAGATTCCTCACCTTGACCATCACTCTGACCATCTGATGAACTGGATGTAGAAGATGAACTCACCATATGTGCTGACCTTTTTCTTTGAAGTGACTTTACCTTCTGCTCTAATTTCTTGACTTTCAGCACCAGTTTAGTATAAACTTTTCCAAATACCTTCTTGAGGGTGGTGAGCTCAGCCTCCAAAGTTGTAACCTTATCAGACAAGTGGGTACACAAATCCGTCAATTCTTTAAGTGTATTACTGCCCTTAGCAATTCCTGATGTGTAACATTCAAGGAAAGGTGCATCATGGGGCATAGACACAGACTCCACCACATGGTGAGGACCTGAGCCACCCAATATTTCTGGTTGGCTTGGGATTCCACCAATAGTACTAGGTTCAAATGAACTTGGTACTGTTGGTGTTGCCATAGGTTGGGTCTTATGGATGTTACTTCTGTCCTGCCCAGCTTCTAAGCCCGAGACAGTAGAAGCAACCCTTCCTATACTGACAATGTCAGCCTCATCTGCTACATGGGGAGGAGTAGGAACTTTGTGTTGAGGTACATCAGAGCCCTCTCTGGATAGAGACCTATCAGGTGATGAGGTGGGTTGTAAGGCTGATTGTTCTGAGCTTTTGGGTGTGTGTTGGGAGTCAAATGGGGTTGTTGACCCTTCACCCTGTACTTGTAGCATTGAATCAAATAATGAAACTTCTTCCCCACTGTACCCTTTTGAGGCCATCCTCATATTGCTAAAAAGTTTTTGGGTAAGTTTGGGTGTTGGATAAACATTTTTGTGAGGAAGAAGCTATGTTCTACCCTTTTTCCTTACAGAACTCATCCATAACTCTATTTTTAAACTCGGTCCCATTGTCACACCTGATAACTTTTACTTTCTTATCCACTAAGTTTTCTATCTAAGTTATAAATCTTAAGAATGCTAGGTGTCTCATCCTTAGATCCTAAAAAGAAAACCCATGTGAATCTACTATAGTCATCAGTAACTACAAGATAGTACCTTTTATGCATAATACTATTCACAGATGTTGGACCAAACAAGTCCATATGCAGCATAAACAAAGGTTGAGTAATAGAGTTTTGGGTCTTGGGCTTACAAGAAGCCTTGTGTTGTTTGCCTTTAAGACAGGCAACACAAGTTTGGTCATTTTCAAAATGTTTTTTAGGCAAGCCTCTTACCAATCCATCTTTAACTATTTTATTTATAAGTTTAAAATTGACATGACCAAGTCTTCTATACCATAACATGGACTCATCCAATGTGGCTTTTGCAACAAGACAAGTAAGAGCCTCTTTAGGAACAATCTTCTTCATATCAACACTGTACATGTTGCCCTTTCTTGGAACTTTAAGTAGCACCTGACTTTCATCAGGTAACTTAAAGTCTGGGGAAAGCACACGACATTCAGTGTCAGTAAAAAGAACCTTGTTCTTTTTGTCATACATTTGTGAGACACTAAACAGGTTATACTTAATCTCTTGCACAAAATACATATCTTCAAAGTCTAATTTACCGGTTTTCAATGTACCTTTACCAGTAATCCTTCCTCCTATTCCTCCCCCAAAGGTAAAATATCCTCCATCCATTGGTTGAAAGTTTGAAAGATAGGACATGTTGCCTATCATGCGCATGGAACATCCACTGTCTGCATAACCTTGATCTTCCTCATCATCCTGTGAATGTCCCTGCACATAAAAGAAGGAAATTAGTTTCCTTAGGGTACCCAAGCCATCACCGACTTGGGTTTGCCTCGTGCATCAATATAGTCAAATCTGTTTAATATAATTGATGCACCATTGGGTTTGATTGGTCTCCATACCCAACATGCTGAGGCCTTAACAGCATTTGCCCTTTTATCCCTAGCAGTGTTTTTAGGCTCATCAGTACTAACTGCTGGTCTAGCAGTATGAACTGCTGGCCTGGCAGTTTGAACCTTTGAGTTCCAAAATTTATTTTGAACCACTGCTTTCTTGTGAAAAGGCCTTTTAACAGTTTGTTGTACATATTTGAAAGTTGGTTTTGCACTTGAAACTACTGGTTTAGGGTAAAAAGTTTTAAATGGTCTGGCAGTACTAACTGTTGGTCGAGCAGTACTAATTGGTTTGAGGCCAGACTTCAATAAAAGTGCCCTGGGAGTCATTCTATTAGCATTGGGGTGAGTTTGAGACCTGTTTGAGTCAAACCTGTATGTTCTAGGTCAATTCCTGGGGGTGCAGGCACTCCTCTATGAGGAAGTGGACATGTTTTATAGCCTAACCCAGACTTAGCCTTATTAAGCATTTGACACTCTATAATTTTATTATCACCTTTTGATGCATACTCCAAAGTGTCTACAGTTAATTGAATATTTTCTTTTGCCTTTATGATTTTATCTAATTCAGCTTTAAGCAAACTAATCTCAGCATTTTTAAGAGTCAAGTCTCTCTTAAGAACAGCTATGTCCTCAGTAAAAACAGACTCATTGTTCTTATAATGCATAATTTGTTCTTCTAGGACTGCTAAACCTCTTTTATGATTAGACAAATTATAATTTGTTTGGTTTAATTCAATCCTCTGCTCATCATAGTGTTTCTTAAAAGTTTCATATTCTTTAAGAGCAGTACAAGTTTTAGAACAACTTTTAGCTGATAGTACCTCTGAGTCAGAGAAGGCCATAAGTGTCATCTCAGCAGGTGCTTCCTCTTCATCTGCCATGAAGCTCTAGTCATATCCAAGACCATCAATAGCCACCATAGCCTTTGAAGATGTCTCTGGCTCTTCCACTGCCTTTGGCTTGCTTCCATACCCCCTATTCTTGCTATCATGTTGCCTGGGTCTTCTACACTCTCTTGAAAAATGCCCCAACTTGTGACAGTTAAAGCATTCTACCTTAGACTTATCAAAACCAACAGTATCATTACTACTGATGTTGATCTTCTTGCCAGTTCTTTGATAGAATTTCTTAGCCCTCATGCTAAGAAGTGAAATCTGCCACTTGAGATCCATCTCTTCCAAGTCATCCTCATTAATCTCCTGTAGATCTTCATGTGTCAGCATTGACCTATCATTTTGGTTGGTCAGGAATGCACAATAGGTAGTATCATTCAGGATACCAGTAGTACTGGTTGATGAGCTAGCAGTACTAACACTAGGGTTAGCAATACTAACTCCTACAGCCACTTTCACCTCATCTGGACTTGAATTACTGGGAGATGACACAAAATCTATGTTCCCAGTGCTTGAACTAGCACCTCCAGCTTTCTTCACATCCTTTCAACAATCTTGAAATTGTTGTATAGATCATTGAGGCTCATAGTATCAATGTCTGGCTTATTCTTCCAGACCACCACATGCATAGCCCATTAAGCAGGTAAACTCCCCAAGAACTTGGAGTTCAGATCTTCCTGAGGGATGTCAACACCAAGCACAGCTAGTTGGCTAACAATCTTTTGTAATCTGTTAAACATATGATCTAAAGACTCATTACTGGTAGCACTAAAATTTTCAAAGTTCTGCTTCAACAGAGTCATTTGGGTCTTCTTGGTGGCTTCATTACCACCATAACGAGTAGTGATTGCTTCAACCAAGCACTTTGCATCCTTGTATTTGCTGAAGTTTAGGAGCTGATCATTAGGAATGGTCATCATCAGCAAGCTCCTAGCCTTGACATCATTCTTCTTTTGCAGCTTCTCTTCTGCAGTCACTGGAGAGGTATTCACAATAGTCTTTTCTTCACCATTAACTGTTGTCACAGATGTTGAAGGTTTAAAATAATTTCCTTCTTCAATGATCTCCGAGAGTGCATAGTCCTATACTCGGAAGTACTGTTCGATTTGAAGCCTCCACATCTCAAAGTCGTTTTGCTTCAGCATAGGCAACTTAGCAGCCATGTTGGTCTGTGTGTTTTCCATGTCCATTATCTTAAAAAAGAGTTCTTCTAAATCAAAGTATCAACCTGGCTCTGATACCAATTGTGAAGTTATAATTAAACAACTTCGTGGATCGTTTAGGCAAGGGATTAAACAATACTAATGAATAAATATGATATGCAGTGGAATAAACAAAACTATCATTATTATTGATACAATGTTTCTTCGTCATCATCTCTAACAACTACTAACAAACACAAACAGCCCCAATGCTACGTGATCAAGTGTAGCACGGTTACCTACTCTAAGATGGATCAAAGATCCTTGAGGCTTATCACAAAACTCTAACCTAGGCATCTACATAAAGACTTAACGCCTAGACACACACACCCCTTTCCTGGATGTTACATCTCTAACATCTGTGTATAAAATTAACACCCCATCTCTTTATATAATTGAGATATAGGGTTACAAAGACTTTAACATAATACATATTTAGTCCTTCATCTTTGTCTTCATAAGTCTCCTTCATCTTTCATGTTTTATCTATTATCAACTCAAATTTAATTCCCAACAATCTTCCCCTAGTTGATAATGACAAAACCAAATATGAAAGATCTCGACTTCCCCTTAATCCATGTTGTATCATCAAGGATCTTCAAGCTACAATCTACTATGTAAATATTCTTCCCCTTTTTGTCATCATCAATTAGGGGACAGAGGTAAGCAACCTTGATCTTCATAACCACGAACCAGTATCATACTTCCAATCTAGTCTTCTAATGTCTTGAATTGCCCTCCATGAACGAACACCAAAAAGCTTACTTTTATAAATGAACTTAAGACAGAAAAATCCCAAATCTTCAGTAATAATACGAATCAGTAATTCTGAAAACCTTCACCTCGATGTAGCATATAAATGGTTAAACATTTTAACATTTAAGCATCCCCTGAAACCCATATGTTAACCATTTGTTGAATCTTCAATTCTGTAAGCTTTATGTAATGATGAAGAAAACTAATCATGACCAATTTGATGCTGAAGTAGAATAACCCAACCTTGTGTCTTATATCTTGTACTAAATCTGACTTTGAACGTATACCCAAACCATTGTATAGGGAGACCGCAATATCTTAACAATAAACTCATCTTCAATGAGACACTGAGCACAATAACGTAACTCCTTAAAGTGTTTGTCAATTTGTAGTCACCACTTGAACGACCAAACAAGTTATCTTTAAATCTTACTTAAGATATGATAAGAACACAAACTCGAAAAATTCCACTTCATCGTTAAATAAGCAATAAATAATCTTCTTCGCCAATGAGAATAAACAAGAACGAGCCATAAATCTTTTAAGAACCAAAACCAAAATCCAAAAATCAAACATCTTCTAGTGTGTGTCTTCCCCGTGTGTGTGTTGGAACCAACCGGTTCCAAATCGAATATATATACTTCCCCTCACTTCATGTAGTCTCAAGCCACCACTAATTTGATTAAAATCTCTTTGTCGACTTTACATGAAATCACAATATCAAATAAGGGAACTGTTCACATGTTGCAAATAATGAAACCACAACATGTTATGTAGAATAAATCCAAGTCTTGCATGAAATCCTTCCACCATCCCATGATAAAGCAAAAGTAAGAAAATAAAAAGCACCGTCCCATTATGAAAGATTATGAATATAAAAGATCATCAACCCATGAGCATGAGATAATCATTCAGGCTACAACTTTTCCACTTTGCCTCTTAATATCTTCCATGCACACCATGCATCACCACATGCAAAATTTCGATAACTCAAAATAATATAAGATTTAAACAACGGGCCCATGATTTTAATATTTCAAAATTGAACAAACCAACACCACCATGCATATTAAAAGGAATACCATGCACCGTCCCACCATGCATATAATTTACCAACTTCGGTTGACACATGATCAGAATAAACGAAAAGCCAAAACTTGTTCCTTGAAACAACCATAACTTCAATGGGGAAAGTCTTTGCGAAAAGTACAAACAACCATAAAAGCAGTACTAAGTCGAGATGGATAGCAGTACAAACGAAAAGTTCATAGCAGTAATAAGGTAACGTTGTGTAAAACCCTCATCTTCTCATCATTTGAATTCCCAAATTACCCCTTTAATTTGAATTTTACAAGAACTAAGTAAATTAATCTAAGAAATATGAAAATACATAACTAAGTTTATTTGATAAATAAAAGATATGTAAACCCTATGCTATACACTTGGAATTATATGAAATCCTAAACTATACATTATAACTTAAACACAAAATAAATTTATCCTAAACCTAAGTTAAAAATTAAAATCGGTGCACCCTCCTTTCCTTAAATCTCCACACGTTTTCTATGTGTATACTTGAACCGAAACTTGTGACCTCCCTCCCCTCTCACACGTTAGCTATTACTTGGACTCCTATATGTTTTCTTTTGTACAAGCCCATAACCAAAATTTTCAAGCCCTTTATTCACTCATTCATTGAGATAAGGCCCAAGAATTGGTGGTCCTATTCTATAGCTAAAGACCGGCCTCTCTATCTTTAATTCTCCCCATTCGGTTTTCTCTTCCATATAGAACCGTACAACATTTCTTCCTCACCTCAAGAAAACCCTAGCAGCCACCATCATTTTCGTTTAGCTCTCAAGAAATCAAGGAAGAAGAAGGTTCGAGGTTGTTTGATCGTGTAATTCTTGAATTGTGTTCGTGGGTTTTGTTTTGGTTCCCTTTTTATCTCGTTAATTGCCTTCAAGGTACCATCCAATCTTTTTTTTTTTGTGCCCAATTCGACATATATATACATGTAATTAAACCTATAAACATATGGATAATAATTGGATTAAAAGGGTTTATGTGGTTGTTTGATCAGGACAGTTTTGATAGTCGAATTTGGATGCATCATACAACGAGTTTTTTAAATATTTAATTCTGGATTTTTGCTCTAAAACTCAGTTTAGGGTCTTAGTAAATTATTCCAATTGGTTTGGAAGGATTTGAGTTTGATTTGGTCGTATTTTTGAATTTATTGTGATGATATGTCAAAACAGTGTTGGCAGAATTTTGTTTCAGTCGTGGTTTATGATTTTTCATTTTCAAACCGTGTCAAATTAGAGGCTAACAATTTACAGGAATCGTATTTCATATGTTTACTACTTCCTGTAATTTTTGTATAATTTTTTGGAGTCTTGTGGTTAGGTTTTTAATAGCATACTTTTGAAGTGCATCCGCAGATCCGAATCTGGACATGTTAGCATAAACGATTTTTGAAAGGGGGTTTTCACGTAATAATAAAATCTGTAAAAATTCATGGAAGTTCTTAAGACATGTAGTTAATTGGGTGAAATTCCATAGATTTTAAATAGTAGTCCTGGTATGGTTTGAAAATTCGTCAATAGAAGGTTAAATCATGCTAAAACTGGAATTTTGTTAAGAGTCAAGATTTTTGTGATATTAATGTCCTTTGAGTGTTAGAAGCCCTAATTGCGCATGAACCATTAATTATGTTATATTAGTGATATGTTAACCTAATTATGATAATGAAAACTCTAATTTAGTAATTACGAACACTAAACCTAATTTAATTCGCATAAAACCCTAATTTGGCTATTATTGATTATTAATATGTTTAAAATCCTAACTTGGCAATCTATTGGTGTTTAATGCAATTGAAACTCTAATTTCAACCTTTCATCATAATAAAACCCTAATTTGACTTATTATGAATATTAGCCATAATCTGACTAATTATGGAAATCTGCTAAAAATAGAAAGTTACTAATTATGGAAACCTGCTAAAAATAGAAAGTTACTAATTATGGAAAGTTACTAAATATATAAAGTTACTAATTATGGAAAGTTACTAAATATGGAAAGTTACTAATTATGGAAAGTTACTAATTATGGAAAGTTACTTAATCTAGAAGGTTACTAAATATGGAAACTTACTAAATATAGAAAGTTACTAAAAATGAAAAGTTTCTAAAAATAGAAAGAAACCTAAATTAGGAAATCTGATTAAAATGAGCTTATAAGTAATATGCGATTGTATAGGTTCGGTGAAGAAGGAGTGACTTTCCGTTTCTCTGTGATCCATCTTTTATCTGTTTGTCTACTTGCATAAGGTACAAATATTATGACCTTTCTTATAAGGTTTCTCATGATCCTGTCATACCTTCTGATTTACTTATCTTCTAATTTTGATATGAACCTTTGCTATGCACCCTTGGCCATGAACCTTTGCTATGTACCCTTTGATATGAACTTTTGCTATGCACCCTTGATGTGAACCTATGATTATGTTATTTCTGATGACCTTAGATTTTGTGTCATTACTATGGCATTCTGTTTGACCTTCAGTTTGATACCCGAGCTATCACTAGTCATGGGGGTTCCATGACCATGTCATTGATGCACCAATGGCATGACTCTAGGGTGGGGGAGTGATGACCCATCACGTCCCTTTTGTTATGTATTATGTTTGGCCACAATGATTATGATTTCTGCAGGGGCGTATGGATGCATCCTAGATCTGATCTGTTATGTTATATGTTATATTTCTGGTGATTGGTACTGTGTGCAATACATGCCCTTCACATTTCTGGGAGCTAGCTACTAAATTATGTTACTTATGTTATTTATGAAGACCATGATTATGATGTTTATGATATGATATGTTTCTGGGCTCGTGGTAGATTTTTGACAAGCCTTACACCTTTGATACATTTTGATATACCTTCTGTTATTTCCCCAATGCACCATATTATGTTTTCTCCATTTCAGTTGACTTGTGATATTTGTTTAGATGATCTTGATCTCTCATTCTTTTGACAGATGATATTCATTTCAGCAGGAGTCTGTGTTTCCTCTTTCTTTAAATATACATGTCTGATTATTCGTTTATTATATATATCTGTTCACTGGGCTTTTTAAGCTCAGCCTCATTTCTTTTCCTGCGGCAGGGTTTAGAGGGAAGCTGGGATATGAGTAAAGAGTGGATAAGAGCCCTTAGAGGACTATACCTTTGATAGCTACCTTGGATTAGAGTTGACTTGGATATTTTCATTACCAGACATATTGTACCTTTGTTGAAATCCTTGTATTCCATTTTATTTTAGATTTCATTTGTAATCTTTGAATTTAATTGTATTATTAAAGTCTTCCGCTTGTGTATGTTCTGTTTGACACCATGAATGTGATATCTTAACCCTTGTCGGGTTGGGGTGTTACACGTTGGCAGTACAAACTTAGTTCTCGGGCAGTACGAAGTGAAGACGGGCAGTACTAACACATAATCTTGGCAGTACTAAATGAACACCAACAGTACTAAGTATGATTCATGGGCAGTACAAAGGGAACTAGAGTAGTACTAACCAAGCTTGTGCACGTTAAAACATGGTAGTATACTGAGTATCACGGCAGTAGTACTAAATGCAATGGCTCGATATATATTGAAACTCCAACTTCAGACATTCCAATAACAATGGATGCCGCTTCAGAAAGTTTACATCAGGAAAGTGACAGCTGAGAATGAATCTATAATCCAAAACCAATAGACTTTAAGTGTTTTTTAGTAACCCTAAACAGTGATTACTTCAACTAAGCAGCGTTGAAGATGCAATAACAGCATTAAAAAGCAGTGATCGCCAGTATGGAGAGTTTGCCTTGCACAGGTCTCACCGCCAGTCAGAAACCATAGATATAAATATACCTTAACGGCCACAATCATGAGTCTAAACCATCAATAAAGAACAACCATTTCAAAACTGATTAATAATGTTGTTTAGAAACAACAGTAGATCGATTAGGGTTAATAGTAACAATCAGTAGTGAAGAAGCCCGAATATACATCGATGAGCATAAAAACCCTAGAAACCAATTATAGCAGAATCCATAAATCTGATTAAACCTTCATTCAAAGTTGCATTTCTGCCGTGTATAATGAACTTCAAACAACATATAAATAACTTCCATAATGATTTAACACGAATAGAACACGAATTCATGAAGTTGAATCAAGAAAACCCTAAAAATTCGAAAATCATAAACTCCTCTACAGCAGTTTTCAAAAATTTATACCTGACGATCTATAGTTCAGATCGAAGATCCCTCTAGTGAAATTGTACCTTGGTATATGAAGAATCTCCAGTAAAAATATTAGCCCGATCCAACTGTTAACGAATGAGTTATCGTCCTTTGAAAACAGCCCTGCAGAGAGTTACCAAAATTTAACCAGTTACGAATTTTTCTTGTTTTCTTCGTTCTTCGACAAACAAAACCTTGTTTAATCCCACGATCACGAGCCCCTTTGGCTTTGATACCACTTGAGAGGATCAAACACTGAGAATGTGTTTAGGATACTTTGAGGTTATATTATCAAGTATGCGGAATCAACATGACAATACTTAGAAGATTTATATTGATATAATAGTAACTGGACAATAAGCAATGAACACAGAGATTAACTTCAAACGATTTAATATTATTCAGAAATAATACGAGTTATCTCAATATCACTAGGGTTACAAAGACCTTGAATCTTAACAAAAACTTATATCAAAAGTATATCTCTGATCTAACCTAGGACCTCCTTTTATAGACACAAGGAGTCGTTTACAAGATAAGTATCTACCCGTATAATTCTAACTAATTGTGATATACATACAATCTTTACCATACTTATCATTTACACGTTTCCTAAAACCTTATCATGCAGCAGTACCTTCTTTAATATACTAGCAGTAGTAACTTGATAGTTTGTACTGTTAGTTGTTCTTCAGCAGTCTTCAATATTACACTAGCAGTTTGTACTGTTAGTGTAATCTTTCAGCAGTACTAATCTTCAAACATTTAATTCCTAACATGTTACTACTGCTAGACTTAAAGTTACTGCTGCTAGTTCAGAGTTACAACTGCTATCAGAGTTACAACTGCTGCTGAACTTGAAGGAAAAATACTCTAAGTATTTAGTGCTGCTAGAAGAAAAAGTTAGTACTGCTAGTACAAACTCACTACTGCTGAAGAGTTAAAACTGCTAGAGTTAGACATACAACTACTAGAGTGTATAGTTAGTACTGCTTATGAGATAAACATGTATAGTCGGTTAGATAAATATAGAAAAGATTCTTTTAAGATTTATCTTGTATAGCAAGTAATTGTAAGCCGACTAGGATTCCTTAGTCTATAAAAGGAGGTCCTAGGGCATAGAGATAGATACGTGATTCTTTAGAAAACTTCAAGGTTGTAAACCATAATACTTTAGAGTATTCGTATTATATATACATAACATTCAGTGGGCTATTTAGCCCGTTTTTGTTTGCCACCCGGTCCATCCATGCCCCAATAATAATTTGTTTTCTTATTGCCCGACCCGCCCTGTTCATCGTAACTCACACTCCTCCTCTTTCTTTGAGATCCGACCGGTGCAGCTCCGAGAACTAAACCCACGGCCGATTCACCTTTGCCCGATCCGACCTAATGGGTTTTGTGACAACTACAGTTTCCTGTGAGGGGATGAACAGGAAAAGCAATAGTGAATTGATTTTTTTAATGGTTTTGTGGTTATAGTTGAGCCAAATGTTACTAGTATTTGCATCCACATCTTTTGGTCTGATTGCTTTATATCATCTAAAATTAGGTGTAGCTCTTATTTTGTGATCCAAACAGGTTGGTAGCGTTATTGTCTAAACAAAGTTTGTGAAAGAATCCATTTTAGGTCTGATTCCTTTATTCTGGTTTTCCCTTCTTTTTTTTTTTTTTTTTTTTTTTTTTTGCTATTGCTAAGTTTTTAATTTGAGATTTAGGGTTTTAATTGATTTAATTGTGATTATAATTTTGCTGGTGGTGTAAGGAAGTAGATTAGGGCTATTATTTTAGGGTTGCATTTTTGGGAGTTTTATTGTGCTTTTTTATTCCATAGCAATTCCCCCCCCCCCCCACTTATTTACTAGGGTAATTGTTTTAGGGTGCCAATGATTTAAGGAAGGGTTTTTTTGGGGGGTTACATGGTAGGAATCATTTAAGGAGGTTTTCTTGTGTTCTTTTAAGATGAAATTATTTGTTTTTGCATCCATGGTGACCTAGGCTTACCTGTTTTCGTTCGCACCACATATGTGTACAAACATGGTTACCTACGGCTTTCTGATTTGTATGACGCGCAATTTAGCCAAGGGATAATGATATTTGTAATTTTTGTTTGTCTTGGTAAGTGTAGTTTGCCGAAAAACGTAGCTTGGCGGGGTGACCATATGGTTACAGCCATGGCGTTTTTCGGGTACCACTTCCATTGTCGCTGATCTAAGCCTGCTTAAATTGGAGGCGTTTTTCAGGTTGGTCGTTCTATATATTTATCATATTTGATTAAAATCGAATATGCACGATCATGTTTGAAGCATGAAGCTTTGGTCGTCTCATTAACCTTATGGTTTCCGGGCCGATGATTTATTTCAACGGGTCTGACATTTGTTATCCCGTCGGGGCTAACATTTGTTATCCACCAAGCGTCGCTTTTTTTGTATGATGGAACTAATGTGTTATTAATAATCTTGGGGCTATGATGAGTTTCAACGGGTCTGGTTAAAACTGAGAACGACCGTATCTTGGCAGGGCAACCCATTACGGTTGCAGCCATAGCGGTCGTATTCGGTTTAGCCTAAGTGAAGCCCTCTCTGAGCCTAGCATTTTTGGTATAGCTTCTAGGACAACAGCTTTGGGTGCCAAGTAAGTTTTGTATATTTTCCGAATTAATTTGTTTGTCGTTAGAAATGTGCTAATTTTATTGTATGAACTTGCAGGTGATACAAGATAGTTTTTATGTGGCGATGATGATATTTTTGCGTGTAAGCTCTTCTATGCATTAACTGTATCTTGGCGGGGTAACCAGAACCTAGGTCTAGGTACAGCCATGTCGGATGTGTTGAGCTGGAACATAAATCGTAGATCTGAGCCTTATTTTAACTGTTATCAACATAAACTTGATTGTGCCTGCCTCTAATGCATACACAGTCCATACTCTCACAGGAATTGAATCTGATGGCACTGGAAATCTAGGTGAAAAAAAATGTTTATGCGCTATTTCTTTTTGCATCTCAGATTTGTTTGCACAACAGGTTGTCTTTGCTTTTAAAATTGCTTTTTTTTTAATTCTTTTTTATGTTTAACTATTGGTTTCAGGGACATTTTCTTCTTGCGAGTTGTAGAGGAAGAAACGGAAACCAGATTGCAGCCATGGCGGACGTATCCGTTTTTTATATTCTCAAACTATCTGAGCCTCATAGACACCGTACAGTTAAGAGAATAGATATATATGAAATGTATGTATGGTGTGGATTCCTATGATGCTCGGCGGGGTTCTTGGTGGCAATGGGTAAGTGACATCCGCGTATCAATTTATAGAACTTTTTCCTTTCGGTTTGCAACAGCTTTAATATCTGCGAAATTTCTTATGCATCTGAAAACTTTAAGGGAGACGACAGTCCTGCAGAGCCACCAATAAAGTAAGCTACTGTCAAATTTAGATGCTAAGTTGATAAACTGCTAACTTGATGAACTGCTAAGTTGATTACATAAAAATGATAATATAAATTGATTACATAAACTGCTAAGTTCATGAAATAGCATTATATTGTCACCTATAAGTATCTTATTAGTTTTTTCCTACTAATTAATAGAGATGAAAATGATAATATGAATTTTCAAATTTCCACATTTTAACAATATTCAAAGGTAATGAAGTCATAAATCTTATCTCTTATCTTGCCAGCATCACACCCCTAATAACATGTTTAAGGTGATATAAATCGTGGGAACTGAAGGAACTGTGAGTATGGCCTGGTTGAGTAATGGGTCAAAATGAGGTTTATCGAAGCGCTTGGGGTTACATAACATGACACTAGAATGTATCAAAGGAGTCACTAAACTAGAGCTGGAAATTGGATAGGTAGGGTAATGGGTCAAAATTGATGCCGTTTGGGTATGGTTACGGTGTGTTGAACTGATACAGCTTTGTAAGTGTCGGACTGACTTCCTTTCCCTTTTTTTGCAAAATTTTACAAATAACCATTTTACAATGCCTTTGTTGCTCATAACAATTCATTATAAACTGTTAATAGTTGTTCTTTATTTCACTTTTGTTGTTCGTTTCATCGGTCTTCGTATTACTGTTTGTAAATATGAAACACAAAACAAAAACTAATTCTCAAAATATTGATGCCCGTTTGCCTCAAAACCCAAAACCAAACTATCCTCATAATATACATGGGTGTGCCAACTATGAGCCACAAAATGACGTTAGGCAACATCTGTATAACTATGACCCCCTACACTGTCGGATTTCAACGTTGATGATCCTACTCTTCTGAGAACAAAGGATGGTTCGGCTGAAGGTTAGTTTGTTTTCAATTTTCCATACAGTTATGATTCCTGATTTTATAGCATAAACAAATTATCATACTTATGTTCACAATTGATTTATGCAGATAACTTTGGCCACAAGGATTGGAATATTACAAAACGTCAACTAGATTTTGAGCATAGTGATACCTTGCCTCAGTCGTCCACGTCGTAGGGCAACTTCTTTGGGCCAAAACGGAGAAAAAAGAGCAACTTAGTCAACAACCTGGGTAACTATTTATTTAATAACAGTCTATTTTTAAGTTTTATAAAATCAGCTTTCAAAACAACTCTTTGATTACTAAAATTCCTCTTCCTCTGATGATAACAGCAACTACAGGAAGTAACATTGAGCCAAGTTCTGAAAATAGTCACAAGTCTCCGAAAAAAGCCAGCAAAACACAAATAATCAAAATAAAGGTGACACTATTGAGAAGCATTTTACGGAATCTAATTTACAGGGTAATTCAACCCACTCTGTTGCTCCAGCTGATGAGGTGTCACTTGCTAATGCAACTCAAGGTACCACCTTAACTTTTAAATTAACAAAACTTGGTGACCTATATACCTTTGATGCAAAATTCAATAACCATTTCTACTTTTTGCTACTCTTGACAGCAACAACTGCACATGTTACTGGTGAATCGAGTTGTAAAAATAAGAAAAGAACTGTGAAGCAAACTCAACAAAGTACCACTACACAAAATGAGGATGGTGGACGTAGAGTGCGATAACATTGTGAGAAACACAATTTGCACAGCAATTTAGAGCATACACTTACTCCTGCTGGTGAAGACTTAAACTATGATGCGAATCAAGGTAAATCTATAAATTTGGTTTACGATTAAGCCAGTTTTTGAATTGACAAACATTTATTATTTGGAGGTCCAGTTATTTAAATACAAAATTGAAATACCTTTTTCCATTCTTTTTAGCTGATAACAGTAGGAGCTATACATGATAATGCAGATACGAGGCATAGGAATGAAACCAGGTGTGTGCAACAGACTCAAAAAAGAAACAGACCAACAAATCAGAGGAACACAAGGCGTGTGAGACAACGCTGTGCCACACCTAATTTACAAAGTAATTCGGAAAATCGTATTCCTAACTCTAGTGAAGGGTCAAGTTCTCATGCTACCGAAGGTAAAACTCTGCAATTTGTTCTACCTAATTCGGATCGGTTATGTAAGTTTATTAATCCTAATTACGTTTTCTATTTTAATTGTTCCTGCATATTTTTTGGGATTTTTTTTTTCGATTTTGTAAATTAGGGGAAAATGGATGCAAATTGTGAATTGGAACCACCTAAATAAACTTATAATGGTGAGTTCGAGGGAATGGTGTTGGAGATGGACAACATGAAGCTGATTTTGCTATTGGAATCACCGCCATCTTTAGCTGCAAAAGTGGAAGAAGCTGTACAAAATACTTGCCAGTATTGACCAAGTATGTAAACTATTTCCATCTTAAGATTGACTTGCACTCATTTTTTATAAAAAAAAAATATTTATTATGGAAAGAATATTTCTTGGCTCACCGTGCATACACATACAAAGGTGTCGTATAACTCTCTATACCTTTCTTTCGATAACTCAACACTGTATACTGAGTCTCATTGGCCAATTGGAATGTCTTGCGATAAAGAGGCTCTTTGAATTAGCTTAATTTGTTGGCTTACGAACCTATTTAGAAGCCTGATCAGACCATAGAAGGCTGAAATGGGGGGCTAACATAGGTCAATTTGGGGACTGAAATGGGTGTGGGATTCAAGGCTGAAATTGGGGCCAAAATAGGTGTGTCTGGGGTGCAACTAATGGTTAGTGAGGTAGATTTGAATTGAATAACGATTTTCTTTTGCTAATAGTTTTTAGCACAGTTACATGAACATCCTCTAAGAAAGGTTTTTTTAATGATGATGATCTGCACTTTTTTTGCTGTCGTAATCGGCCATAAAAAATGTTCTTCCAAATAGAACCTTTTAGTTAGACATTAGGTAAATTACAACTATTACTAACGGATATATTTTAACATGGTTAAGGAATGTCAACTGTCTTTAATTTCCGTTCGAATCTTTTCCAGTAGTTACATATACAATACTGCTTAAGTGATGAATGGGGACAAAGTTCAGGTCCGTTTGCATTTTGAAGCTGTTGAAATGTTCTTTCCTTTGCCTGGCAGGTTTTCGTCTCAGCCAACCAGAAGGTGCTTGGAATTCGAAATATGATTTTCCTATCATTTTGGGATTGGTCATACTTGAATAAAAAAAATGTTTGGATTTTATTGCGCTGACTATATTTTTAAGGAGCCTTTCAAATTTTCTTTTCTTTTATAACAGGAGCAAGTTAATACTTTATATTGGAGTTGTATCTTATAATTGATTGACTTTGGTTGTTTCGTAATATTCCTGCACTTCGATAAATATTCATAACATATCAGTAAAAGGTTTGTTCATGCAACTTAACTGCTTCTTTACCAACACTTAACAAACACACTGTAAACTACTTCTTTAGCAAAATAGCCCGCCGCGAAGCGTGGGTTATCCACCTAGTTATTAACAATATTGAAGTGATTTGTTTGATATTGATTGTTAAATTCTTCTTAAGATTAAAGTTTAGATTCCGCATAAACTTTAATATAATCAAAGACAGTTTCTACATAAGTTGTATTTACAAGCTAAGGGAATTCGATCAAGTGTTCAACTGGGATCAAAAACTGGTATTAGCTCTTGTGATCTAGAAGCTGAGAATCAAGAAGAACCTGTTTAAACTCGTCTACTGAAGACATGGACTCAAAATCTACTCACATGATTACTGCATCAAAGGTGCCCATGCTCAAGTCTGGAGAGTATGAGCTATGGAGAATGAGAATAGAGCAGTACATTCAGATGGTTGATTATTCTATCCGGGAGGTCATAGAGACTGGCAATCAACTACCTAAAACAGAAACTTCTGCTGATGGTGTTATCATTACCTTGCCTATTAAAACTGCTGAGTATAAGGCACAAAGAAGACTGGAAGTAAAGGCTAGAAGCACTCTTATGATAGGGATACCTAATCATCATCAGTTGACTTTCAACCACATCAAGGATGCTAAATTGTTGCTAGAAAAAATTGAGAAAAGGTATGGTGGGAATGCTGCTACCAAGAATACCAGTAAGAACCTTTTGAAGCAACAATATGAGAATTTTACTACTCCAAGTTCTAAGAATCTTGATCAGACCTTTGACAGACTTCAGAAACTTATCAGTCAACTGGCACTTGTGGAAGTCTCAATTCCTCAAAAAGACATCAATCAAAAGTTTTTGAGAAGCTTGTCACCGAAGTGGAATACACACACTGTGGTATGGAGAAACAAGGCTGATCTTGATACCATGAGTTTAGATGATCTGTATAACAATCTTAAAGTTTATGAACCTGAAGTCAAAGGGTCATCTTGCTCATCCTCAAGCACACAAAACTTAGCTTTTGTGTCCGCCTCCAATAATAGTTCTAGCAGTACTAATGAAGCAGTTAATACTGCTCATGGAGTTAGTACTACTAGCACACAAGTTAATGCTATTGGGTCTACAACCCTTGATAACTTGAGTGATGCTATTATCTATGCTTTCTTGGCTGGTCAATCTACTAGTCCTTAGATTATGCATGAAGATTTAGAACAGATCCATCCAGATGATCTTGAAGAGATGGACTTGAAGTGGCAGATGGCAATGTTGACAATGAGGGCAAGAAGATTTTTGAAGAAGACTGGAATAAACCTCAAGGTCAATGGGCAGGATAACTTAGGCTTTGATAAATCCGAGATTGAATGTTGCAACTGTCATAGGAAGGGACATTTTGCAAGAGAATGCAAGGCACCAAGGAGCCAAGACTACAAGACTGGAGAAAGCTCAAGGAAAGCTGAGGAACCTAAGACTTCTACAGTTTTGGTGTCTTGTGATGGTTTAGGAGGATATGACTGGAGTGACCAAGCAACTGAAGGACCAAACTTTGTACGTATGACCTACTCTTCTTCATCAATTTCTAATTCTAAGGTATCTAATGATTTTGGTTGTTCCTTTAAATCTTGTTTAGATACAATTGAGGAACTTAAGGCTAGGAATGAAAAGCTAATAGAAGAGGTAAAGATGTTAAAGTTAGATAATTTAGGCTATAAAGTAGGCTTAAAATCTGTTGAGGAAAGGCTTGAATTTTTTAAACAGAATGAGTTAGAGTATGTAGAGAAAGTTAATTTTCTTGAAGGTAAGCTTTATATTAAAGAGCTTGAAATTAAAGGACTTACTAAAAGGTTAGAAAAGGCTAAAATAGAAAAAGATGCAGCTTATCAGGAAAAAGAAAAACATCAAGTTAAGGTAAATAAGATTGAATTTGCATCTGAAAGTGTAAATAAGACAATTGAGTCTCAATTAATGAGGAGAGGAAGTGGTATAGGTTATTGTTGGGTCATGAAAAACCCAAGAATGCTTCAAACATGATTTGGACACAAATTAACTAAGTGTTAACTTAAACCAAGAAAAATTCAAGTCACTGAGAGAACAGCCTCTCAGTGAGTCATCTTCAGGATGCTTAAGGCGAATTCAAGAAGAAGGATTCACTACTCAGGAAGGCGGTACTCCCTGAGTAGAACTTAAGCCAAAGAAGAAGATGATGGTTCAGTGAGTATTGGACAAGAACTCACTGAACCCCAGTCTCCTCAACCAACAAAGTGATTGAAAGACTGAGGAACCAACGCCTGAAGAAAAGGCGGGAACAATAGGGAAAAGATCTGAGAAGATAATAGTATCAGCCCAACACTCTTCTCTTGTCAGATCCATCCTTCCCTATTGCGGCTAAAAGTCATGGAGTGTCAGACAACAACTCCCAAAGTCTTATTAGCTCTTTCCTATTGGTTCTTGGAAATGACAATTACTATTTGTAATTGTCAGACACGCAACCTCAACAACTTGTATTATATTTAATCACTTATACTTAGATTACTTGTGTATAAATAGATCAGAAAGGAGAGAAGTTAAAGTATGCTTTGTATATTTAAAGTCTTGAACTTTTACAAAGGAACTTCTCTCCTACAAAGAGTATACAACTCACTGAGATAGCTCAGTGGGTATATTGTTACCACTCAAGCAAAACTTGAGTTTCGATAGGAGACACCCCATACCCTTGTCTATTCAATCCCAAGTGTTTGTTCCGCAAAACACTTGGGTATAGATTCTTGGAATTATTTCTAATAAGAATTTAAACGTTGAAAAATATTGCTGTTTTTATATTTACGTTTTATAACTGTTAGAATTAATCTTAAACATTGTATTAGTCATAAACCTATTTAGATTAACTTTCTAGTTAACTCTAATCGTGTAAAGGGACCAACAAGTGGTATCAGAGCCTCTGGTTTATAAAATCTTTTAAACTAACCAAGAGTGCTCTAGGTTTTTAAAACCAAGATCCTACTATGGCTGATATCAATGTACCCCAGCTAGTCGACAAAAAGGGTGGCAGCTACTCCGCTGTTGCACCAAGACTTGAAGCTGGGAAATTTAGCAAATGGAAGAAGCGTATGATTTGCTATCTTACTGGTATGGAACCCTACTACATCACCTGTATCAGGGATGGCCCATTTGTCCCTAAGACAGCCGCAGGGCTAAATAAGCCTGAGGCCCAATGTACCATTGATGAGAGGAGGGTGGTCAATCTAGACCAACGCCTGAAAAGCATCCTTATATCCATGTCTTCCTGACGATATAATGGAATCAGTCATCAACTGTCTAACAGCCAAGCAAACTTAGGATGACTTGGTAAACAGCTTTGAGGGTCCCTCAGATACCAAGGAAAATAGGGTCATGGACCTTAAACTTGAGTATAATACTTTCAGGGCAAAAGACTCTGAAAGTCTCTCACAGACCTACACCAGATACAAGACTTTGATAAATGAATTATCAAATGATGGTGTTGTATTGTCCAAACATGAGACAAATGTTGGCTTTGTCAACAGTCTCCCTGAGAAGTGGCTCAACTTCTCACAAGGCCTGAGGAATGCTAACCACATTCAGAACCTTGAGCTCCCTGAAATTTATGGGAAGTTTGTCTATGAGGACAACTTGATCTCAAGGAGATACCCTGACTCAAAAGAGTCCAAAAAGGCCTTAACCTCCACACCCATATCAACTGCTTTCTATTCTAATGGTGTTGTGCAGGATATTCAAGAGGATTCTGAAAAAGAAATTGATGAAAGGACTGGTGAGGAGTACCTGAACGACCTGAACTTGGAATTCCAAGAAAGGGCACTCCTTGCTAGTTCAAGACGGTTCATCAAAAGAAATCAGTCCAACTTTACAAAACCAAAAGCAAATGAGACCACTGAATGCTTTAAATGTGGTAAAAAGGGTCATTTTTCTAGAGACTGTTATTCTAAAACTATCTCAGAACCCTCTTACAAATTCTCAGGAACTAGCAAGTTTCAACCTAAAACGTTTCAGTCCACCCAACAATTTCAAAACAAGGGTCAAAAGGATTTTGAAACAAAATATAGGAATATCAAGGCTAAACTTGCACTTCTTGAAACTAACCCTATATTGCCTCAGGCTGCTCAAACATCTAAACCTATTCAGACAAAGAACAAGGTTTTAGTAGCTGAAGCATATGATTGGGATTATGAAGAGGTTTCCTCAGATGAGGAAATAAGAGTTAGTGCACTGATGGCACTTTCTGAAGAGGATCAGGTGGCTGTGGGAAAAAGCCATGCTAGAAATGGAGAGTGGGTCAACATCACCATGAAGAAGGTAAATACTTTACTTTCTATGGATGATGATTCTTATTGGCAGTCTTACATGAATTATATTTGTGTTGATTTAAAGTTTGTTGAGGAACAAAGGCTTAACCTGCTTTCAAAATATAACAAAATTGTGTCAGAATTGAACAAATGTAGAGATGAATTGCTTGTACTGAAGCAAGCCAAACTAGAAACAATAACTCTACAAATTCAGAACACTGAGATTTTGAAACAAAACCAAGCCCTTCAAACTGAATTTAACAAAGAAAAGGCTATCATTCAAAGCTGGACCAGAAAGAACCCCAAGGTTTTTGACACTGTGGGATTAATCTCTCAGAAAACCATTGGTATTGACCCTCTTATGGTTGATCCAACTGTGTGTCATAATGAAATAAACTTTGTCACAGCTGGCATATCTTTTGAGCAAGAATTACTTCCCAAGTCAAATGACTGGATTGTCAGGGACAACCCAGTCAGTAAGTTACCAAACTTTGAGACTGGAAAGATCTTGCTTCCTGAAAGTCAGGCTTTGAAAAATATGCTTGGACTTACTGAACAACTCAGTAAGCTTGAACTCACTGAACAACTCACTGAGTCCTTGAATGAGTCTGAATCAGAATCATACCCTCCACTTCCTCCACTAAATACCCTTCAGGGTGCTGCACCTAACTTAGGCCTCCCACCTATGGTCTTCTCACCACACTCTCCAAAGGAGAGGTCAGGAATGGGAAGAAACATCCCAAAGAGAGCAAACCTTGATGTCTCAGTAAATACTGATGACTCATCAACTTCAGTCCCTTCTGAAGAAACAACCCAAAGCCCTGACTCAAAATTTGATCAGTTGGCTGAAATGGTCAGGAAGCTAGGAGAGAAGATTGCATCTTCTGAGAAATCTTCTCAATCCAAGAAGGAACAAAAACCAACTTCCTCAAAGACCAAACCCAAAACCACAAAACCCCTGAAAAGATGTAAGCTATGCAACTATACAAATCATCTCACTGATGATTGCTATAGAGTCCTTTATTGCATGATTTGAAAAAAGTCAGATCACAGGACCTCTGATCATAAACAATGCTCAGTCATGTCAAACTTTTTAGGACTTAAGGCTCAGTGCCTGAACTACCCTTCTGATTCTAAGCAGAAACAGAAGCAAAAGGCCAAGCCTTTTTCACCCTGCCCTTTGTGTGGATTCAATGACCATCACCCTGAGGATTGTCAATATGACAAACACTGTGAATCTAGTGGAAGTTCCACTCAGAAATCCTCAGGAAAAGAGAAGGTCATTCAGTCAAGAAGAGGGATGAAACAATCCTCTCAGACTACTGAGGCTACCCCTGCAACCAAATGCAAAACATGTGGTAGCTCAGTCCACTCAACCTCTGACCATGAATCAATTAATACTTTCATAAAGACCTACAATACCAAACCCTCCATGAAATGGAGTCCTAGAAAGAACTGACCTAGTTTACTATTTGTACAGAAGCATGCCAGGGATCCTGTTTGGCATCTAGACAGTGGATGTTCAAGGAGCATGACTGGTGTTAAGGAGTGTATGCAAAAAAATGTGGAAGAACCAGGACCCAAAGTGATATTTGCTGATAATTCATCATGTCTCACTGAAGGTTATGGTTCAGTAAACTGCAATGGTATTGTCTTTACTAGGATAGCATATGTAAATGGTCTTAAGTATAATCTGATCAGTGTCAGTCAACTATGTGATGCAAAATACATAGTTCAGTTTGATGATAAGCAAGGAACCATCTTCAATGCAAATAAGGAAATTGTCCTCATTGCACCAAGAAGACAAGATGTTTATGTATTAGACATGTCCAGTCTAACTCAGGATGGAACTTGTCTCTTTGCTAAAGCCACTGATACACTCAACTGGCTTTGGCATAAGAGACTCACCCACCTGAACTTTAAGAACATTAACAATCTTGTAAAACAAAACAAGGTCCTTGGCTTACCATCTCTTGTGTTTTCTAAGGATAAACCATGCTCAGCTTGTGAAAAAGGTAAACATCACAGAGCATCCTTTAAAACCAAAACCAACTTTTCCATAAGAAACTGCCTACATCTTCTCCATATGGATCTATTTGGACCTGTCAGTCCAAGGTCTATTAACCATGAGAAGTATACTCTGGTCATAGTGGATGAATACTCTAGATACACCTGGGTATTCTTCCTGATCAAAAAGAGTCAGGCAGCTGAAACAATCATGTCCTTTGTCAGGAACATTGAAAATCAAAATGACATTAAGGTCAAACAAATTAGAACTGACAATGGGACTGAGTTCAAAAATAATGAACTTGAATGTTTCTGTGATGAGAAAGGTATTTCCCAAAACTTTTCCTCTCCATACACACCTGAACAAAATGGTGTTGCAGAAAGGAAAAACAGAACACTCATTGAAGCTGCTAGGACAATGCTATGTGGATCAGTCCTTTCCAACCATTTTTGGACTGATGCAGTCAAAACTGCCTGTTATACACAAAACAGATCCATAATTGTCAAGAGACATGGGAAAACCCCATATGAGTTATTCAAAGGAAGAATCCCTAACATCAGCTACTTTCATGTCTTTGGGTGTCCTGTGTTTATTCATAATCACAAGGATCACCTAGGGAAATTTGATGCAAAAGCTGATGATGGATACTTCCTCGGATACTCACTTGTCTCAAAAGCCTTCAAAGTGTTCAATACAAGGAGACAGCAGACTGAGGAAATATTTCATGTTACCTTTGATGAGAGCACTGATGCAATCAGGTTCTCAACTGCCTCAGTAGAAGAGATAGGAATTGATAATTCTTCAAGGTATCCTCCTGATGAATATCTGTCTGAAAACAATCCTTCTACTCAATATCAAGATGATGCTAATCTCTCCTATTACATAATCCCCCACAACCTACCAAACCCAACCATCACTGAGTTTGTTGAGGCACATACACACACTGATGATATCAATCAGTCAGTTCAAAATACTCAAGAACCCAACAATCTCAGTGAGCCGGTAGACACTCAAGATCCAATCAATGATCATGTGTCTACTCCAGAACCAACACCTCTACCCAATCAGGCCTCCACAAGTTCAAATCAATATCCAGGACCTCAAGAAAGTTGGACTAGGTCTCAGGACATTGAACTTGTCAATATTATTGGAGAGCCTACTGAAGGCATGCTCACCAGGAGCATGGCTGCTAGTCTAAGAGCAGCCTCATCCAATGAATGCCTATTTGTGGACTTCATTTCCACAATTGAACCCAAAAGTGTTAAAGAAGCACTTAAACATCCAAGTTGGGTTGAGGCCATGCATGATGAACTGGAACAATTTGACAGAAACAAGGTAATTACCTTGGTCAAATGTCCTGAGAATGTCTCAGTCATTGGCATGAAATGGGTATTCAAAAACAAAACTGATGAAAATGGCATAGTCATTAAAAACAAAGCCAGACTTGTAGCCAAAGGCTATAATCAACAAGAAGGCATTGACTATGAGGAAACATTTGCACCAGTAGCAAGGATGCCATCAGGATCTTCCTTGCTTTTGCTACATACATGAACTTCAAGGTGTACCAAATGGATGTTAAAAGTGATACTGGGGACATCCTCCAAAAGTATGATAACTCTCTTCCCCTCACTGAAAGAACATTGGTCAAATTCCTACTGAAGACCAACAGAGCTCTTTTCACTGGTCTCACTGATGAGATGTTTGATCATCACACTGAAGCAGCTGTTCACTATGCCAACCTGAAGGCAGATGTTGAAAGTTTTCATGATGATGTGATCGAAATCCAATCAGACACCAAATACTCCCTGACAGCTATTGATCTTCATTTCCAGAGGTTCAATCTTACTCTTGAAGGCATCACCAACAACCTTGGAACTATTCAGACAGCTGTCAAGGATGACCCCGTACTCACCAAGAAGGTCCTTCAGGCTGCTGAGACTTATCAGAAGCAGTCAGCTGAAATCAGTGAGCTTCTCAGCCTACTGAAGGATTCTAAGCTTCAGGGTCTTACCTCTTCATTGGACTCAATCAGGACTTCCATGGGTCTTCAAGAAAAACATCTTGGTACTTGGGCACAATCTTCAACATCTTTGGCCTGGTCTCTTGGGTCAAGGATGTCAGGCATCGAAGCTTCTCAGGCTTCTCTGGCTGATCAGATCTCAAGTCTTCAGAAAGACACCTCGGACATCAAATCAATGATGACTGAGATCTATCAGGCTTTCAAAGGTCCTACTGCTCCAGTGACTCCAACTCTTGCTATCACCATGGCTCAAGCAACAGTTGAGGGGGAGAAAGACACTGGAGTCTCAAGCCAACAACCTCCTTCTCACACTGAGGGGGAGATTCCTGAAGCCTCTTCCTCCCATCAAGATAAAGGAAAAGGCATCCTCACTGAACCTGTGCCTCAACCAGCACCAATCTCGGTTGCAAAGGATCCTGAATCACCACTCAGGATCCCATATGAAATTGATGGAGTTCTTCACCACTTCTCAGCTGATGAACTCAGTGCTTATCTTCAGGAAGAGGAAGCAAAGAAGAAGTTAAAGGAGGAAGAGAAGGCGAGCAAGCCTGCTATAATTAAGGTTGTTCATGAAGAGGTTGAGAAAATTGGTCTTGAGGCTAAGGATCTCTCAGGAAGAGAAGGTGGTATGACCTTTGTGAAAGCTCAGTCTGAGGAGATGACCACTCTCAGGAAGAAAAGAGAGGAAAGGAATAAACGGGCTGAAGAGATCAGGAAGAATAGGATTAAGAAATATCAGTGGTATATGACTGAAAGGTTGAAGCCAGAACCAATCACTGATGTTCATATTCAAAGAAACACCAATCCTGCCGTTGTCACTGTCTACAGAGGTGCTGACATGAGAAACTTTGATGTTCATAAACCTTTCAGATTCGCTGACTTGGGGATCACTGAATTGGATGAGTTGGGTCCATTAATAGCAAAGAAATCAAATGTTGTGGTCCCTAATCTGATGAAGTCTTTGAGTCTAAGGTACGAAAGATTGGCAGCACCACCTCAGGAACTTGGCATTTCATCTCTTCTTCCTGAATCTGCACAACCAGCTCCCTCTCAGTCTTCTTCAAGGAAAAGAAAGAAGATAGATGCTGAGCCTGAGATCAAGATTCCTGGTCTTGACTGCAATAGGGCTCTCCCTGAAGGTGTTCCTTTCAGGAACAATATGGTCATTGAACAGCCTGAAAGAGGTTTGTTCTTCATTGATGAGTTCGGTGACAAAGCCTTCCAAAGGTGGAGTGATATAGATTTATCAGGGATTAAAGCAATGCTTGGCTTTCTAATGATGGCCTCTCCACTCAAGAGTCCTGAAAATGTGAAGTTTTGTCAAGATCTGAAAAGAAAAATCAATGAACATCCTGACCAACAAGAGCTACAGTCAAAGAAGCCCAAGCTTGAAGCCCTTGGAATCAAGTTGAACTGATGACCTGCCTGAATACCCACCACTATCTCTTTTGTACTTAGTTTTGTTAGGACTTGTAAATGAAATAAATAAGATGATGTTTTTATTATTTCAGTGTCCTTATTTACATTCTAGTACATTCAGTATGAGTAGAAGTCTTTAGCTCACTCATATCTGATCAAAACACTTAGGAATAATTTATATCTAAATAGGGGGAGATTGTTGGGTCATGAAAAACCCAAGAATGCTTCAAACATGATTTGGACAAAAATTAACTAAGTGTTAACTTAAACCGAGAACAATTCAAGTCACTGAGAGAACGGCCTCTCAGTGAGTCATCTTCAGGATGCTTAAGGAGAATTCAAGAAGAAGGATTCACTACTCAGGAAGGCGGTACTCCCTGAGTAGGACTTAAGCCAAAGAAGAAGATGATGGTTCAGTGAGTATTGGACAAGAACTCACTGAACCCCAGTCTCCTCAACCAACAAAGTGATTGAAAGACTGAGGAACCAACGCCTGAAGAAAAGGCGGGAACAATAGGGAAAAGATCTGAGAAGATAATAGTGTCAGCCCAACACTCTTCTCTTGTCAGATCCATCCTTCCCTATTGCGGCTAAAAGTCATGGAGTGTCAGACAACAACTCCCAAAGTCTTATTAGCCCTTTCCTATTGGTTCTTGGAAATGACAATTACTATTTGTAATTGTCAGACACGCAACCTCAACAACTTGTATTATATTTAATCACTTATACTTAGATTACTTGTGTATAAATAGATCAGAAAGGAGAGAAGTTAAAGTATGCTTTGTATATTTAAAGTCTTGAACTTTTACAAAGGAACTTCTCTCCTACAAAGAGTATACAACTCACTGAGATAGCTCAGTGGGTATATTGTTACCACTCAAGCAAAACTTGAGTTTCGATAGGAGACACCCCATACCCTTGTCTATTCAATCCCAAGTGTTTGTTCCGCAAAACACTTGGGAATAGATTCTTGGAATTATTTCTAATAAGAATTTAAACGTTGAAAAATATTGCTGTTTTTATATTTACGTTTTATAACTGTTAGAATTAATCTTAAACATTGTATTAGTCATAAACCTATTTAGATTAACTTTCTAGTTAACTCTAATCGTGTAAAGGGACCAACAGTTATAATGAAGTTCCACCCTCAATAACAGGAAAGTATGTACCTCCTATACCTGAATTATCTTGTTTAGGTGAGTCTAATGCTAAGCCTTTAGGAGAAAATAGTAAGTCTAATGAGGAGAAACCTAAGGCTGAAAAGACATATTCTGATGCACCTATCATTGAAGATTGGGTGTCTGATGATGATGAGGAACAGGTGAAAACTAAACCTAAGGTTGAAAGTGTAAAAGTTAAACCTAGTGTTGAACAGATTAAATTTGTCAAACCTAGTTTTGGTAATAAGGTGTCTAGGAAAATTGTTGAATTCACTAAGCAACCTAGGGTGAACACTAACAGGCCTAGAGGTAACTAGAGGAATTGGAATGGAATGATATCTCAAAGGTTAGGAAGTGACTTTGAGATGATCAATAAGGCTTGTTATCATTGTGGTAGTTTTGAACATTTACAGGATAATTGTTTTTACTATCAAAAACCTATGTGGAACTATGCTAGGAGGGTGAATCATAAAAGTTTTTCTAAAAGTTCTCACCTACATGCTAAAAGAAACATGGTTCCAACAGCAGTACAAACAAAATCTGGTTTAGTATCAGTTGCAACTGCTAAGCAAAATGTTTCTAAACCAGCAGTAGTAACTAATACCGCTAGATCAGTTAGTACTGATAACACAAAGAGACCAGTGAATGGTGCAAAACAATTGTCAAAGTTTTCAAATAAAGCACATTCAATTGTAAAAAGGCTCATTCAAAATAATACAACAATTAGTGTTGCTAAGGCAAAAGGAGTAGTTTCTACTACTAAGCCAAAAGCAATAACTGATACCGTTTTGGGAAATCACTTTTATGTTGTTAAGGCCTCAGCTTGTTGGGTCTGGAAACCTAAAGTTAAAATTTTAAATCATGTTTTCAGAAACAACAGTGCATCCATAGTTTTAAAAAGGTATGATTATGTAGATGCACAAGGCAGATCCAAGTCAGTATTGGCTTGGGTCCCCAAAATAAACTGATTTTCTTACTTTATGTGCAGGGAAATCCACATGTGGAATTGGAAGATAAAGGAGTATTTAACAGTGGATGCTCAAGGCACATGACTGGAAACATGTCCTATCTTGAAGATTTTGAAGCTATTGATAGAGGATATGTTGCTTTTGGGAGTAATCCCAAATGAGGGAAAATCACTGGCAAAGGTACAATAAAAACTAGTAAATTATATTTTGAAAATGTGTACTTTGTAAAAGAGCTTAAGTTTAATCTCTTTAGTGTCTCGCAAATGTGTGACAAAAAGAACAATGTTCTTTTTACTGACACTGAATGTTTTGTCTTATCTCCTGACTTTAAGTTGACTGATGAAAGTCATGTTTTCCTTAAAGTTCCTAGAATAGAAAACATATACAGTGTTGATTTAAAGAATATGGTTCCCAAAGGAGGTTTGACTTGTCTCTTTGCAAAGGCCACATCTGATGAATCTAAGCTTTGGCATAGAAAACTTGGACATTTAAATTTCAAAAAAATGATTAAATTGGTTAAGGGGAACCTTGTAAGAGGTTTACCTTCAAAAGTTTTTGAAAATACTGAAATTTGTGTTGCTTGTCAGAAGGGAAAACAACACGGAGATTCTTTTAAGACCAAAGCAGTGAACTCTATATGTCAGCCTTTACATATGTTGCACATGGATTTATTTGGACCAACATTTGTAAAAAGTGTAATGAAAAAGATGTATTGCCTAGTTGTCACAAATGACTATAGTAGGTTTACTTGGGTTTTCTTTTTAGCAACTAAGGATGAAACTAGTAGCATTCTTAAGGCTTTCATAACCAAGGTAGAAAACCTAGTTAACCATAAGGTTAAAGTGATAAGATGTGACAATGGAACTGAGTTCAAGAATAGGGATATGAACCAGTTTTGCGAGATGAAAGGTATTGAGAGACAGTATAGTGTAGCTAGAACTCCTCAACAAAATGGAGTTGCTGAGAGGAGAAATATGACACTTATTAAGGCTGCTAGAACAATATTAGCTGACTCTAAATTACCTACTACTTTTTGGGCTGAAGCAGTTATACTGCTTGCTATGTGCAGAATAGAAGTAAAGTAGTTAAGCCTCATAACAAGACCCCATATGAACTTTTACATGGTAGAAAACCATTGCTATATTTCTTAAGACCATTTGGGTGTCTTGTTACTATTTTAAATACCATAGATCACTTACACAAGTTTGATGACAAGGCTGATGAAGGATTCTTTGTTGGATACTCAATGAATAGCAAAGCTTTTAGAGTGTTCAATAGTAGGACCGGGAAAGTGGAAGAGAACTTGCATGTTAGATTTAGTGAGAGTACACCTAATGTTGCAGGGATTGGACCAAACTGGCTGTTTGATATTGATTCACTAACCAAAACTATGAATTATGAGCCAATTGTTGCAGGTACAGAGTCTAATAATTTTGCAGATACAAAAGCAAGTAATCATGTAGGTCAAGCTGATAATGAGACAAGACCTGACAAAGATTATATTTTGCTGCTTATTTGGACTGCTGATCCACCCTTCTCAACCCAATAGTCAAAGAGTTCACAAGAAGATGATCTTGCTGAAGATCTAAAAGATGATAAAGAAGATGGTGTAAAATCTTCTAATGATGATAAAGAGGTTAATGAAGAAAAGCAGACTGATGATCAAGAAAAGGATGATGTATCAGAAATTAACACTAGCAGTACTAACTCTGTTAATACTGCTAAGCCAAGTCTTAATTGTTGACATAAATAATGCCTAAAAACATTATCAATATTTATTCATATCTCTATGTTTTGATGATCACAAAATGTAAACTCAGTAAAACATAAACTTATAAATTAAACAAGTACTTAGTTGTAAATATTCACTTCTACAACTAAAATCACTTAAGGTATGAATGAACTAATGCTTAATGCATTATATGATCAAAGGAACATTTTCTTAATAACTAGATTTTTTATAAAACATCAAAAACATTTTATATATTTTTGAAAAACATTTTTGGTATTAAATTAAAATGTTTAATCTTTTATAAAAATATGAATTCAAATTTTTAACAAAAATCAGTTAAAATGTTCCAGAAAAACCTTCCCCACAAAAGGACAAAATTGGCCAACGTTCAGTAGGGGCGGCCCCCTTAATATTGCTAGGCGGCCCCCTTAATTATTAAGGGGACCGCCCCCGCTCCAGTAGGCCTCCAGCTGTCCAGTTTTTCTCCTATAAATACCAGCCTTCTCCTGGATTTTTACTCACCCTTTTGCACTAAAACTTTCTGTTATAGATCTCATTTCATATCTTCAAAAAACCTTTGATCATGTAATCTTAAGCATTGGTTTCCAAGTGATCCAAGCTTTCACCATCCAAGTGGAAAAGAAGAATACTTCTATCAATCAAAACTAGAAGTATTACAACTTAGTAGCATCTTGTTATTCAAGTTGTTTGTTTTGTATACCTTGTATATCATTCATTCATTTGTGTATAAGGTGTGGGTGAACATAAGTGACTAGATATGTATAGTGTGTAAGTAGTGAATAAGGTGTATAAGTTGTTGTGGTGTAAAGAAGTCATGTAGAAGTTGTAAAGTCGTGGTGTAGAAGTTGTGAAGCCGTGGTGCAGATGTCGTGAAGCCGTTGCTTAGAAGTTGTGAAGTCATCATGTAGAAGTCGTGAAGCCGTTGCTTAGAAGTTGTGAAGTCATCATGTAGAAGTCGTGAAGCCGTTGCTTAGAAGTTATGAAGTCGTCATGTAGAAGTTGTGAAGCCATAGCTTAGAAGTTGTGAAGTCCTAGTCGTGAAGTCCTAGTGTTGAAGTCGTGAAGCCGTAGCATAGGAGTTGTGAAGCGGTCATGTTGAAGTTGTGAAGTCTTGGTCGTGATGCTGTAGCTTAGGAGTTGTGAAGTCGTCGTGTAAAAGTCGTGAAGCAGTTGTGTAGAAGTCGTGAAGCCGTTGTGTTGAAGTCGTGAAGTCGTCGTGAATAAGTTGTGTACAAGTTGTGTTGTGAAGTGGTGAGATTGGTTCTAGCTACGATTAGAACTCGACATTTAGCTTTGTGTCGTTAAACCCGTGTAAGCCAAAGTCGTGTAAGGTTTTCTCCGCCATAAGGGAGCTTATTGAAGTTGTGAAGAAAAATCTCGAGCAAGGTGTGCTCGGGGAGTGGAGTAGGGAAAGGAAGGTGTCCTTGTAGCCGAACCACTATAAATCTCTCGTGTCTCGGTTAGATCTTTCCATACCTTATTTATTTCTTTACTTGCATCGTCATTACTATCATACACATAGGCTTATATAATTGCTAGTATTAATTAGAGGTCAACTTCACATAAAGATCAATTTGAAAATCCATTCAAGAAACCAAAACTTTTACAATCAATTTAAACGAATACATATATAACTAATAGTAAGATTTAAGTTTTATTTTTCATAACAAACTTGAATCTAAGTTTTTAAAAGTAAACAAAGGTTTTATGATAAATTAAAAAGACGTAAAACTATTCAACCCCCCCTTCTAGTTTTCCACAATTGGTATCAGAGCCAGGTTAATCAAGATCTTTAAAATATACTGTATTTTAAAACTTGAATCGATCTATGGAATTCGAAAAATATCTAGAAGGGGAATCTTTGCTAAAACCACCACTATTTGAAAACTATACTTTTCTTTAATGGAAAAATAAATTAGAAACTTATGTGAAATCAATTGATCTAGATCTTTGGCATGTCATTTCGATTGGTGATTTTGAAAGTCAAACAAAAACATATTTTGAAAGTCAAACAAAAACTGATTTTGAAAATCAAACATAAACGGATTTTGAAAGTCAAATTGATTATTTGAAAACAAAGAATGAAATAAATAATAAAGCTAAAATAATTATTTATAAAACCTTGCCGAAAGTTGAATATGTAAGAATATTCTTCTGTAAAACGGCAAATGATATTTGGAAAAATTTCTTAAACTTTCATCAAGAAAAATGTCAAGCCAAAGATAAGGATTTTGATCATGTACATGAATTAGTTATCTTAGAAAATTCAATAGATAAACATTTAGATAAAATAGATACATGTGCTACTAGTTCAAATGTTGTTAATGAAGGTGTTAGCGACGAAGACTACATGAATCAATTCAAAAGTGAACTCAATCAAAGATCATGGAGTGACACAGATGAAGGAGAAGATCATCATCCGACTCACCTATCATTCACACGTCGATCATCATCTGAGACATTACGAAGAAAAGCTAGGACGTGAGGTAAGTTCTCTTTTTAAATTTCATAAGTAATTACTTCATGCATATAATCTTATTAATGCCTTAGGATACGCTTAGTCTGATAGGTTGATTTGCCTTTACACTTTAGTTATATTCGTTATGTGGCTTAATGAACTAGAAACTCTTTAGTTAGCCCCCCTAAGTATTAGTAAACCAAGCAATCTTCATATTTGGTACTATTCAATAGGTAAATTTAGGAACTTAATTTCTTCTAAAAAGAGAATGACTACTGGAGAATCTATTGACTAGAAACTCAATTTGACCTAACGGTTGAATTGCTTCTATGTGAGAAGTTGGGTATGTGTAACCCGTAAAAACGGTCGTGTTTAGCCTGAATTGAGCACCACTAGTAATAGTCTCATACTCATTCTCCAACTTGAATACATTATTCTTCCTAAATATACCTAACGATAGTTTACTGTTATGAACTTTGCTTTTCACTAAAGCATTTCATTCCTAGATGTATGTCATCCTTCATATATAAAATTTCTAGATGTTTACTTGCTCCTATGTGATTTGACTGCATACCTTCGTAATTATTTGTTTAGTTGAATGCATTGTCATTATAATAGCTTTTGTTTTTCTCTAACTACTCTGACATGATGTATTTTTGTATTTAGTCATAATACATGCGTAAATGTCATAGGATATGTAGAAAGAGGTAGCATGTGACAATAGACTTGAGCATGAGATCTTTTATAAACCATTATTTTTTAAACCTATAATTAATGGGACTTATTTTTAAATTTGCAAAAACTTCACATTTTGGAAAAATAATTTTTCAGAAGATTATAACACATTTCTATTTTACATGTTTCACCATCCTACCTTTCTTCCAAACTTGTGTCCATAATTACGTGTTTATCAAAACCAAAGATTGGAAAAATATGTTTTTCTTTCCTCATAAAAACATTTTGAAATAAAACCAAAACTATTTCATTAAAATATTTTTCACATCCACATAAAAACCCACTTTCAAACATTGTTGAATAATGCCAAAAACATTTCTTTAAATCATGCATGGTGATCTCATATTTGTCATCTATATTTATGTATGTGACATTTATAAGTGAACTAAATTTGAAAATAACCATAATTTATTCACTAAGATCTCACTTGGTACGAGTCTAGAAGTCCATGCTATCACAACTCCCCATTCCCTTGTACATAAAAAATCATTAGGATTAATTAACTAGCCTTTTAATCTTCCTAAGTATGATACTATGAATTACTTGGTGCTATGTATTATCTTCTTGTCTAATATATGTATATACATGTTATATGCTTAATGAGTAGTTTGCATGATAGATAAAGTTGCTTAAATAAATATGCTTAGCATATATGAGTTATTAAATCCTAAATTGCCTTGAAAGAAGTTGGACTTGCTTGAAACTAAACCCAAAAACACAACCCTTTCAACAATTTTCTGCCAAAAACCCATTTCCAGTAACCTGGAAATCAGCAGATGGGTGGCCCCCTTAATTCATTAGGCGTCCCCCTTAATATTTAAGGGGACCGGCCCCTTAATTAAGGGGACCGGCCATCTGATGGTCGAAGGTGCTGCTCCCCTTTTCTATTTTTTTAGCCCATTTTATCCTGTACTTCCCAAAATTCACAAACACATTTTGTCACAAACCACCCTTCAAATTTTACCTTCCATAATCACATCATCACTACACCATAAATACCCATTTAGAGGAGGAAGCTTGACATTTGCCATAACCCAACAAATGATGTTTTTCAAACTCAACCAACACCTAAACCTCACCCTAATGAACCCTTTCACACACATAACCAATCATCCATATGTCCACCTTCATTCACTCATAATTACCCAAGTTCACAAATGTCTCCACCACCAAAAGTGTCACCACCACTTCCACCAAATAACAACCACTCTCCATCATCATCACCTTCCACTCAACACTTGAAGTTCATTGAAGAACTCAAGGAAGCCCATGAGCTTAATGCTCTCCTTGCTTTGCACCTTGCTCAAATCAACTTAAACCCATCACCATCCATATCACCATCATTACCATCATCACCACATCACTTGAGTCAAATTGAGAAACATGTCAACAATTGTCCTTGTTGCATCTTTCTCCAAAATCAAACCATCATTACCATCATCACCATCCATCTCACCATCATTACCTTCATCACCACATCACTTGAGTCAAATTGAGAAACATGTCAACAATAGTCCTTGTTGCATCTTTCTCCAAAATCAAACCATCACCTTAAATGAGCGTCTCACTTGGATAGAGTATCTTCTCACTAGATCTAATCCAACACCACCACCTAAACAACATCAAAACCCTTATTCAACATGGTCAAGTCCAAGCTCTCCACCTCCAATTCCTCTATCAACACTCTCTCTAACATCCATACACCCAAACTTACAACCCCATTAATCCAACATTTTTTACCCCCTCTTTATCATCATCCATCCAAAATAATCCAAGTTTTCATGTCTCAAGCAAGTCCAATGGATCTCTTAGGCAATTTAAAATTTTCTACTTATTGTATGCTATAAGCAAAATATGTGTTGTATCAATAATTATGTTTTTAACATAATTATTTTCAACTTATGAATGCTTTATTTCTTGTCTTTAATATATGACTGTTATGCTTATTGCTTGTATACTTGATATCATGATATATATACATGCTTGATGATTAATAACATGCTTATTCCATAATATGTTTTAAATGTATGCATGCGTATTTAACATGTTTATGCCACTATTTAATCATTCTTGATGTACATGATTCAAATGGAGCTTGCTGCAAAAACACCCTAAAAATGACCCTTTTCTGGAAATTTTTCAAATTTGGTCGCCTGGAAAAACACCAGATGGGCGGCCCCCTTAATTCCCTAGGTGGTCCCCTTAATTTTAAGGGGGCCGGCCTACAATTAAGGGGACTGGCCATCTGGGCAGTAAAATTTACTGTTTTCTTTTGCATCTTGCGACCCCTTTTATCTAGCCCAAACCTTACCTAAATCAACCATCACCTCCATCAAACACCCATTTTCATTCACCATGCTATCACCAAAATCATCTTTAAGACACCAAAACTCCATCACCACCACCTCAATGTTAATCCCCAAGTGCACCAAATGCACCATCAAAAACACCCTTCACTCATGGCACAACATCTTCATCCATACCTTCCACTTCATCCATCAATAACTACCTCAACTCACACCTTTCATCACCACCATCAAGAGCATCAACTCCACCTCCTACTCAAGAACCTCCATTCACCCAACTTGTCATTTCCATATCACCAATAACACCTCTTGATGCTCATTTCTCATCATCACCAATACCACCACATCCACAACCGAACCATCATCTTTGGTCTTAGAGATGAGATACACTACATGTTTTCATCCCTTGAACACATGCTTAACAACCAACCTCCACCACAACCTCCATCAATTTTCACCCACTACACTACCACCACCTTCATTCTCACCAAATTAAGCATATGCAATGCTTAATCAAAAATAATTTTTCAAACCATTTTGTGTGCAAGCCCCATGGAAGATCATGTACTCCTAGAATGATTATGTAGATTGCATTACTTACTAGCTAATGTAGGATTGAATATAATCTTGGATGGATGTGTATTGATACACAACATTTAATGAATGTCTTTATATGCATGCTTATTTTTGCTATATATATGCTTGTGCTTCTAATATTTTTCTTGCAAGTATTCCATATATCGATTCTTTGGTGCCTTCAAACGAGGGGGAGCACATATCAAGGGGGAGTTCTCGTTCCGACAAATTTTGTCTCTAAAACTTGTCGGCTCAACCTTTTTGATGCTACAAAAAGGGGGAGAAGTGAATATAAACTCACTAAATACTTGTCCAAAAATAACTTTTTGGATTTAATGAGTTTAGGTTTTGTAATCATCAAAAATGGGGAGATTGTTGACAAAAATAATGCCTAAAAACATTATCAATATTTATCCATATCTCTATGTTTTGATGATCACAAAATGTAAACTCATTAAAACATTAAATTATAAATTAAACAAGTACTTAGTTGTAAATATTCACTTCTACAACTAAAATCACTTAAGGTATGAATGAACTAATGCTTAATGCATTATATGATCAAAGGAACATTTTCTTAATAACTAGATTTTTTATAAAACATCAAAAACATTTTATATATTTTTGAAAAACATTTTTGGTATTAAATAAAAATGTTTAATCTTTTATAAAAATATGAATTCAAATTTTTAACCAAAATCAGTTAAAATGTTCAAGAAAAACCTTCTCCACAAAAGGACAAAATTGGCCAACGTTCAGTAGGGGCGGCCCCCTTAATATTGCTAGGCGGCCCCCTTAATTATTAAGGGGACCGCCCCCACTCCAGTAGGCCTCCAACTGTCCAGTTTTTCTCCTATAAATACCAGCCTTCTCCTGGATTTTTACTCACCCTTTTGCACTAAAACTTTCTGTTATAGATCTCATTTCATATCTTCAAAAAACCTTTGATCATGTAATCTTAAGCATTGGTTTCCAAGTGATCCAAGCTTCCACCATCCAAGTGGAAAAGAAGAATACTTCTATCAATCAAAACTAGAAGTATTACAACTTAGTAGCATCTTGTTATTCAAGTTGTTTGTTTTGTATACCTTGTATATCATTCATTCATTTGTGTATAAGGTGTGGGTGAACATAAGTGACTAGATATGTATAGTGTGTAAGTAGTGAAGAAGGTGTATAAGTTGTTGTGGTGTAAAGAAGTCATGTAGAAGTTGTAAAGCCGTGGTGTAGAAGTTGTGAAGCCGTGGTGCAGATGTCGTGAAGCCGTTGCTTAGAAGTTGTGAAGTCATCATGTAGAAGTCGTGAAGCCGTTGCTTAGAAGTTATGAAGTCGTCATGTAGAAGTTGTGAAGCCATAGCTTAGAAGTTGTGAAGTCCTAGTCGTGAAGTCCTAGTGTTGAAGTCGTGAAGCCGTAGCATAGGAGTTGTGAAGCGGTCGTGTTGAAGTTGTGAAGTCTTGGTCGTGAAGCCGTAGCTTAGGAGTTGTGAAGTCGTCGTGTAAAAGTCGTGAAGCCGTTGTGTAGAAGTCGTGAAGCCGTTGTGTTGAAGTCGTGAAGTCGTCGTGAATAAGTTGTGTACAAGTTGTGTTGTGAAGTTGTGAGATTGGTTCTAGCTACGATTAGAACTCGACATTTAGCTTTGTGTCGTTAAACCCGTGTAAGCCAAAGTCGTGTAAGGTTTTCTCCGCCATAAGGGAGCTTATTGAAGTTGTGAAGAAAACTCTCGAGCAAGGTGTGCTCGGGGAGTGGAGTAGGGCAAGGAAAGTGTCCTTGTAGCCGAACCACTATAAATCTCTCGTGTCTCGGTTAGATCTTTCCATACCTTATTTATTTCTTTACTTGCATCGTCATTACTTTCATACATATAGGCTTATATAATTGCTAGTATTAATTAGAGGTCAACTTCACATAAAGATCAATTTGAAAATCCATTCAAGAAACCAAAACTTTTACAATCAATTTAAACGAATACATATATAACTAATAATAAGATTTAAGTTTTATTTTTCATAACAAACTTGAATCTAAGTTTTTAAAAGTAAACAAAGGTTTTATAATAAATTAAAAAGACGTAAAACTATTCAACCCCCCCCCCTTCTAGTTTTCCACATTAATGCTGCCAATGAAGAAATTAATACTAGCAGTACTAACTCTGTTAATACTGCTAAGCCAAGTGTTAATGTTGCTGACAAGGAAAGCATATCTTTTGATGCTGATGACTATCCAGATGATCCTAACATGCCTGAATTGGAAGAAATCTATCCTGATACTGATGATGATGTACTTGGTGCAGAGGCTGACTTAACCAATATGGAAGATGTAGTTCCTGAAAGTCCTATTCCAACTACAAGAGTTCACAAGAATCATCCTAAGGAATAAATCATTCGAGAGCCCTTCATCAAGAAAAATGATAAAGGATTTGAAGGAACAAGGTTTCTTTGCTAGATCCCTTCATCCAAGCTGGGTGGAAGCTATGCAAGAAGAGCTTCTACAATTCAAGCTTCAAGAAGTTTGGACACTGGTAGATTTGCCTAATGGGAAGAGGGCAATTGGTACTAAGTGGGTTTTTAGATGCAAAAAGGATGAAAGAGGCATTGTGATTAGAAATAAGGCAAGGTTAGTTGCTCAAGGATACACTCAAGAAGAAGGTATTGATTATGATGAAGTATTTGCTCCAGTTGCAAGAATTGAAGCTATAAGATTATTCTTTGCTTATGCTTCATACAAAGACTTTATAGTGTATCAAATGGATGTGAAAAGTGATTTTCTGTATGGGACTATTAAAGAAGAAGTTTATGTCTCACAACCACCTAGTTTTGAAGACCCTAATTTTCCTGACAAGGTTTACAAGGTGGAGAAGGCACTATATGGTTTACATCAAGCTCCCAGAGCTTGGTATGACACATTGTCAACATACTTGTTGAACAATGGTTTTAGTAGAGGGAAGATTGATAAAACTTTGTTTATCAAAAGGTACAAAGATGATATTTTTATAGTTCAAGTTTATGTTGATGATAGCATCTTTGGATCAACAAACAAGGTTTTATGTGTTGAATTTGAAAAGCTAATGCATGAAAAATTTCAGATGAGTTCAATGGGTGAACTTACATTCTTCTTAGGGTTACAAGTTAAGCAAAAGGAGGATGGCATATTTATCAGTCAAGAAAAGTATGTGGCTGAAATTTTGAAGAAGTTTGGATTTACTGATGTGATGCCTGCAAAGACAACTATGGAAACATCCAAGCCCCTGCTTCAAGTTGCTGTGACTATGCTGATAGTGACTATGCTGGAGCTAGCTTGGATAGAAAATCAACAACAGGAGGTTGTCAGTTTTTGGGGTGCAGGTTGATTTCATGGCAGTGCAAGAAACAAACTGTGGTTGCAAATTCTACAACTGAAGCTGAGTATGTGGCTGCTTCAAGTTGCTGTGTACAAGTGCTCTGGATTCAGAATCAATTGCTGGATTATAGGTACAATTTTATGACATCATTTTATAAGAGATTTTTATGAAAAGAAGTTAATTCAAATTGTTAAAATTCATACTGATAATAATGTTGCAGATTTGCTCACAAAAGCTTTTGATGTGGATAGATTTCAATTTTTGGTTGTCAGTATTGGCATGATTAATCTTTGAAAATTCTTATCTCTTTGTGTTTTTGTAAAGTTTTGAAAGGATTAGTACTGTTATTAGGTCAATAAATTGTTTCTGTTGCTAAGTATACTTAGTGTTGCTAGTGTACTTAAAACTGATGTGTTAATGCTGCTAATTATACTTAGAATTGTTAGTTATATTTAGAACTGCTAGTTAATGCTGCTAGTTTTTCTGAACTACATCTAAGCATAATTAGATGATGAAAAATGTTATTGCTTGTGTTTTTCTTGGTTTTGGACTAACATTTGCAGGTTAAGCAAGCAATATAATTGGTGTTGATGGTGTGTAAGAAGCAAAGTGGTGATTTGTTTGTTGTGATGCATCTGATTAATGATAGAATTGATTTGGGAATCTCTTGACAAAGGTTTACACCTAAGTTAGGAAGTTCTTTAAAGTCTTTTCTTGAAATCAATCTATTTTGAACATGAATTGATGGCATAGTTAGTCAGATAGTAACTGCACTAACTCACTCTTTACCATTTTATACTTTCATTAGTATAATGAGTTAGTCTAAGGACATCTGGTATAGAGAACAGCGAGCAAAAGTGAATCTAATGCATTTGTGTTAGAGGCAACAACTGCTACGAGCTGGAAACCCTGTCAGAAGGCTCTTTTGATGAGTCTATCTGATCACAGGCAGTATTTATACTGACATTAATGGTTCTCACACAACCAGAGGTTAAATGCAACCGAAAAAGATTAAGTGTCTTCCTTTACACTTAATCCCTTCAAAATATTTGAGTGCAATATTGTTTTTAAAGATATTAGGAAAGTACTGCTGGGAAAATTTTCTTTTGGTTAAAAGTTAGTGCTGCTAAGTCTAACTTAGTACTGCTAGGTTTCTGCTGCTAGGGTTGAGAGTGCAGGGTATGTTTGTGTAACTTTTTACTTAAAGGGTATAAATTCCCAATTGCTTCACACAATCAGTTTCACGCGCACATAATTCACTCTCATCCAAGTCCTAATTAAGTTTTTATCGTCAAATCGAAAACCCCCCAAATCAAATCATAATGTTGCACCTAACTTTTACCGAACCACACAATAATGTTGCATTTTTAGAAAAGTCTAATGAGTCTGTAGATTTTACTAAAATTATTGATTTTCTTAGTGCAAGCTATATCAAGTTTGCTTTAACAGTAAAACCTACTATATATATTTCCAACATTATACAGTTTTGGTCGTCTGCTAAGGTTGAAACTCATAATGGGGAAGTACAAATTCATGCCCTTGTAGATGGGCAGAAGATACTCATTACAGAGGCATCTATTAGAAGAGATCTTCTTCTAGGAGATGCTAATGGAATTGAGAATCTTCCAAATGCTACAATTTTTGAAAAACTTTCACTGATGGGATATAAGAGAAAAACTGATGCTTTAAAATTTTACAAAAGAAACTTCTCTCATCAGTGGAAATTCTTAATCCATACTGTCTTAGTGTGTCTAAGTCCAAAGACCACTGGTTGGAATGAATTTAGTAGTAATTTAGCATCTGCTATAATTCGTTTGGCTAAAAATAATCAAAGATTTAATTTTTCTAAATTAATTTTTGATAGTATGGTTAAGAATTTGGATAGTTCTTCAAGTAAATCTTTTATCTATCTAAGGTTTTTGCAACTCTTTTTGGACAATCAGTTTGTAAATAAGAAATGTCATAAAAGAATTTATCCCACTCCCTCTCTTACTAAAAAGGTTTTTACTAATATGAGGAAGGATGGAAAAGATTTTACTGGGACAGTTACACCATTGTTTCCTACAATATTGGAACTTGCTCAACAAACTCAAGGTGAAGGTTTAGCAATCCCAGCTGTTACCCATCACACACCCACACTTTTGGCAGCATCCTCACAACAACCCAAAAAGACATACAAACGTAGGACTCACTCAAAGAACACTGAGCTACCTCAGGCTAGTGGTTCTACTCACAATGTTGCAGATGAGGCTGTCACTGGTGTGGAGAGTGACATGATGGTAAGGGCTGCCACTACTGTGACTAGCTTAGAAGCAGCACAGGCAAGTGGTAACATAAATAAGACCCAAACCAAGACAACTTCTAATGAGTCAGGTCCTCATGGAACTGATTCAAGTGAAGGACCCAGTCACATGAAAAATATGGGGGGTTCAGATGTTCAACCTAGGGTTGAGGCTGAGCTTAATATTTCCAATCATCCACCTCTCGGGCTAGGTAACACAATCCGAATTGGTGAGGATAGAATTGACCTTATTCATGAATTGATGGAAACTTGTCATAAACTATCTGCACAGGTTCTTGATCTACAAAACATAACTGCTTCTCAAGGTGGAGAAATCAAAGCTTTGAAGAAAAGGGTTAGATACTTAGAAGGCATTAAAAGGTCAAGAATTCAAAAACTTAAAAGAGAACATAAAGTGGGAACAGCTCAAAAGGTTAGATCTTCTGAAGCTCTAAGTTTGGGGAAGGATGCTCCCAAACAAGGGAGAAATGAAAGCAAAACTTCAGGGGAGGCTAAGGAATTTGAGGGTGCTGGTGCAGAGAGTGAAGATATGGAGTTTGTGGTTGCTGATAATCAAGGTAAAGAAGTGGTGATTGATAGTTATGTGGCTAAGGTAGATAGTGCTGTTGGTAAAGATGATACTGCTGCTAGTGAGCAACTTATTGCTGCTAGTGCAATAGATACTACTGGTACACCAGGAGTTACTACTGCTAGTGAAGAAAAGGTTTCTACTGCTGAGGTTATGGATGATGAGAGCATTCTGGCTCATGCACTAACAGAACTAAAGACATCCAATCCAAAAACCAAAGGTGTTGTTATAAGAGAACCTTCTTCTAAACCACAAGCTACACAACCACTTACACAAGGCAAAGGTAAAACTATAATTGTTAAAGAGCCTGTGGAGAAACCACTTTCCAAAGAAAAGCAAATGGAACTTGATGCTGAGGTTGCAGAGAAGTTAGCAGCTGATTTTGAAGAGGAGAATAGGAAAATTTTGGAAAAGAGAAGAATTGTTGCTGAGAAGGAAGCTAAAAATATAGAATTGATTGCTACATAGGATGAAGAAAGAGCTCAATTTGCTCAGAAACTTCAACAAGAAGAGCAAGATCAGTATTCAATTGATGAAAGAGCTAAAATGTTGAAAGAACTTATAGATGCAAGGAAAAAGTTCTATGCAGCACAAAGGTTAGCAGCAGAGAAGAACAAGCCACCCATCAAAGCACAAAGAAGATCTTTCATGTGTGTATATCTCAAGAATATGGATCATTGGCAACAAAAGAAGTTATCACAGTTTGATGATAGCAGAATTGAAGAGCTATACAACATTGCCAAGAGAAAGATTGAGAGCTTTGTAAATACTGAAGTGGTGAAGGGCACTGATGAAAAGAAAGAAGAAAGCCATAGTTCCAAAAGAAAAGGAGAAAAGCTGGTCAAGAAAAGCAGTAAAAAGCATAAATCCGAGCATAAGGCAGAGCAAGAGCAGAGTGAAGAGCAAGAGCAAAGTGAGCAAGCTAAAGTTGATGATGATGTAGAAAAGATACAAGCTCATACAGAACTTTCATTAGTAACTAAAGAAGAAGCCATGGATGCAGAGCCTCTAAGTGTCAAACAACCAATTGTTGCTTTTACTTCTGGATTACATGGGAAGATAGCATATTGGGATATTAAGAGGTATGATGGTTCATCTTTGAGGTTTGTGAGCTTTCTACAAATGGTACATCACTTTGATAGAGAAGATATGGTGACTTTATGAAAGCTGTACAAAGAAAAGTTTGGTTATGATAGACCAGAACAAATTTATGATAAAGTCATCTGGGATTATTTGAAAGTGATGTTTGAACCACATCATGAGGATGAGGTGTGGAGAAAATTAAGGCACAACATAGTTCTACAATGGAAAATTTATCAGAGTTGTGGAGTTCATACTTTGGATGCACATGGGGTAATAATCTACATACTTGTAGAAAAGGACTATCCTTTACAATATCAGAAGGATATAGTACATCAGATGCTATTTGGGAAGAGAAGAATCCAACTCCAGTATCCTTATGATGAAATGGCATATCAACTGCTCAAGAAGATTGAAAAGTATCTAGGACCCAAGGACAAGGAATAGACTTAATTGTTTGGAAGCATCCTCTTAGTGTTTTTTCAAGCTTAGATTGAAACTTGATGATTTTGGGAGATAATATCAAGTTTAGGGGAGGATTGTTTGGTTTTAGGGTTGTTGCTGCTTGTTTGGTTAAGACTGCTAATGAGAAATGGTCTAAGTCATTGTTGTTGCTGGTTAAAAATATTACAACTGCTTGTGTATTTTACTACTTCTAGTGTTGCTAAAGATGTTCAAGAAAATACACCAAGTGGTTACTACTGCTACACTTAAAGTTACCGCTGCCAGTTCAGAGTTACAATTGCTATCAGAGTTACAACTGCTACTAAACTTGAAGGAAAAATACTCTAAGTGTTTAGTGCTGCTAGTACAAACTTACTACTACTGAAGAGTTTATGCTGCTAGAGTTAGAGATACAACTGCTAGAGTGTATAGTTAGTACTGCTTATGAGATAAACATGTATAGTCGGTTAGATAAATATATAAAATATTCTTTTAAGATTTATCTTGTATAGCAAGTAATTGTAAGCCGACTAGGATTCCTTAGTCTATAAAAGGAGGTCCTAGGGCATAGAGATAGATACATGATTCTTTAGAAAACTTCAAGCTTGTAAACCGTAATACTTTAGAGTATTCGTATTATGAATAATATTGAAGTGATTTGTTTGATATTGATTGTTAAATTCTTCTTAAGATTAAAGTTTAGATTCCGCATAAACTTTAATATAATCAAAGACAGTTTCTACATAAGTTGTATTGGATTTATTCAATATTACTTAACCTTTACAAGCTAAGGAAATTCGATCAAGTGTTAAACTGGGATCAACACAATACTTTATTGTTACATTGATAAATCTTCTAAGTATCAAGTAGTAGATTCCGCTTACTATTTGATATACATTCAAAGTATCCTCAACACAATACTCGTGTGTTTATATCCTCACATTTTGTACCTGCAAAACCATTAGATTATGTACCTACAACAACTGGCTCATAATTCATTATTTTTGTTAGTGCATCAATATCAAACAGCCAGTCTGGTCCACTACCTACAGCATTGGGTGTACTCTCACTAAACCTAATGTGTAGATTCTCTTCAACAATCTTGGTTCTACTATTGAATACCCTAAATGCCTTACTATTCAAGGAGTATCCAACAAAGAATCATTCATCAGCCTTGCCATCAAACTTGCCTAAGTGATCTATGGTATTGAGGATAGTAATAGGACACCCAAATGGTCTTAAAAAGCTTAACATTGGTATTCTACCATCTAACAGTTCATAAGGGGTCTTCTTATGAGGCTTAACTACTAAACTTCTATTTTGCATATAGCAAGAAGTATTAACTAGTTCTGCCCAAAAGGTAGTTGGCAACTTAGAATCTGCTAACATAGTCCGAGCAGCCTCAATTAATGTCCTATTCCTCCTCTCAGCAACACCATTTTGTTGAGTTCTAGCTACACTATACTGTCTCATGATACCTTTCATCTCACAAAACTGATTCATATCCCTATTCTTGAACTCAGTTCCATTGTCACACCTTATCACTTTAACCTTATGATTAACTAGGTTTTCTATCCTGGTTATGAAAGACTTAAGAATGCTACTAGTTTCATCCTTAGTTGCTAAAAAGAAAACCCAAGTAAACCTACTAAAATCATCTGTGACAACTAGGCAATACATCTTTTTCATCAAACTTTTCACAAATGTTGGTCCAAATAAATCCATGTGCAACATATGTAAAGGCTGACTTATAGAGTTCACTGTTTTGGACTTACAAGAGGCTCTATGTTGCTTTCCCTTTTGACAAGAAACACATGTTTCATCATTTTCAAAAACTTTTGAAGGTAATCCTCTTACAAGATTTCCCTTAACCAGTTTATTCATTGTTTTGAAATTTAAGTGCCCAAGCCTTCTATACCAAAGTTTTGATTCATCAGATGTGGCTTTTTCCAAGAGACAAGTTAAACCTCCTTTGGGAACCATGTTCTCTTCTACAGATTTGGTTTTTTTTTTGGTGGTTTGTTTCCATTCTCAATGACATCCCAGAGTTGGAAATCAATCATCTGGATGTACTGCTCAATTCGCATTCTCCAGATCTCATACTCACCAGCCTTGAGCATTGGAACCTTTGATACAGCAACCATATATACAGAGTCTTGATCCATCTTTGTCAGCAAAATCTTGTCTGTTCAAACAAATTATTCTTTGTGTTGATCACGGCTTCTAGAACCACAAGCTCTGATACCACTTGTTGATCATAGTTATGTACTTGATCGTATTCCTTTAGCTTGTAAAGGTTAAGTTATCTTAGATAAATCTATAACAACTTATGTAGAAACTGTCTTAAGTTAATCAAATATTATGCGGAATCTAGTATTCAATATTAAGAAGAATGTAAACACAAGAACACAATATTAAACAATAACAGCCTCAATATTATTAAGCAAATAATACGAATACTCTCCTAGTATTAGGGTTTACAACCTTGAAGCTATATGAAAAACATGTAAACTCGTAATCTCGTATCTATCTCAATGCCCTAGGACCTCCTTTTATAGATTAAGGAGTCCTAGTCGGCTTGCAATAACTTGTTCTCTAAGATAAATCTTTTCTATGTCTTTTCTATACTTATCAAAACATTCTATACATATCTAAACCGACTATACAATGTTTATCTTATCAGCAGTCTTAACTGAACACACTAGCAGCAGTAATATTAACTTTGGCAGCATTAACTCTAAAGCAGTTGTAACTTAGTACTAGCAGCACTAAGTTTTCTTCTAGCAGCACTAACTACTTAGTTTATTTTTCCTTGAAGTTCTCAAAAGTTATAATATACACTAGCAGTCTTAACCACCATAAGCAGTCTTAACTCTATAACCAACAGCAGTAACACACTTAGAGCATTTTCATTAATTCCTGAGCAGTCTTAATCATATGAGCAGCATCAACTGAAGAAGCTTTAATTCCCAACATGCAAACCCAATGAAAATGTACTGCGATAATTCAAGCGTAATACTACTTGCGAAAGATCGCATAGTACAAAAAGGCAGTCGACATATTCTTCGCAATGTAGAAGTCATTAAAGTCCTTACTGATGACAATGTAGCTGACCCACTAATGAAGGCATTACCGCGTGATAGGCATGAGTTGCATACTAATGGAATGGAGCTTCTTTATGTTGATTTAGAATTTTCATAAGTTTAATTCATATATTTGGATTGGAACTGTTGCAATCAAGTATTTCTTTCTTCATATTATTGTGTTCTATATTTGAACGTTTCACCCATGAATATGATTGTTCTAAAATCTATAATCGATTATATTGTTTGCGCACAATATAAAGTAAGACTAATGTGAAGGTATTGGTGTTTATTTGTATTTACACAAATAATTTACTTGTTGGGGCCAAAATTCATATGTATTCATAGGGATGAATATTGGATGACCCGTACGAGACATCACTACATCGATGTTTGTCAATAAGTGAGTCGCGTTTTATGATTTGTATACTGGTGTGTCCTTAGACTTTTGATCTATAGCAATTTATAATACTGAGATAACTAGATCCCCACGTTTGGTAACACAGATTATCCGGTGTTAAACTTATGATTAGTATTATATGGGGATATAGCAAGATTGTACCTTATAAGCATGATACGACTATTGGCCACTCAATGAATATTGATATTAACAGTTGACGAAGTAAGGTTAAAATATTGTTGTACTATTTAGTATCATAAGATTAGATACAGAAGTACGATTAATTGATTAACCCAGTAATACCGTAATTTTCGATATATTTCCATACGAGATTATCTTCGTTCTTCATTTACGGACCTTTTCTGAACTCTTTTGACTCTAAAACATGAAATTTATCTCGCGAAACGTGAAATTTGTACACAACGCGTACTGGCACAACCGACGAATTGATTTGATTATTTTATTATTCGTGAGAAATGAGGCGTATGAATAGTCATTTTTATTGGAAAAATTATTCTGAGCGCAGTGGTGATATTCCCGTGTTTTGAATCGATCGTTTACTATCTTAAACGAGCCCCGAGCCTCATTTCAAGAAAGATAGCAAAAATTACAACTATGGTCCCTGCAGTAAATTTTATTTCTCCAACCCTAGACTTTGATTTCTACATAATTGGTCCCAGGGTATTTTCAATCTAACCCTAACCCTAACCCTAACACTATATATATATCTTGTTATAAATTTTTAGGGTTAACAAACTCTTTTTCTTCTCTCTAGCCGACACTCCCATCTCCATCATTTTTCGGCCGCTGTTCCGGCCAATCCTCCCCACCACCACTGCCGCCGCTTCCCTCTTCATATACACCATCATTAAAAATCATCAACCTCTCACTATTTCACTCCCATATCTTTTCCTTATCGCACGATACATCAGTTTTCCAACGAAATTTTTGGCGACACCTTTGTGTAACCATACGAGTTTAGATCGAGTCTTGGAGCAGTTTAGAGTCTTTTTTGGTCTGTTGTTGTCGCCATCGTTGTGTAGCTATTACCACAGCCACCTCCACCGCCTCGTTCTCTTCTCCTCTCTCTCGAGTGGTATGGTAAAACCACTCATGTGGGTTATTTTGTAAACCGATTTTTGTTTATTTTTGATAATCAATTGTTGTGATGTTTTCGTGGATTGAGAATATTTAAAAACCGGATTTAAAAATGATTTATTGAAATATTTTCGTGTGGTAAGTTTACTTTTGAGGTTATTATTGTGTTGAAAGTGGATTTGAATTCGAATTAGTTTTGGATTTGAGTGGGGCTGTGACCTCCTTGAGGTCTGTTTGCGATATGGTTGTTAGCAAATTTGAAGCCGAGACTCTTGGCATAAGGGAGTCGTTAGGCTCTTGGTTATAGATGTTGTAGTCATGACTTGTTGGTCTATTGAGTTGTTTTGCTGACTAAGTTTATGGGTCGAGTTCTTTTTCTTGGCTTCGGTTTAGTTAATAAGAGAACATAGGGTGTTAGTTGTTGTATGTTTGGTCTCGGTTGCGTCTTGATTTGGATTCTTGGTCGAATGGTTGTTCATTGTTGTTTTTCGGTAAACGAGAAACACCACAAAGGTGTTTGTGCTAAAAGAATACGCAAGGGTGTGTTCTAGTTTAACCAGGGTATTTTTAATTTGCAATGGGCTTAAGTATTGAATGGTTTTATTTGTTTGGTGTTGGGCTGAAGCCCTTATTGGGTGCGTTTGTTTGTCCAAAGGGCTAAGGAGCCCATCAATATAGTAAAGGTGCATCTGGTTAAAAATTAATTTAAGACATAGTGTATTTGGTACGTTTCGGATTTTACTTGGAATTGCGATTGGGATTTCGATAATATGGGTATATAACGGAATAAATACTTGGAGTTGACTATTATATTTGGATATTGGACAATATGGACTTATTGGACTGGAGACGAATACAATATATTAGACTCACGACGACTTTAATATATTTGATTCGTAACGGACACACAATAAGGAAATAATGTCTAATAACAAACGAATACTTTTTATTAAATTCCATTAAACTGGTTTGAGGAAATTAATCTCTATTAAAGTCTCAACGACTTGAGAAAAACTAATTTTATTAGTTAAACTCATTTTTTTTATAAAACGGTTATGTTTTATACAAGTTATTTGGGACAACGGGGTAAATGTCGAAACGTACAAAATTATTTATTTGATTTGAGGTGTTTGTTTGTCGTACACTTCTAGAGTTGTCTTCCTTAGTTTGAGTTCTCGTCAGTATTCTCTCGACTAGGTCGATGTCTATTTCTCTTTGGCGTGAGTTGTATGTCAAGTCTATGTTTTCTTACCACACCACACGAAACGTTGAAACTAAGCTTTTTAATAAGTTTTGAAACTGAGTAATCCACGAAAACTACGACACGTTGTCTTTTATAGACTTTATTATTTTGCGAGACGTGTTTTGAGATAATCGTATGCGTATTAGGTTGTGCCGATCCTCGACCGTTGTGTACCGCCGTGCTTGTACCTCCGTGTACTGTCGTGCCGTATGTCTTGAGATTGTTTGGTCTTGCTTCTCGATGCCAGTTGTGCCAGTTGTGATATTGCATTGCTGTGGCTAAGGTGAGTTCATGGCCCCTACTTTTACCAGTTTTCTAACTATTTTCGGGGGAGAATACATGCTCGTTTTTAACTAAACTCATGACTGTTTATTTGGAATACGTGAACTACTTGCTCTATTTTGACTATTTGGCAGATATATTTGACTTGGTTATTTGATGGCATTACATGATTTATCTGGTATTCATACGTGAAAACTTTTAAACTCTTTTGAATGGACCTAACCTCGTTTTGGAATTGCTATAACTCGTTGACTGGCTAAGAGTTAAACTTGCGGTAGATGTTGACTTAGTCTAGGGTAGCAATCCCTTGCTATAACCATGATGCCTAGCTAAGAATAGATATCTACTTACGGCCTAGACCAGGGTAGCAATCCCTTGCTATCACCATGTCACCTGGCTAGAGACCGCTGATGAACTCAAATAAGTACATTTTATTACCGTCATTTATCCTATTTATTTGACTTGTTTTATTATATTATCTGTGAGAATTGATACGTTAATGTTTACTTTTGTAATTCTCAGGTAAAAACAAGTATTATGTGAAACTTGGCCATTTTGGACTAATTATGGAGCAAAACAAGCAAGAAGATAAGAGTCTACTGAAATGTACAAGATCAAGACATTCTGCTCCAGATACGCCGCATCTTGCTTATTACATACGGCGCATCACTATCAAGATTTCACAAGATATTATCCAAGACAGCAAGGACATGCGCCGCATCTAAGGATGGAGTTACGCCGCATCTTCTGGCGGTGTACGAATATTCCTGAATATATTAATCTTGGACCCCACGCGAAGTTAAGTCAATACGCCGCATCTACTTATTAGATGCGCCGCATCTTACCCTCAGACAGAAACTATAAATACCCCAAGACCAGAAGTATTCAAGAGGTTGGAAAGAGAGCCCTAGTTTTAGAAGACCGAAGACCACAGAAACCTAAGGCCGAATTCAGACGAAGTAGCAGCACAAGACACACCTTGAACGAAGATACAAGAGCTGTAAGAAGGTCCTGCATGTATTCAATTCATTAAGTAGTTATGTTTTATTGTATTAGTAAACTTTAATTCATAAGGATTGGTGGCTTGTGTAATGTGACAACGGAAAGGTTGCACTCCCTTAAAACTGCTTTCCCATTAATTAAAGTTTATATGTTGATGTCTTTGGTGACTTTTATTAGTGCATTGATAACCTCTGTGTCTAGCTGAGCGTTGATCGGGTCGCCATGCCTCTGCCCTCGCCTATTTATTAGATCGCCTATGCATTCTATCGTCTGTAGAAAAGTAGGAAGAAAGATAAATAGGATAGTCATAAGTAATCATTAAGGGTTTACTCGCCGATAAGATTAGAACCAACGAGAAAGGACTTAATCTCGGTGCGTTGCATCGAACTATACACTTCATATAAAACTAACAATAAAACAAGTGACAAGCTACTTAACTATCAGGACAGGTCTTCTTATTGTCTCGAGTATTTATCTGTGTACGTGTGTGCTATTCGCTGATTCGTGCCTACTAGTTTAGTTTATTATTTAATTGCAACCAAACCGTGCCAGTCTCTCAGGCTGAAAACCCCTTGCGTTAGATTAGTTTGTATAGCTAACTTAAGATATTAAAATACTGATTAGAATAACTAGATAATACGTTCCACTCTTAGTGATCGACACTCTACTTACCATTATATTCATACTGACCGGGTACACTGCTCGTTAAAGTGTGTGTGTTATTGATAAGTCGGCTAAATATAAATTTAAAACTTGAATACTGCTAAAACCACAACGACATACCGTGGGTATAAATTAGAGCATACGCACGCACGCATCAACCGCTTAGGGCCCTACTTGAGATCTCATTATCATATTGGAATGATTGATATTGGAATGATTGACATTGGAATGATTGACATTGGAATGATTGGTTATGATATGAGACCCTCCTTGAGGGCGGCTCATGATTGGTTATGATATGAGACCCTCCTTGAGGGCGGCTCATGATGTGGATTTCGTGATTATATCTAACTTAGTCCAGTGTAGCAAATCCCTTATCTTGGTCCACCTACTACTTTGTTTACCTAAACCAAATCTTATTTGGCAGTGGGTTGTAAACACACAGGTTGCAAGTCTTGTATGGGCGGGACTTGGGATTGAGTGGATTTACAATGCCTTTGCTAGGAAATCGTTATCTGAATGCTTTACATTTTAAACTAAAACCTATGAACTCACTAGCGTAAGCTGACCCTTTTAGCATGTATTTTCAGGTTTTAGACTATAGCTTATCTCTGGAGTCGCTTGGCAAGGGGCATGGTCATAGACGACTCTGATAAATATTTGGGACCGCTTTAATTATTTATGGGCCTTACTTCCGCACTATTTTCAGATGATGTAAACTTAACGTTTTGATAATGAAACTTTCTTCTAAACGGTTAAGGTAAAACCGTTCTTTGTACCTTGTGTTGTGATACCAATTGAGTAGCGCCTCAGTGACATGTATGCTTCCGCTGGACCCGATTTTCGGGGTGTTACAGATTGGTATCAGAGCCTAGGTTATAGAGAACTGGGTTTATTTTCTAAAACCTGGACTATAACCACTTTTACGAAAACTTAACCCTATGACCGACACGTGCCTGCCTGCCAAGCCGATGCCTCGCGTATGACCTTGTTTGACGAGTTATTTGACGAGATGCTTGATTTTATATTTGTTTGAGATGTTGATAACGCTTAAATCTAACATGTTTTTAGGTGCGTTATTGCTAGTTTTATGCATCATATTTGGTTATATTTGTGTGTATTTGTTGCTAAATGATGAAAAAGTGTGTATGCAAGTAAATATAGCCAAGTACAGGAAAAGTTGAGGAAAATACGAAGAAATGAAGAGATTATGCACATAAGGAGAATTACGAGAAAGAAACCACATGATACTTCAAAGAATTGATTAGACCAAGACTTCTATGCCTTATATATCAAGAAAAGATCTAGTTCTATGAAAGAAATTAGTGGTACAGCAAAGGATCAAGCACGTAACGAGAAAAGAAAAAGAGAAAATAAAAGTTGCATGGCAGAGTCACCCATCCGATCGGTTGCTGCCCGCATCCGAATCGGATGGATGAAGTTTGAGACACCGAGGGGTCCAACCGATCGGTAGGAGCCAAATATCGATCGGTTGGCCGACACTGAAGTTACAAAGTTGCATTTAATGATGAATTTAAGCCCCATAATCATGGAGGCTTATCATTTCTCGGCTGTTAACTCATTTGGGACATTTTTACTTGAAGCATAAGGGTCTCCTCACTTATTTAAGGAACCCTTAGTTAGTTTACAAAGAGAGTTCTTTTGGGGGAAGTGACATAACCTAAAAAGGCTACACCACCTTATTATTATTGCCCGAAAGCTTGTAGTTGCTGTGAAAACATCCAGGAGATCTTGAGTTCGAGTCTCAAGAGTTGCGTCCGTGTGTGGAGTTGTTTACGTGTGATAATAGGCGATTGGAGGAGTGTGGATTGCTATAGTTCCACAATTCTAGTTCTTGTAATTCCTTGATTAGGTATTTCTTGTTGAGTTATCATGAACTACTTTTACTTTTACTATATGATGAATGAAAGTTTGGTTAATTAGTTGTGTTTGATTATGATTGTTATGGAGTAATTTTAGTTATACTTGTGTGTGGATGATGTGACAATTGTTGGAGTAATCTTATCATAGTGATGCATGAAAACATATCTTGTTTTATGAGTTTGTTGAGATAAAATCTAATCTTGCTTAATTGGTTGGTAAAAACAATTTCAAAGATTTACAAAGGCCGAAAGGAGTTTTCTTTATGTTTTTATTCCAAAAAGTTATTGCACGAATTAGTATGGATTGTGGTGTGTGACAAGCACCACCTTTACTCATTAAAACGGATTTGGAAACGATTTCATCACGAAAAAGGCCGAAAGGATTCGTAGGAATTCTTAAGATAAGAAATGCTTTCAAACAACAAAAAGGACTTAATAGAATTATCGTAATAGTTAATCATGGCCGAAAGGAGTTAACTAGGAGATTGAATTCTTAGATATGATTTCTCATGACAAAAATCATTGATTGTGAATCATTCATTTTAAGTTGTGCATCATTACAAGTCACACCCAACTTGATTGGTTACTCTAAATAATTGTCACGGAAACTACACACAAGTATATTAGTTTTTTATTGATTGAACCTTGCTTGTTTTTAGAATTTACTTCAAATTGGATTGACACTCCTTTTTGCTAAAACTTATTTACTAAACCTAAACCCCAATTCCCTTGGGACGATCTTGACTTACCCACCTTTACTACCACGGACGAGTATACTTGCTCGTATGTGTGATTAGAGAATTGGATAAATCGTGTTTGTAAATTTTAAAACTTGAACACAACGACACACACATCAAGTTTTTGGCGCCGCTGCCGGGGAATTGTTAAGATTTTCTTGGTAGTTGGGCTTAGTAGTCTAAGTTTTTTTTTTTTTAAAGTTAAAAAGTAAAAAAAAAAAAAAAAAAAGTTTGGTTCGGACCAACCGAATCGGATGGATGTCCATCTGATCGGTTGGTGGTCTCGTTAACACTTTTTGTTTTAGTGATTTTTGTTATTTTTTCAGTTTTTATGATTCATTAATATTGTGTTTAATTAGTAGAGTAATTAGATTAATTAATTTGGGGTATTAGAAAGTTTTATTACGTTAAATGTTAGTTAATGTAGTTAATTTGTTAATTTTAATGTTTGGTAGTTTGATAGTTTTCATTGAATGAGTTTATAATTAGTTTTTATGGTCATTAATTAAAGAGTTAAAAGTTAATCACATAGTTTAATGCTTGATAGTTAATTTTAGGATTATATTAATTAGTTTTAGTTATTAATTTATTCTTCTTTTTAGTTCTTCTTAAAAAAAAACAAAAACAAGTTAAAAAGAGGTTGTCATTAGTTTAGTCTTATTATTAAATATATATATATATATATATATATATATATATATATATATATATATATATATATATATTTGATCGAACCGATCGGATGCTGCCCGCATCCGATTCGGTTGGTGAGAGTTCGTATTTTGCATTTTACCCTTCCGATCGGATGGAAGGTGATACCGATCGGATAGTTGCCTCGGTGTGACTTTTTGTGATTTTTGATTTTTAGTTGTTTTGATGTTTTGATAGTTTGAAGTTGTTTGTTAGCTTGCTTTGGTTTGATATTTTGATATGGTTCGATTATAACTAACCCTCACGCTAATAGTTTGATTTTGTTTGTGGTTATGTTATAGTTAGTGCTTAAGTAGAATGGAGAGTTTGGAGAGTTGGAAAGCAATTTTTGGAATTTTGGAAGCTAAGATTGGTTTCGAAAGATAAGAAGATGTTGCGAAAGCACAGATAGTGAAGTGTGTTTACCTAAGGAGAAAAGGGTGGTTGTGTTTACGCAAGCACCCCCTAAAGAGTTTGATGTACCATTTATGAGGTATGCTACACCATGTGGTGTGGAAGGAGTTAAGGCTTGGGATGCTCAACTTAACATGGAATATGGTGAGAATTACATTACGGAAGATATGCTTAGTAAGCTTGGCTTTGTTAGGCTTGATTATGAGAATTATGGTAGGAAGATAGTGAGAGATGTGAATGTTAATATTCATGGTCATGTTTTCAAAATTGATTTTGTTGTGTTGGAGTATGGAAATGCGGGTGAACCGGAAGTTATGTTTGGTAGAAATTTTATGGTTAAAACTAAATGTAGGGTTGATTTTGCTATGGGAGAGATGAGAATTGATGTAGATGATGATATGGTAGAGAAGAAGGAAGGTAGAGGAGAGATTGTTAAAATGGGAAAGGCTAATCGCAAGAAAACACCACTTAACAAACTTACCCAACCCTCCACCCCTAAGAATGAGAGTAGTTCATCTAGTTCATCACCCAAATCACCTCAAGAAGTTAAACCATTGACTCAAGAACAAAAAGAAGCAGTTTTGGAGAACTTGGAAATGAAATTTAAGGTGCTTATGGAAGAAAAGCCGGTTATAGAAGTGTTGAACAATTACATGGTTTATCGTAAGAAGTTAGACGCGGTTATGATGGCAACAGCTAGGCTAGAGGATAAGAATTTTGATGAGTTTGCAAGGGAAAGGATAGTTGAAAATGGGTTGCCTAAGAAAGAGAGCGATCCAGGAAATTTTGTGTTACCCATTAAGGTGAATGGAACCGATGCAATGTATGCATTGGCCGATACAGGAGCAAGTGTGAATGTGATGCCATACCCGTTGTACAAAAGATTAGGACTTGGTAATCCTCAACCAAATTAATATAATCTTACTATGGCTGACAATTCAAGAGCAAAAGCAATGGGAGAAGTGAAGAATGTTAGAGTGCAAGTAGGATATCAAGCTTTCTTAGCCGATTTTCTTGTGCTTAATATCCCCGAAGATAAGGAGTTACCATTGTTGTTAGGAAGAACGTTTTTGAGAACTTGCGGAGCTATTATAGATATGGGTAGACGTACTATGACTATTAGTGATGGGATCTTGAAGCATACCTACTATCCTAAACCTAGAGGCAAGATTATTAAGGAAGTGTATGAAGATGAAGAAGAAGAAGACCATTTAGGTTGTTTCGAAGTTGGTAGAGATGAAGAGGGAAGGCCTAAATATGGGCCGGTTGTCCCTAGTTACTTTGGTATTGAAGATGAGTTGGAAAGAGCATTAGCTATGGAGGTTTTCTATAACCCATTCAAGAATGTTTTTGTGTTCCATAAATTGACAGATTTTCTTGGATCCTTACCGGTTCAATTGAAGAATTTGGAATGGGGACCCGAAGGAGCTAGTGTTTACAAGAAAGAAGAAGGTGATGGAGAATGGCATGTGAAGTTTGATATAGTTTGCCCGGATGGAAGGAATTTTGCAAGGAAGTTTAAAAAACAAATTACTAACTGAAAGTTATCCGGCAAATTTCAAAGTGAAGACATCTTGAAGCATGAATACTTTGAAGGTTGAAGGTTGAAGAGCAAAAGATGAAGAATAAAGCACAAGGCTTGTGCTAATGTTTGTTTTGTTTATTTTTAATGCATTTTTAATAGTAGTTTAATGTTTTGCATTTAAGTTTGATTTAAGTTTAAGACCTTTTGGTTACCTTGTGGTTTTATTAAGTTTTAATCTATGGAGTTAAGTTTTGTTTAAGAAGTTGTAGAGATAGATTGGATAACAAGTTGAGAGAATAAGTGTGTTGGTGGTATTTTTCATACTTAAAGTGAAGTCTTTTAAAGGAGTCAAATACTTCCCATTTGTTCTTGTGAGTGTCAAAAAGTTGAAAGTAAAAGGAAATTGAAGTTTTACAAAAATTTCAATCCGAATCGGTTGGATGAAATACTGATCGGATGGAGTGAAGTATATATACCCAAGATTTCAAAAAAAAAATCATAAAAACACACACCCTCATTCCACCACACTTGGGGTTCATAAATTCGACCATTAGAAGAGTTCTAAGAGTTGCAGGAGAGTTGAAGGATCATCAATGGCACCAAAACAAGTAAGTAACATCATCAATTTGTGTCAATTAGGTTTTAATTCGAGTTGATTGAATTAGGTCAAAATTTAGGCGTTTTTGATATAGTTCGAATTAAGGCATGATTTTTCTGGAATAGATGGGTAAATGATTGAGGAAATCATTGCAAAAAGAATGAGATGGATTGATTAAGTTTTGAGGAAGAATTAATTAATTGATTTTTTGAATCACACGGGTCAAAACTTTGAATCGATTCTGGGTAGAAATTAATGATTTCCAGATGTTGTTTAGATGTTAATTAGTGTTCCTAGGATGATGCATTATGGATTAGAACATCAATAAGGTTTGATTTCGAATATGTTCATAGGTTCTAAGATTGATCATGCGAGTATGTTATGGATATGATTTAGAGATAAGTGGGATGTGTAGAGACCATAGTGATTGATGAAATGCAGGATAGGGAAGAGTGGAACTAGATAGGATTGATTTGAAGTCGGAAAATTTTTGTTTTGAAGACAGTACGTCCAACCGATTCGGTTGCGAGGATGGAGCTCTCGGTAACACTTTTTGAAAATTTTCAAAATGGATCTTTTGGACTTCTAAATCATCTAACCTTGTCTTTTATACTCTAATACTAACAAATAATCATGATTTCTACAGAGGTTTCTTGCAGGAGGATCTAGTTCATCGCGTAAAGTTAGCAATCCCATTGTAGAGAAGTTTGTGAAGAGAAATGCCAAGGAAAAAGTTAAGTATACTGTGAATCCAGAGCGCAATGAGAATTTGAAGTTTAGTGGCTTAAGCAGCGAAGAGAAGCACGCTTTTCGTGAGCGTCTCTCGAAGTTACAAGGGCGAAGGCTTGCTATTCCCAGGTTAGTCGATTGGGATTTATTTCATGAGTATGGATGTGAGATAGAGTTAAGGGACTTGATGAGAATGACATATGTGTATGAAGGAGACGGTTCTAGTTTTGAGGATTATTCGTGGGAGAATGCATTTAGTATCCACGAGAAAGTTAACCGTGAATGGTGTTTGGAGTTTTTCTCCACGTTTTACTTTGAGAGGAAGGTTGTGGATCTTATGAATGACAAATGCATTTGGTTTAGGCTCTGTGGTAGAGAGCGTGAGTTTACTTTGCCTGAGTTTGCCGTTGTTCTTGGCTTGTACGAGCCAGATGATATCACAAGTCGTTTGTTTGCATCTCATTTTGTGAGATTAGTAAGGAGGCATAATGATTATGCCGGGTTAGCTGAGTATTGGAACAGTGTTGGTGACCCAAGTTGTACTCGAAGGAATTCATCAAAGCTAAGGAATCCGTTGTTGAGAATTTTACAGAAATTGATAGCTTGGAGTGTTTTGCATAGGACAGGGAGCCGTGACAAGTGAAATCAACCGGATCTTTGGGTGATGAAGTTGTTGGAGGAGAAGAATGGGAATGCGGCTTGGATAATAGCCGAGTATCTTTCAAGGAGAGCACCAGGAATCAAGGACAATAGTGCAATCTGTGGTGGTCACTATGTGACCGAGTTGGCAAAAAGATTGGGTTATTATGTGGATATAGAGTTAGCGAAGTGTTCAGAAATGTTGGATAGTGAGACGTAGGATGAAAGGAGTTTTAATACGGCATTAAATAGGAAGACACGAGAGTTGGGAGCTTGGATTGAGCCTCAAATGGCTGCACCTCATGGAGCACCACAGCAGCTTTACCAACAACAACCGTATCAACCACCACCTCATGTTGGGAATGTTCATGCCCCGGGTAGTTTTGACTCGGGATGGGGAGATTGGAACCGTGAGCTAAACGAGATTGAGAAAAGGGATGTGTGGAGAGATTCAATGATGTTGAGGCAAAATTACAACTATGATTACTCAATACCAATGCTTCAACATGTGGCTCAACAAGCCGATTATGAGGTACCTCCTTACAACCACCAAATGTTCCACCCTACCCATTGGAGTATGACCCGTATCCTGGCCAATACCCTTACCCATATCCTGGGTACGCACCATTTCCTGAACCAGTGCCGGTGTATGGCAGAGTTCCTAATGTTGGGAGTTCGAGTTTTGATGTGGGCGGTTCTTCAAGGGGTGCTGGAGAGAAAAGACAAAGGTACACAATTTTTGAGGGTGATGAGAATTATGACGATGAGAATGAAGAGAGTGAAGATGAGAGGGTTAATCTGGACATGGATTACGATTGATCGATGGTTGATTATGTCTATGGTTTCAAAACAATTATGGTTGAGCAATTTATATTTCCACTACTTTAACTTTAACTCTTATAGGATTTATTTGTTTTAATTTTGGTTTGTTTGGATTATTTTTTTTTTTATTATTTTGTTTGGTATTTTGTTTTGTATGTTTCGAATACAGTGTTTGCAGGGGAAGAATCGACGGAAGCTTAGTATTGATCAAAATTTGGAGTCGGAAGAACTCACGTGCTTACTTATGGTCAAATAAGCCTATGCGGATTTTTCCCGGGTAGTTTTTCTCTAAATTTTTCCCATTTCCTTTACTTTGAAGTTCGTTTTATTACATTGAGGACAATGCAAAACTTAAGTGTGGGGGAGGGAAGAAAATAGGAAAAATTGGTTTAATTTTTAATTTTTTTTTTTTTAGATTCTGGATTTAAAGAACTAGAATGTGTGAATTTATTCGCCTTTGATTTTTCTAGTTGTTAGACAAATTGATTCAATGGTAAATAATAAGGTTATTTGAAAAAAAATTTCGAATGTAGTCAAGTTTTGAGAGTTATTGGTAACTATTGCTAAGTACATTTTACCACCATTTTAAATTGTGAGGATTCATGCCTTATATTTCGTATGAGTGTGTCGGTGATTATGTCGATTCTAGAACTTGTACTTGTTATGCATTACGGTTTAAAATTACTTTCAAGTAATAAAATATATTCAAATGATAAGAGGCAAATTAGTATTTACACCAAATGGCCATCCGTTTACAAATACATTTTTTTTGCTGACCATATTGGTTAGTTGTCCTAAGTAATTGGAACCCATTTGTTAGCATTATACGCTAGATACCCTTAGTTACACCCTTTTGAGCCTATCTTTTCTTTTGATTTTAACCCAGAAATTTTTTACACCATACACCTTAGACTTTCCCGAATCAAGTTCAAATGAAGTTCGAAACTATTTATTTTTGATGATTGATGATTGACCACACTTTGATATGTGTATATGTTGTTCCAATGAAGAAGGAGGTCGCTACTCTTATTTATATTTTTTGTAGCGTGTGCTCATCCAAAGTGTGGGGGTGAAGAGAAAGAAAAAAAAAAGCCAATGAGCTATGTATGTATGAAAATAAGATAGTCAAGGAGCTATTATGGAAGATTGGAGTTAGTATGTAATTCGGAATAATGATCGAAGAAGTTTGGTGGAGTAATCATTTGTGATATAAAGAGTTAGGATAGAATTTGGACTTGATTCTTGTTTGATTTTTATTTTTGTAGAACCAAATCAAATTCCCATGTCTTATCCTTACCCTTACCAATTACTTTATTCGTTGTTAGCTTTCGAGCATCCGGATTTAGTGATGGCTTTGTTTAGATATGTAGCACATGTATGTTCTAGTGACCATCCGAGTTTTTGGGTAGTTGAAAAGCGTTGTTAGCGATCTGGTGAGTAAATTGGTGACCATCCGTTATGCAAGTAACGTCGTTAGCGAACCAAGGCACGATCTAGTGACCATCCGTTGCTTGACTACACAAGGATTCGTTGTTAGCGAGCTATGATGTTCTTGTATGAAATATCTATACATTAGCTAGGCAATCAAAACCCTTTTGAAGCCTAAAACCTAAATAAAAGACCTCTTTGATGTTTTATTTTGTTGTTTTGATACAAGTACAAGCTTATGGTAAGAGACATGAATCGCGTCTGAGCAATTGAGTGATCTACAATCAAATCTACCATCGAGAGTTGTGTGAATTTAAATTTCCTTTGTGAGGTGCCAGGTGATGTTATCAAAGCTCGATTTAACTTGCATACATTTCAAGGATTTTTTTCATGAACGTAATGAAAATACCATTGAGTTCAGTTTTTCTAAAAATTAGACTTGCTCGAGGGCGAGCAAAACTCAAGTGTGGGGGATTTGATAACGCTTAAATCTAACATGTTTTTAGGTGCGTTATTGCTAGTTTTGTGCATCATATTTGGTTATATTTGTGTGTATTTGTTGCTAAATGATGAAAAAGTGTGTATGCAAGTAAATATAGCCAAGTACAGGAAAAGTTGAGGAAAATACGAAGAAATGAAGAGATTATGCACATAAGGAGAATTACGAGAAAGAAACCACATGATACTTCAAAGAATTGATTAGACCAAGACTTCTATGCCTTATATATCAAGAAAAGATCTAGTTCTATGAAAGAAATTAGTGGTACAGCAAAGGATCAAGCACGTAACGAGAAAAGAAAAAGAGAAAATAAAAGTTGCATGGCAGAGTCACCCATCCGATCGGTTGCTGCCCGCATCCGAATCGGATGGATGAAGTTTGAGACACCGAGGGTCCAACCGATCGGTAGGAGCCAAATACCGATCGGTTGGCCGACACTGAAGTTACAAAGTTGCATTTAATGATGAATTTAAGCCCCATAATCATGGAGGCTTATCATTTCTCAGCTGTTAACTCATTTGGGACGTTTTTACTTGAAGCATAAGGGTCTCCTCACTTATTTAAGGAACCCTTAGTTAGTTTACAAAGAGAGTTCTTTTGGGGGAAGTGACATAACCTAAAAAGGCTACACCACCTTATTATTATTGCCGAAAGCTTGTAGTTGCTGTGAAAACATCCAGGAGATCTTGAGTTCGAGTCTCAAGAGTTGCGTCCGTGTGTGGAGTTGTTTACGTGTGATAATAGGCGATTGGAGGAGTGTGGATTGCTATAGTTCCACAATTCTAGTTCTTGTAATTCCTTGATTAGGTATTTCTTGTTGAGTTATCATGAACTACTTTTACTTTTACTGTATGATGAATGAAATTTGGTTAATTACTTGTGTTTGATTATGATTGTTATGGAGTAATTTTAGTTATACTTGTGTGTGGATGATGTGACAATTGTTGGAGTAATCTTATCATAGTGATGCATGAAAACATATCTTGTTTTATGAGTTTGTTGAGATAAAATCTAATCTTGCTTAATTGGTTGGTAAAAACAATTTCAAAGATTTACAAAGGCCGAAAGGAGTTTTCTTTATGTTTTTATTCCAAAAAGTTAGTGCACGAATTAGTATGGATTATGGTGTGTGACAAGCACTACCTTTACTCTTTAAAACGGATTTGGAAACGATTTCATCACGAAAAAGGCCGAAAGGATTCGTAGGAATTCTTAAGATAAGAAATGCTTTCAAACAACAAAAAGGACTTAATAGAATTATCGTAATAGTTAATCATGGCCGAAAGGAGTTAACTAGGAGATTGAATTCTTAGATATGATTTCTCATGACAAAAACCATTGATTGTGAATCATTCATTTTAAGTTGTGCATCATTACAAGTCACACCCAACTTGATTGGTTTCTCTAAACAATTGTCACAGAAACTACACACAAGTATATTAGTTTTTGATTGATTGAACCTTGCTTGTTTTTAGAATTTACTTCAAATTGGATTGACACTCCTTTTTGCTAAAACTTATTTACTAAACCTAAACCCCAATTCCCTTGGGACGATCTCGACTTACCCACCTTTACTACCACGGACGAGTATACTTGCTCGTATGTGTGATTAGAGAATTGGATAAATCGTGTTTATAAATTTTAAAACTTGAACACAACGACACGCACATCAGATGTGTGCCTGACTCTTGGATATTGTATATCCGCTCGTTTTAACTGTTCACTATAAGCATTTTCATATGCTTATGCGCGCACCGAACCTATCACTGAGTTACGCAATTTCCTTGCGTAATTTACCTATTGGACTTCGAGTTTGTACACTTGTCGTGGTTTTGGGAATGATTCTGGATATAATGGGCATACTACTAGTATAACTAGGCTTAGTCTTCCAAAATTCATTGAACCTCGGGTGAATATTGACTGATCACCTATATTCAGCCAGGGACAGTAGGACATAGCCTGATCACCTATGTCCGACCCAGAGGTGAATTTTGCAACACTCAGAGTAGTTATGATGGAATTATGTCTGGGTTGATTTTGGAATGGTACAGTTTCGCGTGTGTACACGGACATGGAATTTTACTTCCACAACACACTACACACTGGCATCACAACACCGCATGAACCGTAATGCCTTTGGCATCGCTATACTTCTCCATTATATGGAATTCCTGTTGTCGTCGTTTGGCCGTATCTTGCATCGGGTCGAGTTAGATCCGATTGGCACCGTTTGAATCCGAGTTACTTATTTGTAACCTCTTAAGAGCACTATAAGCCGTCCGAGCTTACTGGAACGTTTAGATTCGAATTTGACCATGTTTGGTTTTGAATTTTGGCTACGTTTGGAATTGATTTTGGCCACGTTTGGATTTGATTTTATCTACGCTTATGTTTGATTTTGGCTACGTCTGGATTTAATTTTTGCCTCGTTTGGATTTGATTCTGCTACGTTTGGATTCGATATTGACTCTGTTTGGATTGGTTTTGATTCTGATTTAATTCGGATTGTTTGATTTTGTGATTTTGGATGTTATCTTGGATTTGGATTCGTTATTCAGCCTTGTTTTGTTGTGGCCTTGCTACAGTCACCTCTACCCTAAGCCTTGCGCTCAATCGATGATGTTCATCTTTCCGATCAGGACTGTTTAATCGAAGCGGTTCAATCAATGTTGTATCTCCTGCTTTAAGTACTATGTACATTACTGATTCAATCAACTGATTGCTTGTGGCAATCAACATCTTTTCTCAGAATTACACTCTGAACTCGCTAAACTCTCTATTTGGCAGAAATTCCACGCCCAACAGAAATCTTGAGACTCTAAGGAGTACCTGAAATCGCGACTCCTTGGGACAACCACCAGACTTTTCACTCGTCCCTCGGAAGTATCAGTGATCCTTGCTACTTTATTATCGGATAATGAACTATATCATAAACGAAACATTGGAAGTAAATCCCGCGCCGCTACCAGAGTAATTGTTGATAATCCTACCTTATCTACTCACTTTCTCTAATCAATGAAACGACAGTATTGGCAAACTTGCTCGTCCATACTCATATGAAATCATTACCCGGTATAGAGTGTCGACTCTTACCATTCTCTGATCGGGATAGTTGTTTCACATCAAATTCCCGGCAATCACACCAAAGAGCCATGAGAACAGATTTTGGGATGAATATTGTGTATCATCTCCAGACTAATGGCCGAAGTGGAAAAATCATTCGAGTGTTAAAGGACATTTTGTGTTCCTGCGTAATTTGGCAATAGTTGGTATCGACACTTTCCGTTGGCCAAATTCTCTTATAACAATACTTACGACTCTAGTATTTCGACGGCACCCTATGAGCCACCTTATGGCCGCAAGTGCCGATCGTCGACTCGATGGGTAGAATTTGGGGATACCCAACTCACTGACCCTGAATTTGTTCATCAAGACTACCAAGAAGATCGTTTAGATCAGAATCGAGTTGCAAGCTGCTCACGAATCGTCAGAACAACTATGCTGAAAAATGACGTAAATCTCTTGAATTCCCAGTTAAAGTCTAGATTATGCTTGAAAATTCACCATGAGAAGGTGTGATACGTTTAGTAAACGTGGAAAGCTTAATCCTCGCTATATTGATTCTTTTGAAATCCTTGCTAGAATTGGACTAGTAGCTCACGAACTCGAGCTACCGTCAGAACTCAGCAGTGCTCGCAACGTTTAACGTTTTTTTTTTTTTATGTACGAAGAGAAGAAATGACTTACCAATAAGGCAACCACTATTCCTTCGGGAGAGATCTAGATTGATGAAATTTTGAACCTTGTTGAGAAACCTATCTAAATCATGAACTGTGAAGTCGAACGACTTTGATAAAGTCGTGTCCCTATCGACAAAGCTCTTCGAAACTCATGAAAAAGTCCTGAATTCACGTGAGAACGTGACGATGAATCCGCGTATGTGTATACTCATCTCTTTTCAACCAGAACGAGTAACTTGAATTGAATCGCGAGGACGCGATTCTGTTTAAGGAGGTGAGACTGTAATACCCTGTAATTTTCCAAATATATTTCTATATGAGATTATCTCCATTCTTCATTTACGGACCTATTCTGAACTCTTTTGACTCTAAAACGTGAAATTTATCTCGCGAAATGTGAAATTTGTACACAACGCGTACTGGCACAACCGACGAATTGATTTGATTATTTTATTAATCATGAGAAACGAGGCGTATGAATAGTCGTTTTTATTGGAAAAATTATTCTGAGCGCAGTGGTGATATTCCCGTGTTTTGAATCAATCGTTTACTATATTAAACGAGCCCCGAGCCTCATTTCAAGAAAGATAGCAAAAATTACAACTATGGTCCCTGCAGTAAATTTTATTCCTCCAACCCTAGACTTTGATTTCTACATAATTGGTCCCTAGGGTATTTTCAATCTAACCCTAACCCTAACCCTAACACTATATATATATATATCTTGTTATAAATTTTTAGGGTTAACAAACTCTTTTTCTTCTCTCTAGCCGACACTCCCATCTCCATCATTTTCCGGCCGCTATTCCGGCCACTCCTCCCCACCACCACTGCCGCCGCTTCCCTCTTCATATACACCATCATTAAACATCATCAACCTCTCACTAATTCACTCCCATATCTTTCCTTATCACACGATACATCAGTTTTCCAGCGAAATTTCTGGCGACACCTTTGTGTAACCATACGAGTTTAGATCAAGTCTTGGAGCAGTTTAGAGTCTTGTTTGGTCTGTTGCTGTCGCCATCGTTGTGTAGCTGTTACCACAGCCACCTCCTCCGCCTCGTTCTCTTCTCCTCTCTCTCGAGTGGTATGGTAAAACCACTCATGTGGGTTATTTTGTAAACCGATTTTTGTTTATTTTTGATAATCGATTGTTGTGATGTTTTCGTGGATTGAGAAGATTTAAAAACCGGATTTAAAAACGATTTATTGAAATATTTTCGTGTGGTAAGTTTACTTTTGAGGTTATTATTGTGTTGAAAGTGGATTTGAATTCGAATTAGTTTTGGATTTGAGTGGGGTTGTGACCTCCTTGAGGTCTGTTTGCGTTATGGCTGTTAGCAAATTCGAAGCCGAGACTCTCGGCATAAGGGAGTCGTTAGGCTCTTGGTTATAGATGTTGTAGTCATGACTTGTTGGTCTATTGAGTTGTTTTGCTGACTAAGTTTATGGGTCGAGTTCTTTTTCTTGGCTTCGGTTTAGTTAATAAGAGAACATAGGGTGTTAGTTGTTGTATGTTTGGTCTCGGTTGTGTCTTGATTTGGATTCTTGGTCGAATGGTTGTTCATTGTTGTTGTTCGGTAAACGAGAAACACCACAAAGGTGTTTGTGCTAAAAGAATACGCAAGGGTGTGTTCTAGTTTAACCAGGGTATTTTTAATTTGCAATGGGCTTAAGTATTGAATGGTTTTATTTGTTTGGTGTTGGGCCGAAGCCCTTATTGGGTGCGTTTGTTTGTCCAAAGGGCTAAGGAGCCCATCAATATAGTAAAGGTGCATCTGGTTAAAAATTAATTTAAGACATAGTGTATTTGGTACGTTTCGGATTTTACTTGGAATTGCGATTGGGATTTGGATAATATGGGTATATAACAGAATAAATACTTGGAGTTGACTATTATATTTGGATATTGGACAATATGGACTTATTGGACTGGAGACGAATACAATATATTAGACTCACGACGACTTTAATATATTTGATTCGTAACGGACACACAATAAGGAGATAATGTCTAATAACTAACGAATACATTTTATTAAATTCCATTAAACTGGTTTGAGGAAATTGATCTCTATTAAAGTCTCAACGACTTGAGAAAAACTAATTTTATTAGTTAAACTCATTTTTTTTATAAAACGGTTATGTTTTATACAAGTTATTTGGGACAACGGGGTAAATGTCGAAACGTACAAAATGATTTATTTGATTTGAGGTGTTTGTTTGTCGTACACTTCTAGAGTTGTCTTCCTTGGTTTGAGTTCTCGTCAGTATTCTCTCGACTAGGTCGATGTCTATTTCTCTTTGGTGTGAGTTGTATGTCAAGTCTATGTTTTCTTACCACACCACACGAAACGTTGAAACTAAGCTTTTTAATAAGTTTTGAAACTGAGTAATCCACGAAAACTACGACACGCTGTCTTTTATAGACTTTATTATTTTACGAGACGTGTTTTGAGATAATCGTATGCGTATTAGGTTGTGCCAATCCTCGACCGTTGTGTACCGCCGTGCTTGTACCTCCGTGTACTGTCGTGCCGTACGTCTTGAGATTGTTTGGTCTTGCTTCTCGATGCCAGTTGTGTCAGTTGTGATCTTGCATTGCTGTGGCTAAGGTGAGTTCATGGCCCTTACTTTTACCGGTTTTTTAACTATTTTCGGGGGAGAATACATGCTCGTTTTTAACTAAACTCATGACTGTTTATTTGGAATATGTGAACTACTTGCTCTATTTTGACTATTTGGCTGATATATTTGACTTGGTTATTTGATGGCATTACGTGATTTATCTGGTATTCATACGTGAAAACTTTTAAACTCTTTTGAATGGACCTAACCTCGTTTTGGAATTGCTATAACTCATTGACTGGCTAAGAGTTAAACTTGCGGTAGATGTTGACTTAGTCTAGGTTAGCAATCCCTTGCTATAACCATGATGCCTAGCTAAGAATAGTTATCTACTTACGGCCTAGACCAGGGTAGCAATCCCTTGCTATCACCATGTCACCTGGCTAGAGACCGCTTAGGGCCCTACTTGAGATCTCGTTATCATATTGGAATGATTGATATTGGAATGATTGACATTGGAATGATTGACATTGTAATGATTGGTTATGATATGAGACCCTCCTTGAGGGCGGCTCATGATTGGTTATGATATGAGACCCTCCTTGAGGGCGGCTCATGATGTGGATTTCGTGATTATATCTAACTTAGTCCAGTGTAGCAAATCCCTTATCTTGGTCCACCTACTACTTTGTTTACCTAAACCAAATCTTATTTGGCAGTGGGTTGTAAACACACAGGTTGCAAGTCTTGTATGGGCGGGACTTGGGACTGAGTGGATTTACAATGCCTTTGCTAGGAAATCGTTATCTGAATGCTTTACATTTTAAACTAAAACCTATGAACTCACCAGCGTAAGCTGACCCTTTTAGCATGTATTTTCAGGTTTTAGACTATAGCTTATCTCTGGAGGCGCTTGGCAAGGGGCATGGTCATAGACGACTCTGATAAATATTTGGGACCGCTTTAATTATTTATGGGCCTTACTTCCGCACTATTTTCAGATGATGTAAACTTAACATTTTGATAATGAAACTTTCTTCTAAACGGTTAAGGTAAAACCGTTCTTTATACCTTGTGTTGTGATACCAATTGAGTAGCGCCCCAGTGACATGTATGCTTCCGCTGGACCCGATTTTCGGGGTGTTACAATCCATGTCTCAAATTAACATGTACCAGAAACAAATGGAATAAGAATAGTGCTCAAATCATAAAATCATTAAGAGTTAATGATGTGTTGTTTGGTTCAATTAACGGAAAGACAAGTCGTGTATTTTTTGGAGGCAGGCTCAATACTATTGCTAGACAATTACCTGTCCGTATTTTATTAATGGAAGTTATAACATGCCCAAGTAGGAGTATAGGAATATGTGC